>CALNVZ010003431.1:21203527-21311506 GCA_940671915.1 Paracentrotus lividus | reverse complement strand
CACTATTTAACTCTTTGGCCTGCCAAATTCGACTACAGTCACAATGTACCTTATTAACTATACAATCGTAATAATGTCTTTTTCTGTAATGGCGGGCTACAAAGATCTGAAAACGCTTGATAATGCTAGGATCGGGTTGTGGCCATTAATTCTCGTAGTTCATACTAAGCAAATATATTGTCTACTATTTTTATAATTAAAGAGAAAAAGTCTTCTTTTATATGTTTAAAATTAATGTGGCGTGCAAAGAGTTAACCTCCCTATCTCTCTCTCTCTCTCTTCTCTCTCTCTCCCTCTCCTTCTCTCTCTCTCTGTACTTGATTCCCACTTATACTTCACCGTAATGTATTCTACTCTGAACTTGCGTTGGTAAATGCCTGCTTGACAAACCCAAGACCACGGAGCCCATTAATTCTCCCTCTTGTCAAAAGGGTCATGTTGTTTTGTTTCTTAAAACATCCATCTGGGGGATAGGACTGGGTGTGGAGAGGAGTGGAATAGAAAAAGGAAAACCTCAGTTTTAGTAAGAGGCAAGATCACACCTCGCTAAGATATGACGTCTCAAGTATTTTTTAGCCTATATGTCCTGAGGAAAAGTTGCCAAAATCCCAGATAGCAAAAGTTGGTGAAGTCAAAACTTATATTTTTGGTTAGAGAATACACTTCTGCTGTTATGTCATCGTAATCTTGTTGTATAAATGTTCATGATTATGTATAATCTTGTCTAAACTCTTTGCCTGAAATTTGGCATGGTGATAGTTTCATGATTCTCGTTACAGTACCAAACTATGTATATTGTATACTGTAGCAAGCATAATCATGTGATGTATAGCGAGAAATAGAGATTATGTACCTTATTAGGGTTGTATATACATGCTTTATTCAAGTTTAACTATAATCAAAGTCCTTGGAGATGATTATTTTACTTATTCTATACTCTACATGTTATTAAACTTTATTATTTATCATCATTATTTCATCGGTTCAAGATTATGAATCATATTTGAATTGTCGACATATTTAACTGTTGATAAATGCAAGCAAATTACGATTAACATAATTAATTATTCAACTTACTTAGAGTTTCATTAAATTCGATTGATAATCTTTCTTGGCAATTATTGTGTTCTTACAATGACATAAGCAAACTTTTTCTAGTCATAAGAATAATTTACATTCAGTGAAATATCATATCTGTGTTTAATATCGTTTGTATTTTTTTGCTCTGCTATAAAGACACGCAACAATGGATCCGATTTCGAGTACGGGGTTATATGGTTCAGAACTTAAAAGAGCTCTAAATGCATTCTTATTTGGGACTATAGTCTTAGGTTAAGACCATTATATGGTAGATTTAGAGTTCATTTATTTAGGCACTCGTTGTTTTTGATTGATTTTTATACCTTCTCTTTTGGTGATCTCATTTAGATAGTATGATATTATTGAAATATGCTATAATGATTACATTGTCTGTCTCTTGCAGTAAACCACACTACACACAAGATTACACTGAATGAGTACATATGTCACAATGTCTCACATGTAACACACGTTCACACGCTTAAGTTACGCACCCGTTCGTACGTCGCACACAAGGTGCATGTATATTGAGAATAAACATTCGAACGCACAAGGCTTGTGGATTTATTCTTTGATATCGTCGGGTGTGATTGCTGATGATGTGCGTTTGAACTTTGTCGAATCTGGGGTTTGATTCTGCAGCTACAGTAGTGATGATGATGTACAGTAGTGATTATGATGATGATAGTGATGATTATGGTGATGAGCATCATAATAGTGTTGATGATAATGATAGTGATGGTGACAATGATGATGATAGTAGTAGTGATGATGATGATGATGGTAGCGATGATCATAGTGATGATAATGATGATGATCATGATGATGGTGATGGTGAAGATGATTGTTGATGACCACTTTTATGATTATGATAACAAAAAAAATTATGAATGTATGATAATTACCAAGTTGATGTTTTTTTTTATTAAGTTCTATTTGATGGGTAGCTTGTCTGGATTATTATCCTCTGTCTTTCAGTTTTTTGAAGGCTTGAGTTAAAATAAATTAATCCATTTATATCCCGTATGTTTACTGTAACACCAGGTTGCCAAGTGGTCAGGTGATCTGTTCAATCAAGGTCTGTATGACATCCACATCAAACTCAGAGGGGTGCCACTCCTAGAATGGGAAACCAACAGGAAAATTGAAAGGTATAAGTATATACATGTTGTTGTTTTTCAATCTCTCTCTCTCTCTCTCTCTCTCTCACACTCTCTCTCTCTCTCTCTGTCTGTCTCTCTCTCTCTCTCTCTCTCTCTCTCTCTCTCTCTCTTTCTTTCTCTCTCTTTCTCTTTATTGAGTCCCTGATAACTATGTGTATGCACCCTTGAAGTTGTAAATGATAGAAAGAAATACTTTGTTATCTAAAGATTTTTACTTAGGGAATAATATGCTTAAAGTTGAAGCTACATGTAGAAAAATGCTGTATAAAAAATAGTTCTCATGTGATATGTTGCCTCAAAACGACCCACCACAAGTCCCAACGGAATTCAACAGAACAAATGGGAGGAGAAGCCATATATGTTTTCTACATATTTCATTGATGGCTCTTTTTTATTAGAAATTGAACCGTAAAATACCTAAGTAAACTACAGGTGTTGGATATCAATGGAAAGCTTGGAATATGTTGTTTCAGAAAAAATATAAAACCAAAATGTGGTTAGTAATATATGAGTTGTGCTGTTAAGCGGGCAGGTTACAACTATGCTGAAATGCCAAAGCAGGATAAGTGGTGTATAAAAAGTAGTTATTGTATCGTCATTTTTATCATTGTCCCTCTAGACTTCGTGCTCATGACGTGATGGAGCCTGATTTGGTCTACATCTATCCTCACACACGGGTTCATTCACTGATCAATATCCTCCGTACCACTACCCATCATGCATTCCCTGTCGTCACAGAGGCATCCCCAAGGCAAAAGGTCAGGAGGTCAACAGATGCAGTGTCCAGTAGGAACATGAAGTTTAAGGTGAGTGACTTGATGGATTATAGGACCAGAAGAAATTAAAAAGAAAAAAAAACAGAATGGGTGACCGTCAGGGGATGGTTGAGTCCTAGAAAAAACAAAGGGAAAAACAGCAAGAAATTGAAAGAAAAAACTCTATTAATCATGCCTTCCCCATCATCACAGGAAAAAGGTCAAGAGGTCAGCTGATTGAGTAGGAAACTGATGTTTAATATATCAAAAGATCACTCAAAAGGGACATTGCAAGTGAGACTAGCCATTTAAATTTTTTATGTTTGAATATTAAAAAAAAAAACACTCCTCGATCTATTCTATTTTATTGCTTGTGGTTTTTCCAATGCGAAATAAGAAAATTAATCACATCCTTCTTTTTTTGATTGCTTATTTCACTCATTTTTGTATGATGAGAGAAAAACTTTGGAAAGGAAAATTACATTAGGCTTTGTAACAAAAAAAAAAGCACTGTTCCTAGTGGTTGGCGTGTGCCAAACTGCCTGAATATACAATGGGTTAATTTATGTGTATTAAAACTATTTATATCATCATCCTTAACCATTCTTATTCGTAGAATGCTACTCTGACAAGAGCAGGAGAGAGGAAGCTTCGAGGTCAGTCCGTGCTTCTTAGTGATGTTGATCAGACCAATGAACTATCTTCAACGTCTGGAAGACGACGTTATCATTCTGAAACATCTCATGCCGCACCAAGGTATTCGCTGTTATTTTCATGTGATTAATTAATGTACCGCGAACATTTCCACAAGCACAATACCGATAGATGAAAAACGATCTACATTTTAGCTCTCGTGGGCAAATGTAGGCTATTGCTATCGCTCATGGTCTATAAACAGGCGCAGATCCAGGATTTTATAGGGTTGGGGCATTTTTTAGTAAACTTAACGTAAATAAATTCAAATACATACCTTAAGACATGCTTTGCAAATGGGGAGGGTGGGTGAGCAGCCCATTTTGGTTGTTTCAGCACTTTTTGCTCAAAAAGAATAATGTGTGTTGAGAAGGCAGGTTGTCCAACACCCCTTGGATCAGTGCCTGCTAACCTTTTTCTCATTCTATTCATTTTCTTCTTAAAAAATGCATTACTTGATGAAAATTAAAGCAAAATCCATTGGCAATCACATGTAGGTGGATCAGTTTTGTCTCACCTGAACGAAGTTCGGCAGAGACCTCAGGCTAGTGTTCACTTTTCCTGTTGGTCAGTTGGTCTGTTACGTTTTTTTAGTTTTTTGTGTAGCTTGCTCTCATTTCTTTATTTCTGCATCATTTCTGTTCACCCTTGGTACAAATGATACTTGGGTAATGCCAAATATGTGTTGAAAAGGATGATGGGTTCAAAGGTCATCTAGGGGTCAAAATGTTAAATGATATGAGGCCATCTGTTACAAAAATGTTAAAGTTTTTGTGTATTTGCTCTCATTTCTTTATATCTTCATCAACTGTGTTCACACTTGGTACAAATAATTATTGGGTAGTACCACATGTGTGTTGTTGAGGATGCTGAGATCAAAGGTCATATAGGGGTCAAAAGGTCAACTTAAAGGTCAACTTTTCCTAAACTTTTTTTTTCTTTCTTTCTCTATCAATTGTGTTCACACTTGGTACAAATGATTCTTGGGTTATACCACATGTCTTGTGATGAGGATGATGAGATCAAAGTTCATATAAGGGTCAAAAGGTTAACTTAAAGGTTGACTTTTCTCAGACATGTCATGATTTCTTTATTTTTGCATAAATTTTGTTTAAACTTCGAATAGCTGTTAATTAGGTATTGTCACATATATGATACCTTCAAAGGTTACATCAAAGGCCATCTTGGGGTCAACTAGGTCATATGGCGTGTTTTATTGATAGCGAAATCAGGGAGACTCGTGGTTCGCGAACCACCTTGTTTTGGTACCGGTAAATGAGGCCCATATGCAGGAAGATGGTCAGGGTCATAATCTTCACCTCTTTTTAAAACTGTTTAAAAAATCATAGGGCAGCCCCCCCCCCCTCCCACAACATTACATCTTCAAGACTTATTTTAACAATACATGTATGTAAACTTGATAATAATGGTGATAATGAATTCATTTTTTAAAATTATTTCCATCCAGCTCTACTTCTAATCAACCATCAGAGCCAACTAATTCTGAATCTACAGATGAGAATGATGAGGCTTTCCAGGACAAATATCGACCTTTAACCTTTCATGGCCTGTTACTTAGAGATAATTTAGTCACACTTCTGCAACACGGGGCATGCTATCCTGAAAATGTTTCTGTAAGTACATCGTCCGAGTGGTGTGCTGACGTACGGTCTAGCGACCATAGCTTTATTTCGTCTGAAAGAAAGGCTCTTGAATTGTATTTGATTTATTATACCTCTTCATGTACAAATGTAGATGTACAAGATATTTTGTCAACATCAGAAAAAGAGTAAAATACAAAAAAGAAGTGTACGTGTACGTTAATTGTTACAGATTTGATAGGTTTTTGTATGTACAATGAATAAAGGTTTTGAGTTTGGGTTAGAATTAGGTGTAATATAGATTTTCCCGCTGAATTTCACCTTTCGTCAATCAATTTCACATTTGGATCAAACGATTTAACGCAATTTGCGATCACGCAACCCCATCGTCACTCAAATTCATTTTTATTCACTCAAATTCCCTATCCTTGTAAAAGATTTTACAGAGCATTCACCTGAATTCACATTAGGAGCATACAATTTAAAGAATGTGCACTCGTTTTAATTTACAGCTGGCTTCAGCATTAATTGATCTTTCTTCGTTCAAACAAGTAGGCAATCAAATTGTAAATAAGTGCATACAATTTGAAAGTTTAGTTATACTTCACTGAAAGCTTATGATACAAGCTCACTTACCATGGAACGGATTTGAGACTAGTTTGGGACGATTTTGAGACAGTCGCGGAGACGTTTCGGAGACGTCTCAGAGACGTATCCCGAGTCTCAGCGACCTACATTTAGTCCAAGGCTCAAGCTGATCATTCGTTAAGTGATAGAGACTGAATGCTGAGCAAAGTGCGTGTTTAAAAAGATATTTTACAGGCATCAAGATAAAGTATACCGTAATTTCGTGTTGTATCTTCTTCTTATTGCTCTCAAAATATTTCTAGTCTGATAAGACATGTACCTAAACAATTATCTGATATCAGTTGTCATCAGAATTGAATTAAGTCCGTTTTGGAATGAATTTGTTCATTTATTTATGTCTCTTCCTAAACACAGAGCTCTTGCCAACCCCATGTGACGTATGAGGATATGGTTGCCAAATATCCAAGATATTTAGACATCTACGACATCGACGTATCCAACATCAACGCTAACATGATTGTGGTGAGTTATACACAAGGGCAATTTCACGGTAACTGATGTTACGAAAACACAATATTTTCTAGATTGTTTGTATCATAATTTTATAAATAACAATACCTGTGTCTTCAAATTAATACAGTTTAACAAGTAAATTACAGGAAAGGATTTGTGCAAAAAAAAAATCCATTTAAAGTGCATTTTCTGTAAAACCACTAGCAAAGATGTGTCGGTAACTGACATTACTTTTTTGTAACTTCAGTTACCGACACATTTTTGCTTTGTATGTTAACCTAGTTGGAGAGAGAAGAAGGCCGTGAAGAAATGCACAAAATCAATCAATCAATTGGGATGGTTTGTTCAAAATCCGATGTTGAGTATTAGGGTGACTGTGTTTCTCTCTCAGATGGCATCACTATTTGATATCAAGAGGCCTTGCGCCAGTGGCATCTCTATAAAGCCAAGAGAGAAAAGTAAATCCTTGTTGTCCTCTTGCCCAAAGTCCCTCTAAGGCACCAATGAGAGCTACGAAATAGCCTGAACAGTTACAGTTTTTAGAGACAATTATGGAAGGGAATGCAAATTCCAAAAGATTTTATTTTGTTTTTAAACTTGATTAAAAATCTCTATACAGAGATGCAAATAACTTTGGAATTTGATATTTTAAAAATGTATTCATGGAACGCCAAACTCACAGAGGAAAGCATATTGGTGGTTGATTCCCTTTCATATAAATATGGTATTGCATAAGCATAATTATTATTATTATTATTATTCATTTAGGATGTAAGCAAGTACATGACGACTTGCCCATACACTGTCTATCCGGACACACCGGCTCCTAAGGTCTTCAATCTTTTCCGTACCATGGGACTCAGACACTTGCCTGTCGTAAACTGCTTTGGAGAGGTGAGATCAGGAATATTTTTACTTCTTAGGCTGAACAGGATAATCATAAAGATGATGATGATTATGATGGTGATGAGGAGGAAAAGGCAGAGGAGGAGGAGGAATATAGAGATGATGCTGATGATGATTATGATGTTGATGGTGATGGTGATAAGGATTTATGATAATATTGAGGATGAAGATGATGATGATGATGATGATGATGATGGTTATGAAGATGATGATGATGATGATGATGATGATGATGACGATGATATGATGATGATGATGATGATGATGATGATGATGATGATGATGACGATGATGTAATGATGATGATGATGATGATGATGATAATGCTGATTTTGATGTAGGTGATGGAGATGATGATGATGATAATGATGGAGAAGTTGATGATGATCTTGATAATAATGATGGTGATATACATGTATAGCACTCACTCACTCACTCGATCCCTTGACTTTTCTGGAGTCGTGGGGGGGGGGGATTTTAGAGCAGAAGAAGCACATTTTTTCCTCCATGCCTTCCTGTCGGTTGCAGTCGACAGTAGTTCTTGCATTGTCATATATGTCCATGTTTTAACATTTTCCATCCACCTTGTCCTTTGACGTCCTCTTTTGCGTCCACCTTCAACTGTGCCTTGTAGAGTGGTTTTTGACAGGCTGTTGTGTCGGGTGAAGTGACCAAACCATGCTGTTATAGCAATGGTGATCAGTGTTGCATTAATGTTTTAAAAAACACCATACTATTAGATCTTTAAGATGCAGGTAGTTTATTGGTGCTACTCTGTTAACATCTATCCATGTTTTCCTATTGTTTTTTTTTTTTCTTCAGATCTTGGGTATCATCACCAGGCACAATCTGACTGAGGAATTCTTGGAGGAGAAAGAAGAAGAACTTCATCACAGAAGAACTAGTCCAGGACTTGATGAGAGCTTGGGCTAGCACCATATCAATCACAGAAGAACTAGTCTGGGACTCGATGAGAGCTTGGGCTAGCACTATCATCTGCAGAAAATTCTTAGTCTAGAGCTTTTGCCAGCTACATGTACAACTTAAAGGATGGCATGGAGGGAAAAGTGTGCTTCTTCTGCTTCCAGGCCCCCAACCCCTTTCACCACACCATAAGAGTCAATGGACTGAGTGAGAGCAAATAATAGATTGTCTATTTTGTATATCCTTTATCTAAACTGTTGGTGTAGAGTATACATTTTGTGAAGTATGATTTCATATTTTTATATAATATATGAAAGAAATGTAACCTACAAGGTTCAATGGATTGGGAAATTAAACTGTGAAATTGTCCTTTTGACACTATCAGTGAAATATACCTGTATAAGCTCTAACTAGCTATATCTGCCTTTTCAGACCAATGATGAGGGTGTTATTATTAATGAGCTTCACTATGTAACTGATGCTGTTAAAAGCATGACAGTACAGTCTGCTACCATTATAACAAGGTGCTTAGGAACAACTGATTCATTATAACAAACTCACTTACTGAAACACATAGAGACATGTGCACATGCATGTTTGAATTTGGGATTTTTAGAGTTGTACCTGTGCTTGTTATAACATAATAATACAATATCTAGAATTATATTTTTAATCCCTGCTAAAGTCTTGTCATTGCAAATTAAAGTGAAAATCACATTTTAAATCATTCCGCTAGGTTATGTATATATTTTATATATTTTATAAATGCCATTGTATGATAAGGTGTTATATTTTTTCAAAAGAGTTGAATAAGAAAAAGCAAAATTTGCATAAATATCTATGAAGGAACTGTATACGCCTAAATATTTGCTATTAGAAATGTTTATGCAATTTTGGACTAGGTGAGGAATTTGGGTCAAGCGTAATTTTGTTATTTCGATGTTTTCCTTAATATAATTAGCCTCAAGTGGATATAACTAGTTTACAGTAAATAATAAGAAGATTTAAATAGGACAATTACATGTACCTTGTCTCTATGCACTTTTGGAAAATAAAGAATGAAATGTATTATTGTTTGTAATGGGTACAGCCCACAAGACCGACACCCACGAGACCGACGGCCCACGAGACCGACGACCCACGAGTCCGACAGTAAAGTAAATAGGCCAACGAGATCGACTATAAACAATTTAGGCCCACGAGACCGACAGCCCACTAGACCGACACTAGATCAAACAGGCCCACGAGACCGACACCACAATAATATGACCCGCGAGACAGAAAATTCACAAATAAGGCCCACGACACCGACGGTAGAGCAAACCAGCCCACGAGACCGACATTACATGAAGTATACCCACGAGTCAGAAAAGGGACGTCTAAAAGGCGAGAAAGGGGTGGAAGAGGGAAAGAGGGACATGGCAAATCAAAAAGAAGATATTTTAATTTAACAACGCGAGCGCGAGCTGATGTCTTTTTTAAATATCACCTTGAAAACTACACACTTTAAAGCTGGTGTATAGTGTTGGGAGAAGGAAAAATTTAATTTGGATTCACAGTTAGATAATATGAAAGCCTGAATCCTGTAACTGTAACAAAGAAAGTTATATTACATGGAATCTCGTTTTAACGTCTTTATTTCACGATATTATAATATAAAAAAGATAAGACGGGGACCCGACACAGCTTTGTGTGCACTAGGCGTTCACATGGAAAACCAATGGGGATTCTCTTGTGTGGGTGATACACACAGATCGCTACGGTCCATTCATGCGGGAAGTTCGGGGGACAGGACAACCCAGCAAAGGTCTCAAAACCGTTACAAATTGTGTTTGGATTCAAACATTTCACTGAAATTCACCGGAAATCGTGAAAGGAATATCACAAAATCTCTCACACATGTCTTTTAGCGCAATGTGAACAACATGAGACTATATTTAATCGGTTTTATGCCGATTTTTTTTTTGTTACCAAAACTATACACCAGGTTTAAGTCCTTTTTTAACTCTATGCTCATAAAGAAGATACTTTCATTAAACATACATTGGAGGCCTTTGTTATGGTCTTTTAGAACCCAATTGGGCCTATTTCGCATTTCTTATTGTATATATAATATAACTGGGCGAAAATTCTACAAGCATCGCCCCTTATTCACTTCCCTTTCTTTTCTCCTTTTTTTTAGGGGGGGGGGGGTCATTACAACCTCCTCTAACGTACCTGCCTCATTATGTTCTTTGCTTCTAGTCTCTGTTGCCCTCCCCCACCCTTTTTTATTTACTTCCCCTTGTAATTTCTCTCCCTCCCTCTTTTCCCAACTTTTGGTTTTTAGACGTCACTTTGTTGCCTACCCGAAAATGGGCGAGTGGGGGGGGGTGGGCATGGCCTCGTGCCCCAAAGATATCCCTGGATATTCGTTTGTTTCATTTTCATGGGCTTAATCGAAGAAACATCTGACTCGTGGGTATACTTCATATAACGTCGGTCTCGTGGGCTGTTTTGCTCTACCGTTGGTGTCGTGGGTCTTATTTGCCAATTTTCTGTCTCGTGGGTCATATTATTGTGGTGTCGGTCTCGTGGGCCTGTTTGTTCTAGTGTCGGTCTAATGGGCCTTTATTTGCCAGCGTCGGTCTAATAGGCCTTTTTTGTCTAGTGTCGGACTAATGGGCCGTCGGTCTCGTGGGTGTCGGTCTTGTTGGATGACCCCTTTGTAATGCACTGTAACAAATTCTGATCCTTAGGATTACATGTATGTGTTTATTATTCCACTTGATGTATTTGAATATTCCCTACTGAAACATGCAATGCTGAGGTTTGTCAGTAATGTTAATGTTCATTTCTGTGCCATAGAAAGAGTCTGCAATTTAGTTGTGTGCTTGAGTTGTATGTACTTATCTTATGTCAGATATTTCATTATGATTTAACTTTAGGATCACAATTTCTGATCTATGCAAATTATTGTACATAGCAATTTCAAGTTTCAGTACTAAGAATTAATTATGCAGTACTTAACAAATCTTTGTGTTATATTTGCTCATCATAAATATGCTACAATACTTATGATATAAATTATATTTCTTACATTTATTGGGGTCCAAAAGAGTGCTATGTCTTAGATTATTTTTGAAATTATACTTTGATCTTAGACTTTGATTCATGCAGTAATATAAATTCATGCTTTGGCAAGACCTTCTTTATATTTCAGGCCCAGTTGATTATGATTCTAGATTTTAGAGCTAGAGAAATTTGAAATTGATAAATAATAGATAACTGAATATGGGAAATAGACTTCACATAAATCAAAATATGAAAGTTTTTTTTGTCTTTCCTCAATTTTAATCATATATTTCAATCCTGAGAAATGTTTTTTCACCAAGCTTTTTTTTTTTTTATTATTCTTTAGTATGCCTAATGATTGCCCAACATGTAATTATTATTTTACAGCTGCATCTAACATTGATAATCAAGAATTTAGTTACTGACTGATCAGAATTAATGATTAATATATCATGATTACCAAGTATTATATATATTTTTTTATAATACCCAAGAGAGTTATATTTTTACATATATGTGTGACATTTTTACATTATTCATAATAAATAAAGATAAATAAGCCCTATTCAAATATTTCCATGTGTATCTACTATGGTATTTGGTATGGTGAAGAGAGAGAGTAACACAGAATGTTAAAAAATAACACAGACACACATGTATACAGTCATATACTTTATTTTATTACATACAATATTTCATAATATATCTATATATTTCAACTCACATGATTAAACTTGCTTGAAAGACTTTATTTTAAAGGACTCATCCGGGCTGGAGTTTGCATTATAAGAAAAATAAAGTAAAATCGAAAAAGCACAACACTGAAAATTTCATCAAAATCGGATAAGAAATAGCAAAGTTATGAATTTTCTTAGGTTTTGAATTTTTTAGGAAACAGTTCTTCAAATTGGCAACCTGATGATGTCTCAGTCCCCCTATTTTCTTTGTATTTTATTGTATGAAATACCAATTATCAAGATTTTCTGCCCCAAGGACATAAAGACACAGATTAATCCTTGTGGAATGTTCAAAGTCACAAGTGCTTTTACTTATTTCAGTATGTGGGACAGATTTTCTGTATACGCAATATATGAAAAAATGAGATAAATAGGATTTCATATAATAAAATACACAAGAAGTAGGGGGACTGTGACATCATCAGATTGCTCATTTGAATATTCAAATATTCAAATGAGACAATGAGACCATTGCCAATTAAGAACTGTTTTACAAAAAAAATCAAGACCTAAAAAAATGCATAACTTTGTTATTTTTCATCCGATTTTGATGAAATTTTCTGTGTTGTGCTTGATGAATTTTACTTAATTTTACAAAACTTTTCATTTCAGCCCGGACTCCTCCTTTAAAGGATGACATGATTTAATAATTGGTTTCAAATTGAGACAGGGTCTGAATTGAGACTGCAGTACTGTCCATAGGCCCTTGTACTGTAGCTGCTTGTGACAAGGCAAATGCATCATTGAAGGTTGGTTGACTAGGCTTCATTTCAGACCTCATGTATTTTATGAAGATGTCAAATTAGTGTCTGTACCTGCACTATCATTTCTGGTTCACAACGCACAATGTATGGGTAGACAGTTGGTATTCAGATAAACTCATATTCAATACCATGTTGACTTTAAAGGGGAAGTTCACCCTGGAATTTTATTGGTTTTAAAAAATGCAGAAAAATAAACAAAAAATATAAGTGAACGTTTGAAGAAAATCGACCAAAAAATAGCGAAGTTATGAATATGTAAAGTTTTGATTCTGTGACGTCACGTGCGAGCAGCTCTCCCATGTAAATTCCATAAATATGTCTTTTTCATGGTTCTTGATAAAGGAATGGGTCAACTTGATAGAGCCATGTATATGGACATATGTTTGATGATATATCGACCGCACAGACGACATAATTAATTTTGCTATGAAAAAATGACACTTTATGGAATTTATACTACATACCTAACACATAGGAGAACTGCTCGCACGTGACGTCACAGAATCAAAACTTTGAATATTCATAACTTCATTATTTTTGGGTCGATTTTCTCCAAACCTTCACTCATATTTTTCTTTTATTTTTCTGCATTTTCTAAAACCAATTTAAACCAAGGGTGAACTTCCCCTTTAACATTTTTCAAGGTGCAGTCAACTCCTATTATAATGAGTTTCTTCATACCAATTCAATTACCCCATGACGTATCTGTTCAATTCAGCGTATGATTAGATTAGATATTTTTTTTTTTTTTGTACGTACTGTTACTTCTGTGTTATCTATGTAGACTATGATATTGTGCTTGTTCAAATGTTCACATTTCTTCTCTTTTTGCACATGTGCGCTTAGAGCACTTGATTTCAAGTGGATTAGGCCCCTAATAAGTATCATTTATTATTATTATTATTATTATTATGATATCTCATTTTATAGATACATGCACAATTCATTTGGCCAAGAGATGAACTTTGGCCAATTTTATATTCAGGTCTCTAATCGGTACCTGGAGATTAACCTCTTTTTAATTGAAATCCCATTTTATCCGTGCTTGTTTTAGCACGAGTCGTCTCTATACCGTACTTATTAGTACTGTATAATTTACTTACATGTACTTAACTTTGAATTTAAATGAAAGCCCTGATTGAAAATGATGAAATAATGGACGGATAAAATTGGCCTTTTGTTCTTAAAGACATAATCCATGTCAAGTAAATGGAAGGACGGTAATATTCACACTGACATACAAGTACTTGGAAAACGTACTGATATATTAAAACAGTTATCATTTCTGTTACAAAATATGAACATCGCAAGGAAGAGAAAATAGATATTTGGTCACACTTTATCACTGAGGCAACTTGAACAATGGAAATCTATGGTTTTATAATCTATAAAATCAAAACAAACTAATCATTCTGACATGATTTTGAATTCCTATTTAACAAAATACTATCATTTTTTTTTATATAATTGGCTACAAGTTTTTCAACATAATACAAATTTAGTCCATAAAATTACATTTTAACAATCACACTCCTCTTTTCTAGCTAGATATAAGCAATCTGCTTAAAACAATTGGCACAATGAATATATAAAACAAAACATCACTTCTTATTGCAATAGTAATTTTCATCTCTTTTGGAAGCCAACCAATTAAGTTGACTTTGTTATATTTTGATCTGCAAATCATTAAAAATTTGTTATATCTCTGCATTTATTTTTTTTTTCATATACACATGATATTCAAAGAACATTTCTCATCTTTATTTTTTATATCATTTTATATTCTTCCATGCATGAAGCACTCACGACTTGGTGAGGGACAAAAATTTACAAAAATTACATGCCATGAAATCAATCATTACAGCAATTTTACACAATTCACAAAATTTCTGATTTTGCGGTTTCGAATATTCTTATGATTAAAAGAAAAATAATTATTTGATAATAACAATTATTATACCTTATTCATAGAAAAAAATTAAGGGAATGACATGATTTGTTTCAGAATCTGAACCCTTGTCTTCTGTCAATCATATAAAATTAGATTGTCTGGTAGTTCTGATTGTCAATCACAAACAGCCAATATTAAACCACCTCAAGAATTTGCATATTTGCGCATATCACTTTTCAAAAAGATAAATTATATAAATTTAATATTATAATACATTGAATTATGTACAAACAACTGCCTACATGTTTTGGCATATACTGTATGTTAGGGAAAGGAAATATGTATTCTCCGCAAAATACTCTGAAGTCATAACAAAACCTAGGATGTAGTGTCCATTGTAACTTGCATCCCAGAAAGATATATACCTAAACAGGCTCATGTACAATGCTATATTTTGTGGTCAAATAATAAGTGTTTTCCCGTAAAACCACTTCATCAGCCTAACTTAAGAGCATTCAGCCCCTCCCCACCCCCCAAATTAAAAAAAAAAAAAGTTGAAAAAAAAAATCAGTGGAAATCTTGCATCATAGAGAGATATTTTGTAAAAATGGAGAGCTAGAGGGAAATTATATTTGTCACACTTCACGTTTCTTACTACAGAACGTTTCTTTTATCACCATTAAAGTATAAACTCCTTTGAGGGAGTCTTTAAAGCAACCATGGGTACTTCTCAGTAAGAAGATTCTGATAAGCATATTTTTTTAAACCTCTCACGTACATGCTAATATTCCTAATGTGACAATGCCTCTCCTATCACAACAATTTTCACCAAATTTCTTTGTGTTTAACATATTTTATGTATCCCTCTTAAAGTGAAAATCCATAAAAGCAGATCAATGGGTTTGTTATGAATTGGAAAAAAAATCACAACTTTGTTATAATTCCTTCAACAGATTTTTGTCAAAACTTCACTGATGAGTTTCTCTCACTATTCTACTTTTATTAAAAGCAGCTTCAGGGTGGACTCCCCCCTTTAAGCCAAGAAAATCAAAAATTCCTTTATACAGTCTGTGTCAAAAAAAATGGTACAGTCGGAAAAAAATTATTTAGGTGTGAAATATTTTCAAATAATGTGTGTATGTGGTACCAAAATAAAGCCAAATAATTTTCCTTGCTGATGCGATTTGTTCTGTATAATTTGCTTTCGTAAAACAAAAGTTATGCTAAATTTTGTGCGACGAGGAACAAATCGAAATTGAGCACTTCATGGCCATTATGCGAAACCTATACACAAAGGCATGGGACGGCGTGCGAAAAATGGATTTTTCTTGATTGAAGAAAACTAGTCACATTTCAAAAATTACAACACCAAATGTGATGGAAAACATTGCAGGTGAAAGTCTGATCTTCCTGCTTTATGAAAATACCAAACAATAGCAGGCTGTGATGAATCTTCATACTACAAAAAAATGTTTTCCACTTGTACCATTTTATTTGACACAGACTGTACTCAGGGACTTTCTTGGTGCTTTACATATTTCATGATTTATCTTTTTTCTTCATTAATTCACAGAACTTTTGGAATTGGTCAAATTCAAGCTCTGTCATGACCTTATTAAGAGCGTAAATCTCTTGTCTCTGCCTCTGTCTCATTATACTGATGTTGGAGCGTATCGTTAGCTTTTCCTGCCGCGCTTTTTCCTCCCGGCTCTTTTGACCTTTTTTCTTTTCCTCCGCATCAATCACAGTCAGCTTGTCTTTTAGTGCTCTCTGGCTCTGTAGTGCAAAAAAAAAAAATGAATATTTATATATACTGTATATTTCTAAATCAGGGATTGGTATTTGTTTGTATTTAAGATGGAAATTTTTGAAAAACATACAAATTTACCTCACTGGATTTTGAATAATTCTGATTAATGATGTAAACAATCACAAACACTTTAATTTTAACATGGCTAGCCGCCAACCCTAACATAATCACATTTAATTTAACCAAGCCAAAAAAACAGTTTAAATAAAATCAATAATAGTTCAATTTAGTGATGAACTTTACTTATGTTTAAGATTTGCTCTTTCATCTCTCTTCAAATGACAAGATTAACTCATTTTTTCCCCTGACTTTCATTATCTGCATTTGTAAATAGATAAAAACAATTATAATCAAACTCACTCTGAGATCTGTTAATGATGGCACGTATTCATACTTCTCAAGCTGTTGAGGAGTAGGAGAGGCTGGAGGGGCACAGGGTACACCCTTCCCACAATCCTTCAGCATACTGGACTGTTTCTCCGACAAAAACACCTTCTTAACTGAATGTTCTGATTCACTTGACCGGAATTTATTGCTCAGCCTGACGCTAACTTGGTTCCCGCTTCTATAGACCGTTGCTGCATGTTCTAAAACCATTCTTGACGTTGGCATATTGGATGTGTCCGATCTACTTTGCTTTGTGATTGCACGTGGTGTTGACGGAGAGTTTCTCTTCTCTAAAGCAACGGTCGTCAAGGATAATCGAGCCGGTGCCCCGTTACTGGAAGAGTCTTTTGCTTTCACCTTACGGGAATTAAAGTTTTTGCTGTACTTGGTACTAAACGTTTCCACCTTCTTTCTTTCAAAGCGACTGCTCAGAGTTATGGTTGAAGCAAGAGAGAAATCTCCTAGAGAATTGATGTCTTTCTTTGGAGAGGGTGAGTTTTTCTTTTTGGAAGGAGTTTTACCCCCTCTACGTCTTGATCTGCTTCTATGGAATTTCTTGGTCTTTGATTTGGAAGTACCTGGAATTGGATGTAAAAAGTATTGAACAATCCGTAAGATTCAAAATATTTCAAGCTTATCATAGGTTATATGTGTTTTCTCTTTATTGCAACACCTTCAAAAGAGAACTCAAACACAATTTTTGTTTTTCATTATGATCATCTCAACAATTAAAGGACTGTCAAATGATTATATCAAACAGAAACTACATAAGTCTATGTGTCAAAGAAACATGATTCAGGCTGAAAGAAAAAATCTTTTTTTTTTTCAATGTCACACTTAGATAAAAAAAAAATACTCAGAGAAGAATAGGGTTTGGTTAAAAAACTTAAACTATTAAACTGTGATGTGAAATATTATCAATAGCCTCACATTTAAATCCATGCTATTGCATTCTGATAACTTTTCCTATTCAGTCAACATGTATATTCAATTTATTTTTGTTAGATGGTTTGACAAAATGGTCATGGTATACTTAGATTCACAAGCCAAGTGAACTCAGAGTCTATTATGAGGAAGCAAACAAAATATGTATACCTTTATCACTATGTGCAGCGAAATCTGTGTTATTAACTTGTTGAGGCTTGAGATTGTATTCATCTTGTGACTCCCAAGATGAATTCAAGACATTGTTCACTTCCATCATATTATTATTCTGGCAAGAATTGGACTCGCTTGACTGACTGTTCTTCTCCTGATTCAGTAAAGCAGTGATAGCTTTGGCTTCTTTAGATTTCAAATTGTTAATCCTCAGCTTTGCGCTGGCAGCAAGACGTTGCAGGGCGCGGAAGTTTGGGAAGATGCTCGGCGGGTTCGGTTTATCAAGATGAGCATCCACGTCACTGACTCGATCCCCTCGATCGATCGCGGCATCGATGGTGGTTACGACGCTCGACTGAGAGTTGGAGGCACTGCACAGCTGCGTTGGACTACGTATCCTCGGAAGTGTCAACCCATCTCTGCTATCCGATGCCCAGGTGGTGTTTTCGACTGGAGGATACGGCTCGAGGAGCGATGATGACAGGCTACTTGCGGCAGGGATGTTCTCATGGCTGTGAAGCTTGAAGTGGGTGTGGCCATTTGGAAGGCTTTGTGCGGGCAGCTGGCCAGAGCGGCTAATGGCACTTCCCCGCCGTGATGGCATGGCGCTCCCAATGGGTGGACGGCAAACTGACACAGCCATGACTGGGGTGATGACATTGACGCCACTGTTCCTAGCCCCTGTCAGTAAGGTGATGTTATTGTTCCTATGGACAAGGGTTGCAGACATTATTGCACTTGTTCAGCTGTTCTTAATTTGAATCTATAAGGGGAAAAAGAGAGAGAATGAGAGAGGGTTGTCAAAACAAGAAGGATGTTACTAAATTTATAATTTACATTTGAATCCAATTCTAACTTTCAAGGTCCCCTGTCATTTTTTTAATACTAGTAGTGTTAGATCTAGGCCTAAACCGACCAGCCCCCGTCGCGAAGCGACGGGAACTGACGAACCAGTAGACATATTTGGTGAAGTTTTGAAAATATCTATACATGACCACAAATTTCGTGGTCAAAAATACCTTATTTGAATTCATACTCACATTGAATCAAATCTTTGATGTTTTTCCTCGAATTGGTGACATCTGCGAATGTTTCACATGAGGTAATCAACTAATAATAAAGAAAAATACAGGAAAATTGAGTCCATCAACGTATATTTCTCTGTGCGTGTGTTGTCTTCGCCACAGAGTTAAATACGTCTTTGCACAGTAAAATGACGTCATAGAAAATGGCAGCGATGGCACCAACATTATGAGAAGAGACAAGGCCAACGGAAAATTCATTTTGGTAAGTCAAGAAGCTCTTATATACTTCAGTTTTTCAACGGCCGTATGTTGAAATATCATACATGCCGTTGAATTACATTTGAACAGTAGATTTATCATATTATCGAGTATAATCACCTGATCGCTCATCATCGCTGATTATTTCGCTGTAAATGGAGGTGGTGGAAGTACAGCCCCGTCGCCTTCGGCAACGGGGCTGTGTATAGTTAATCTAGGCCTAGATCTAGTAAATAGGTTTACTGATTCTAACTAAAAAAAATTGACAATACGGGTTTTCACATTTTTTTAATTTTTTTTTTGTCATTCTAACGTTAAGTCTAACGTTAGGTCATAGAGTTTACACCTTTTTACCAATTTCATCATGTTGTTTTCCTTGTCCTCGACTCACACCAGGCCCGAAATTGTGATTCTTTAGTTACTATGTAAAAAAAGGCCCTAGGAAAATCAAAATAGAATTGAGTTCAAAATCTTTTTCAAATGTGGTCAAATTTGTCTTTATCATTTTCATTTTTTAATCATTTCTATTTTTATTTATCCAAACTTAAATGGGCAAAATTGTCTTTATCAAATACAAAATATCATTCAATCAATGAATGATTGAATCATGTTTAATTTATCCAAACTTACCGAACTTGATTTGCAGTGTTGTTGTTTCGATTGTCCTCTAATGAAATCATGTTTGAAAATTGATATTTTTGCTGTTTCCTTGTGTTAAATTGGTTTATTTCTCTCCATTTTTTCAATAACACCACAGCCACGCCAAGGCCCAAGCATGCAAATCTCTGCACGCAGTACACAGCGGTCGCGTCGATCGCGAGCTTGAAAGACTTCCTTTTCGCACGCTTCACTTCCGTAAACAAACTGATGTCGCTCGGCAACGTGTACTCGCCAGAACCGGAAATGGTTGGGTCTTGGTGTGAAAGGTCGTACATGTGCGACGACGATTTTGCCACAAAAACTCCCCGTGTTGTTTCATTTTCACTCATCATGCGTCCTTTAACCGAAGAAGAGACCAAGGCTTTGTTCGAGAAACTTTCGAAATAGTAAGTTCCATATTTTATTTGCGTTGAGTGTGGGAATATGTTAATACTTGACGAAAGCTGTATAAAAAATTTGTAGAATGTAGTCCCATAGTGATTTATTTGTGTCATGTTTGTATTCTTATTTCTTCTTCATTTTTTGTTTTTGTTTGTTTTTTTTTTTTGTGACTTCGTTGACGTCGTCAATTTTCGTAAAAAGGTTACAGCTCTAACTGACAGACATTATATCCATAGTTATCCTTACTGTGTAGTATAAGATTAATTTTAGCCTGTTTTCATTTAGAAATTATGAACGTGATCATCGCGTCGTGATGATGGGCGCGGTGCGCCCACAGAAATAGAGAAAGCGCCGGGTGCACCACGTAGAAAAATCAACAAGTTCGTTTTTACAGAGCTAGAGAACAATGCATTTTGATTGTTGGGCGCTCTGATTAGCTATCGCACGGAGCTCCGCCTCCTGGTTGCGATGACTGAAGTGCGCGCGTTGACCGTAACTGAACAACAAGTCAATGCGATTCAGCTGTTCCCGATAAAGACCGCTTTGTCGTGCGCGCTGTCAATCATAACCAAAGTGGACCCATTTCGGAAGAAAAACTGCAAGACTCGACTTCACAAAATGTTTTCCGCAAAACCACTCTTTCAATATTTTTTAGAATAAAGAAGAGAAATATAAAAAGGAACTTCAACGAATCCACTGTCGGACTTCGCAAAACATTTGAAAACGTATAAAGAAATGAGGACTTACCAAAAAAATAAATGACGAATCTAAATTTTATCGTGACTATTGTTCATTGGAAGGCACAATGGTAGTGTATTCCATATGCTAAACGTGATCATTTGAGCGTCTTGCATAAATTATTAAATTATGGAGTAAAAATTTCTACGTGTGCACATGGTGCAGAAATCTTCTTGTTCTTCTTGTTCATGGTTCTTCCTCCACCTCTTTCGTGGAGATCAGCAATAGATTACTTTGAGTATTTGATGAGATGTTGGTCATTGGTGTTGAAAGAAATCATAGCTTAGTGAGAAGAAAGTAAAGAAATACGGGTAATATGAGAATGAGTGAAGGAGGCAGATGTGAGATGGCAGCTGCAGAGTGCTTATTGAGGAAAATTTGATTTTTCTTTTTTATTGAGATCGAGTTATATGAGAGAGCGAGGGTCAAGCCAGGGAACAACTAGTAGCAATCGCATCGTCTGACATGACATCAGCCAATTAATGTTAAAAGTTAGATCTACATCAAAGTCAAACGTGTAAAATTCTCAATTGTTATTTAGTTAATTTTTTAATAATATAGCTTCTAAATTGTGTATTGTCTTGATTTCATATTTTAATGTTTCATTACTCTTAGCATAGAGGAATTAATAGTTCAAAAGTCCAATTAATTTTGTTTACGAACTATAAATTTCAATTTTTAAAAAGCTCAGTGAAGGCCACTACACTTTGTTTCCTCTTATCCAATTCTTGAAACAGAACGAACTGCACTCAACCCCCCTGATGTTGTTACTCATGCTTTTACCACCTGTGACACTGATACCCTTGCTCCAAGCATTTTATTTCCTTTCTTCACAATACCCTCCCAAATGTACATCAATATAACAACCCACTGCCTTTGTTACATCCTAAAAATTCATCATGCTTGTCTAAACAAATACTCACAGCTCGACAGGGAAGCCGCTGATCCTCGCAAACCAGGGGAAGAATAACCAAGAAAAAGAAGATCAATGTTTAACGTGTCAAAGTTGGGACAAAGTCTAAACTGACCAGTCTTTGCGACGGGAACTGACTGATGATTAGTTGTGGGGCTGGTATACCCCGAATCTCTCACAAGTAATATATTTTTTTTTAAATGATACTCACATTGAATTTATGTAACTTCCAAGAATACAAGAGCAGATAGGTTCTTCCACATATTTATGTTGTCATAACAATGAGTGATTGATATTTGAAGGCAAAAATCAGTTCCAAACACGTAACTTGTGTTCATATCGTAGGTACGGTACATGGCGATATAGACCCCCGGTCGTGAGCGCCGTCTGCTAGCAAGCTAGCTAGGCGGCTAGAGCAGGCGGCCCTAGCGGGCCGTATGCGCTGCTGTTCAAAAGCACAGCGATTTTTTTTCTACTTCCCTTCAAAAAGGTCACCCATCAATATTCAACGTAAATGAACAAATCCCTTCTACAGCGCTGTCGCCTTCGGCGCCAGCGCTGTCTATAGTTAGGACAAAGTCTAGAAAAGAGTATGATCACGAACTTCAAAAATAGATATTTAATTTTTTTTTTCTATTTCTTGTCTACAGCATTGGTGAAAACATTAAGCTTTTAATAGACAGACCAGATGGAATGTACTGCTTCAGGTATCATAGAGATAGAGTGTTCTATGTCAGGTATGTATGCATGTTTGTTTTTTTTCTACATCTTTATTTGTTAGGTCAAATGTCAAGCCACCTGAACAAAAAAAAATGTTTTGTCAACATGTAGCTTGTATTATTAAAGGGAAAGTTCACCCTAGAAATTTATTGGTTTTAAAAAATGCAGAAAAATGAAAAAAAAATATGAATGAAAGTTTGAAGAAAATCGACCAAGAAATAGCGAAGTTATGAATATTTAAAGTTTTCATTCTGTGACGTCACGTGCGAGCAGCTCTCCCATGTGTTGTGTATGTAAATTCCATAAATTTGTCTTTTTTCATGGTTCTTGATAAAGGAATGGGTCAATTTGATAGAGGCATGTATATTAACATATGTTTGATGATGTATCAACCGCATAGGTGAAATAATAAATTTTCTTCTGAAAAAATGACACTTTACGGAATTTACGTCATATAACACATAGGAGAACTGCTCGCATGTGACGTCACAAAATTGAAACTTTAAATATTCATAACTTCGTTATTTTTTGGTTGATTTTCTCCAAACCTTCACTCATATTTTTATTTTATTTTTCTCCATTTTTTAAAACCAATAAAATTTCAGGATAAACTTCCCCTTAACCTCATTTTAAGAATCTGTATCGATCCTTTAATCTGATTGGTTGATAGTGAAATCACGGTCTACAAGGTGTTATTTTTATTCTATGATTGTCTAAGAGCACATTTGCTAAATCCATATGGTCTAATTTCCGCTTGGTATAAGTATGCTCAATTTGATTCTCATTTGGTCTATTACCATTATGTTGCACGTAATTTACTTTGTGGTTTTAGACCAAGTGAACATTAGACAAAATTGGCATTAGTCAAAGTGGGTGTAGACCAAGTGCCAATTTAACTTAGAAACTGTATGAATAAGCTGTTAGCATTGTAATGGGAATTATATATATTACCTCCCAAAGTGTTTTGATTGTAACAAAATACAATTTCCTTCTACATTTTCTTAGTGAGGACATCATGAAGCGAGCTGCTAGTGTTGTGAGAGAACATCTTATCAGCTTCGGAACTTGCTTTGGTAAATTCTCAAAGACCAGGAAATTCAGGCTTCACATCACAGCACTGGATTATTTGGCACCATATGCTAAGGTGAGTGCAGTAGTCTAATCACTCGACGAGGCCTAAATGTAGGTCGATTGTTTGAAAGATTGTGGCAAACAAGAAGACAAACTCAATTTTATTATGACTCTTTTTTTTTTTTTTTGTATTTCAAACAAACAATGAGTCATTTAATAAGTGATATTATCTTTTTTTACCTTCTTCATATTTGTCTAATTGGAACCTCCAATCAATGTTCATTCCTTTGGGATATGGTGATATTATCAATAGCATGCTGTGAAACTCGCATTATAAATTTCCCAGATAAAACGAGATATTGTTTTAACCAGGCAGTTCTCTACATGTATCTAAATCAAGATCAAGATGCACATGTTTCTAAGTGTCTGTGTGTTCAACATAGCGAGATACCAAAGTAATTGGTTTCTTCTCAATCACCTCATTATAATGGGAGTGGACTGTATACCTTTATTGTTGTATTGATAATCTCATACCATGTTTTTTTTTAATTATTGTTCTCAGTGCAAAGTCTGGGTGAAACCTGGTGCCGAGCAATCATTCCTCTACGGCAACCATGTTCTGAAGTCTGGTCTTGGTAGGATAACAGAGAACACCGACAAATACCAGGGTGTGGTCATCTATTCAATGAGCGATATTCCTCTGGTAAGCCCCAATCTGTGCAGAAATGTACATTTTTTTTACAGGGTTATGCTAATTAAAATGTAATGCCATCAGTCTGCTGCGTGTGTACTGTTTTGCTTGATTATATACCAGATATACCCTTTCCCATCAGGTATCTTATCCAGCAAAGTGGTCCACCGCCATGGGAATCACCTTTTGGCAACCTGCCTTTAGTAAGCTCCTTTCATATACAAGTTTGCAAATTTTTGTGTTTTTTTTTCCTTGTGTGTGTTTGTTTGTTTGTTTGCCTTTTTCAGGGGGGGGGGGGGGCTTATTGTCATGTGCCCCAAAAAGATGTGATTCATGAGCCTAAGTCATTTATTTAAATTCTAAACTGGGGAATACCCTGAGATTTTCTCACACACCAATTTTTGGATTTTGGGGCAATAGCACATGATGGAAATAAAAAGAAGGCTAAAACTCATTTATCAAACTTTGAGACGTGCTTCCAGTAGAATGATTGATCCAATAATTTTTTTATTGAAGTTTCCCTTTCCCTATAACATATGATAAGTATTTCTGGTTTGTAGAATTATATGAAAGGAAATTAGATCAGGTTCACAGTTAATCTAATTTGAGAATCTCAATTATTTTGAGAACTTAACATTATGATAGAAAGAAACAGAGAGCTGAACTGATTAAAGGGGAATCCAACCCACGGAGAGAATCAACCTTACAGGAAAAAGGAAAACGAGAGGAGCAATCTAAAAAAAGTTTCATCAAAATCGGTTTGAAAATAAGAGAGTTATGGAAGTTTGAAAAGTCTAGTTGTTCCATCTATGGGGATCCTCAAATTGGCATCATCGGCTTCAAAATAGCCGATCTTATGGACAACTCTCCATTCATTTTGTACACGAATTTTCAGATTTTCCCCATTTTCTTTCGAAATATATCTTACCTCCTTCTGAGCTCAACATATGTTGTGTGAGATATATTTTCCCATGACATATTTTGAGCTCAGAAGGAGGTAAGATATATTTCGAAAGAAAATGAGGAAAATCTGAAAATTTGTGTACAAAATGAATGGAGAGTTGTCCATGAGATCGGCCATTTTGAAGCCGATGATGCCAATTTGAGGATCCCCATAGAAGGAACAACTAGACTTTTCAAACTTCCATTACTCTCTTATTTTATAACCAATTTTGATGAAACTTTTTTAGATTGCTCCTCTCATTTTCCTCTTTCCTGTAAGGTTGATTCTCTCCTTGGGTTGGATTTCCCTTTAAACTAGAGAGAGGGAGAGTGAGATGAAGAGAGAAAAGAAAATTAATTCCAGACTCTTTTAAATTTTCTTTTTATTACGATCACTTCATGCAGGGTTTTGGTGTTGCAGCTAAATCAACTCAGGAATGCAGACACACTGACCCTATGTCCATCATAGTCTTCCATCAAGCTGATGTAGGAGAATACCTCAGGAATGAAGACACATTGTTATAGGGATGAGCCAGTCTGCAGGTGAAATAACATTCCATGTGGCCTTGAGTCAAGACTAACTTTGTCAATCACGGGCTGTGTCCAATAAGTATTGGAAGGAGCATCGTTCACTATTTTGATATGCATTGTGACTGATACAGGTTGTGCCTGCGAACTAGGGACAGAATTCGTCTGCATCCATGGACAGATTATTTGGAGAAAAACTTTGGCAGGAAAAGAATTCCTGGTATTATATACACCATAAGGAAGAGAGTACATGTCTATTCACATTTGGTAAATGGTCATTGGTGGTTGAAGAGGTAATTGGCTAGGTCCCAGCATCTAGTTATAACAGGCATTGACTGTATTATCTGCTTAGAGTGAAATAGATTTTATCTTTTTTCAACAACACACAGTTAAAGGGCCCTAAAACCAGCGAACTCTGGTTATTTAAACGCCATCTATGCCTTCTCCCATTTACACGTAAACACAGTTCCATGCCATACACAGTACCTCATGTTCGTACAAGAGTTGTGTACGAGTGAATGAGAGAAGACGTAAATGGCTTTAAACCAGAGTTCGCCCGTTTCTTGGCCCTTTATGGCTTTTCAGGCATCAATGTTTAATGTGAATGAATTGTACCCATACTAAAGAGTCAGAAAAAACTAGACACCTAGAAAAGTGTCAATAAAAAGAAAACCAATATATAAAAATCCCAAATTATTATACATATTCCAAAAGAGTAACTCTTCCCGCATCTTTTGGTAACAATTTTGTGTGTTATATCTTTACGCTTGGATGAACATGGTGCATTGTTTGCGAACATGTAAATTTTGAATTGTGGAAAAGTGGGAGTAAAATCAAGACAACAAAAAGCTATAAAGCAACTCCATCCCAATTAGAATAGCATAAATTTTTAAGGAAAATGTCTTGCGCTTAATAACTTTTGTTTTTATTTACATTTTTCTAGGTGTCTATCTTTTTCTGACTCACTCGTTGGAGTGTATGCTTCAATTGAAATTCAGTATAAATTCTTAAAATGTTCTATAGCATTATCAGACATTGGAGGGATTTTCATTTAAAATACATAGCATGGAGCTACATTATTGGATAAGTAGAACTGTGATTTTTTTTCCCCTACCAATACTTAATATAATTCCTACATATTCATGCTTTAATTATTTTGTTGAGATGGAGTAGTCTTTTTCTGGTTATTTCAACGTCCGTTTTTATGCACTTTAAAAGAAAACAAGACATACTATTTTAAAATAATTTTGAAGATGATCATGACATGGGCAATTATGAAAAAAGTCTAAGGTACAAGTTCTGCACCATCAAATAAACGTGATATAAAAATTGCATGTGTTTAAATTGATGTTCGCAAGGCGGTACTTTCGACAGCTTCTTGCTAATTTTATATTTGGCCAAAGTACATACATGTACATGTAGCTCAATATTTTTAATTGCAATTTAATGCAAAGTATTACTAAAAGAAGAGTCAAATTGCAAACTAGATACAGTGGGTCCTCATGAGTATAATAGATGTATATTAATTACCCAATAAATAAATTAAAGGAAAAAACAAAACGGTATCTGTTTATTATTTTATGTTTATTGTACTAAAGGTAAGAAATAATTCACGTAAAATTGTACATTATAATTACAATTACATGTTTACTACACTTTCACAGTTTAAGTCAACTTCTCAATACATCTACATTGGTCATTCTGTCATACTCGCAGATCATTTTGGTTTATTTAATGTATTGCCAGGATAAGGCTGATATAACAATAGTGATAAAACTCTTGACTTGTTTCTCTCTTATAAAGGGGGTAATTCACCGAGTAGCGACAGAACCCAGATAAACAAAGCGAAGTTGCACATTTCCATGTTCATGTATAGAGAGTTTTGCCTGTTCTGTATCAGTAGGTATCAATATGATGCATTTTATTTTGTCGTGTGCTGGCAGTACCAAAGAAAATGTGCCATGTTGATGTTTACTAATCACAGAGTTGTCGGGACTCAATGGCCTGTATTCTCAAAAGCCGCCTAACTTTAAGCCTAGCTTAAATCTGTGGTTTAACTATGGCATGCAAAAAGGGAATCAATCCCGAAAAGTAGATGTTCAATTCATTATAATTTTTGGCACTGAAACTATCAAAAACTGCTTGGGAATGATAAGTACAAAAGTTTCCCTTACAATTCAAACACTATTCAGAATTCAGTGATTCAGGATAGGAACATGCAACATAGACAGATTGATTCCATTTTAGCAAGTCGTAGTTAAACCACAGATTTAAGCTAGGCTTACAGTTAGGCGGCTTTTGAGAAAACGGGCCTATAGCACTGAGCAAATTGGCTTCATTCACCTGGGTCCCCAACTCAAGTAAAATACATGTACCCCTTTTAGCATTTGATTTTCAATTGATGTAAATGCAATGGAAACTTGAAACAAAGATTTCTCATTATATTGAAATACATGAAGCCGAAATACATGAAGCTGATATACATGTAAAAAGCTATTAGTCCAGTCAAAATGTAATTAATTTGTTTTATAAATTTGAACAACAAAGGAAACTGACCAGAAATATATAATATGAAGAAAAAAAATCACTTCTGATGTAAGAACAAACCTGATATAAACAAGACCTTGCAATAAAGAGTCCCTTCTTTACATTTTGAATCAACACTCAGCTCTTGTAAAATCCATTCTGGCATTGAACTGCTACTCTAAATGAAAATGATTATTGTTGTTATTCACTCCACATATTAAAAAAAAAGGGTCTGATGAAAAATTTAAATTGTCAATCAAAGGTACTAAAAATAAGAAAAAATTAACACATATACAGTGTGTTTCAAATAAAAGGTAATCAATTTTTAGAGGGCCCATATTCCATGCTCATTTGTTTTTACTGTTTATATGTAACTTATAATTAAAGAGGAACTCTCCACCTTTCAAATGATACATTTCTTGAATCATAAATGTAAAGCATAATTGAGTAAATTGCAAATGAATATGGCAGGTAGAGAGTCAAATTTTCCAAGTTTCAAGAAAATGAAAGAAGACCGAGTGATTGCTGTTCCTGCGGTCCCAGAGCATTGAATAGGATTGCGTGCAATGATGTGTGACTCCTTTGAAAGCATCCATTCTGTCTTTCATCCTTTGACAAAAACATGGAAAAAATGGCTTTTGTACCTAACACCTTCATTTGCAATTTATTCGGTTATGCGTCACATTTATGATTCAAGAAAGGTATCATTGTAAAGGTGACGGGTTTGTCTTCAATTATACGACAGAAATAAATATTAAAAAATGGATGAGTTGGGAATATATCCCCTCCACAAATGGATTACCTTTTATTTGAAATGCACTGTACACAGACTTAAACATTTGCACATACATGGATATAGTTATACTTATAGTATTGCATAAGGATCTCTTTCATACATATAATAGGTATAATCACTTAACATTCCAGGACATATTTGGTGATTCAAAAAAGGCCAATTTACAGCAGTCCACTCAAATTGTACCATAAACCAACAAAGTTTTAGAAACTACATTGTGCAAATGCAAATAATTTAGATTTCAACAAAAACAAAGTATTTAACATCAGTAACCACAGAATTGCCCAAAGGCTTAAAATTGATTTATAGAAACTAAACAAAATCAACTTGATGAAAAAAGTAAATACTCTGCATTTCTTCAAATATTTATATAAACCATTTAGACTGAATACAAAATTAAAAAGCAAGCTTCTTCCTTATTTCTTTTCTATCTATTTTAATACCCCTCTGGCCCAGTAGGTTGATAACATTTTCTGATTATGAAATTTGGCTTCTTTTGATTTTAAAACATATCTGAAGCACTATTTCATAGACATGTCTTAACTGACATTCAAAGACAAAAGACTCATTCTTATATTCTTATGCATCTCATCTATAAGTAAGTACATGTTTGAATGACAATAACTTGTGCTTACACTAATAAGTACTTTTTTTTCACAGATTATTATTATAACACAGAAGCTACATATTTTTTTATGTGTAAATCTATGGCCAGTGGTGGATCAACATTGAGTGGAACAGACATGCACCCCCATTGTTTGAAAGCCAATCAATATAAGTACAAGTGAAAATATACATATTTTCAGGTGCTCCCCTCTCCTTTTTTTTTAATTTTCAGGGCCCCCCCCCCCCTGCTCTATTACCTTAAATAGTAGTTTTATGCATTTTATAAGACAATATATGTAAAATTTTCCTATTTTAAAAACACCTATTGTTTAATCAAGTATAATCAAATCATGTCCCCAGATTAAGAGCACCAAGTGCTTTTTAAATTTTTTTTAAAACCTAACCCCTCCCCTCCCTCAATTTACTCTGACCGTTTCCATGACTTATTGCTTTTGGGATAGCCCATCATCTCAGTACGTATCACAGTCAGCAGACGTGTACTGTGTACAGACATCATTGCTAGTTGATTCTTTGAATCCTGATGTCTTATCCAAGCCGCTCCCTAATGTAACAAATAAAAAGGTCAAATTATTTCAAAGGATCCAAATGGAAACTAAATGGGTTATTTATATTCAAATATAATTTTTTCAAGAGCAAATATTGGATAAAAGTTAGAGAAAGAAAAAATGAATATTGATGAAGAAAAGATTTTACGGAATTTTGACTTTGACTATTGATAAATAAAAACTTGGTGTTACTTGTATTGAAAGAATTTGGCGACTTAAAGGGCCGACAGAGCGTTTTTCAAAGAGTAGCCGGCTGAGCAGAAGTGGGTATGGTCATTTTTGCATTTTTGTATAATAGCCCCCTCTGCCCTCACGACTCCGCAGCCCCTGAGTTATTTCATACATTTGGTCTAATACCTGTTTGTTACATGACTTAACCAAATGGTGTTAGACCAAGGGACATTCAACAAAAAGAGTATTAGACCAAATGGAAATTAAACAAATTGGTAAATAGGTGAAGTACCAATTAGACCAAAAGGGAATTAGACAAATAGGTGGTAGATGAGATGAAATTAGACCATGTGGGATGAGTGGGTTTAGACCAAATGGAAATTTGCCTATAATAGGAGTGGACTGTAATACAAGCATACCTGTGATTAAGTTGTGCAGGTTGCAATAGTTGGTGCCTTTATCCAGAACAGCGTACCAGGTTTCAGAGGATGAATATCCCTAAGAATTAAATGAAAAAGACAAGTCACTGATAGATCGATATCTATAACCAACTTCTAAGAGAGGGATAAAATGCTTGTAGCTTGTAGAGGTTGAAAATCTCTGAGAATTCATTCAATCATAAAAGATAAGTTTTTGATAGGATCAACATCAATTCTCTGATTGTTTATCTTACATTATGATCAACTTTAGAAACAACTTAAAAATATGAAGAAAAAAGTAGGCCCAAAATTCTCTTGAAGTTTGATTATTCATATTTTCAATAATCTCCACTAAATTGTTACTGCATTTTGTAAGCATATTCACAGTAAGTATAATCTATATCTGCATCTTCTAATTTTAGCTAATGATATTAGAATTGATTTGGGCTTCCCATTCCGCTATTCATACTTCAAGTTGTTTGTAATTTCCATGTATGAAAGACTTGCTGAAAAACACACTTCCACTTTAACATATGGGAGAGCAGCCCGCACCCAATGCCCTGCTTTTTAAAATTAGAGTAAAATTATTGTTCTGGTCATGACATTGAAATGTGGAAGACACTGTCTAAAAGTGATTTGGAAAGGTTGATAACAGTTCATTTAAGCATTATTTTGTGCTTTGAGGTTTTGGAGTCGCCAAAATGACAAGAAATGAACCCAATTCAACTTTGAGTCACATGGACTTACACAGAAATGCATGTATGGGGCAACACAAACTGTTCAGGACCCAAACATATCACTGTTTTGGTATATTTGGGGTCATAATATGACTATTAGGGCAATTGAAGTGCAATCTTTTATTGTGGAGCTTTTTTATTTTCATACTCTTCCCAAATAGCATGAAAATAACAGGAAAGCTCACAATAATTTTCTTCAACTTTCCCACACCTTCACAACACTAGATTCCCTTAAATACTTTGTCATTCTTCGGTGGATATTCTTCAAACCTTCAATCATGGACTATTTTTTTTTTTTTTTACCAATTTAATTCTAAGGTGAACTTCACCTTCATATATGTTTGACTTGATAATTGAATTGAATTGCGAAATTCACAAAAAAAATTGAACCACCAAGAAAATAACCACTTATACGGTACAGTAGTTACGATAGATTCAAAGCTTCCTTGGTGAATTTTTTTTACAGCACTGAAGGGTGAAAAAAAAAAAATTATGAATGACTTTACGAACGACTGGAACATGTCTTTTGGTGTTATACTAATCACATGCTAAATCATTTAGCACAAGAACTGATCATCAGTCGTTCATTAAGTCATTTGTAACTTGAGAACGACCTTTGCAGAACACAACCGAGGTTGGCTATGATCTGATTTGATTCCCTCTACTCACAAAAACTCCACATATTTCACTTGCTACGTCTGTGAACCGAAAGCTGAGGTCATCCACATAGTGCTGCTTAGGTGTCTCGTGTGTAGCAAGTAGCAAGGTACTATTGGAAGAGACAAGCTGAAAATTAAAAGGAAACGAAGTTAAACATTAGCCAGGTTTTTACTGTATTCTGCAAGGTTATCATCTTCAGATAATACGCTGCCCCCCCCCCCCTGGATCTGCACCTGGGATAAAACCTCTATGTTGGAGCATGTACCTTATCAATACCTACCATCTTCTCTTCCACCTACTTCAAGAATTATAACCCAACTTGACCGTTTCAAATTACAACTAAAGACACATTTATTTGTTAATGCCTAATTAAGTTAAATCATGTGGATATATACGATGTTTGAAGTGTATATTGTATTTAATTTTCGCTCAAACTTGTACTATTTTTTCTTTAAAGTTATTATCCATGCATAGAGACCTATTGGTGTTATGCGTTTACTAAGAACTGTACTATCATTGTTATTATTATTTATCAAAAGATAAAACTATTTTTCTTTAATGCTGGTAACAGATCTTAGTTGTAATCTTTTCATATCAAGGGTATGTAATCTTTTGATTCCAACTGTAACAAAAACATAATAATTATAAGATAGTCAAAGAAAAAGTAAACAATGACAATGACAGATTACAGAATGAAAAAAAAAAAAATTAAAAAAAAAATAAGAGGGGGAAAAACTCACTTTATAAAGGCATTTCTCTCCCCCATTCTCATTGCAGTTATCTGGTCCAGTCCATTTTGCAATCTGTTGATTGAGTGCTTTGGAAACTGAGGAGCAGTTCAATCCAAACGTCCTGTAAATAGAGAGAGAGAGAGAGAGAAAAAAAACATTGACAAAATTAGATATGATACATTAGGAACATGTCAAATTGTCTAAGAAAATGAAATAAAAAGATCAATGAAAATTTGAGGGAAATTGATTTAAGAAAGTTAGTTATGAGCATAAAATTTGTAAGTTGAAATCACTATTACTATGGAGATCCCCCCATTGGCAATTGCAATCAAGATGTGTGATGCCACACATGAACAAAAGTACTTTTGTAAATATTCACTTGGATTTTCTCTCTTATCATTTATATTGGTAGATCATGTTCTTTTACGGGAGAACCAGCCTCCTCGGCCGCTTGGAGTACCCGTGGTAACCGCGCCTCGCCTTCTTTGTTTTACGCCACTGCTAATTACCATTAGCTAATTAGCGCCACGCCTTTTTAAAATAACAAACATATCGCCACGCGCCGCATGCAAGATCAAGTTCTTTTTCAAAGAACGCCCGCCGCTAGATCGACAAGCCACATCATCGCGCACTGCACTGCAAAGCCGAGCGATCGAGCGGAGCTAGCTAGCTAGGCCTATATAGCTGTCGAGCTGGAAGTTACAATCAGGCATGGCATATACATTGCCTTGCCCTCACACATAAGCAAAGTACTGGTGAGACACACACACATGTACACACGCGTGGCGATACTACAAAACACTATCATCAAACCAGGGGGCTGTTCTGCTGCACACACAATCCCGTTTGAAAACCTTCACATGACCTCTTCTCACGAAACACAACACAGATTCTCAACACGAATTACATACAGTACATGAGAGAGAGGTTACCATGAGAGGGAGAGAGGGAGAGAAAAGAGAACACACGAGATGCGAGACTAGTTTCGATTTGGACTTTCTCTCTCTTTTAAAAAAAAAACATGTGTGGCGTTCCCCCTTGGTGGGGTGGGGGGGGGGGTTGTAAAACAGTGTAAAATACAGATTACTTAAAATCATCGACTCTTTATTCTATACAAAATAAAAATACTTAACCATCATTGAGTGAATAGAGTTCATTTTTAATATGGTAGCTTAATAATTATGTCCCATGCAAGAAAACTGTCAGTGAGAAAGTTTGAGCATGGATATAAGAGAGAACCAGGGGAATGTGTGGGAGTCAGACTAGCGCAAACACGTGGTCACTATTACAGCTTCAGACACATGAAGAAGCACGTGTTTGTCAAATACGTCTGCATATCCCATCATCTCTCCCCATCCCAGCCCCAACAATACCCTTCCTGGATAATATGTAACATGACCTCATGGCCTTTGCATCTCATGTACAGTTGTATTTGTTATTTATCAAGTGAAGCCAGCATGTGCCGACAGATTTCTTATCAACTTCTTATCAGTCCCCTGGCCCGTCGAGGTATTTATGTTTATTGAGGCGACATCAGATTAATTATAAATTTATCACCAGTCCTCCGTCCGCCTCCCAGAGGAATCCAATGTCCCCATCTGACCTGGCTGGACCAGTATGACCTCATGAGGTGACGGTCAGTTGCAAGAAAGGGACTGGAGTGGAAGTTTTCCTACGCCTCACAATCTTACGACATTGACTTTTCTTTCTTGGACGGGCGGTGGGGGGGGGGGTCTTCCGTTTTCAAATGCGTCTTCACTAAGGGCGAAGAGCATGCCCCATCTCTCTCTTTATATATTCAAGATAACGGCTTCTACTTTGAAACATGACCCCCCCCCCTTTCCCCTGTATGCGCTCGTCAAGGAGACAAGCGTAAAATTAATTATACTTTTTGTACCATTGCCGACATTGGATTGATCACAATAAACCGATCATTGAATCGCATGCATAACAAAAAGAGTAAAAAAAGAGAAGACATGCTGTACTTACACCAAGAATGTTGACAATTTCAACACTGTGCGCCATGCTACATGACTAGATCCCGTCCCGTCTCTCTATGGGAACCAGACAAGATATTTATAAACACGCAGCTCCCAGGCAGCTACTACTCCAGGTCAGTGAACTGCACTCGGTGAGAATTTATTCTTCTTCGTTTGTTGTTGTGAGTTTACTCACGTAGCTAGGCACCCTCTTTGACCGATCAAAACATTCTCTTTCTAGTCTCTCTTTCTCTCTTCCACTCTCTCTCTCATCTGAAGATAAAATGAAGCAATAATTTCTCATCACAATTTAGAACAAACTCTTTCATATATCTATTAATGAATGAGATATATTGCCCTCTCTTCCCTACCTCATCTCCTCTCTGTGTCAACAAAACAAGAAAAGACAACGGACACTTGATCAAACCAACTCTCCCTTCTTTCCCTCTCACAATTTCTCACCTCTCTCCTCTCTAAAATCCCTCTCTTCTCCTCCATGAATAAATAAAGTAAATGGAGCCAAACACCAATCCATGTTATGTTTATTATATTATGTAACAATACTCATTCAACTCCCCTTCTCTCTCTCCTCCTTTCATCTGTTTGTGAACAAACCCCCCCCCCCCAAAAAAAAAGGAAAAGAAAACTGGCACTCATCAAAACTGCTCGCTCTTCCCCCCAAATAAAAATAAAACAGAAAAATCCAGACTCTGTCTTCCATCCCCTCTCCTTTCTCTCTCACTTCCCCTAGTTCTCTCCTTTCTCTCTATCCAATTCTCCTCTCTTTTCATCGAGAAAATAGGTTAGTAGATACAGCCCCAAACATGAGTTTAATTCTGATCCCCAACATTCACACGACTACTTTTAAAATGTTTGCCCCCTTTCCCTGTATGCGCTGGTCAAGGAGACAAGCGTAAAATTAATTATTTTTGTATCATTGATGAACACAATAAACCATCATTGAATCGCATGCATAACAAAGAAAAAAAAAAATACATGCGTACTTACGACCAAGAATGTGACAATTTGAACATGGAGTGTATCCCGTCCTATCTCTATGGGAACCAGACAAGATAATTATAAACACGCAGCTCCCAGGCCAAGCAGCTCCAGGTCAGTAACACGCAACACGTGGGCCCCCTAATGACCGATCAAAACATGCTCACGTCTCTTTTCCACTCTCTCTCATCGGAAAATATAATGAAGCAATAATTTCTCATCACTGTTTATGAAAAAAAAAATCAATCATAAATGAATTTATGAAATGAAATATATTGTCCCCTCTTCCCCGACTCCCGCTCATCTCTGTTAATGAAAAACAACAACAAAAATGATAATAATAATTAAAAAAACAAAAACAGAAAAACACTTGATCAAACCAAGGAAAATTACCTCTCCTTGATCAACCCCCCTCTTCCTTCTTTCCCTTGCTCCCTCTCTCATCCTCTCATGCTCTCTCCCTCTCTAAATTTCCCTCTTCCCATCAAAAATAAATAAAGCAAATGGGGCCAAACACCAGTCTTAAGTTGTTCATTGAAAAACACATACATGTAACCCTACGCTTGATCATGGATATAATTATAGAGCCCATGACAACCCCTTCTCTTCTCTCCCTCTCTCCCTCCTTTCGTCATCTGTTTGTGAAGGAAAACAAAGTCCACTCGAATCAAACCATGGATCGATCCATGATCAAACCCTTCTCTCTCTCTCTCCCCCCCCCCCCCCCCCCCCACTCTCGCACTCTCCGTTTCTCTCTCCCTTTCTCTCTCTCTCTCATTTTCCCTGGGCTCTATCTTTTCTCTCTATCCAATTTCCCTTGCCTCTATTGAGAGGAATAATTATAGATTATATCCCCAACAGTCACATACCTTTCCAATCATAATCACATCCAACTTCCAAGTACAATTCAACTGTCACTTCGGCAGACGGCACATGCATATAATTTTGAGTTTATCTGCATCATGCATGAACCATGTTTACAAAATAATGATAAGAAATAGAAAGTCACTCAGACACTGCTTAATGAGGTTTCTCATGTTTACAAAATAGAGGTCAAGTTCACATCATTCACCTTGCATTACCCGGTATACCGGTACACATACGCACATCAGTTTCACATCTTTTCAACTATGACCCAGATTCATAAACTCGCCGCATGCATGGCACATGCGCTGCATGATCGCTCGCCTCGACCAGTACCAGTGCGCGTGCAGGCCAAAGCAGCAATTCTAACTTAGATCGTTACATTTTCGAACGTCTCATGGAACTTATTAGTGAGTTATTCGTCCGTTGCCGGTAAATATTGAGAACATTTCCCTCTATTAATTTGGTTTTAACAAATTTACTTTTCTAAGATAAAAGTATCATGATGAAAGTTTGTCTGAAATTGTGAATTATTTCTCAAAAATCATGAACATGATGAATAAGATTTCAGAAGTAGATGCGATATGCTACATTTTACGCAATGAAATCGTCATGAAATCCTTGTGGATTTTGGGGATCGTGAAAATTAATGTTATAATTGATACCTGAAAATAGCCATGGACAAATAGTTTTGTGAATAATTACGGAGAGGATGTTACTTTACGCCAGCCAGTGCCGAGATAAACATTGCTACAGCTAGCACGTCAGCCCAGGGGCGGGCCGGGGCGCACTCGGTGATAGCCTATGCCGATTTTTTTTTTTTTTTTTTTTTTTTTTTTTTTTTTTTTTTTTTTTTTTTTTTTTTTTTTTTTTTTTTTTTTTTTTAATTATTTTAAACTAGCGTAGTAGCGATCGCGACTACTCGACATACGCAGCGCGCGTTGCCGCCGAGTATATAGGCGCTACAGGCGCTGATAGGCATCCGCATAGGACCCTAATTAATGGTTGAAACATGCATAATTAATTATCAATTAACGCCACGCCTTTGGCCAAACTTGGCGAGGACCCTGGCCGGAGAACTAGATCATGATAGATCCTATGCCTTCAATATATCAAAATTAATATCAATTTACGAGATAGCAACACCAGGCGTTATTTCTTTGAAAAAAAGTTTAATTTTGCAGTTTTTACCGATCTACACAACATTTTGATCTTCATAATCACAGAACATTAGTTATTGATGTAAATAACAAGTTAGAATTTTGATCGGAACATGTTACAAAATCTGAATTCTTTTCAAGACAACATCAACAACCAAAAAAGGGTCAAACGTTAAACATATATTTTTTAATCCCCAATCTATCATCTATGCTTTGCCTTTGGCTCCTGCTTCACGTGTGGATTCCCTAGCTTATAGTACTACACTAAAGGAATTAGCATAAGCAGCATGCCTGGCTTACATTTACAATACACACGATTACAATCAAAATCACTCATCATTCATTCATCGCTCATTCACTCACCAGTTTATTTTACATGATGCGTGGAGCGGGTACCCTAACCCGTCCACGAATATACTGCTGCACAATGCTAGCAGAATGCCAACCAGTAAAAACACAGCTCCTCCTTTCACCATTTTTGAAAGAAATCCTCCTCTAAAATATCTCTCTGATAATGACAAACTGTCTTCTCCCGATTCTTCTTGTAGCTTCGAATATTTCGGGCTAACCATGATCACGAGACCAGGTCATTCCCGTTGTTTACAAAAGCAGACAATTAAGTACATAATCAAACACACAATACGACCTCAAAATTACGTATCGTGGTGAGTGTGCATTTTCTTTTATCAGTCTTTGAGTAATTTTTTTTTTTTTTTATGTTTAATGATTATTCTTCAGTTCTTTTAACAATATAAAAGCAATCGGGTATCATTTTTATTACAAAATGAAAATTATTTTTTCATTATTCAACTGTTATTTTGATTTTTACGACTTCAATTCTTAACTTTGTATATATATAATTTGGTCTTGAAGTAACCTAATATACTTCACCTTCACAGCTGACTAAAAATGTAGGTGAGAGGTCAATGTTTGTATACGATTAAGGCCAAGCAGGGAAGGTGTCAGGGCACGCGGGAGCGGGGGGGGGGGGGGTGTAGACCTACTGTTTGGGCACTCGCCGCCCTATATATGGAAGAAACAAACAAATATGCCCCCCCCCCCCACTCCTAAGCACAAGGCGGCGCGGCGACCACAATGATGCTTGGTTATAAGTATATTGGGCCTGAAAGGAAGGAAGGGTTATGAACTCGATCTATTTCCATGATAATTTTAATATTGATGTTATTTTAATTTTGGACATTCCTGTACAAAATTATGGAATCCAAAGGAAATTCTTACCAATTGATTTTGCAAGAAGCGTGAAGTGGATTTGAAAACTCTGCAATTTTTTCTCCAAACGAGCCCTGCATTTTCATCTTCTTCATGCTTCCGTTCTCAGTGGAGGCTTTCTTGACATCACCATCCACGAGGGACAACAGGTGACGGGAGTTACCCCTCGTATCCGAAGGTTCCTGAGGCATAGGATCGTGCATCCCGAAGTCATCGTCAAGATCAATATTCCTCATGCCGTCGTATCCGATTTCCTCATCTTGAATGACATCATCAGTCTCTCCTCGATCATCTTGCTGTTGGAAAGGAGCCTTGGGATGCGCATGTGTCTCTAATGATGCTCGACCCTTGCTTGCGTAATAAGATGCCTTCTTATACTCTCCCTTGACATTGGATGGGTGCATCAGACTATCATCCATCTCCATTTGCTCCATGAAATGTTGATCAATCTCTGTCGGGATGTCCGCAGCTGGTTCCATCTCGGGAAGGTCTCTCTGCTGCCCCCTAGAAGCGACCGGACGTGGGTGCATGACACTGTCATCCATCCGAGGTTTGGGAGCTTTCTTCTTCGAAAAGGAATGAACCGGTTGCTCGGCAACCCCTCCGGAATGCATCACTGTGTCATCAAACTCAATCTCCTCCAGGATGTCCTGTCCCAAGACAGAAAACAAGTCCTGATTTTTTATGGCTGGATGAACCCCTTCAGGGATCGCATCCTCAGATGATTCAGCCCTGGACCTTGGATGCATGTCTCCAGCGTCAATTCCCTTTCGTGGTCGGGCAGACGCCTTTTTGGATTCCAGATAATCATGCATCTCGGAGTCGTCCATTTCCATGCGACGCATGAAATGTTCGTCAAGAACTTGTGATATGTCACCATTGTCATTGTCAGCAGTCGTGCGAGGTGATGATTCCTTTGCGCCGCTGTCCTTTTTGGGGTGCATCACGTCATCGTCCATTTCGTAAGGTCTCTGGATCCTGATGTGCTTTCCATGATTTTCACCTGCCAGTGCACTGACAGAAAGCACGAGAAACAAAAACACGGTTATTCTTGCAATCTTCAGGAACTCCATTTTCATGATTTTGATGACGGTTTAGTCCCGAGTCAGTTTTACAAGTCTAGTATCCTTGTCCTACGACCTTGCAACTGGCTATACCTAAAATGTATTGATAATTTATTTCAAGTGAGCGCAATGTGTATAAACAAAAGGTTTGATGGAACTATTCCGTTTGCATCCACCAACATGAATGGACTTTGTAACCAAAATATTGATAACCGTATTTTTTTTTTTTTTTTTTTTTTTTTTTTTTTTTTTTTTTTTTTTATTATTATTTCATCCTCTTTGTTTAAAATGATATCGTCATCAAAAGATAGTCAGTATATCTTTATGATACATTGGACTTTTAATTGTTTGGCCTGTCTGAATTTTGAAAGGAATATCAATGTTATCACATTTTGATTATGTTCATGTTTATCCAATTAGATAAATAGCAAATGAAAATATGAACCAGTGGCGGATCCAAGCGGGGGCGCTGGGGACGCGCACCCCTCTATAATTTGAAAACCACTCATTGACTGCACATTATTAAAATCGCAAAATTTCGGCGGCTCATGTACCCCCTTATCGGGCCTAGCGCCCCTTCTATTTCCCAACCCTGGATCCGCCACTTTGACCTGATGATATTCAATGGGAGCCTTGGCGGTTATGTCAACCCTGTTGAACCACTATGGATCTCTTCATTTATATATTATAAAGGTTCGTCTTTGAGAAGAAGTATCAATAATAATAATGATAATGATAATGATAATAAAAACATCAGTAAAAAAATAAATAAAAGAAGAGCAAGCCTTATTATTATAATGGTCTTCTTGATGTGGAAAAAAAAAGGAAGGCCGAAGATCAGAGTAAAGGGCCTCTATGTCGGCTGAATGCACTGTTCGTCATGAAAGTGGATTTTTTTTTTTCTGGCTCCAGCGATTATAATGTTGCTTTGGCTTTAATTTCTTTAATGTGTTCGTCACCGCTTTCAATTTTCGGGATTCTGGCTATATCTTGGACGTTCCCTCAACCCTTCCCGGGGATTTTTCTTCCAAAAAAGTTTGTCACCCCAAAAGATGGCCATTTTGGTCATTTTTTCTTATTTTGGGGCCCCTTATTGTTTACATGACGGTCACCAAGACCCCGTCAGTCCTACGCAAGAAAACACGACTGAGGTGTAGAGTTTTTATTGTTCTTCAAGTTAAATCTAGTTTTAAAGTTATAGGGTAGACTCTTTTGTCTGGGGAAGGGGTCAAAATTTATTTTGATTGGGGTTCAACATTGATTTTAATCATTTTTGCACCATGAAAATTTCTATCTTCCCAAAATTGTTTTGTAAAATCTCAGCTTAACATAAATCAATATAAAATATTATTTATAGTCACCATTCACAACCTTGTCATCAAGGTTAAAAAAAAAAAAGAATAAGGGGAAATGATAACAATTAATGGTTAAAAGGTTGTTTTGTATTTATTTTATTTTTAGCATAAAGGTGGAATAAAATATTCCGAATGTTACCCAATCACACTTTTTACTTCAACTTCCCAAGACAAGAGACCTAAGCCTGTCCCGATAAATCTAGAAGTTAACTTAAAGAACGTTTAACGGTTATAAACAATAGATCTCAGACGCGTTTCCTGGAGGTAGGACTGAGGGGGCTTGATTGGCCGGGTAAACAAAAAGGGGCCCCAAAATGGGGTTGACAAAGCTTTTTTGAAGAAAAAAAAATCCCCGTGAAGGGTTGAAAGAATGTTCAAGATATAGCCAAGGTCCCGAAAAGTAAAAGCAGGGACAAACATATTCAAGAAATTAAAGCCGGAGCAAAATCATGTTGCTGGAGCAGGGAAAAAATACTCCCCTTTATAACGGACAGTGCAGAATTCAAAGTATAAACCAATGAAAATAATTATGTATTTGCCTTATTTGATTAGGCTTACAGAGTTGGAGGGGGAGTTTTGATATGATTCGCCCCATGATCGTATACCTTTTTACCGGGTTTCTTTTCTTTTTCTTGTGTAACATCTAAACATTTGATAAACATTATTTGAATAAGTCACATGAGATGGTATTCGATTGGAAATGGCAAAAGTGCAATCGCTATATTCTCTTCCAAATTAATTCACATTTTCCCTTTCCCGTGCACCTTTTTAAAATCGAAAATTAGAGTAGGCCTCAAGTCAAGTATTCCGCGTACACAAATAAAGTTCTGCGACTTTGGACTAGTTGAAGAAATTGGCGAGTGCATAATAATTTCGCTATTTTTTGTTTTTGAGAGGAGGAGCCTATAATTATGTCCAATAATTTAATGCTAACATCTGTTGAGCTCTCCTTGATCATCTCACGATTCAGAATAAGTCTACATACTCAGCCATTCATTACACTCCGGGTATAAGTTGAATATCATTAAAAAGGAAATTAGTTATTCTTTAAAATGTTATTTAAAAAAAAAAATAAGGTCGCATTTGCATTATTAGTTTTTGTTTAATCTCAAAGTCCCCCCCCCCCCTTTTTTTTTTATGATAGTCTGCTGCCATCAACGTTTATGACTATAAAGCTAATGTTGCTATCGTCAACTTCGACCGAAGGGGAAAAACGAAGAGGAGAGAATGATAATTTAAACAAATATCACGGTATGTATACGATTTTATGACAATTTGTGGCGTTTGTATTGATTTTAAGAATATTTCTGAACAACTTATACTGTATGAATGCATAAATATGGGGGAAATTTTGTATATACGCCTTTGAAAATGTTGAGAAGAGTGAACGGGTAACTAGCGGAAACCATGCCGTGCATGCGCCGGCGGCGCTGGCGAGGTGAAGCCTGAAGGGTGAAGGAGCGTGTGTATGGCTTGCTGCTGGGGATGCATTTGGAAACTGCATTTTTAGTCATTTTGACAATGGAATTCTGGATTTAATTTGCTGTTGTTCAGTTTTGGTGGTAGATATATTTTCTATGTCAGCCAATATATTAAATTCTATTTGAATTTAAGTTTGTTGGGTTAGCCGCATATTTTAGCGTTACGACCATGACGACTTGGGAAACTGGGTGTCTGAAAAGAGAATCAAGGATACTGATAAAATCACAGTCTTATTTATAATTTCTTTTAATTATACATTGTACCTAGCAGTTCTATATAAAAAGACCTTCTGTACCTAGCCGAAGAGAGCAGGATGGAGGCTTCTATTTCTCAACAGATGAGTCATCCAGACGACGGCCAGCAGCTCCAGACTGGTTTCATCACGGCCGATGGCACCACACCCTTCAGCTACACCGACCCAGAGTTCCAGTCCCCAGCCGTAGGAGGGAATGGCTATCCCGCAAGTTTCCCGCAGTATTCTGCCGAACCGCCTCCATCGTCGTTCCAGCAGGACAGCGCCTGGCTGGATGCCAGCGGCATGGGGTACAACAGCGAGGAAGATGCCTGGTCACAGAGCGATGATATATCTTTGGTTGGGTAAGTGTGACAATTAATAATAACAATGATAATTGTTTTTCTATTTGATCACTGATTAAAGTGCTTTTCAATATTACCCCGGTCATGGGATTCAATTCCAGGCTGCTGTTAAGTCTACAAAAGATGATAATACCCAATACCAACTGTTACACCTTTTTAAGGTGAAGCATGTAGATCTAGATAAAATGACTTGCTTAAGGACATAGTGGCAATGCTTGGGATTGTACGCATGACCATTGAATCCCCAGTGATGTGACATAACCACTAGACTACTACATTTCTTCATTTTGACCTCAGTTGTATTATGCAAAGATTCTTGAAGAGTAGGCTTACTGTACATTTTCAGTAGTTTCAGAAGTTAGACTTTAAGTGCCATCTCATGTTTTCATTATTATTTTTTTTAATTTTTTTTTTTAATTTTTTTTTTTTTTAATTTTATTGTCCGAAACAATAAATTTCCATATATTATCCTTTCTGCTCTTTAATTTCTCAGATCTTTTTGAGTTTTTTACTCTTGTTTAGCTACATGAGTAATACATGGGTAGTAGCTTACGTACATAGTAGGAGTAGGAGAAGCTTCTCTGTTCATACCCATATTTCATTATGAGGACCAGATTTCAAGACTCTAATTTAATTCAGCACTGTATCGTTTAATGCTGTAAATACAATTTGGTTCAATCCCTTTGTCATTTATATCTATCACAGTATAATGTGCCTAGTCAATAAAATTCAATAAATGATCATTTTATATTCCCGCAGACCTGAAGAGAGTCTTCTTGATGAGAATGGTACCAAGCCTGCACTGGGTCAGAAGAAGTTCTCAAGAGACGATAAGCTACGGATGATTGCTCTCAGGCGTCACTTAGATAACCTTGACAGGCAACTTCTAGACCAAGAAAATGTAGTCGAGACAACCAGGTAAGCTGTTACTTTAAATTAATTTGATATGATTTAGAACACAGGCAGCTCCTTGACTATAATATGTTTAAGAAAACCAGGGAAGCTGGTTATTCAAATAAATTTGATTTTATTTAGATCACAGGCAGCCAATAGATGAAGGATTTTGTTGGCAAATTCGTTAATAACACTGTCTTTCTCATGCCTTGGAGGGATTTTTTTCCTATTTTATGATATTCATGCATCTATTCAGAGATGAATTTCCTCTTTTTTTAGGGTCTAGGCCCACTTTAAATAATGCCAATAGGTCTCATTCCACATGGTCCAATTCCATTTCGTCCACAACTAGTTTGTCTTATTAGCATTTTCTTTTGACAAAATATGAAAAAGTAAACCAAATGGGTTTCGCTTATGAGGTATTAGATGTTTCAGATAATTAGACAATGTTGTATGAGACCAAGTGGATATAAACCATTAAATCAACTCTTGAATTAATTTCATTTCTTTCCCATATATAGAGAGGAACTCCAAAAGTGCAGAGCATCCATCAAAATATTGAACTTGGAATGGGACCACATGATGATTATAATAATAATAACTTTTTTTCTTAGGGTAGCCTTTTCAGCTCTTATGCATTATTCCCCCAGCAGGTCCTGCATGACATTCAGGGGCCTGCTTCTTGAAACCGTCATAATTCTAAGTTTATGGACATCCTATGAAAAGCATCATCAACAGGGTCACAAAGGGTCAGACATGACCTGTATGACATCGATCGATCGATGAAACGTGTGTTAATTTTACAACACATGTCCCTATGGGTTGTAAAAGAACTTAGACTTCTGATGGTTTCGAGAAACATGCCCCAGTTGGACATATTTCATAGGAAAGGTCACTCAGCTATAAACATGAACACTGTATCAGCTAAAGGTTTTACTGTACATTAAATCCACTCAAATTCAATTTATTTCCCATATATAGAGAGGAACTTCAGAAGTGCAGGACGTCCATCGAAGCGTTGACCTTGGAACGAGACCATATGATGATCCAGTTGGACATATGTCAGAGGGAGGGTCACTCAGCTAACATGTATCGTCTAGACAGCAAGCTAGGCAAGCTGGCTAGAGAGTTAGAAGCAGAAGGAATCCTTGAGGCGCAGATTGTGGATAGACTAGATAAGGCAGAGTAAGTGAACACTAGCGTATCCAGCTGCCATTCACGCACTACTAGATCAAGTAGATGAAAATCTGATGAAAAACAAATGGAAGGTCGGGCACAAAATAATAAAATCAGTCATTAAGTTTTTTTTTTTGTTGCCAATTTGATGATCTCGCATGTATATACAGTAGTAGATCCAGGCGGGGCGCGGGGGACGCGCGCCCCCTCTATAATTTGTCTGGGGGTAATTGTCCAGAGGGTAGTTGTCGATGTCCTAGATCCAAGTAATCAATTTTGTGTATTTCATCTTTATTATTATTATTTTGTCCCTTTCTTATGACTAGGTTGCAACTATCCCGGTTTGATCTCGAGAGGGGAAAGTACCTTCTAGAAGAGGAACAACTCCAGAAGAAAGAAGCTGATCTTGAGCTAGAGAGGAAAGGCAATGCAGCAAGGAGAGCACAGAAAGAAAGCAAATACCTGACACAAGCTGAACATAGGCGCAAGATGAGAGAAAAGTATGTTATTCTGAGGATATTATGTCATGATTATGTGTGGAAGCTTGTGTAGTTTTTTTATTGTTGTGCTGATGAGATGGCGGAGGGGGTTATATCTAACAGGTATGATAATTCACATTTGGAAGTAAAATGAATTTCATAATTTCGGTTTGGGGTCTGATCTAGTGTCTGGGTAGAATCCAAGGAAGAGAAATCGATTTGCAGGCGAAGCTAATACACATAGAGCTGAACACCAACTCACAGCTCCTGGCCTCTGTGCTATGTGAACACAGAGGGTGTACTGTAGGAACACAAAATCAGGGAAAGGGGTGGAGGTAGTGGCAATGGCATTGATTAAGAATGATAACACACAAATCAAAGTTGGATAGATAAATTCAATTCAATAATTTTTCATTTTGATAAGAATACATTAATTACAAGACAGTAGTCCATAAACATATCTAACTGATAGGTCTAAACCATAATGTTTTATACTATCAATGTAAATGATTTTTGCTTGTATTGTTTTTATTGATGGTTAAATAAATTTGAACTTGAATTGAATTGAATGGGAATTGAACTAATAGCTTTGTGTTAACAATACCATTACACAAACAGATAAATAATAGAGATTTCAGATAAATGTAAGTATTGAAACTAAAATGACCATTTCAAAACCATGGCAATAGGTTCAATAAAGGAATGGCTGTTAACCTTTTAAATAAGTAATTATACTTTAATACATGTACTTTGCAGGGACCATATGGAGGCTTTAATGGAGCATGATCGCAAGCATCGGCAAGCTTTAACAGCTGCTAAGAAGAGCCAAGAAGTCGCCTCACAGTATCTCAAGCAGTCTCTTGCAAAGTAAGTCAATAGTCTATTAAAGAACAAGTGTAAAAATTACCTTGTACCAGGTTTTTGCAAAAGCAAAGATTTCAGTAGTCCAAGTAACATTTTATCCATTGTGAATGGACTTTGGGAAAACTTTCCTAAAACAATGAATGAATGAATGAACAGAAAGCCAGGGCTGTTTATGACAAAACTTGGTACAATGTAATTTGGACAGAGATTTTTGATGAGTCATTCAATGACATCACAGTTATTAACATACATGTATATATCTCTGGAAAGAATAAAAGTTTATCTTTCATATGGAATGAAAACTAATGTTGCATAAGTTAGATAATTTGAATATGATGTCGTCAAAGTTGGGTCACACTGTACAGTAACCAAATAGTGCATTATTCATTTGTCCTATTTTTATCAAGGATGCGTCAAGAAGAAGCTGATGAATTGGAGAGAGAGAAAGCTCATGCTGAGAAAAGAATGGGAACACTACTCAAACTCAAACAAGATATTGGCTCTAATAGGGTAGGTCTATATACTTTTTAGCTCTTTACATGTAACATGAAAATAATTGCCCCAAAGATAGTGTAGTCCCCAGATATTTCTAGAATCAGACCCTTTGGCAATATCACTGGCATGTTGTCACACTTAACTCTAACTGCTGTGTGTTCCCTTTTTGATATGTTTCTCATTTCATAGTTACATTGAGTCAATACTTTACAAATGATTCTCTTTGTAATGTACAATTTTGGATATGTCGACGTACCGGCCTGAAATTACTCTGCATTTTATTTACTATGATACCATATTAATCTATATACAGGAGAATCTTAGAGCGCTTCAAGCTCGCAACCGCTATGAAGCTAAACTTGATAAGAAAGAAGAACTGATGGAGAGAGAACAGCTCATAGAAGGAGGAGAGAACTCATCTGAGGTCATGCTCACAAAACAGAGGATTGAGGAAAGAGAAAATGATAGAAAGTGAGTAAAAAACTATTATGGAAAGTAGTTTGCAGTGAGTAGAAACCATGCTATATAAAGATATTGAAACATATTTATAGATGTACATGTAAATAACAGTATTTGCATTTTGTATATGTAATTTTGTAATATTGACATGCAAATCATTTTGCTAAATGGCAATGTACATTATTTTGCACCTTCCCTTTTCTCTAGAAAATATTCTTTTTTCAGTAGTCGGATAAAACAAATTTCCCGACAAAATGTTGGATTCCAGAATGACAAAAATACCTTTTGTTCTCTCTTAGAAAATATGTCGCTGACCAACACCAGAAACAAGCGAAGCTTCTCTCACACATTCTCAACGAGGAAAAACAGATGAGAAAGAGGCAGAAGATGTACCCCCATCTCTTTGACGATCCAAAGCGCGAGAAGTCGTTGAGAGTGAAGGCGCACAAACGCAAATCTCCCACAATCCTTAGGGAGATGGCGTCTCCCGAAGACGATTATAGAGATGAGGTCGATGAAGGCGGGGAAGGGGAAATGGAGAGTGGCAGAGAAGGAGCAATTGTAAGTTTTTGATTCTTTTGTTTCTTTCATTTGATTGTATGGTAAGAGTGCCTAAGTCTGCGCAGTGCCTATGTCTGCGCACCCACGTAAATGCGCAATTTTCATAGAACAAAACATCAAACTGACATCAATTTTCAATCTTATCCTCAACAATCTATTTTGATTCCAAAAACTGAAAATAATTGATTAAAAATGAGTTTCAACAAGTTTAATTTGCTACCCTGAAAATTTAAATCATTGTCAAAAAATAAAAGTCTGAAACTTCACTGCGCTTGAATTAATTGCAAAATGAGTTAGACAAGGGGCACTATTCAGTTTTGCTACACAAAATGACAAGCCCGTCTGAAAATCGTAAAAATACATTGTTCTTGTAAATAATTTCTTGAAATTTTTTATTTCATTGATCATTAAAATATGAAGAACGGAATAACATTAATGAATCGTAAAATAATATATTACTCTGTATTAAAATCGAGATTGAATTTTAGGTGCGCAGACATAGGCACTTCCTTCATACTATGTAGAATTCTGTCCCATCATGCATTGCGATGAAAGAACTGTACATGCACTGTAACACTACAGTAGTGGATCCATTATTAGCTCTGATAAAGGATTGTATCAGTCCATGCCCAAGCATGATAGAGCAGCTATTGTCCCCAAACAATTTCGGTGGATTCACAATACGGTGCGCCACCTATCAGTTGCAGCAGACAGGCCAATTTCTAACTTCTGGGTCAACACAGCAGGCGCAGCACACACAACAACTGTGTGTGTTTACCTCTGCCTTTTAAAAGTAGCAGGCCCAGCTGTTTCTCGGTGAATGCGGGTCAACAGACTAAACACATTCTTGACTGATCTTGGTATACCGGCCAGCGCAGCATAATAATCGCATTTTATCATCATTATTTTATTATGCAAATATCCAGCGCAGCGCGAACCACACAGAGATTAATTTCGATGTCAATTTTTCCCATGGGGCATTGCGAATTTCGGCCTGTCCGCTGCAATCGATAGGTGGCGCACCTTATTTTGAATCTACCGAATTGGGTCAACTGCGTCTTTTGTCAGGGCTGATGCTGGATCACCACCTGTCACTAGTTTTCCCACGATATCTGGGGATCTTCTGTGATCTTCTGTGTTTTTGTAACAAGGATTTTGTGTGTGTGTGTGTGTGTAGGGATTGACTTTTGATAGGTCTGTAGGCCTATTGTTAATCCAACCACTTGCTGTTATGGTTGTAATATAATTGTTGTACTACTTTATGCCTGTATTTTTAATTTTCTTTGAATGTTTGATTTATTTTGTAAGATTGTTTGTACTTTTTATTCAGATTGTGGAAATAAACTTGAATTGGAAAAATTGGAATTGAAATGAAACTTCCATCAAACAAAGTATGAAAATATATCATAATGATGTTTAAAGGGTCATGTTTAATGAAATAGCATATAAAATGAGAGTTCTTGGCCACTTACTAACATTGCTATACAGCCAATCAAATTCAAGAGCTCTTCTGAAGTCACCATTAATGTCAAAGTATTACCATAAATAGTATGGTTTAAATGCAACAGGTCCCTAGTATCAATGAAAAGTTGATTCTGTAGGACTGAAAGTTTTATTGACAATCAAATTAAAACATGGATCTGAGTTTCAAAATTTGTATACTTCCCAGACCATCACTGAGAAGATGACACAAGACTCGTCAGATGATGAGGAGGAGGAATTCTTGTACGGAGGATCTTCTGGTGTTACCATGGCGATGGGTACTATAGAGGATCCTATTAAAGAGGATCTAGCCAAGCCTGAATTTGAAGGACTGTGGAACAAACAGCACAAAGCTTATAAGGTGAGGTAGATATGAATATTCATAAAGGGAGGAAGGACAGTGGCCAGAATTCACAAAGGTGGTTTAGAAACCCTGGTCTCAAACCATGGATTATTTGAAATTTATGTAATGATTATGCTTAATTCAGCGCGTACATTGAGCAAGGTGTCAATATGAATGCATGCTTTTGTCACAGGGTGCTGAACTCATGCCTGCTGCTATTGTTTGAGCATAATGAGCAAAGAGCGTAGAATTAATGAGTCAGTAATAACATCATGCAGGGCTTGCTGGGAGAACAGTTGTCAGAACTGAAGTGGCTACCCTGGGTAAATAAAACGATATTATTATTATATTATTATTATTATTATCTAATCTAATTTAAATAAACCAAGGACTCAACCGTAGCATCACACATGATTTTAGCGACCTATGACAAAAACGTGCATTCATATTGGAGCTTTCTACATGTCAATTTGACTCATACCCAGTGAGAGTAGGGTTAACAAGATTAAATTCTTTGAGGAAGATCAGCTATACTTTTTGAACTAGATGAATAATATTTCCCCAAGTCCTTTAGACTGATTATGATTTTTTTTATTATATTATTCAGATTCCTAAGGATGAAGAGCAGACCTACACCCTGAATTACCCGAGCAAGATGGAGAAAGAAATCATGGCTGCTGCGTTGGATAAACATCGGTCAGGCATTGTCAAGAAACAGATTGCAGCTGGAAGGGAATTCAAAGGGTGCGCATTCGTCAGTAAGCCAGAGATCGTACACTTCAAGGTATGAAGAATGATCAAGATTCTTTATTTAAGTTAGATGTCAATATACTCTGTTATGGAGGCAATTTGCCTTACCATGTTTATCATATTCAATTTTTTGTTCCTCTATTTTAATTTGTGGATTATATTTATTGATCAATGGCTTGTGAAAATGTTCTAGGATACTGTATGTTGACTTAAAGATTTTGGTCTGATGATGACAAAAAGCAACTTCTCAAAGAGTCCAACAAAATTTTCTCTGAATGTTAGAAATATATAATACTAATAAGCTATTACTGATTTTCTTGGAATGTGTGAACATGTAATAGCTAAATAATGAGAAAATAAAGATAAGAAAATATAGAAAATTAGGCCATCAACACATGTTGAATTTGCTACTCATCCTAACACAGTTCTGGTTAACAGAAAATGATACTTTCAGCATGTGAATTAAACTAGAAGAATTGTGACGACAACTATTTGATTCATTATTTATTTAGATTGTTGTGCAGTTTGAAATGTATTTGTAAAAGAAAATGGGATTCCATCAGGATTCGAACCCAAGACCTCCTGATTGCTAGACAGGTGCTCTACCAACTAAGCTATGGCAAGCCCTTATTTCAATGTCTGTCCCAGAGAATCCCTTAGCTTTCAATGCTGGAGTGATCAGAAGCTATAGAACCTGGCATTAACCCAAAGGATGTGATTTTTGTTCAAATTTATATTAAGAATAATCTGACTTCCATACCTTGATCCATTTTGTTTCCAGGATTTTGATGTTGGAAAGTCTTACAAGAAGCGCATTATCCTCACCAATATCTCGTACAGTGTGAACTTCCTCAAATATGTGGACCTATCGGAACACCTCAAAGACTTCATCGATGTCCAGTGAGTGGTCATTTCAATACTTTCACACTTACATTGTCTATTAATCCCGAAAAGTCAACGTTTCTCCCTAATATATCCACAATGTATAGAGCTGTCAACAAAGCGTTTTTTGTTTGTTTTTTTTTTTTTTTTTTAGTCTTGCCCAATTTATGAGACCAAATTTGCAACATCTGGGTAGGCAGTAGACACAAATTAGAGCATTTGACTATACATGTACACTTTGCAAACTGTGCAAGTACTGTGCACCCTGATTTTCATCTCGACCCCCCCCCCTTCTTTGTTACTTATACAGAGTTTGATGGAATTATAATGTTAATAATAATATTGTTTTATGTAGTGCTTTTCTAGTTAAGTTACCAATCAGAGTGCTTTACATATCATTACCCCGGTCACTGGGTTAAATCCAATGCTCATGCAACGTGCAGACTATTTTTGATTTACAGCAAAATCTGTTGATAATGTATTTGTATCTTTGTGTTCAGGTTTGATCCGCCTGGTCAGATGTCAGCCGGTATGAGCTGTGAAATGATTGTCACATATAAACCAATGGTAAGATATCTCTAAATCTATACTCTGTAATAAACCTTGTTCATGTATGAGCTGTGAGATGATTGTTACATATAAACCAGTGGTGAGATATCTTTAAATCTATACTCTATAATAAACCTCGTTCATGTATGAGCTGTGAGATGATTGTTACATATAAACCAATAGTGAGATATCTTTAAATCTATACTCTGTAATAAACCTTGTTCATGTATGAGCTGTGAGATGATTGTTACATATAAACCAATGGTGAGATATCTTTAAATCTATAATCTATAATAAACCTTGTTCATTTATGAGCTGTGAAATGATTGTTACATTTAACCAATGGTGAGATACATACACTTCTAAATTCATACTTATAGTGTACAACTATGTAGCTTCACCGAACATACAATACAATCTTTGTCAAACTATTATTAAACAAAACATGTACCCTATACTGTGATGAGCCTTATTGCTTCACTAACTTAATCACAAATTCTCACGATATGTGACCTGTTGGCTCAAAATTACCAATAAGATGCCAACATTCATATTTAAGTTCTATGTGTTTTTTTAAACTAGACATTCTCAGCTTTCCAATGATGTAAAACACTTGTAGTTTTATAGAGTATAACCAAGTTAAATATTAAAGTAGAGTAAGTGCTAGTAATGATATCCTATGCAGAATGACCAGCTTTCTCCCTGCCATTTACTTTTGTTCTCATGGCTACTAATACCCCTATTCCACTGAGAATTTTGGAGCATCGGTCACTAATCGGATGCAATTTTTAATCCTTCTGGTTACCCACAGAGTGGTCTCATATCAAACTCTGATGGTCCGACTTGTGTTTGTCGACTATGAGGTACTTGTCCGACGTGTTGGACGCGATCCGAAGAGGCAAAATAGTCCGGTGAGGGAACTAAGCTCAGGCCTTAGTTCGCAATCGGACATCACCGGACACCATTTCCGGTTTCGACTCGAGTCAGTATTAGATATGTGTCAGTCAGTCCGATACCAGTACCAGATACCAGTCTTTCATCCAATTTCATGTGGATAATCAAGAAATCAGGGTCACCAAAACACGCTCCTCGGGTGAGATTTCATCGGAACTCATCAAAATTGTCATTTTGGGGATCAGATGAGCTCAAGATGAGAGTCCGATTGTCAGTGGAATGGGGGTATTATTAGTGGTTTTAGGTGGCGGGTCACATACAGATATTGTTTGACTTTCTTTTACCTTTATTTTCAGATAAATGAAGACCTTGATGGTGAAGTCCAGTTCTTAGCTCAGACTGGTCCCTTCTGTGTTCCTGTCAAGTGCTCAACTAAGAAGTGTGATGTAAGTCCATTTTTCTTTGTAATTTAACCGATGATTTTGATCAATTACCAGGGTTAAAGGTTAAGGATTTAACACTTCGAATGTGTATTTATGTGACAAATAATGTTTAATACTTTAAAGCTTGGTTATAGTTTTGGTAAGATCATATATTATCAATTATATTGGCCTGTTTTGAAACACTCTATTCTATAGAAATAAACAAACAAAGTAACCATTAAACCAGTTTTTTACACATTAGTCTTTGAAAAAAAAATTATTTGACTATTTGAGCAGATCTGGCACCCTCTATTGGCATTGACATTATCTCCCTTAGAATAGGCCTTCAGAATGATCATTTAATAAATTTAGCTATGTGAAAGAACTGTATAGGAAGATATCCGCATCTGTGTCTGTAAAGTTGTTCTGGGGTCCATGTAACTAGTGTGAAAATTTACATGTGTATTTACATATTTTCTAATATTATATGTTCTTTTGTTGATAGTTGTCCAGTGATGTGGACTCTGTGAGTTTTGGAACACAAGTTGTTGGGGAGACACTGAAGAAAACAATCACACTCTTCAATAAGGGAGCCAAGGGATGCAACTTTGAATTCATTAAAACTACAGGTAAAGTTGCTACTATGATATTAATAATGATAATAGTAGTATAGTTCTAAAACGCAATAAAGGTCTCTAGATGCATGATGAATTATGGGGAACAAAAAGTACAAATGTTGGGTTAAAAGTGAATGCACATTACAAACACCGTTGATATATTTATTTAGAAATTATATATAGATTATTATATACACTGTTTGTCATAAAGGTGGAATATTTATTTCTGGCTCAAGCGACATTATGTTGCTCCGTTATTAATTTCGTGAATGTGTTTGTCACCGCTTTCACTTTCTGGGATCCTGGGTACATTTGGGACGTTCCCTTAACCCTTCCCGGGGATTTTTCTTCAAAAAAGTTTGTCACCCCCAGAAGATGGCCATTTTCGTCATTTTTTCTTATTTTTGGGGCCCTTTTTTGTTCACGCGACCCACCAAGGCCCCCTCAGTCCTTCCCCAAGAAAATACGTCTGAGGTGGAGATTTTTTATTGTTCTTTAAATTAAATCTAGATTTATGGTAACAAGCTCGACTCTTTTTCTAGGGGAGGGGTCAAAATTTATTTTGATTGGGGTTCAACATTCATTTTATTCATTTTTACACCATGGAAATTTCTATCTTCCCTAAATTGTATTGTAAAATCTCAACCAAACAAAAATCAAAATAAAATATTATCAATAATGACTATTTACAGCCTTGTCATCAAAGCTAAACAAAATTAAAGGGGAAATGATGATATTTCAGGGTTAAAGGTGGTTTTTCATTTCTTTTGTTTTCAGCATAAAGGTGGAATAAAATATTCCAAATTTTCACCAATCTCGTTTTTTACTTCGACCCCTCCCCTAGACAAGAGACCTTAGCCTGTCCCCAGAAATATAGATTTAACTTAAAGAACAATATAAAATAGTACACCTCAGTCGCGTTTCCTGGGGGTAGGACTGAGGGGGGCAGGACTGAGGGGGGCTTGATCGGCCGGCAAAACAAAAAGGGGCCCCAAAATGAGAAAAAATGACAAAAATGGGCATCACAGGGGTTGACAAAACTTTTTGGAAAAAAGTCCACGTGAAGGGTTGGGAGAATGTCCAAGATATAGCCAGGGTCCCAAAAAGTAAAAGCAGGGACAAACATTTTCAAGAAATCAAAGTCAGAGCAAAATCATGTCGCTATAGCGGCAAAAAAATATTCCACCTTTGTGACGGACAGTGTATATATATATATATATATATATTTATTCTTGTTATTCTTATTCTTATATTTTGCATAAAAGGGGAATTAATGTTGTGGTCTTGAGATTAAATTTTGGAAGAAAATGTCAAAAAGTGATATGAAAACAGATCAATATTAAAGAATTTTTATGTGCTGTGAGGTTTTGAAATCAACAAAATCATAAGAAATTAGTCTAAATCTGCTTAGAGTTATATAATTTAGGGTTCATAATTTAGGCTTTAACCAAATGATAACAAATACATGTACCTACATAATGTGATATATATTAATTCCATATTGGGTGCCTTAACTATTATCCAAGTCGCTATAACGCATCATGTTGCCATGTATATTTTGCAGGCCTAAAGGCAAGGACCATCACATCTGCAGGTACCTCGCTGGGAAGATTGGTAAGAACCCTAGATTGCGATTGGGATTAGAATAGATAACTCGCCAGACTAAGAATGTCAATCATGATAATAACAAGACACCATTTGAAACATATTCAAAATAATGTTAATAACATGTTCAAATGATGTAATCATAAATGAAATTTTCTAAAAACTTGTTGTCTTGTAAACCTGACCACATTGGCAATCGGTATTGGTACTTGTATAACAATTAAATAAATAAATGATAAATAAATATTTGTGTATACGATAAGGTTTATACTTGAATAGTATAATAATCTCTCAGTATGTATGTAATAATGATGTAATAATTGGATCTTTGATTCTAGACTACTGCTGATGAGACTGTTGTGGAAGTGGAAATCACTGAACCCACACCAAAGAAAGAAAAGAAACGCAAAGGCAAAAAGAAAGATGGTAAGTACTGTTTTATTTTTGCGGTTATTATGTTTTTGTGAATTTCACAGGTCTGTCCTTGAAGAAATTTCCAACTTAAGCCTATTTGTAGTAATGAAAATATCTCAGACATCTCAAAATTATCCCCACAAGAATTTCAATAATTGGTTTACAATTTACTTGAAAAATATCAACAATACAAACGTTAGAACCCATGTAAAAAAAAAACTCATGAGTGAGAAGAAAGATAGAAAGTATGATGGTATAAAAATGAATATAATCAACAAACTTAAGTACAATACTATTCATGCTGATGCAAGGAATATTGATTGAAAAAAAAAATATTGGTAATACAGAAGTAATTAGAGTAAAAAAAAACAAACTTGTATGTCATTGGTGGTTCACATGTTGTATTGCACACTCAAAACTGTTAGAGAGTCTTCTAATACTGTATGCGCTGTTATTTTCGCGCAATTAATTTTTCGCAATGAGCGGCCTCAAAGAATGTTCACAGGTTTTTATGCCTCCGCCACCGAAGGTGGTGCCGGAGGCATTATGTTTTCAGGTTGTCCGTCCGTACGTCCCGTTTTCGTTCTCGCGATAACTTAAGAACCGTTTGACGGATCACTTTCAAACTTGGATCATGTATGCATATGGTAGGGACAATGATCTGATTAGACTTTGGGGTCATTAGGTCAAAGGTCAAAGGTCACAGAGGTCATTGTATGCATGAAAATGGCTCGTTCTCGCCATAACTTAAAAACCGTTTGACGGGTCAACGTCAAACTTGGGTAATGTGTGCCTATGGGAGGGGCAATGAACTGATTAGATTTTAGGGTCATGAGGTCAAAGGTCAAAGGTCACAGATGTCATTGTATACATGAAAATAGTTCGTTCTCGCAATAACTTAAGAACTGTGAGACGGGTCAACTTCAGACTTGAGTAATGTGTGCATATGGGAGGGGCAATGAACTGATTAGATTTTGGGGTCAAAGGTCAAATGTCACAGAGGTCATTGTATACATAAAAATAGTTTGTTCTCGCAATAAACTTAAAAACCGTTTGACTGTTAGAGAGTCTTCTAATACTGTATGCGCTGTTATTTTCGCGCAATTAATTTTTCGCGGTGAGCGGCCTCAAAGAATGTTCACAGGTTTTTATGCCTCCGCCACCGAAGGTGGTGCCGGAGGCATGTTTTCAGGTTGTCCGTCCGTACGTCCCGTTTTCGTTCTCGCGATAACTTAAGAACCGTTTGACGGATCACTTTCAAACTTGGGTCATATGTGCATATGGGACGGACAATAAACTGATTAGAATTTAGAGTCATGAGGTCAAAGTTCAAAGGCCACAGAGGACATTGTGTACGTGAAAATGGCTTGTTCTTGCGATAACTTAAGAACAGTTTGATGGATGAACATCAAACTTGGGTCATGTGTGCATATGGCAGGGACAATGAATTTATTATATTTTGAGGTCATGAAATCAAAGGTCAAGGGTCACAGACGTCATTGTATACATGAAAATGGCACGTTGTTGCTGTAACTTCTGAACCTTTTTATGGATCAACTTCAAACTTGGGTCATGTGGGAGGAAAGATGAACTGATTAGATTTTTGAGGTCAGGACATCAAAGGTCACTGGTTATTTATGTAAATGACTCGTTTGTGCAATTTCTGAAGGACCTTTGACAGATCAACTTAAACATGTTTATCCTTTTTATTACATCATGCAGTAGCCATCCTTCCTGAGTTGGAAATAATTCTGATGATACAACTTTAATAGATTTGGGGTCAATATCTCAAAGATGTCATGGTATAAATGGATGTAAAATACTCAACATGCGCATGCCTTTTTTTTCCGATGTGGCAATACGGAGGCATGGCCTCCGACCGTGCGCGGTCGAAGATTCATCTAGTTTAATTAGTGCTGCATGTTCATAAGCACACAATGAAACATGCATATTAAAAAAGCATGCTTATTATATTCGCGGGTTTTTTTATTTGCGCTTAGCCCGAAATCCGCGAAAATTAATGTACCGTGAATATTTTCACGATTACAGTACATTAACAATATCATTGATTTTGCCCTTAATATTTTCTTATAATTCTCCATCAATTTCCTTTTTAGATGAGAGATCCAAATCAAAGGCCAAAACGATCACATCATCAGTGACACCGGTAGTAGATGCAAGTGAGACAAAGGAAGAGAAGAAAGAAGATGGAGAAGGGGGAGAAGAGCTGTTGGATGTTGGTACCCATGATGATACACTCCTAGGAGAGAGGCAAGCAATGTCCGGCCGAAGCAAGAAGTCTGTTGTCATCGTGAGAGGTGAGGCTCACTTTGTTGGTAACGGTTCAGAGGAAAAAAATATTTTTGCCCGAATGATCTAACAGCAGTTGTCCAATTCTAAGATTGTCTAATACCACATGGGCTAATAATCCAATGTGGTCTGCTCACAATGTTGTCTAATAATTTCCCCTTGGTCTAATACATACATGTACATGTTCTTAGTCTACTTTTTACTTGGTCTTAGTGCCAATTCATCTAATATCACACCTTTCTTATAGCATTTCGTCTATTAAAACCAAATGGACATTAGATATAATGGGAATTTGACAAAATGGCAAATATGCTACACGGCAATTTACACCAAAAGATAATTAGACAAACTGGTTCTAGACAAAATGGTATTAGACCATGTGGGATGAGGTCAAAGTGAGTTAGACCAAGTAGCAATTTACCAAGCTGGCAGATAGTGAAATTTGTAAGGAAGAAGGTGATGATAATGATGTGATGATGCTATTTTAGTGAATGATAATACGACGAAAAAAACATTTTGATACCTGTGTTCATAATGTCACATATCATTTTCCTCTGGAGTATGATTGTCTTTCTCTTGATGATAATGATAGTGATGATGATGTTGATTGTGACAGTAATGATGACGATGTTGATGGTGGCAGTAATGATGACAATGATGATAATGATGATGAGGATGATGATGTTGATGATGATGATGATGGTGATGATGATAGTGAGGATGATGATGATGATGATAATTGTGATGATAATGATGGTGATGATGATGGTGACAGTGATGATGATGATGATGATGATGATGATGATGATGATGATGATGATGATGATGATGATGATGATGATGATGATGATGATGATGATGATGATGATGATGATGATGATGATGATGATGATGATGAGGAGGAGGAGGAGGAGGAGGAGGAGGAGGTGATAATGGTGATAATAGTGACAGTGATTGTAATGATGGTAATGATGAGGAGGATTATTTTTGATGATGTTGATGGTGACTTAAGAGGATGATGGTGTTGAGGGTGGGGATGATGATAATGATGTTTTAATAATGAAGATAGAGAGATCATTTAATATTCATTTTAATGTGTAATGTGTCTTTCCACCAGATGATGATGGTCTATCCTTGGATGATGATGATGATGATGATGATAGTAATGTTAATAATGGTTGTAATGGTCATGTTAATGAAGGTAATATTGATAAGAACATTTTATATTCATATTCTTGTGTAATACATGTATGTCCTTCTTCCAGATGATGATGATTTGTCCCTGGATGATGATGATGATGATGATCTAGGACCAGGAGGACTGGATGGGATGAGGGTAGGGGAGGTTAATGGGGGCGAGATTGCCCCCTTCTCATCTATTAAGCTGGATATCATCTTTGCTCCTCACACACCTGGCAAAATGGATGTTGATTTTGAGATTCGATTCACAGATGAAGACTCAGAGATGGTGAGTGATTATTATTTCCTTTTTTTTTTTTTTTTTTCAAATTTCTAATATTTCTCCTTTTGCATATGTTTTGTATCATTGTAACAATTTTTGCCTTTTTTTTTGTTGTTGAAAATATTCCCTATGAGAAGATATTTCCATCATATTCAATGTTATAAGCATTTAGTCTCGAGTGTTGCCTTTTTACTTTACTCTCCTCATCTAAGGGTATTAAGCATTGATTTTTAGGCAATGAGTAAAGACTGTTCCGTAATCTCAGTAATCAGGGAGGCATTTCATCAAAGGACTCGTCGGACATTTTATCCGACAAATTTGCTCTCAGCCAATCAGATACAAGCCTTTCAGTAGCTTATAACAGTTTGTCGGATAAAACGTCCGACAAGTCCTTTGATGAAACGCCCCCCAGGCCTCCTTTTCGAAATACCTGTTGTATTAGCACATCAAATGGTGCATTGTTGGGGGAAACAGGTTTTCTGCATGGGAAAGCATTGATAACTCTTCTTCTAACCTGATATTTAATTTAGTTATTCTTTGGTTTCACTACATATACAAGCGTCTCTGCTTTGAAAAAATTTATAAAACCCCAAATGTGAATTCTTGCGATTTATTGGAGGTCTTGAGTCAGGAGAGTCAAAATTGATGTATTTTCTTGTCTGGCTTACCTTAGATTCCCATCAAGGGATACGCCACTGCAATCGATGTCCCTGTCTGGGTGGAACGGCAGACAATAGACCTCAAGATCTGTATGTTTGATCGGCTCTACCAAGATGCCATCGTAGTGAACAACCGTGCCACCACTGCCTTGCGGATCCTGTTTGAGGTCCAGAAGGAACTTAGACCTCACATGGAGATTCTCCCGAAGACGGCATACATCCAGGCACAGTCACAGTTCTCGGCTCAGCTCAAGTTCCTTCCAAGGTGAGTTTGATTGTAATTATTAGGTTTCTTATTTTAGAAAATATTCTTGTTCAAGGGGAAGTCCGGCCAAGTTCCATCTTTTACCAAGGTATTCCTATGCACACCTTTTCTCCTTTGCCGTATTTTCATATTTTATATGTTAGCTGTACATTGGCCCCATGTAATTTTGTGATTGTGAGTTCAAAAGTTGTAGGAAGAGCCTGATAATGTTGCAAAGGCAATAATTTTAAGAAGACAATTGACTTCATAATGTGTTCAAGTATGGTAAGTGGACAAAGTACAATTTCATGAACAAATTATGGGACTATTCAACCACATTGCATGCATATTCAAGTCTTTGCGCAGGCATTACTGCTCCTTTCTACTCATGTTACATCTTCTTTGCTTCTTTTTCACAGACATAGCCTGGTGAAGGATGCCGCTCAGTTCTTTGATGCAGAGACTGGTGTCCTTGAAGTCCCAACTATCATCAAGGTTGCTGATCAGGTGAGTCATCAAGATGTGGTGTTTACCAGTCTGTAGTCTTGATTGTACAGTTCAGGATGCCAAACTTGCTTTTAATACTAATTTGCCTATAATACCAAGGACACAGCACATTTGATTAATGTAATAGTGTATACCAGTATTTTAGTCTTGTACAGGTGAGGATGACAGACTTGTTCATAGTTATTTGCCATCAATGGTTACCTTCGAAAAATACATGATTCTGATTGGCTGTTGAGCAGCGTTACCATGGTAAAAGTACATGTAGTTAACATTGATGACAAAGTTATTGTAAGACAACAACTCACATAGCACTGATGATTATTGCAATGTTGTATTCCCGTCTTCCAGTCTGACATCTCAGGATGCCAAACTGGCTTATAGTAGTTTGCCATCAATGTAGCTTTTGTAAATTATACTAGATTTTGATTTGGCGTTGAGCACCATTACAATGGTAGTTACTATTGATGGCAAAGCTACTATAATATCATTGACTTACTTTCCTTTATGATACTTTTTTTTTCTACCATTTGAATTTGGTATGTGAAATTCAAGTAAATATCAATAAATATCCTGTTGGACAATAATAAATACTGAAATACAAGAAAATTTTACATGCCTGCATTGATACTTTCACAAATTTTATGAGGAGGAAAGATTCATGAAAAGAAAAATGACTGCTAGAGTTCATGTCTACACAACTCATTGACTACCAGTGCAATAGTATACACTGTTCAATTTTTTGATGATGTGCAATCATTGACAACAGTTTTATTTCGCGGCTGTTTATTGGCTCCAATTTGCAAAATTTTCAGATTTTTGAATATTTCTTTGTTTTTAAGTTAATGAAATGAGATTATTTGTTTTCTTCTAGACCCGTCCAGTGCCATTCACCATCAGTGCAGTCGTGACCAAGTCTGAGTTTGAGTTTGATGTTCAATCCATAGACTTTGGCTACTGTACCATATATGAGTCGGTAATTGCGACCGTTAAGCTGACCAACACTTCTGTTCTGTCCCAACGATTCGGCTTTGTCAATTTACCAGATGTAAGTATGATATGATACATGAAGTAAAGTTGTTACATTTTGACCTCTAATGTATATCAAATTCTTAGAATCCCTTTAGCACCTAAACCGCACAAGACCACCTATCAGTTTACTCACTAAACTGCCCTCCTGCTTTTGCATGCTACACTGTATAGTCATGATTATAGTATCCAGAATATGGGTCGAAAATTGCCAAGCTTATTTTGTGTTACATGTAATGTACTTATGTGGTTTGCGCTGTTGGATTCTGCACAAAAATTTATGCTTAGAGCGAATACAAGAAATTTCCGTTCACACACACTGATGCATACAGCCAAACATTTTCCCTTAGGGAATAAACTGACACTTTCCACACAGTCTCTAGGTGTTGAAGTGTTAAATAGTGCTCTTTTTAGGATTTAGAGAGTGCACATTTAGTAAGAAAATGTTGAAAAGAAGGGAAGGGCATGCATCTGTGGGTAGATGTAACTGATTGTAAAATTATTTGCCTTAGATAGAAAATCTTTTGATTATTGCATTATTATCACTATTATTATCATCATTCTCAAGGATAATCTGTGCACATTTTAAAATACGATCCTCCAGCTCAAAACCACCAATCCAAATTTGTTTTTGGTTTTGTATGTTTTCTGAAACGAGAGATTCCAAGCTTTTCAATAATACCAAACAATTGTAGTTTACTTAGAGTATAACTTTACTTTAGAAGAAGAGCTATCAATGCATTCCTATGTAGAAAACCCGCTTCTCCTACCATTTACTCTGTTCTATTTGCAACTTATTGGTGTTTTGAGGCGGCAGGTCACGAGTAAACAATTTCCTTCTTACTCCTCTCAGTTCATTGATGTGCAGCCTAACGAGGGTTTTGGAACTCTGCTACCGTTTGAGACAATTGAGCTGGATATTATCTTTAGCGCCAAGAAGGCAAAGGAGTACAGTTTTGAGTTGACATGCAAGTCCGGTATCAACAGGTATGTAAAACTTCTTGTAGTTTTATGAGACGGTCACAGCTGATGTGGGTGTCGTAGTCTAGTGGTTGTATCACTTGACTGAGGATGCAAAGGTCGTGAGTTTGATTCCCTGCATCAGCTCTTATGTCCAATCCCTTTAGGTGCAAATGGGTACCAGGGAAGATAATTTGCATAAAGGCACCTAAGAATGCATGGCAGCCATGGAAGTATGGAATTGAATCCTGTGAATGGGGTAATAATATTCTGTAAAGCGCTTTGGGCAGTTTAACTGGAAAAGCGCTATATAAATACCAGATATTATTATTATTATTATAAGACACAGGGGTGTTCTGTAGCACCAATTTCTGTAATTCCTAAGGTTTTGATATGGTTAGAGGAGAGATATTGCAAAAAAAACAAAAAAAAACTTGCATTTTGTGCCTACTCCGTGCATGGCTGATAAAAAAAAATGTGTGCAACTTAAAAACTTTCCTTATTAAATGTGGTAGGTGCATGATGCACATACAACCAGTTATGACCACTCATTTTGAATTTAATTTCAAACACTTTTTTTATTTGTATTAGGTGCTATCAAAATGAAGAAATATTGAACTTTAAAACAGTAATTTAATATTTCAATTTTTGCTTGCCTTGACAGAAAAAACAACTAATCATTTGGGTTCCACTTTCTCTTAGACACCCTGTATAAAACACAATATTATTCAGTATTATCATTCTTTCTTGTAGGGATTTCAAGATTTCCTGCAAGGGTGTGGGAGTGCACCCTCCTCTGGACCTCTCCCACTCCGTCATCCACTTTGCTGCCACCGCCCTGGAAGATGACTCCATCACGTCCCTCTACATCATCAATACACACACCAACGCTAACGAGTTCACCCATCCCGTACCTCGCATTGGGAAGGGGGAGATCGCGCCTGTAGGGCCTACGTCTTTTGAGTTTGTGGTCCCTCAAGGAGCACCTATCTCAATTTCACCATCAGTAGGCACCCTCCAGCCAGGGAAGGTGAGTTATTGAATCCTTTTTTTTTACCAACCCTGTACATCGCATTGGCAAGGGGGAGATTGCACCTGTAGGGCCTACGTCCCTTGAGTTTGTGGTCCCTCAAGGAGCCCCTATATCTATTTCACCATCAGTGGGAACACTACCGCCAGGAAAGTGGAACGATGGAATCCTTTGAGACAAATGCTTTTACCCATGAGGATGGTGCAGCTAAAACAATAAGTCAAAACTACAGTCTGTGTCAAATAAAATGGTACAAGTGGGTAACATTTTTTTATAGTATGAAGATTAATCACAGCCTGCTATTGTTTGGTATTTTCATAAAGCAGAAAGATCAGACTTTCAGCTGCAATTTTTTTCATCACATTTGGTGTTGTAATTTTTGAAATATGACTAGTTTTCTACAATCAAGAAAAATCTATTTTTTGCACGCTGTCCCATACCTTTGTGTATAGGTTTCGCATAATAGCCATGAAGTGCTCAATTTCGATTTGTTCCTCGTCGCACAAAATTTAGCATAACTTTTGTTTTACGAAAGCAAATTATACAGAACAAAGCGCATCAGCAAGGAAAATCTGTTGGCTTTATTTTGGTAAATTTGTTGGCTTTATTTTGGTAAAATTGTTGTAGACCTTTGCCCTGTGACATAAAAAGTTACCATCAATTGCAAATTTGAAACAATCATTCTGATTGGTTCCCAGTGGGAATTTTATTCAAGAAGTCCACGCAACAAGTATTTTGATTGGCTACTATTGATTTGTAATTGACTGTAGCTCTTACAATGTATTTTACATGGCACAAATGTTTTTAGTCCATGTGGTATTGGACAATCTGGTAAATAAAGAAACTGCTGGTAGAATAAGTGGATAGAAATCTTATTCTCAAACCTCCTTGTCTTTACAGAGAAGTTGCATTTCCGTGAAGTTTAACAAGTCCTATTAAGTTAAAACAAGGCAAAATGCACTTTATTAATCCAACTCATATTATCAATCAATCCTCCTTGTCTTTACAGAGAAGTTGCATTTCCATGAAGTTTAACAAGTCCTAAGTTAAAACAAGGCAAAGTGCACTTTAAAATCCAACTCATATTATCAATCCTCCTTGTCTTTACAGAAAAGTTGCATCTCCGTTAAGTTTAGTCCCAAACTCCGGGATGCTGAGATCCGTGAGGAAGCCGTAAGATTGGTAACACGCAACCAAGAAGTTCAAGCCAGGAAAGAATATGAAGAGGCTCAGCTTGCTGCTAAGAGGAATGCTGCTGAAGCTGAGGTACATGTAGGATGTAGATTTATTTATGTTCAATGCATCTATGTGTTTAATTTCAATCCAAACTTGATATAATGTATTTCTTATATATTCGTCGACCTATATGATTTTCTTTTAACTTTTGTTTTTTTATCATTATTTATTTATTTATTGACAGATATATTTATTCAATTATAGTTGTCTTGTTTTTGGAGCAAGTAACTCCTACAAATTTACCTACAAGTTTGTGTGTATTGTACATAGAAGCACGAAATTCTCTTGACATTATTAATATACATCGTATTTCTGATATTGCTTTATGTATGCAGGACACTCATTGCTTCTGATGTATTTATATAGTTGTATGTTTCATTGTTTGATGTTTATATTTACTTTGATATGAGAAGTGAAAATTGTTTTGTTATAAATAGCCCAAATGCCCATTTGTCTTAGTCAGTACATGTAACCCTACACTTGAATTCTTTCAATACAAATCTAAGATCAATGTATCGACTAATGGGAGCTGGATTGCCTTGTTTCATATGGAAAAGGCTCGTTGATAAATCCTGTCATGATATAAATTTCATCTGTAATAATTTGCAGTGATATTATAGATATCATGTGCCCTGTAATATAAAGAGTTGCAATCAATCGGAAATGGACAGTATCTAATCAAGATCCTTTGTAGGTCTGCTTGCACTTCTTGCATAAAAGATTAACTCATAGTTATTTCAAATTTGCAGTTAATCGTAATTATTTATGCTACTGGACTAATCAAAAGATATTTGCTTTGACAGAAAAGATATAATGATAATGATGTACCTTTAGACCACACTGCACTGCCAAATTTGACTTGCTTGCCTACACTCTGTTATTTATGTGCTTTATTGTCTCATTGCTTCCTTCTATATTCTACTACTCCCATTCCTGCCTGCCTTCCTGCATGCCAACATGCATACCTTGCACCATAGGAGGAAGAAAAGGTAAGAGCTGCTTTTGATATAAAAAGCCCCTTTAAGGGGCTTTTTGATCAGCTTTTCTTCTGCACATTGGCAACACTGGCATTTTAAATGTAGTGCTTAATACATTAAAGACCGTGTCATCCTTTTGCAGGAAAAAATCTTACATTTCTAGTTTGTGAGAGGATATACATGTAGTAGTATATCAATGACTATATCTTCCCACAACATGATTAAGCTCAAATGTGTATGTTTGTCATTATATTGCGATTATCAAAATTCATTCCTTATTTTTTGTACCTCGAAAATTAAACCAGACGGTGCGAAATTCAAATCGACCGTTGACCGTTAGCGCAGAGAATAATGCACGCTGATACGCCGTGTGTATATTGCTATGTGTGGTCTGCGCTGAGCAAACGAGCTGCACGCGCTGTAATATCAATGATGTTGATGGAGAGCTGGTCTAGATTGGTAGTCATATTTTCGTTTCATATTACTGATCTAGGCTACCTATATGACAGTAAGATCGAATAGACAGTATTGGTCGATCATATTCTCAAGTTATGCCAAGTTGCATTAGTTTTCGCAATTTGTGAAAGAAGATGACACTACCTTTAAACAAAACTTTGCACAAAGACATTAGGTTTGTTTAAAAAAAGCTATAACAATTTCCAATTTGCAAAGAAAAATAATGATTTTCACAATGCCAGATCAGTGCTAATTTAAGAATTTTTATTATTAATTTACTTCTTATAATTTTTGACATCAAACTCTTTATGGTAATACTCGAAAAATGGCCTTGATATTGGCAAATATTTTTGTTTTGTCTGCTGATATATATGGTACGTTTCTATCTTTTAAAGCTCAGAGTCTAAAAGTTATTAAGTCAATTACATATTGTGGAATATTATGAAGTTAAATGGAAAATTGAAGATGAATCTGGCAAATTCAAGAACTTTTTGATATAGCACTCCTCTAGAAGATTGCCTTTCAGCCATCTGGCTCTGCTGATAATTTCTCTAAAAGCCCACAATTCGTGTAAACTATCAGAAAAGTCACTATATGTGATAACAATTTTCATGAAATGATATATGAACTAGGCAAATATCAATTTGAATGTGCTTCTTGTATAATCACTTTACTCACCTAATTGCTATTTTGTGAGCATTCATTTTAAATAGCTATTAATTCACCAGTTTGATCAACTAAATGATTATCCCATTGTTTAATTGTATGCTTTGGAATGTCATTTTTTTTAAATTGCATATTGGTTAATCCTTGTCAATTTTGTCTCAAATTATGAAAGTAGAATTCATTCAATAGAACAATCCTGATCATTTATTAATAATAATGTCTGATTTTTATGTGGTTGGTTTTGTAGAAGGGTAAGAAGCCAGCAAAGAAACCTGCCCAGAAGTCAGCCGGGAAGAACAAGCAAGGCAAAGGTAGTGCTGGCCTGACTAGACCAAGATCTGTAGTTCCTCCTAAGGCTGAAGAATTGGATCCAATGTAAGTAATAACAAAATGTGTTCTAGAAAAAAGTAAACCCAACTTTAAGAGTTTTGTAGTAAAAATTTTTAACTTCTGTAACCTTGTGATATATTTCATGTTAAAGAGTAACTCATACTCTGTCCAGTGATCGGATTCCAAATTGGTATCTGAGCTGTGACACATGACTGAGCACTGTGGCTTTAAAAATAGGTGTCAAAATTGCTTTGTACCAAGTTTAGGGAAAAGCAATTCTTGTATTTCAGTAGTCCAAATAAACTTTTGTCCCTGAAGATGGCTGAGCACTTTGGCTTTAAAAAACAAGTGTCAAGATTGCTTTGTACCAAGTTTGGGCAAAAGCAGCCCTTGCATTTTCGTAGTCCTAGTAAACTTTTGTCCCTGATGAATGGACTCAGGAAGGCACCCCTCATTACAAGCAAGGCAAGGGTAGTGTTCGTCTTACTAGACCTAGATCTGTTGTTCCGCCAAAGACTGAAGAATTGGATCCACTGTGAGAAGTAATACCATCAATCCCCATTATAATGAGTGTAGATACAACAAGATTAAATACAGTATACTGCACTTGGTTTGCAGTTGGCAAATGTAGAGACTCAAACCCTATACAGCTATTTCTCTTATTGAAAAGCCAATTTTTACTCAAACACATTTATTTAATACGTTGTGTTTCTATGCAATATTTCCTTGTGAGATCGTGTAATTCTTGCCATTGACTTTTAACTTAAGGGCACCCCAACGACAGTTATGAGCATCGTTTTCTGTTGTAATGGATATGACACGGGGACGTCCGCAGACTTGGTTAAGGATAGGGTAGGATGAGGTGTCAGAGACACAAACTGTGTGGGCAGGGGGGGGGGGCTTTAAGATTATTGTTGATAGCATGAATTTAATATTTGTAAACTTGGTATCATATTGTGGTTGAAACAATGTATAAAATAAATCTACTGTTATTGTTTTGAACAGGTCTGATGACTATGCAGCTGGGAAGGCTTCTTTGCTACGTCAGTTTGAGGGTGAATTCAGCAGCCTTTCTATACCTTGCTATGTGGCCTCAGGAGAACCTGGAGATCCAGGGACTCTGCCTTATGAGTGAGTTACTGAGACTAATATCTGTTTAAACATTAACTAGTGAGTTAGTCAAACTAGTAATAATCTATCTATTAGTAAGTAAATGAGTTTGAGGGTGAATTTAGCAGCCTTTGTATACCTTGCTATATATCCCCAGGCTCAGGGGAGCCTGGGGATCCAGGGACTCTGCCTTATGAGTGAGTTACAGAGACTAATATCTATTTTATGAGTTAGTTAGATAATCAAGTTAGAAATAATCTACATGTATGAGTACAAATGTAGATTAGTCAGTTTGAAAGTGAATTCAGCAGCCGTCTAAAACTATATAGATAATTGTATAAGGTGTAGTTTTATCAAGATTTTCTAGATTATCTAAAATCCTAGTATGGACCGAAGCTATTGTGACTGAAAGTGAAATCTTAGTGTTATCTGGATTTATTATTTGTGTGATCGGTGAAGTTGTCAAGCCTTGAATGTGCTGCATGACAAGTAAAGCACACCAGGAGTTAATCAATCAAAGCGCTTTTTATATTACTGTGAAAAAAATGAGCAAAGAAAATGGGGTTCCATCTGGATTAGAACATGACACCTCCTCATTACTTAACAGGCGCTCTACCAGCTGAGCTATGGCAAACCTATGCCGACATATTTGTCCCTGAAGCCCATTAACTTTTCAATGCTCAGCATGGGTTTGTCATAGCTCAGCTGGTAGAGTGCATGTCTAGTAATCAGGAGCTCTCAGGTTTGAAATGATGGAACCCCATTTTCTTAGCAATTTTTTGTCCTTTGTTTTATTTCTAATGAGTTTCCATCTTTGTTTAAATTAATTTTTATTACTAATCTGCTCATTTCTCTGTATATATCATGCAGTGTCCACAATACATTATTCCTGGAGGTTCATTGTCCGATTGTCCGTCCATCCTTAGTGGTCATCTCCAACCATGGCCGTAGTGTAGTGGACTTCAGTGAAGTATCTGTCGGTCAGAGGGTCATCAAGTCCATCACCATTCAGAATGTGTGTTCGGAGGCCGTAGATGTATCCTTTGACCATTGCTCAGTTTCAATGTGTATTAAGCCTCCGTCACTGAAGGTGGTGCTGGAAGCATTATGTTTTGGGGTTGTACATCTGTCTGTCTGTCTGTAAAGCATAATGGTACAATTGTGAATAATGCCCTTTTTTTTATACCATTATTATCATTATAAGTTGGTATTAAAATCACCCATTCTCAAAATAATGTCTTTCCTTCCAGTTTGAACAAATCACTTAATGTGTATTGTTCATTTGTGCACTCTTCACTGTGTAAGAAAGCATAATTCTAGCATTGTTGTTATTTTACAGGCATAAAAATGCTAAATGAAGCACAATTTTTGGTACCTGTTTAGGTACACAAGTACTTTGCGGAATGACATGGTGTAGCCAACCTGATGAGTTACCCAACAAGTGATAAATAAACACAGGACCTTTAATACAAATACCCAATTGATATATTCGGGCAAATTCCTTGACTACATGTATATGATATTAGCTGCAGTCATCTGTTCTTGATACTGGTGGTCCTTTCTTGATGTTGAATGCTCTTCGTAGTCTAGCACCGGACGAAACCCACACAATACTCGTTGCCTTTGAACCCATGAATTCTAAGTTGGTGAGTCTATAATCATGATTTTCTGCCAAATATCTAGAATTGGAGAGAGGGGTGGGGGCAAATCATGATTTGAGAGCGATGTGCAATTTCCTTTCAAGGGATTGTTTAATTTTGTTCAAGATAGAGAAATGAAATCTCTCGTCCAGCCAATACTGTAATCATTATATTGCAAACCTTTGGGTCAGACAGGAATTGCCTTAATTTTTTTAAAAGCTAACTATCACGATTTCTACGTTCGAGGTACATTGTATTCTAATAAATACCTCCCTCTCACACACAACACCACAAAGCGACCTTCTTCTCGGCCACCGGAAACCCGGACTAAGGAAATGTGCCTGTTTCAGGTGCTTGTCATAGAAACCTGTTTGTTTCAAGCTCTCTCTCTGGCCAAAGACCAGCCGGACATAGACTTTTTTGTAACCATATTTGTAACTTTTATAATTTCTTTTTCTAGTTCTATGAAGTGCTGGATGTGAAGTCTGGAGAACACACACTAGGCATCACTCTCAAAGGTCACGGTCTGATGCCAGAGGTCAAGCTTTCACTGACCTCTGACCTGCTGGACATGGGCTATGTCATAGCAGGAGAGGAAACAGAAGAGACATTCAAGGTATGTTCCTTTGATTTATATGTACTAGGTCTAATAGTGGTCAGTTTGTCTAATGATATGATTATCTAATACCATATGTGATAAACTAATTTAATCTAATTTCCCCTTGGTCTAATATATATTTGGCCTAGATTTTTTTACAGGTAGAGGTTTGCATGGTGTATTTGAATACTGTGAAAAGGTTTACAGTACACTATGCTCACCACATTCACTACTACTATAAGCCTTCCTCACATCTCGCCTTCTCATCTGGTTCACAGTCCTTTTCAGGACTCAATTTAGAAAGAATACTTCTAATTCTGTTCTCTACTCTCTCTCTCACCTATCAATTTTCTTCTTTCTATAACTCTCCACTTCCTCTTCTATTCTCTCAAACAGTCCTTTTCAGGATTAACCACATGGTGAACCATAAACCTTGTCACATTGTTTGGCCTAATTCTCATTGCCCTTGCCAATTCTTCTAATATCTAAATAGTCTAATTGCATTTTTAGTAGGAACAGGAACAAGCACTTCATATCAATCGAAATATTATATTCTTCTTTTCAGCTGGAGAACATGTCAACCTTTGCCATTGACTACCGCATCCTCTTAGATAGTCTGTCCTACCACAAGCAGTTGAGCCAGAAAGAGCTTCCTGCATTCATCAAGAGAGACGCTACACAGAAGATGGTTGGACCGGCTAACTTTGACGGCAGGAGCGTCTTTGATTGTACGCCCTCTGATGGCACGCTTCAACCAGGTATGTGATATTTATAGCTCGGGCAAAAATTATTTGACCAAACTATTTTCCTTTTCTTGGCCAAGAGCGCCATTCACATTTGTTAAGAAAGTCCTATACTCACATGTTAATGTTGTAATTGCTGAAGACTGTATAGAAGTAGAGTTAGTTTGTGTTTATTGTGTTGTCTTAAATCACAAAGCGAGAAACACACACACTGAAGCCCTTATGAAAAAGTGTTTGGTATAATAATAATTTTTTCCTGTATGTGTGTGGGTGGCAGGGGGTTTTACATCTTTGTGCTTACATACTAATCACTTTGCCCATCATGGGGACTATACAGGGTCATAGAGGCATTGCTTGATGGAACGGTGTACCATATTCCTCCATTAATTCTTGGATGTGGTTGAGGGCCTGGTTTTTAATAAATGTTAAATTTGTCCATTCTTTGATATTGTCAGTCCTTTTTTTTGTCTTCCTCCTCTACATTTCTCTTTGCTTGAAAGATTTTTTTTTTTTTTTTTTTTTTTTTTTTTGGGGGGGGGGGGAAGACCACTTAATAATATTAATAATAATAATATTCATTTATAAAGCGCAATGTTTATGTAGATAATATTCCAATGCGCTGCAAAGAGCTCTAGTTGCTAAGATATTCTAAATGAACAGATGAGTTTTCAATTTTGATTTGAAATTCTCAAGTGATGAGGTTTTCCTTATTTCCAGTGGCAGTCCATTCCACAATTTGGGGGCTGCACATAAGAATGAACGGTCTCCTAGGGTTATTTTTGTTTTATGTGAGGGCATCTGTAGCAGGAACTTGTCTTGTTTGCTACGTAAATTATGACCATGGCGTTTTCAGCTGTCAAATTCAACAATTCTGTCACATATTTGGGGGCTTGACCATTCAGTGCTTTGAAGACTATCATTAGTATCTTAAACTTGATCTTATCACATCATCATACCATTGAAGCTACCTCTTCTTTAATACAGTGGACAAGAGATCTTTGGAGCAGCAGATCAAGCATCCACCCTAACATGATGGGAGTTACAGGAAACAATTTGTTCCTCAAAAATCCTCCCATCAAGCTTATTAACATTTATAACATATTTTAATTTCTATTGATTTAAAATTTCCATTCTACAGGAAAGAAAGTGGAGATCCGAGTCCTGTTCCGTCCTGACCACGCGAGCAATCTTTTCTCAGACGTAGCCCGTGTACAGCTCTTTGGCAAGCAGGAGGCTCATGCCATCCGGCTCAAGGGAGTGGCGAAGACTAAAATCATGTTCCTGGAGGGTCACGATGAGATCTACCCTACGGTGGAGTCCCTCACTCTCCTACCAGGGCCAGAAGAAGAAGAGGGTAAGTTATTCAAATTCAGTTTCCAGAACATGTATAGGCAGTGATTGTATTTCTGAACAGCATTGCATTACCGAATATGTGCATTCATGCATAGATAATCAATTCCTAAGTGATGTGAAACTGCAATACTCTCCAGGGAATTTCAAAAGAAAAATGACAACAAAAAAAAAGAGACAAAAATATCTTTGTAATTCCTTTGTTCTTCCCAAAAGGAGCCAAAATTGTCAAAATAGCAAATTGCTGATTTGGTCATTTTCCAACATTTTCTGATAAGAAATTACATGATCAGTATTAATACAATACCATTTTCAGATCACCAAAAGAGGGGTGTGGTTGAAAGGTGCTTTCAGATCAATAACAACTTTTATTTGCACAAGTTGTACAATTTTATTTTTTGCAGGTATTTGAGTATCTATTGTGAAGATTCTATAAGTACACATAGAGATTATTGTACGAAGGGGGGTCATAAAGCTACGCACTTAGTTTTTGACGATTTAGAAGTCATAGAATTTAATATTTCATATTACTATTTTTATACCATCTTTTGCTACATTTTGTGAGGATTAACTTGGTGCAAAAAACATGGAATAAAACTAACAGCAATTACAAAAATCGTGGCGAGATCGAAAACCCTCTCCTCCGTTGCCGTCAGAAAAGAACGGTTCATAAGTCTACGCACTCACTATGAAGTTTGATTTAACACTTTTAATTATGTGTTTTCTTCCAAATTTTCATGATATATTATGAAATAGTTACCACAATTCAGTAATTTTTACCTTTTTAGCACCTTGCTTCTATGTTTAGCTGTAAAAGGTGGAATTTTGAACTTTGAAATGAAACACTATTTGGCTATGACGGCGCCTGTAGTATGCGAGTGCATATTTGACCCCATTCACTTTAGCGCGTATTTTGCAGTGTGTATAGCCGCAACCGCGTAGCTTTATGAACCCCTACCGTATATATTGTATTCCCCATACAGTTCACTCCCATTATAGCAAGCATAGATATGATATGCTAATATTTTGTTATAATGAGGCACTTTCAAACCTACAACACATTGTATGTTTTAAGTATGTTGAGATTTCATGTACATGTACCCTTTAAAATTTGTTATATCACAAGCACTTTGTTTAAACCAGTTCTCAAGCCTACAGTCTATAAAGAAGAAACTATGAGTAATATTACAATTATTTATCTCTTTCACTGAGTTTTTGATACTAGGACCGTGACCCAGCCATCTAGACCATATTGAGATTTAAGGATCTGAATACCGGTATTGCAAAAGAGATCAATTCACTACTGTAATTGTGGAAATATTCGCGGTACATTAATTTTTGCAGATTTCGCGCAAAGATTGTACGGTGCAAATTTAAAAAAACGCGAATATATGAGCATGCTTTCTTATGCATGCTTTGAATGGGATCAATGTAGCACGAATTTAAGAACCTGCAAATATGTTTTGAGGCCTCTAAGTGCGAAAAATTAATCGCGCGAAAAATAACAGCGAATACAGTAATTGTTCTAGCCCCATCTATAAACAAGAAACCACAAGGAATATTTTATAATGCATTTTGTATGTCTCTTTCAGTTATTGACCCTAAGGCTGTGCCACCTGCTATCCCAACCTTACTGAGTTTCAAGGCTCTGAGTGTTGAGAAGGAGATCAATCCCGCCACAAGGACTCTGCATGTTGGTTGTATTAAGAGCACAGCGGCTAGTCAGAAGAAGGTTAGTAGGCTACTAAACACCTTCTGCTCTGCTATTGTATTTTATTTTGTCAGGTCTGGGCTCAAGAAGTTCTGATGCAAATCCACGACTTTGCCTTTAATAGCAACTCTATGCAAAATGCATTTTGCATCTTGTATGTTTTGCAAATTTGCATGAAATTATCGTGTTAAATCCAACTTTTATGTAAGAGGGCCACATAGGCAAATCATGAGAATGTCAAACTTTATTGAGCTCTGTTTTGATTTGTATGTTTGTATTATATGTATCACCAACAAAAGACAAATTTCTGTGTTATCATCGGCAACAAGACTTTAAATCTTGATTTTTTTTGTTTTTGTTTCTCTACCCCCAGAGTGCGGAGTTCTTCTTTGACAATGCTGCGGCTCTGAGTGTACAGGGTTTTCAAGTGGAGCCACAGAGAGGCATAGTAGAAGCTGGGAATACCAAGCCTGTTACATTCACATGGACACCACCTAAAGGTCATGATGTAAGTATAGATTCAAGACTCAGATTTGTTTTCGTTTAAAAACATAAAGACATAAATATTGAATAAACAGATACTATAATACATTCAAAAATAATATAAGCAAAGTTGTTCAGTATAGTGTTAAACACAATTTGTACAATACGTAGGATTGTGATAAAACAATGACTGAATGATAAGAAATTACCTTAATTGAATATATGAAAACAGAGGAGCTTGCAATCAAACAAAGCAGAGTTTGTAATATGCAAGCCTTTGTGACTTTGTTACTTACATGTATATAAGTAGGATTAATTGATTGTGGTAAAAATCAAACAGAAAAAAAAAATATTACAAGGGAATATAAAAAATAAGCTACAAAGGCAAAATGAAAAAAAGTAGAAAGTTTAAATAATAAGATAAATGTAGTTATCGTTATGGATCAGATGTGGCTGGATGAATCTTTAATCCCAAGTTTTATTTCTTTGATCCCTACAGCCTAACCAGCCAATTGCAAGCAGCATCATCATAAACCTCAAAGGAGATGTTTTGGAAAGGTATAACATTCTACTCAGAGCTATGGTCGTATCTGAGTGATTCTTCTGTATGCAACGATGAGACGGTTATTTTAGAATGATTTTAAATTGAAAGCAGCATCATATTCAATAAAAAATGGATGTCTCAAAAAGTATAAAATGAGCCCTTGCCTCACTTCATCTAGCCAATTATGTGTAAATGATTACAGAGTTGAAAGCAGCATCATATTCAACCTCAAAGGAGATGTTTTGGACAGATATAACATTCTACTGGATTCATTTGTACGCACCAATTAGACAATAGTTTTAGAACGATTACATATTGAAAGAAGAAGACATATTTAACCAAAAATGGGATGTCTCGGAAAGGTACTATGGTCTAACTTATTGAGCGATAGCCTTCGCTTCGCCTCAACTAGACGATTGGCTTCAGGACTACTCTTCCCCTCACCTTATCTAGACAATTATTTGTGAAGTTTTAACTTGAAAGCAACATCATGTTCAACCCAAAATGGGATGTCTCTAAAAAGTCTTAAAAATCTAATCTATTGAGCGATGGCCATTACAGAATGAGCCATTTTTTCAGAACTTCTGTTCACCTCATCTCAACTGGACATTATAAGTGAACGATTACAGAATTTAAAGCAGTGTCATTCTCAAAGTTGTGATCTGGGAACATGTAAGATTCTACCTGTAGAGCAATGATTGCATTGGAGTGATTCTTTTCTAAGCCATGGCCAGATGATATAGTGGAAATGCATCACTTTACATTTTTAAAGGGGATGCCATGTTATATATAACAGCTTGCTTTAACAAAGCTATGATTGAAAAAAGAATAGAAAAAAAAGCACCTTTCAGGTTGCTTATTGGGTTTGTGTGATCAGATTGAATTATGTCAAATGACAACATAGCGTGGAATATATTTGTAACTGTACATGGGAATTTAATACGACTGTGTATAGCACATGCATGATATTCAATTACAATACATTGTATGTTGTTTATAGAAATTGTACATATGTGTACAAGATTAACCGTCCATTTTATATCTGTACATATTAAATATCCATAAATTGTAAAATATTTATAAAATATTGACAATATTTAAATTGAACGTGTATCTGTAAAATAAAATTTATTTGATTGTTATCTTTTGTAAGTATATTTCTGAAAATAAAGTTTGTTCTCAAAATGAATTTTTAGTTTTCTTCTGTGTTAACACATACATGGACATGTACACTGTACATTGCTTATTGCCTTCTGGTGTATAATACTTTTACATAATTCCACTGGCTTTAAACTCTTCGACCTATATATTGATCACTAGTGTAGACTTGACTACGGTTAGGTTTAACCCGTTGTATACTAAGCCCACATATATGCGGGCTGAAGAAACATAGAACACCCCTCTTGTCGACTGTTTGTTTCACTCATGATTGCATAAACATATAAAGACCTTATATAATTTAAATTATCTGACATTGATCTATTTAAAGCTGTCTTTGTTTCACCTTTAAATGAAAAGAATTTCTTGCAAGCATGCTTGACAATCACGATTCATTCGGCTTTATAAAAAGTTCTCAGTATACAACGGGTTAAACTAGGCCACTACAAAAAATCTAAACCTCTGGTAGAAGTAGTTTGGAATTCAATATGACTTTGCAAGTTTTATGCCAGAGGCAACTACTGGTAGTTACTAAATTGGTCTAAATTATTAGACCAACCATTCCTATTTTCGATGAATGATTCCGAAATTGTGGCTTCCAATTTCATATTTGTATGAATTCTGCGTAAAAGCATACTAAATACACAATGTTCATATTTGAACCTCTGGGATTTCCATTTTTTTGGAAGTTTGGCAAGTATGCTAAATCTAGGTCTTCACAGAGTTGTGAATGTTTCACGAATTGCGATTTGGGAAACCTCCAAAGCAGCAACTTTCCCCAAATCGCAAAACATGCGCATGCCCTTTGAAAACCCATCTTAAAAACATTTTGTAAACTGGATTTACATACATGTAGCATTAGACAATCACATGTACAGAATAGTCCACTCACACATGAATTTTTTCATCACAAATTTAACATTTATTGTGTAAAATTCTCTGTAAATTTCTTTCCAAAATACAATAATGAATAAATACAAGCAGCATTGACATATGTGTATGTGAACACATTGATGAAAGTGAAATGAAATAAAACTCTTTTTTGTTACTTATTATTTAAAGACTATAGATTTAAAGTACATGTTCATGTATGTAGTAATTAAGAGTATTATTGGGGGACTGGCCAACAGACATAACTTTCAACATAACTTTCAATTTTTTCAACATAACTTTCCCTTAAAAATTGTTATAGCAATGAAAACAATTTTTGAAATGGCTTTTCACCATAGGCCAATCCGACACTCATGGCTAGTCGTGGCTGGATTATAGGCAAGGATCTTCAATAAATTGCATTCCTACACAATTTTTGCGAAAGAAGCAGTGCTTCATACGCAATAACTATCATACAAAGTCATTACATTTATAAAAAGGTCATAAAAAATAGAAACTACTTCAACTTCACTATGAAAGGAAATCCAGAATCCAGAGAAGATCATTGCATTTTTAAGATATTTCTTAAATACAACAGTAAATTTTTATGACATTTTCACTGGCGAAATATGAGAACTTATACACTGTAACCTGTTTACATCAAGTGTAAAACTTAACAATTCTTTAGGTCTAATCTGAAAATAGTACTCTTTCAAAAGCATCCAATGCCTTCATTATAAAATGTTGTTCAAAACAAATTTGTAATATTCTCTAGCAAACTTTCTTTGTCTTAATTGGTAATCGTTTTGCTTGAAATTTTGATGTTAAAAATTATCACACACTATAAGCATAAAAGCTTACAATTGAATTTTGAGGCACAATAATCTGAGGTGAGTGGTCAATGGAATAATTTTACCAATTTAACAAAATATACAATACCTGTAAATACAAGATTAAAAATACCGGTACACTGAAAATTTGAGGCAACCACATGCACATGCATGTGCATTAAAAATCCATGAAAATTAGGAGAAGATGTAAACGAATTGATACATATATTTCATCCTAATAATAAGACATAACAATGAACATCTGACAGAATAAAACATGAACTTGTATAATATCTCAATATACAGGCAGTGAGAAAAAAAAAATACATGAAAGTGTATGTAATATATGCATAATATTGCCAATGAGAGTAAGGGAATACACATGCGTGAGCTCAATGTACATGACTGTATCCTTCTTTACCAGCAAATTGGTGAAACTAATGAATGTCTTCACAATTATTTTCTTTTTGATAATTAACACACGACATGTATATTTGATAAACGATTGAGTGTTCATGTGAATTTCAATTGAATAAGATCATAAAATGGAAGTTCATCGTCACCTTACATGTATGCATTTACTGTCATCACTTTCATCAATGAAACCCTGACAATTTTAAGTAATGTCACAAAAAAAATAGTATAAGTATAATAGTACAGAATTCAAATATCATTTAATTTATTTCCTGAGTTGGATTAAATTCCACATGACTCCTTAACCCTAATCAGACTGGGGTGTTTTGGTAGCTGTCAAGACTGGGGGGGGGCCATAATGGCCCCCCCCTAAGATCTCGGCCGCCGATCGCGCGACCGCGCCAAAAATTGGCACAATGGTAGTGAGCCATGTAATCTACAAGACTGCGTTGTTAATTTTTCCAAAATAATATGAATTTTTTTTATATGAATTAATTATGCTAATTTATGCATGAAATCATAATTTTTGCTCTAATTGAAAAAATAAAGCTCCTAGAATGCTAATTTTGTGTATTATTATTCCTTATAGCATACCTAACAATTGTACTAGAAAAAAATTCTTGTTTCAAAATTAATTTCTTATGTATTTTATTGTTTTATGAATTTCTTATGTATTTCTTTGTTTTTTCGTCCTTTTTTTTTTCCTTTTTTTTTACGCAAAAATCATTTAGGAACCATTATTAAGCATAAATATGCTAAAATAAATTGATTTCAGCCAATGAAAGTGAAAATAATTATATCTTCATGAATTAGGTGAGAAAACTCAATTTGCATTGACTTTGTACACAAAATCATGTTTTTGAGCCATTTTCGGTCTGACGGATATTTTTGAAAATCGTGCAGCGTCGTAACGGTACCACCAATTTTTGCGAAAATGGTTTCAAAAGATGCGAGAGACTCGAAAGTAAAAAGTCAGCAAGCGGCGCGATCAGAAAATTTCCCGCGGCGGAGTGGTCGCGGAAAATGTCGAGGGGGGGGCCATGATGGCCCCCCCCCCCCCCCCAGTCTGATTAGGGTTAAAGGGATACAGTAACTTTCAAAAACAAGAGCAATTAGATCAAGATGAATAAAATTATATTGCTCTAATAGTAAAAACAAACTACTGAAAATTTCAGATCAAATGGAAGTCATTTACTACATTGTACCACAAAACAGTGTAACAGCCAAACGCGAGTGAATTTTCAACCCCTTTGCAGCAAACCCTCCAGCCCGCTAGGGTCGGGGGGAACACGACAGGAAGTGGGGTGTCTTGAAAAGCACATGGCAATTTGTTTTCCACCACGAGATGGTTTACTAAATTTGAGTATGAAATCATTGATATCTCGAAAGTAAAGCAAGCAATTAACTTGTAATTTTGGAGAGATACCAGACTGACCTATAAGTTTATAATTATGTTGACAAAATGAGCTAAATCAAGAAATTGTGATTTGAATATCATTCAATGTTACTGCATCCCTTTAACAGATGAACACAAAGGATCCTACTGGGTACCCATTTAACACAAAATATTGAATTAAACTATATTACACAATAAAGCAGCACATACATGTAGGGCAGGACTATATTACTCCATTTGAACCTATTTTAACTCAATTAATTTTCTAGTCTTCACAAATATACAGATTTAATAAAAATTTCATTTACCAAAATTACTGTTTCACTAACCATACATGTACTTCAAGGGCAGGGGGTAATACAACATACATATATACACTCCATACAATTAGTATAAAAGAATAACATTTTCTTTAAATATAATGTACTGTTACTTTGTAAATATCATTTTTGCCCTCTTACACAATAATACTCATACTTCCTTTATCATACAAAACACTTGGCTATTAAACAACATGTCAATTCGTGAATAATACAAGACTTCTACTCAACTGTCATAAGCATAGATATAAGAAAAGATTCTTGAGGTCTGAAATTCAAACATTTGCATAATGTGATGTACCTATGTGTTCAGTATAATAAAGTTCAATATCATGGGAATAGACTAAAAATATTGGCATCTCGTATATCGAATATAAACATAACACAAGACACATTGAAAGCTTCAAAACGACCCAGTCTTGAGCTCGGCTCCCAATTTCAGTTCACACAGGAATGTAAGATTTCTTCTTACTAGGTACTATTATATTAATTATATTAATACACCTTTATAGGGAGTGGCTACAAATGTAAGAAGATTACTGTCTTGGCATAGGACTATGTTCTTCCAAATTTATGGCACAAATACTGACAATTGTATATAGTTATTTTATTCAGGTATATTAAAGAGTTACTGTTCAAAGTGTTGGGGAATATAATTTGATATCAGAAAATTACATTTATTTGAGCTTCACCATATATAAAGTCTTTGGTAAATGTAGGCACCAATATGAACCAATTGCAAACGAACAAAAAATCCACCAATGCTCATAAAAACTGGAGGGAAACATGGATATCTCGCAGATTACTGTAGGCACAATATTACTGTTTTTCAGTTTTTTTTTTTTTTTTTAAACACGTATCACACATAATAACCTCTGATCTGACATCATAAAGTCAGTAATTAAACAAAGGCATGAAAGCACAAATTTGATTGCTCAAAACCCCAAAGTCAACATTTATGTATTTCAATGTGCATGGGACAACAAGATCATGCAATTTCTCAACAAGCAAATTCTAGAATATGCCGGCCAATCTGTAAATGAGTATGTTAAACTGAAAGCAAAACATCAAGATAAATTGAGGTACATTTGTTACTAGTCGTCTTTCCCAAAGATCATTTTTGGTACAGCCCACTTGTGTTTAACAATTAAAGAAACAACAATATTTTGTGAAAACAAGGCAGTTTTCTCGTTCCTGTAAGTTTTGGCAAGATTGGGAGGTACTCCCGAGTCTCAATTTGAATAAGCTTTTCTATATTTTCTCCAAATTTCATCTGAAACCGTCCATTAAAAACACACAAATTTTGTGTAGGTCTATTATATGTAAAAGGAACACTATGAGGACATATATTTGAAACGATTCATTTCAAGCTACAAGAAATCAAGTTAAGCATGAAGGTGACCCCGTAGTAAATAGAATGTAGGCTCTGGTTTGCAGTTCTTACTTGTCTTTTAATTTACCTCCAGGAAGTTCTCTTGATCACTGTGACTTGGATTCAGCTAAAGCTCTACAATAGAATGAAACAGATATAGAGAGATTGGAGAAAATTACACTCGGGTTATGGTTCTTACTACAAATACAGACTGTATAAAACAAATGTACAACTGGGGAAAAACAATTTAGGTATAAAATCTTCTAAAACGACGGGAGTATGTGGTACCAAATTTAAGCCCAAAGATTTTTCTTGCGATACACTTCATTTTGTACAATTTTCTTTTTTAAAACAAAACAAAACAAAAAAAAAAAAAATTTTGTGCGGCAGTCAGAATTTAAATTACACAAATCTATTTGTTCGGAGTGTCAAGTTTGCCCATTATATATGAAACTTACACAAAGCCATAGAAAAGCATGCACAAAATTGATTTTTCTTGATTGTAGAAAACTAGCCATACATTGTATCTCAAGATCTACAACACCAAATGAAATGAAAAACAAGTGGATTAGTATATTACGCGATGCGGAATATATGTCCCCGCCAATAATATAAAATTCCCATTATATCGCATCAGAAAGATAAAAACGAAAAGTCAATTCTCTGTATTCCTGTACAATTATACAACCAAAATATGTAAAAGCTACAGAAAATGTTCCAAATAATATAAAAAAAAGAATGCTTCTTACAAGCTATGTGAAATTATGTAATAAATGATAATAAGAAAATTACTAGAGAAGGTTGAAGGAGTAGCATTTTGTAAGCAATGTACAATATAGGTCAAAAATCAAGGTCAAAGGTCAAAGGGGTCAAAAGTCAAAATTCCGTGAGGAAGTTTTGTAGTCCTCACCTAGTGCTATATCATAAAGCAAACAAAATCGAAATCGGATGAAAAATGGCGAAGGAGTAGCATTTTGTAACCAATGTACAATATAGGTCAAAAATCAAGGTCAAAGGTCAAAGGGGTCAAAAGTCAAAATTCCGTGAGGAAGTTTTGTAGTCCTCACCTAGTGCTATATCATAAAGCAAACAAAATCGAAATCGGATGAAAAATGGCGAAGGAGTAGCATTTTGTAACCAATGTACAATATAGGTCAAAAATCAAGGTCAAAGGTCAAAGGGGTCAATAGTCAAAATTCCGTGAGGAAGTTTTGTAGTCCTCACCTAGTGCTATATCATAAAGCAAACAAAATTGAAATCGGATGAAAAATAGCGAAGGAGTAGCATTTTGTAACCAAAGTACAATATAGGTCAAAAATCAAGGTCAAAAGTCAAAATTCCGTGAGGAAGTTTTGTAGTCCTCACCTAGTGCTATATCATAAAGCAAACAAAATCGAAATCGGATGAAAAATGGCGAAGGAGTAGCACTTTGTAACCAATGTACCAGTGGGAGCGGACGGGTGCAATTAACTCACTGATAAGAGCCCAAATGATTTGAATATTCAACCGTCACAGAGGCACTCACAAACCGATGCTCATTTTTTCACCCAAAATTCTCCCTCGCGTATCTCCAGTATCTGTTAACGAAATTTGCCCAAACTTTCAGTGAATATCCCAAACAAGCATATTGATACACTTGTGAAAAATCTTTCAAAACGATGGTATATTTATCATTTTATTGAACATTTCATGTTTCGTCTGCTCCCAAAAGTACCCTCGGATTATTTCCAGACAAAATCGGAGCACCCAATACATAAAGATATTCACGACAGGCAACATGCATATTCATGAGACTTTGAGCGAGCTTCTCACGAAGTTTTCGCTGGGCCGAAGACCTAGTTTTTGAGATACAATGAAAAATATATGGGGTATTTTTTAGAACATAAAAATTGTAGAAGCAGCAAATCGCCGACGAAACATGACGTCATTCACCGAATTGACATTTACGCATGCGCATTCACATCAAAACACTCATGACTCATGATTGCTGCCTGCGAAAAATCTTCGCGAGTATGATCGAGGAAAACTTCGTAGAATCTCAAATAAAGGTACGGTAATGGCGTAAAGACTTGTTTTTCTTGAGTATATCTTATAGTTTTATCCCCCCCAATATAAAGACATAGATTTAGAAATTTTAACTCCAGAGTCTTGATAATTTGAAAGTATTTCCCCGCTGTCGTCGTCGGCTGCTGCTGTGAGTGTGATGTGGATCGGCTCTGCACTGCACTGCACTGAGTGCACAGTGCATGCAGTACAGCTGGGTGCACTGAGTTGTCGAACGCAAACTTGCTTCGTTCGTGATCGTGCGTATGCTTATTAAAATTGTCTTGGAAGTTATTAAAAACTGTTTATATTAATGATTATATTAAAATCAGAGAATAATTATATATCTATCTGCAGCTGTCCAGATCATCAGTCTGATTTTCTGGGTTCTTTCAATCCACGATTAAGATATTTGCAAAAAATACGGTCACATATTTATGACAAATTGACAATGACACTCCAGCTTGCTGACGACACAGTGATTGATATGATTTTTGTTTCGATTTTGGAGAACCATTTTTTTATAGAAGGGAAAAGGGTCAACTCTTAGCTACCGATTGTTTTCAAATATATGTAAATGTGGCTCAAGTTTTAATTTCTATTTATACATCGACCATTCCAACATATAATTAATTTCATATTACTAGGCCTATTTTATTCTTATTTTTGTCTGATATTCATAGTATTTGTTGCTGATAATGATTAACTGAAATTCATCAATCTTTTATTTTCAGTTCCTCTGGGCCAGTGCTGAACATTTTTCTCTCCCCTACCCTAGTCGCCCAACTTCAGCGTATGAGTAAATCTACCTGCCTGTTTTTTAATACGTGCCAACGGCGACTCCTACCTTTGTTCTGCCCGATGATGTCAGACCGATTGGTGAACTTATCCGGTGGTTACAATGTTACTTCGCCTAGATCTACCCTAATTCTGCCCAATGATGTTGAACTTGAAGTGAGCGATGAATTTTGCTGGTACCAACGTGACTCAGCTCCGCCTACCTTCGTCTGCCCACCTGAGTTTGACCAATGTCATACGCAATACGTGCCAACGTGCCTCTTCACCCCCCCCCCCCCCAAAAAAAAAAAAAAAAAATGATTGAGGCATAGGGCCTACATAGAGAGACAATAATTGATCTAATGGAAACTCAATTTACTCCATTTTTTTTTATTCTCTGATTTTCCACTATAAAAGAATGATATCATCACCTTTACTGTCAAGACTAATAATGCGAAGCTTTTTTTTTTTTTTTTTTTTTTGAGGGAGGGGGCAAGGTGAATTTTCTTCTTTATATCAAGCGAGAATGGAAGCATGTAGTTAAGTAGGCCTACAGGTAGTAGTAATAGAGTAGCCTATAGAAAGCACTCAGATTGCCTGTTGAATTCAAATGTGACACATGCATATAACAATAGAACTTTGCTTGAATTGTTCAGAATTTCTTTTATATCTGTTTGAATTTATTTTGTTTATCAAGAAATTTCTTGCGTAGTATTCTAATGTACCGAGTACCTGTGATATGTTATTGAATCTTTTATTTAGGGTTTTCATATAATAAATAATAACATTTTATGGCAATCACCTGCTTCTACACACCTAAAAGAATGGTGGCTTTAAAAACAAATTGTTTCATTATACACAATTTTATGTTGAGGAACAGAGAATAAAAGATCTACAAATGAAAAGCATACCTTTCAATCTTTTTACAGTCCAATATTAATGTTCACATTATGTTGAGCAGTGTAAGTGCAGAAAAGATTGGTGTTATATTCATTTAATTATACCAGCAAGACACTTTCCTTATGAAAAGTGAAAGGAATATGACATTTTTTTATTATTAATTTGTTTTGTGCTGCTCAATTCTAGTATGACTTGATTGTTGTAGGTCCTATTGATAAGATAATGATTAGAGATATGGTGACGTGTATAATTGGATTGTGATGATTTGATGGTGTGAGAGGATTTTTGTTTGTGCCTAATTGTTCAAAGCAGACAGAAGGCAAATCCATGCTCTGAAAATGTTGCTCATTTGTCACCCCCCCCCCAAAAAAAAAAACAACAACAACAACACCAACAACAACGATGTATACCACAAGTTCCAACGTAGATGTAGTGATAATGATGATGGTGATGGTGATTATGATGATGGTGAACTGATGAAAGTTGTGTTGATGGTGATGATGACAGTGATGATGGTGAACTGCTGATGGTGAACTGATAGAGGTAATGATGGTGACGATGACCGTCATATGAACAAATATGACCCAAATACGCAGCGGAGTTCGCACCGCGCCCTTAAGCACGGGAAAACGTCTCTCAGTTTGAGTCCTAAGCAACAAATATGACTGTGCCTTTAAAACAAAATGATATTTGCGCTCATTTCGGATGGAAACATAATCTTTAGAATATATCCTTTAACTTGGTTATACTTTTTATAGCATGCTTTTAAAAACACAATTGCCCATCTCGTCTCAAAAAAGAGAGACAGCAGTGTTATTACACCTTTTCCCATTGAAAGGGGAGAATTTTCTTGATATTGGTCAGACATCACTTCACTAAATTGAGTCTTGAGTCAAACAATATGATTTATAGGGCCATTTCGGCATACCAAATGTGTTGGTGATGAATAGCTCTCACCGAAAATATAAAAGTCATTCTTGTTGGATGAAGTGATATATATGCCATGCCTGGTTTTGTAAAAATGTCTTCTTCTGGTATAGCCCACGGATGCGTTTCCATAGACTGCACGTTAAATGGCCTGTGTGTACGAGTGTGTCTGTGTGAGCAAGGATCGACCTTGGTGACCGAACTTTGTGTTGAAACGGGTAAAAAAGTGTCTGCTAGGGAAAAGTTATTGAGTATATACCTCTAATATTTCTCCATATGATGATGAGGATGATGAACTGATGAAGGTAATGGTGATGATGATGATGATGGTGATCTGATGAAGGTGATGATGACAGTGGTGATGATGGTTATTCATAGAAATATAGATTTTTTTTTTTAATAAAAAAAAAAGTCTAGTAGTTTTAAAGGCAGGTTTGCATGCATCTGCTGGTACGGAGCCCCCCCCCCCACCCCCCCCCAAAAAAATAAATAAATGAGTAATCAGAATAATATCATAATGAAAGAAAAGAAATAAATTAACCACCTAAATTAATTGATAAGAATAAAATTATTTAAAATTATAATTAATAATAATGACAGAAAATAATAAGTAACATATCCCTAAGAGATGGAAGACTAATAAGTACATTTTATCATGCCTATTGAATCTTTTTCATATTAATATATTACAATTATTTTCAAAAATTTCAATTCATTTTTTTCACGATCAAAATAAATTGTTTTTGTCATTACTCGTTTTTAAAAGTAGGGCCTAATCAACAGGCCTAATTCATATATCTTGCCGTTTTGTTTTGTTTTGGACGTCATGGAAGACACCTTCCCTGTTGTGTTTTTTTTTCCGTCAAACGCGAGAACGTTACAGACGAAACTGGAATAACAAGTACTATTCACTCACAATAAAGCGGCGGTTAGAAACTAGTATTTCGTATAATTAAGTTTTATTTTCGTACATATACACTTTTTGCACATTTTAAAAGATTTTTGATGTATAAGTGGCAAACATTGCGATGCAACAGAGTCACGTCGACCGCCACTGCAGCGCGCGGTTTGACACCAGAGAATTCCAACACATACAATACACGCGTAGGTAGGTGGCGGTGAAAGCGAATTTCGAGACTTGACTCGTTATTCCAGCAGTCCTAGAAATGAGTTGTATTGGATTATTTCCAGACATATCCGGAGGTCTGGGTTTTAGAAAATGATATTTCACAGGAAGTTTCCTTAATATATACTTACTAACATACTGAAATATCTTTGTTGTTTACAAATTAGAAATGTGAAATTTTAACGATTTTTCGAGCTTGAAAAATTATTTTTGAGTACAAAGACTTAGGTCATTTTTTTAAATCTTTACTTTCACTATTGCGGAAAAAGATTATGATTTTCCGTGAGAGTGACCTTTTGTGATTTCAAAAATGTAAAGATCGTTCAGATTCATAAATAAATGACAAAGTTAGAGCAGTTTTGCGACGGCACCATTGTAGCGGTTTCATGGGGACAAGATGTTTATTCTAGGGAAACTCAAGGTCGCCACATAACAGAATCAGGAGTTAATTGCACCCGGCCGCTCCAACTGGTACAATATAGGTAAAAAATCAGGGTCAAAGGTCAAAGGTCAAAATTCTGTGAAGAAGTTTTGAAGCCATCACCTAGTGCTATCATATAAAGCTAACGGAATCGAAATCGGATGAAAAATGGTGAGGGAGTAGCAAATTGAAGATTTTGATCACATACGGACGCACGGACGGACGGATGGACGAATGGACGGACGGACGGACACACACACACACATACACACGTACGGAGCCCGTTTCATAGTCCCCTGCTCGAACTCGTTCGGCGGGGACAAAAAAATTGGTAAATAGGCAAAGTGGCAATTAGACGAACGATTATTAAAGAAGATAAAATGATTGAAGAAAGAAAGGGATTGGACTAGATGGGCATGAAACAAAATAGTTGTAGACCAAATGGCAATTCACTGATTTGACAGTATAAAGTTGGTGCACTTACTTTGGTTTGTCGCTGCGTAGCATTGGTTTGATGATAAATGGGAAGAGAAGAAGCCAACCTAGGAACCAGATGTGCCCAATGTAATACATCGAAGCATATACCTAGTAGAAAACACAATGAATCTCATCAAACTTTTGGCTGACAGTCGATTATGATTTTAGATGAATAGATAATAATAATGATAATATACTAATAATTATTCGCATTTCTATAGTGCATTGCATAAACATTTCAAATGATGTTTATTATCATTACATTATCATTACACAATTGCAGTCCGACCTCTCTTGGTACATACTCCTTTATAATCTGGCCATGAACTGTGGTCAGATTCCCCCTTTTATTCTTATATTTACATAAAAACCTAAAATTTTCTCCTGTTTTATTTTCATCTGATTACACACAGAAAGACACAATTGATCATTTACAATCACCCATCCTTTAATTCCTTCCCATCAGGGCTATAAAAACTCCCCCATATAAATGTTGACAGAAATGCCATATGGTGTCCTTGTAGCAGTTTACATTATTACTTAATTATTTTACTTCTAATATAATCACAAGAGATGAAACTGTTTCCAATTAGGCACTATATAAAGAGCAACTACAGGGGGGTACTATTATTATTATTAACAATTTACTGATGTAGAAAGAACAAACTTAATTACACTACCATAAAATAAGTCATCAAATTCTAAACCTTACCTCATTAAACAAGCTCCATTTAGATAGCTGGAAGCTGACGAGAGCATAGGAAAAGCTAGTGAATACAAAGAAGTTGCAGGTCACCACTGACAGGAAATATAGGATTGGATTGGACAATAAGAAGCCAAATCCAAGCTTGTTCCAAAGCTTAAGCCACTATGGAAAAAACAAAACAAAATGCTTAAATGAAGTCTCTGAGTGCCACAGTCGACTATAGGCACGATGATCTGAATTCAGATATTAATTAATAAATAATCTACATATTTACCACATGCAGAATGGAAAATAACTATTAGGCATCTTTCCTACTAAGCTCCCATAGAGTTCAGTCTAATATTAGTTGCCTAAGCTGTCCAAGTCAGAAGGAGACAGTCATAAATATGAGGAATACAAAATATAGTTTTTCTACAAAATCAGCCATTTTCAAGCAATTTTACCAATTTGAAATTCCCCTAGAAAGTAAATTTTTACTTATTGTGAGGCATGTAATGAACCTCATGTGCTTTCATGTTGACAAAATATTACATACACTGACATCATGTAGGAACCCATAGCTCAGATTTTGCAAGCCTCCAAAAAGTTATAACTTCCATTTAGAGTGAATTCTCTGCGGGCTACAGTCAGTATAATATTTTGATACACAACAATATTCATTTGTCTTGGTTCCAAGCAAGTCATGATGATGATGATGATGATGATGATGATGATGATGATGATGATGATGATGATGATGATGATGATGATGATGATGATGATGATGATGATGATGATGATGATGATGATGATGATGATGATGATGATGATGATGATAATAATAATAATAAAAATAATAATAATAATAATAATAATAATAATAATAATAATATTATCTGGTTATTTATACAGCACTTTTCCAGTTAAACTGCTCAAAGCGCTTTACAGAATATTATAAACCTGTTCATAGGATTCAATTCAATACTTGCTGCCATGTATTTATTATCCTCCTACGTACCCATTCGCACCTGGGTGGAGTGTTAAGCAAATCTAGATAAAATGAAAATAGAGGACATAAAAATGCCAGAACATGATGTAAGGAGATATATCCTACCTGTTCTTCAAACGTGAGAGTGAATAGCTGAAAGAGGAAGCAATGAAAGTAACCGATGTACACTCCATGCCATCCTGCTAGGAACATCAATGTGATGAACTGAGACATGGCTCGGTTTCCCAAGAATTTCAAACGCTTATACACGCATCTGCAAGGAGAAGAAGATAAGGGAAATATAGGGCAAGTCCAAGCTATTTTGCATCTCTTTCCTGTGTGTTACCAACAAATAATTTACAATAAATCAATTATGAAATGATTCATTTCAAATAGTTTTCATGTTTAGGGGAAAGATTGAGAACCTTGTAATCCAAAACATAAAAATATTGAATCATTTAATAATCAATATATGGTAAATTATTTGTTGGTAAAACACAGGATAAAGATGCAAAATACATGTAGTTTTATGACATAATAGTCTGCAACCTATAATACGATTCTAGATATACATGTATACTGTGGGTTCCACCCCCCCCCCCACAAAAAAAAAAAAAAGGAAAAGGAAAGAAAAGAAAAAAAAGAAAATTAACAATTTTGAAATGGCTGCCAAAAAAAATAAAAAAAGAAGGAGGAAGGTTCATGTATTGACATTTCATGACTCAACTTTCATATGACACCAAAACATCTGAAAATAATTTATGCTTAGGTGAGCACTGCTCATCTTTGTCTATAACCCACCTCCCCCCCAAAAAAAAAAAAATAATAATAATAATAATAATAATAATAATAATAAATAAATTAAAAAAAAGAAAAAAATTTAATGTATTGAAATTTCATAAACTCAACTTTCATACATGTATGACACAAAAAAAAAAATTGAAAATAATCTATGTAAGGTCACCTTTGTCCATAATAGTCAGGCAGCTAGCTCATGATTGGTTAGCTGAACGACCCAGTACCCGAGTAAAGTATTGGAATATATGGGAGGAATCCCACATTTACCAAACCAACGTCTGGCAGTGCCTCTCTGCTGCATAAGGGTCCCTACATCCGCGGGGCGTCCAAAATGAGTTGCCATTTTACCAAAAATTCTATTTTTAATAAAAAATAGCAAAATCATTTTTTAAACACACTAATTTGATGTCAAAATAAAGAGTATTAAATGTCTTAACGCTTGTGCTATTTTGAAATCATACTGAAATCGAAAACAGTGAGAGTTTTAATGAACAAATGTTTTTCTCACTTTTTTACGAAAATTTTTTTCCCTTTTTCAATAATTTTAATAAATAGTTGATAAAACATTGATTTTTGTAACTTTTCTAAAAAACTACTACGTGCATGTGAATGATGCTGTAAAAAGAAGGAGTTATATCTTATTCGGATAAAGAATTATAATTAGATAAAGTCAGGAACGCAATATAGACAAAAATTCAACAATTTGCCCGTATCGAAGAAGAATCCCATACCCGTACGTGTTATTAGAAAAAGGCCAATAACATGCGATAGCTTTTAGCAGACAAAACAAGTATCGAAAATGTTCCGCATTTTTGGCACTTTTGTTTGCCTACTCACAGCCACGTGCATACAATCAGCTTTTCATAATACACGTGCGGGTATTGTGTTATTCTCAGTCACGGGGCAAATTGTTGAATTTTGTCTATATTGCGTTCCTGACTTTATCTAATCATAATTATTTATCGGTATAAGATATAACTCCCTTCTTTTTACAGGCATCTTCACATGCACGTAGGTAGTTTTTAGAAAAGTTACAAACATCAATGTTTTATACAACTATTTATTAAAATTATTGAAAAAGGGAAAAAAATATTTTCGTAAAAAGTGAGAAAAAACATTTGTTCATTAAAAACTCTCACTGTTTTCGATTTCAGTATGATTTCAAAATAGCACAAGCGTTAAGACAATTTAATTACTCTTTATTTTGACATCAAATTAGTGTGTTTAGAAAATAACTTTTGCTATTTTTATTAAAATAGAATTTTTGGTAAAATGGGCACTCATTTTGTGACGCCCCCGGCTGTAGGACCTTAGCAGCATAGATGCACTGCCAGACGTTGTTGTTGGTAAATGTGGGATTCCTCCCCATATATTCCAATACTTTACTACTGGTACCTCGTTCAGCTAACCAATCATGAGCTGGCTGCCTGACTATAACCTACATCCCAAACCACCCTGGTGTCGCCAAGTGAAAACTTGCCTTGTTGTTTGAAACTATGAGATGAAGAATGCTCACCTTCCAGCCCACTTGCTGGTATTGATATTATAATTGGACACCAGGCCTCTGAAGGTTACTGTAGTCTCAAGGTCATAGATGTTCATGTTAGCACTACCCTTCCATTCTGATTTGCCATCCGTGTCCAGACCGCTGTATGCAATGCCAGTTATGATACATACTCCCTCCTAAAGACATGAGAAACAGTGACAATAACCAATATGATATTCATGTTAGCACTACTCTTCCATTTGGCTTTGCAGTCCATATCCAGACCGCTGTATGCAATGCCAGTTATGATACATACTCCCTCCATAAGATGAGAGAAACAATGACAATAACCATTATGCTATTCATGTTAGCACTACTCTTCCATTTGGCTTTGCAGTCCATATCCAGACCGCTGTATGCAATGCCAGTTATGATACATACTCCCTCCTACATGATGGGAAATAACAGTAACAATGACCATCATGATAAATTTCCAGTTAGTACTACCCTTTCATTCAGCTTTGTCATCTGTATCAAGATGACTTCATGCAATGCCAGTTATAATACATACTCCCTCCTAAATGATGGGGGAAAAAAATTCATAACCAATGAACGTGATATTCTTGTTGGCACTCTTTCTCTCTTGTTTTCCACAAAATATCCAGATTGCTGCATGCAATGCAAGTTATAACACACACTCCCTTTTACATACAGATAATTAATTAATTAAAAATAATTAATAAAATAATTTTATGAAATATTTCTAATTCGAGTCCGAAACGCGTTGTAATAAAATTGCAATAAGATTGGATATTGACTTTCAAATGGTTAATCTTATCTGACTGAGGTCCAAAATGGTCATCTGGATGTGAATATCAATATTGCTTTTCATTTTTAGGATTTAAGTCAGAGAGAGGGTAAGTCAGATACATTTGTGCCAGTCACAGGCCAGCTGCAATCAATGTGACATCACTGCGATTCTCTGCATTTTTGGTATTCTCTAGAACTAGACCATAACATTTAAGTAATCTTACCGTGCACAGAAACACCCCTCCATATCTGGTCCTGTACGCGGTTCCCCAAAGATATACAGTGAAGAGCTTGTAAAGGAGATTTTTGCTCTGGATTTGGGGAGAAACAAACAAGGAAATAATCACCAAGATGGAGAAGAAATAAATTTCACAGTTTGCACAACATCAGCTCTGCAGTATAGACCAATTCGGATTGGGTGTTGTTCCAGGGCAAGTCCAAGCTATTTGTTCCCGAGGTGGCGATTTTTCAGCTTTTCGACCATTTTTGTGTCAAGTGTGTCAGTGAGGTTTTAAAGGTACATGGGCAGTTCCAAGGTAACGGAGTGACATTCAGAAGCAACATTTCAGCATTCAAACAAGTTTATCATCCATACTTAAATCTTTATGTACAAAGAAATGGTTCATGACAAAAGCTGATGGTACCCTCTTTTCAAAATGATATATTTTTTTACAGTGATCCTCTTAATAAATGAGATATGAATATTCATAATCATGGTTACGGAGTGACGCAAAATGGACATGCAAATTTGAGCAGAAAACATTTTGCTTAAACTCTGTGAAATTTAAATGGCTATCACAATTTTGAGTTATTGATTGGATTCTATGTTATTCTAGGTATAATATGCCACCTTGCATAAAAAAATTGGTTGAATATTTTGTTAATTATGACTTAAAACTTGAACCCTTGTCCGTTACGGAGTGCCGGTTACGTAGTGACATCTGGTTTCCCGGTCTTTTTCGTGAGGAGAAATGTATTATAAAGAAATATTAATACCAAAGTTTGCTGGAGTAGACCATGACAATTACATTAAGTAAAAAAAATTGGCAAAAAGTGACGAGATATAAGAATTAGAGGCATTTAATGCGGCGGTCACAACTCGCCGTACCTTCGATGTGCACTCCCTACGATGGATTTCGTAGAAAAATCGTGCAGCGCAGGTACCTCGGAGGCACGTTGCATGTGCGATGTGCAGGAAGTTTTTCCAATACCCTTACTACAGAAACGCAGGAATCGCAGAAATTGACCAACGACCTGTGCATGCATTGTACATTCAACGCAGGCTACGTTGATGGCACGTGCCCCGTAGCCTACGACGAGTTGTGACCGCCGCATTAAGCCCCATAGTCCCATACGTGCAAATTTGGGTTTGATCAATTATTCAGCGCAAGATTACTGAATCGCAAGTTTTTCAAACTTAAATGATTGGTTGTTTTGTAAAGAAGCCTTTGTGGTAATTTCAGATCCTAATTTGCATTTTCAAAGGCACAGCGGCACATTGAAATTTCAGCTCCATGTCCTGTTTTGCTTGAAACTGCCCACATATAATGTATCATATATCACCACAAAGTGTATGAAATAAACTTAATGCAAATGAGGTCAAAAAGTCATTTCAAGGTCACATGACGTCCCAAGGCTCATTAATATTCATGAAAAAAATGATAAAATGCATTAAAAATGTTATTTTCAACCAATATTTCTAAAGGTTTGTTATGGGAATACAACCAAAAAGTACATATTTTCTGTTTCAATATCATCTTGGCTTCCTCTGGTGAAAATATCACAAATCTAGCACATAACCTTCCATATTTTTATTCTTAAAGTATTCATGTCTCAGAAGTAGTCGCACAAAAGATACTGAGCCGATGTAAAATAATGAAGTTTTATTACTCGCCCTCCTACCTCAAGTAATGAAACAAAATATTTACTTTTTTACTGTAATGTGTTGTATTATGGTTCTTTTATTTAACCAGTGGGATTTTTTACAAAACATGTTGCTACGCCTTGGCTACACTAGATATTTAATGTAAAATATTTCATGGAATAATTGTCCCATGTGCTACTGTCCCATGTGTTACATGTCATATTTTATAAAACTTGACCTTGCCAGAAAACGTGAGGCTATATCGACATTAAAATATGCATTTACAAAGTTTATTACATGGTTAAGAGGATGCGACTATGCAAATTTTTATCAGCTCTCTAAATTTCTAGTATCATGTGAACAAATTCAAAATTGAAAAACACCATTTTTTCTGGTCCCATGTGTTACGAACGAATAAATTATCATATATTAAAAATGAATTGAGTTATTTCAATTATTGTTTATGATTTTGTTGAAGGTTCTTAGTACCTTCAAAAATATACCTAAGGATTGGGATTTTCATTTAAGATTTATTGTCTCTGATGTCCTGTTGTTTACATTGCAAATAGTGTGGACTTGCCTCCATCTAATGGCGCCAGTAGCTGGGGGGGGGGGGGGGGCTTTCCGTCGGGCAATATGCCTCTCTGTTGCGTAAAGTGTCTTCACAAGTTTATCATGTTTGAGACGAGTTATCTTGGCTACAACACATGTTTCCCCATAGACCTTAGCCAGAATAAATTCAGGTTCAGTACTCAATGGGTTAACGGCAGGTTACCTGTCTATTGGGGTCATCTATTATACTGTCCCCCACTAGGAAGATAAACTTGTCTATAACAGCCACTGTCTACATATAACAATTATAATGGTACATTGTATGTCTAACCTGTGACTATTTCTTCTTTATCCTTCAGGCGGTCTTAATAGAAAAGGTTTTTTTCTGTTTTGTAACGATTTGATTAAACAATCCAGTCCCTTACCATAAAATGCTTACTCCTAAAATGTGCATCGTGCACCATTATAATGATTCGACTCGAACAGTACAGTCGCTTACCATAAAGTCCTCACTCTGTAAGTGTGCATCAGGCACCATTATATTGAGGGTGATTCCAATGGCGACATAGAGAATGCCAAAGCACAATCGATTGATGGAATAACGAAAGTTGGACGGATGTTTCTGCTCCCATTCAGGGATAAGCCTATTGTTGGTGTAATCAAGATAGCGTCGCATGGAGAACTGAGAGAAAGATAAATTGATTTGTAAAAGAGAAATAATGTGATCCACTGCAGTCATATTGAGGTGTCAGAGATCAAGCCAGCTACTTTGTTAAAATGATCTCTCATTAAGCTGAACATACAGCCTGTGTCAAATAAAATGGTACAAGTGGAAAACATTTTTTTAAAGTATGAAAATTCATCACCTTCTAAAAGTGTTTGATATTTCCATAAAGAAGGAAAATCAGGCATTCCTCTGCAATTTTTGTAAAGAAACTGCAGGCCCTATTGTCTGAGGACAATAGCGGTCTTATTATGTTCGGGCATGGACTGATACTTATAATTGTGTGTCACGCTGCATTCGCTACTGATAACTGAGGTGTTTATTTATGCTAGGTTCCCACTGCAGGTGTATCAATTTTATCAGGCCCAATTATGCCAATTTTAAGCCGGTTTGGACAAGCTTGGCACGGTAGTCAGGGTCAGTCTTTAATCAACATCAGTCTACCTTGATCAACATCGCTTTGGTAACCTACACTAGAATTTTGATCATGTCTTAAATATTTGAGTAGGGAACAAGTACGTTGTCTAACACCCCGATCAAAGTAAATTAACCCCAATTACCGTGCCAAGCTATATTGACCAGGCCCAAAGTTTGCTTGATCACCTTGTTGACACATTGGTAGTGGGAACCTAGCAATACCTGAATCAAAATAAAATGCAAATAAAAAAATGTCTCGAGAATCAAACAAAAAACAAACATACCTGAGGACCTGCCAAGAATCCCCCAAAGAACATACAAAAGCCACCCATCTCCAGCAACGATGGTGCACGGGTTAAATAGTACTTCTGTTGTTCCGCACTCAATTTATCCTGATATAATATTGAAGAACAAAATAATGTGACTTTACATATGAAACACAATTTCATTGTTACTTTTTGGGATTATTGATGTGTAAGGGCTGCATGCCTCCTAACAACATAGCTTCCTTAGCTCATTGTTTTTGCATTGCACAATCGCAACAAGGGTTCAAGTCCAGTGACACTACAATACAGACAGCAAAGTAACACACAGACTCCATCAATTTCATGCCTTTTAACCATTATTCACAGCTGTTATGCAGGGCCCACTAGAACAGTTGCTAAGAACTCTAGTCGCCTGTGTTGAGGTCCCGGGTTCGATTCCCGGACAAGCCCCCATGTTATGTATTCAGTTCCAATTTGAACTTGATATACACAAAGAAATAAAAGAAAATACACAGAGTTTACATTAAATAGGACCTGAGACTTTAATCAGGTAAACAAAACAAAAAAACAAACAAAAAAATGAAAACCCTCTGCCAAACATGAATATTCATATCACAGGTGACCCTGGTTAAACATGTATAAAATAAAATTATCAAGGCTCACCTTTGACTTTTGACCATCATAGAGGTCAAATGCCATGCCCATGACCTTTAGCACCATGATACAATGAGGCGTGTCCCAGAGGACGTCATGTGACCCATCCGAGACAGAGACTGTCCCAACAATGAAGTAGATCTGTGGAGAAAAAAATGGAAACAAATTTATTCATTTATGGAAGACACTGTATAGCCATGGCTTCACCAAGCAACAGAATATTTGAAATGAATGCCAACATGCTGGCACAACTCTCTTCTCTAGACCTAAGATAAGGCAAATACACAATGGTTTTGAAATTTTATATTGGATAAAAATGCATATTAATTAAAAAATCTACTTGCTTTAAAGACTGGCTATATTCTGATTGAAAAAGGGGGAAACATTTTCCCTGACAACAATAAATTGCTCTACGGTCAATCCCTAAAAATCATCGAATAGCTAACTCCAGTCCTGGACTAAACACTGTACCTATGTGTAATCTTAACCCTATAACTTTAAACCCGACAGAAATCCAAATTTTCGTATCCTTTCATCTTCCACTATTAAAAGCTAAGATCATAATTGTTGCCGTAGCATTTGTCAATTCCTCTCTGAGAGAAGTGCTCCATACGCGACCTCTAGGAAGAACAGAGCCATTGTATTAATGGTTCTGAATAGAGTGTTCCCTCTGTATCATTTTAAATATCTGTATTATGTCATATTATTTTGTATCATGTATCATGTTTGATTTTTATACAGAAAATAAAACCATGCCATACCATACCATACTCACCATGTTGTAGAAGAACGAAAGCACTACTGATGTTACACTGCCCCCACTCACAACCAGAAGAAGGTAGTTGACAAGAATAGTAATAACGAAATGCCATGTCTGCATTCCTGTGTATAAAGAAAAGAGCAGGAATCTTAAAAGAGTTAATGTGGTCTTATATTCAATCCTACAAATGTACGTACATCGTTTGGACAAAATGATTTTAAGCTGTTGAAGAATGTGATTTTGTTATGAAGCCCAATTCAGCAATGTTGTCAAGTGTGAATTCACAAATCTTTTTTTTTTTTAATATGAAGGTGAAACAAAGATACCTATCTCTACAATGTTCAATAATTGAAATCACTGGCGTAGAGCGAGACACACTTTCTTTTGTTACTGGGGAATGACGAATAGATCGACCCCCCTACCAACAAAAGAAATTAATGCGTGTCTACGCCCATGATTGATATCATTATTTCAACAGGGTTTCTGAGACATTACATTTGGCTTATTGTTGAGAAGAGTTGAAAACATTTCTTTACATAATTCACCTCCACTTTATTCCTTACTTTTTTAAATTCTTACTTCATTCATTCCAAAATACAAGCCTGATAAATGTTTTAAAACCTAATCCAACATCTTCTATCAGTATAAAACTGAACTGCAAAGACAAAGGCAAGAAGACAATGCCTGCATCCAACAAGCTTGGAGTTGAAGTATGATTTACCCTCTCGTTACCAGGCACTTTTTCCAAAAAACTCGATTCTCGTACTTCATTTCAAATTTTCAAAAAAATAACTCGAGCAATACCCCTAGTGCTTGCATCCATGCGAAAGCTACCGGTTCCAGCTTTCCACCGGTACATAACTCAACAACAGAGGGAGCTTTCTTGCAAAACTGCAGTAAAATCAGTTTCCCTTTTCACCAGTATTCTATGGTGCCAAAAGGTGACCATGGTAATGAGAGGGTTAAAGTGGTTCTTGACACAGAGAGAGGATCATTCATATGAATTAACCTCATTGCTCCATTATAATCTTTCATCACTTAATGTCTATTATTGCATTACACTCTTATCAAATTTGATGTTGATAAATCAAATAATTCTTGCAACTGTTATATCTATCTATATGTAGTTGGAGGTACTGGAGCATCTTTGTTTTGTTCAATAGGCTACTCAAAATTTCAACATCTTATCATACCCATTGTAAAACAAACATGACCTTTGCTCGTAACTAACCACAAGACTATTTAAGACCTAGGACCATATCAGGTAGCTTGTTAACATGATAATATTGATCCTATATGTGAGAATTTTATATATCCATATTTGAATTTAAATGAGATTTGCAGGGGGACACTTCATCAAGCCGTCTGAGAAGTTTTTGTACGTTTTAAGTAACCTGATTGGTCAACTGATGTCAAATGCATGCATTTAATTATTCAATATGCCAAACTGCTCTCACCCAAAACTGATAACCAATGTTCAATATATCTATTGATAGAGGCCATGCAGATATTGATGAAATAACCATTATGGTGTTACTGTTGTGTTTCCAAGTGTAAGTCTTCATCAGAACTTTGTGTACGTTAATATTTGGAGCTGAAATATTTGGAAGGGATTTGATGCTGCCCAGATAAGCATCATGGGGAGAAAAAAGAAAGAAAGCTGTACTGCTGATAAGTCTTATACATCAAATGTTTTATTTGTTCCTGGGTCAAGCATTGCCAGCACACTCAGTTTAGCCATTGCGAAATTGTACACTTGACAGGCCCCTGCAGGCACTAAGCGTTTTCCTTTGCACCGATTAAACTTTGTACGTTTGCAGTGGCCTAGTAAACAAAAAAACAGTTCATTATTTGTAATTGCATATCTACTTGGCTAGACAAAAGAGATTCTTAATCACATTTAATGGCTGGCAGCATATTTTGTCTCTTGATGCATTTATCTCTACATAGGCACTTCAGCTATTAGTACCAATACTTACCAAAGTTGAAATACGATAAGGCTAATCCCAGGGCTATGTACACCAGATGTTGGATGCTAGGTGGGGCATGGTAGAGAATGTTTCTAGGTAGGAAGGCAAGAGGGTATCCTGGAATGAAAAGGAAATACGTTGGCTTGTCTTTAGTAAACAATTTCAAAACTTTTAAAATGAAAGAGTGATACATTCAATTTATCAGCGTATCGTTTCTTTTTCAACAGTCTCCGCACAGCTAGTTCTTAGTAGTCTATACATCGATTTATGGACAGTATTGGCTCTTTCTTCTTTTTTTTAATAATTCAATTGAAACAAAAGTGTTGCAGATTTAGTCGACATTTCATTTAGTAGATCTGCGATCTTCACAAGAAAAAAAATCAATGTAAAAATAGGTCGCATGCCATAGCGAACTGACAAACGCTCTCATTGACCGTGTGTTATAAATAGACCTCTAACTTTTTACTTGGCTCCAGCTTAAAATCATATAGAGTCTAGATCTAGACCTCTAGGCCTAACAGTCGGGCCTCAATCTAGAATCCAGTCTTTCATATGATTATTGACATTGCAACTCATTCATTTTAGTGATGTCAGAAATTAAGTTTATCATGGTAAACTCATTAGATCTATACTAACATGATAATTGACATTGTAAACTCTTTCATTGATGTGTTAGTGAATACTGTGTGTTATAAATAACTGAATAGATCTAGATCTAGGCCTAATAACTGTCAGAAATTAAATTGATGTTAATCGGGAAATGGTAAAATCTAACTGTTAAAGGGAAGCTCTGGACCCAAAATAAGTTGCTTTTATTAAAAGCAGGAAATTAGAAAAATAGATTTTAAAAAGTTTGAAGAAAATTGGAATAATAATAAGAAAGTTATGAATATCTTTTATGATGCACAAAAAATTGATCGTTATACCAAATTGGCAACACCTGTGATGTCATAGGGGCACAACTTGCCATGCATTTTCTATATTGTTTTATGATAAATTTTCACTTTATTTGTTAAGAAACTGTTCTCCTCATAACTTTGGCCAAGATATACTGATAGCAATATGTGATACGTCTTGTCGAAATGAGAGAGAAGTCGCAGATCAAAGATCCGAGTAAATCGACAAACTAATAAAAAACTCAAAATTTTGAGGAAATTTTTTTTTGTTGATTTTCTGGTTCTACCATGCTTCATCTTTGCTCTGTTAAAAAAATGAGTGAAAATGATAACGGGAAAGTGGTAAAAAAGCAGTTTTTCGGCGAGTGTTTTTTTCGGTCATAATTTTTTTTTTCCGGACATACAAGCGCACGTCCACGCTCATTTCCCCTCTCCGTTTAGGAAGTCAAACTTCGCAGACGTTTTTCTCTTGATTTTGATTTCCAAGAGCACAATTCTCCTCGCGTTCAGAGGCTAATATCTCCACTTCTATTTACTCTTTACAGTCGGGTTATATATCAAATTCAAGGCAATGAATCAGGGATCAATAATATCAAATAAAATGGATTTCAAAAATCGCGACTAGTCTCTCATTTCGACGTGACGCATCACATATGTTATTGCATCTAAATGTATTTTCATAAAATGATAATTATAATGACATTTCAAAAGAAAAGTGATATTTTTCATGAAATTCAGCATTCATCAATATCTCTTTTCTATACTGAAAACCTACTTAAAATCTTTGTTTTTTGTATTTCTAGATGGGTGCTGATTTTACAATATATGTATAGATGCAATAGCATATTGCCTTCAATTTATCTTGACCAAAGTTCAAGGAAAACAGTTTCATAACAAATAAAGTCAAATTTTATCATAAAACCATATAGACTTTCTAGAAAATGCATGGAAAGTTGTGCCCCTGTGACATCACAGCTTTGTGACAGTGATGCCAATTTGGTATAGCGATCAAGTTTTTGTCCTTCGTAAAGATATTCATAACTTTCTTATTATTAATCCAATTTTCTTCAAACTTTTTAAAATCTGTGTTTTTCTGCTTTTCATAAAAGCAACTTATTTTGGGTCCAGAGCTTCCCTTTAACGTTAGGCCTAACCGTTATAATGTTATTAACAAAACATGTCAAATTAGATCAAGACACAAGTTGAAATTATCACTCTTGTCTTGTATCCTTACAGAATCTCTGAGAGTCTGATTTAAGTTAAAGTTCACTGTCGTGAACTCCATCCATATTACTTGACTTGAGCAAATAATTTTGTAACTCGTTTTGTGTTACTGTCGGGACCAAACTCTGTATGGTAAGGTGCCCCATGTCTGCGCAGTGCCTATGTCTACGCACCCACGTAAATGCGCGATTTTCATAGAACAAAACATCAAACTGACACCAATTTTCAATCTTAACCTCAACAATCCATTTTGAAACCAAAAAATGCGAAAATAATTGATTAAAAATGAGTTTCAGCTAGTTTTATTTGCTACCCTGAAAATTTCAATCATTGTCAAAAAAGAAAAGTCGGAAACTTAACTGCGCTTGAATTGCGTGCAAAATGAATGAGTGCGCAGACATGGGCACTATTCAGTTTTGCTACACAAAATGACAAGCCCGTCTGAAAATCGTAAAAAACATTGTTCTTGTGAATAATTTCTTAAATTTTTTTGTTTCATTGATCATTAGAATATGAAGAACGAAATAACATTGATGATTCTCAAAATAATATTTTACTTTGTAATAAAATCGAGATCGAATTTTAGGTGCGCAGACTTGGGCACCACCATCATACCTGTGGGGGGCCCGCAGTAGTTGGGTGTCCGGACGGACGCGAACAAAAATGAAGCCTGGATTATTGTCATATTAAAGTAAAATAATATAAATCCTAGAGTGAATACTGTTTATCATCTCTCTCTCTTGTCATCCCTCCGCTTGTAGTCGGAGATCGTCGGGGCTGACCCGCATGTTGAATTTGAAGCATGAAGAACTGGGAAATACAGTGTAGTTAAGAGGATGGCAAGATAGCGCTAGAGCGGCTTTTATGTATTCTGGAGATATAGCTCAGACACATTTTTATGAGTTTACAATTGATGGTAGAGGGGAGTCTAGAGTCATATGGTAGTAGTACAGCCTGGGTGAATAAGAATTTGTAGTCATCAGTGTTGGAGAGACAGTCAAGGATCCATTGGTGATCTTCCAGTATCTCGCTGACTTTGAGTATGAACTCGTCTCTATGTTCCTCTAGATAGGTGCAGGATGCGATGAAGTGGTCAAGGGTCTCATCCTCATCTTTACACAAAGGACATAGGAGATTTCTGTCTCTGCAAATTTTGCATTTTCTTGTCTGGACCATGTATGTGCCAGACAGAAGTTGCGCTCTGACTAGCAAGGTTTGTATTGACGCGTCCGTTACTGTCCTGGAAGGATAAAGCACATCTGCTGTGACATCAGATTTTCCTCTCCAGTATACCCAGTTGCTGTATGTCCGGACAGGTTGTTTATCCAGACAGACGATTTTGACCAGCCATTTGAAAAGGTTTACAAGCAATCTTTTTGTAGTTTTTTGGAACAAAGTGATAGAAAATATTCTACACATCAAAATATTGATGAAGATAAGCATCATTCAACATATATTTTTGGCTTAATCCTGAGACAAACAAGCAGGCTTCATTTTTGTTAAGTGTCCGGACAACGGACCCCCCATCCTACTTCAAGGATGACTTGAGAACAAGCGCTTCTTGAACCTGCTCCTTCACTTTACCATCGACTCTCTTCGGCGCTAGTGTAGTTAAGCATCCAGCCGCGAGGCCTGCTGCTACGTGAAGGGATAGGGTTGACAGCGACCCCCACACACTAGGGTTAGGGTAGGGTGGTGGGGTAGGGTGGTGTGTAGTGGATACCAAACTACACTAGCGCCCTCTCTTCTTGGCACGGAGAAAAGTTCCTCCATAATTTAGTAATTTATGCATGACGCTCGAATGATCACGAATTAGCATATGAAATACACTACCATTGTGCCTTCCAATGAACAATAGTCACGATAAAATTTAGATTTGTCATTTATTTTTTTGGTAAGTCCTCATTTCTTTATGCGTTTTGAAATATTGGGCGTACGTCCGACAGTGGATTCGTTGAAGTTCCTTTTTTATATTTCTCTTCTTTATTCTAAAAAATATTGGAAGAGTGGGTTTACGCCCAACCGTTTTTGAAGTCGCGTCTTGCAGTTTTTCTTGCGAAATGGGTCCAATTTGGTTATGATTGACAGCGCGCACGACAAAGCGGTCTTTATCGGGAACAGCTGAATCGCGTTGTTCAGTTACGGTCAACGCACTTCAGCCATCGCAACCGGGAGGCGGAGCTCCTCGCGATAGCTACCAGTAGCTAATATCAGAGCGCCCAATAATCAAAATGCATTGTTCTCTATTTCTGTAAAAGCGGAATGGTAGACTTTTTTCCGTGCTTGGTTTCCCGTTTCCATTGAGAGTACTGCGGAGGTGAATCAAGTAAGGAGCTCAGGTCAGGAAAATCGTACCTGGATAATAGGTCTTCCAATGCTTTGATGGTAGGGGTGGAGCGTGTATAAGCATGGAGGAATGTTTTCATTTCAAACCGACCGTGGTTAAGACTAAGCACTTGTCCCACAGAAGAAGGAGTCTCGCCAAGTCAATCTGACATGAAATGGGATCGATGAGTCACCTATATTTGTTCTCCACAATATTTTCTAACATTTTGTGCAAAAAAAATACATTCATTGCTAATAAACCTTTTCAAAAGCCTGGTTTAAATCGCCTGCCTGGACACCCAACCTATCCGAACACCCAATAATTGGGTAGATTCTAACGTTAGAGGTCTATACCGTATCAAGACCGCTCCTCCAGCCCGGCGATGCCGGGCAACACAGTGCCTCGTACCCGGTCCACTCATCGAACACTTGGTACACAATTTCTTCCTTCCATTCCTTCTTTCTTACCAATTAAAACGCTTATAAAAAAGCGAAGAATTGAATCCGTCACACCCATTGCTTGCGCCAGATCATGAATGGTCTGGGCTAAAAAGCCCGTTTCGTTAGGAATCCCTTCATCTTCCATGGCAAAATTAAAGTCATCAAGTTGCATCGCGATCGAAGAACAGCCTTTTTCGATGTGACGAATGAAAAGTCTGCCCGCGTATTTTGACCTGGCTGCTGCAGGGGCGCTGGCCAGTGGACAAATTACCCAGGATATTTTGTCCGCGGGCAAAATCTCCTATACGGTAATGGTAAACCGTACCCTCACACACACAAAAAAAAAAAAAAAAAAAAAAAAAAAAAAAAAAAAAAAAAAAAAAAAAAAAAAAAAAAAAAGAAAGAAAGAAAGAAAGAAAGAAAAAGAAACTGGTTATTTTTTTGGAGGTACGTCCTTCAGTCTCGATTTATAGATAGGCCCGTTATCCCTAGGCCTATCGGGTTATAATGTAGGACCATAGGCCTATTAAAGCTTATAAGCCTATGATATATAAAAATAAATAAATAAATAATAGAAAATAAAAGTATCCCTTGAAAAAATTATTATGAAAAATAAGTAAATTACAATTTGTAGATCTATTCCAAGAAAGCTTTTTTATACACACATAATAAAAAATCATAGCCTACCGCAATTAAATATAGGGGTCGGCAATTAAAAAAAGTATAGTTTCGTACACAAATAAGCTAAAGTTATTGATAGATCATTGTAGGCCTACCAGGTTTTTAAAAAAACACCTCGAGATTTACCACATTGTCTCAGCTTCAACCATCATTATCGTTGATTGGTCTATAAGGCAGCTAAATTACTATTTTAATTGGAATGATAGGCCTAATGACCTAAAATTATACTGACATGCATTTTTAGTTAACATTCAAAGTTAACTTTAATTTGTTATCAAGGATATTTATTTCATATAAGATTAAGCTTTACTGTTCTGTTTGGCGACAAGTTACTCTTCATTCGTGTCAATTTCTTTTTTTACCCTTTTTAGAGTCATCTACCTAATACTAGTATTGATAACATTGATAATCATTTTAACCTTGTACTATAAAGCCCCAACCCCTGCATGAAGTTGACTTATCATACACTCTTAATTACAAGGATTCAAAATTATATACGAGTTTCTCTCAATATTTAGGGTTTCTATACGGCATCCGTAAGCTAATGTGATTGAGGTATATATAATTATATCCCTTATCTAAGATTGTTTGCATTGAGAGTGTACACAAGGAGAAAAAGAATAGTTTAACTAAGAAAAACGTTTCT
>CALNVZ010003431.1:21155287-21203502 GCA_940671915.1 Paracentrotus lividus | reverse complement strand
CAAAAAATAGTTCGTTTTCTTCATGACGTCACCGCATAGTACATTTTTCCCTAGGAAAAACTGGACTATACGTTTTCCGACCCCCCCCCCACCCTATTCACGAGTTGCGCAACGCACGCAAGCGGTGCTACTCTGCTGCTTTTACCTGAATTCTCCACTGCACCACTGGAAACTTCGGCGAGCTGCACTGACCAGATGCGCTTACATAACAGACCGATCGATAGGCAATTAAAAAAGACAAGTATTTTTCAACTTCTCTACGATCGATCCAGAAAAAGGTAAGCATAGACTATATAATTTTGTTCATTAAAAAAATTAAACAATGGTATTATAGTGGAAGGGATATAAAACAAATATACAATGACTCATTCTCAGAACAGTTAAACTATTCGCACTCAGAACATCACAAGTAACTTTCCTCTCGGCCATGCCTCGTATAACAGAAATGTTACACTTCGTAATTCGAAGGTTCGTTATCCGAAGGTCCATTATTCCGAAGGTTCGTCATCCGAAACATGTAAATGCCTATACCTCGATTCGTTTATCCGAAAATAAAAAGGTTCGTTAATCCGAACATTTGTGGCGTTATCCGAAGTTTGTTATCCGAAGCTCATTCCGAAAACGAAATAGGGTTCGTTATTCCAAGGTCGTCATCCCGAAAACGAAAAGGGTTCGTCATTCCGAAGGTTCTTTGATCCGAAATTAAAACAAGTTTTGTAATTTAGTCCAAACTGATATAATCTGTGGCAAGCCGGGAAAACGTGAGCAGGCGTTGAGGGAAGGGTATCACCTTTACTGTTCATTGTTAGTATGAGGGAAGGGTTGATCTATCGTTACCAGGGCGTTAAGAATTCTTTCAGAGGGTCTATAGGCTTATGGACTAGTTCATGCAAGAATCGTGCCTGACTGTAAATTCCTTAGGGAGTATTGATGCATTGAAATTTGTACAAGTTCAAATTTCTACTAAAAGATCATTCTTGATTAAATATCGCTATGCGGGGGGGGGGTGGGCGATGGGAGCTTGACAAGAATATGAGGAAATTAACACCTCAAAAAGGGCGACAAATTCCTTCTTTTTGGCTGGGAGCGGGGCAAAACTGCCGTCCTCAGCCAGCATAGCCATCTTTTTAATATATTATTAAAACATATTAAACGAATGTAATAAGCGTCATGCTTTGAATTCAACTGAAATAGTCAAGAAATCAAAAAGAAATACGGGTTGTATATATGTTTATCGTCGCTACTCACGAGTTTCACGCAAAGCGATCATTAGGTAACTAGCTGTTCCAACTAATGAAACATTGGCTAAGATCATCAGACAACTAAAATCATTGCCCATGTTTCATGATTGCCTGATGATCGCTTTTGCGCGAAACCCTCGAGTTAGCGACGAATAAACATGAATACAACGTCAATTTCTTTGTACAGTACATACACTTATATAATGTGTTAGCATAATTCCCCGCTAACCCGATACCCTAAATAACGACACCCTCCTCACAAAAAACAAAAACAAAAACAAAAAACAAAACAAACAAAAAAAAAACAAAACAAATCCCTATCTGTAGTTATTCACGGTGATCACACACAATCCCAAAATTTTAATTCATTCGCTCAGAGAGCAATTGCTCAGATAAAAATAAAAATCAAGATTCTTGACTCCATTCATTTTTGCTGCATACGTGCTTCTCCCACAAAATACTCGTGTATCATCCTCCGCTGAGACTATTATGCATAATCCTATTATTTTTAATTATACAACACCGTTTTATTACTAAAATAAGTTTATTCGTTTTCGGAATGACGAACTCGGAATAACGTACCTTTTTGTTTTCGAATGACGAAACCTCGGAGTAAGAATCTTATTTCGTTTTCGAATGACGAACCTTCGGAATGACGAACCATATTCTTTTCGAACGAAGAACCTTCCGGAATGACGAACCCTATTTCGTTTGTCGAATGACACCTTCGAATAACGAACCTTCTGAATGACGAACTTCGAATAACGAATCCTTCGGAAAAAACCTTCGGAATTACGAACCTTCGAATAACGGCGTTGCTACGAGAGGGTTGTACTATGTGATTTCTTCGATGCGAATAGTTTTACCAGACCTCGATTGTCATTGATATATTTGTATATATGTTGTTTTATAATGAAATATTTACTATATTTGATTTCAAATTTATCATTTAGTTGTGGCAATGCAGAGATAATGCTAGCATCAGAAAGAGCGCCCCCCTGCATGAAATTCATCGAGGCACCAATCTCACTGGCAATGCGTGAATGACTTTCGCCAACTTTCAAACGAAACTACAACAATAATTGTTGCAGAACACCGGGTTTACTTGTTGAGCTCTTAGATTTCACCACGGGTTCGCAAATAGGTGCCACATTTGCAAATACTTCAAAATGTTCCAAGCGCGTTTTTTTTTGTTACAAATTTTGACAGTTCATTTTCCTTTTATTTGGAAAAAAAAATCATTTGGCACACAGACTGATGTAGCGTTCACAGACATTAGATTTGGCATACATTTTGCAATCGCGGACTGCAAAATAATGGTTCACTAAATTTTTTTTTTCGCAAATGCTACTGAAAATTTCCTTATAATAACATTCAGCAATGTATTTTGAAATATATTTTGCCTGTTCACTAGCTCATAGCTGATCACTAATATAAAAATCGAGGGGACACGTCCCCCCCCCCCCCCCCCCGATCGCCGCCACACACCCTTACCCCACTCCCTTTTGTCATACCCTCACCCCCCCCACACACACACACCCTTCCCTGATTTACTTTCTATAAACGCCACCCACTTAACACACACACCCTTCACTGACAATAGGCCTACCCCAACTCAACTCAAACACACACCACACACACACACACACCCACACACGACCTTCCTTTTCTCATATCCTTATCCCACACTCAAAAACCACACACACCCTTACCTTACCCCTTTCTCATACCCTAACCCCACACAACCACACATACACACACACACACACACACACACAGACACGCACACTTCATATCCTCATCCCCTCTTTTTACACCAACTTACACCCTCACCTCACACTTAAAACACACACAACACCATTTCCCTACTCCCTTTTCACACATTAACGATCGATTGTAATCTTTTATCATGCTTTCGCTATCAATCTGATGATTGATGTTCTTTATGTTACAGGGACAATAGTTCGAGTTTATCGATATGCAATGAAAATAGAGCTAGAGGGACATAGCCTATATACATCAACGGGTTCATTCAATTTACTAATGGCGACAGCAAGCATTATGGGCGCACTAATTCACCACACAAGTAGTACCTGAATTCTCCACTGCATGCCACGGGAAACTTTCGGCGAGCTGCACTGACCAGGTGCGCTTACATAACAGACGATCGATTAGGCAATTAAAAAAAGACAAGTATTTTCTCAACTTCTCTACGATCGGATCCAGAAGAAAGGTAAGCATAGACTATATAATTTTGTTCATTAAAAAAATTAAAAGGAATGGTATTATAGTGGAAGGGATATAAAACAAATATACAATGACTCATTCTCAGAACAGGTTAAAACTATTCGCACTCAGGAACATCACATAGTACTATTCTCTCTCGGGCCGATGGCCCTCGAGAGAATGGTTACACTTCGTAATTCCGAAGGTTCGTTATTCCGAAGGTCCATTATTCCGAAGGTTCGTCATTCCGAAACATGTAAAATGCCTATACCTCGATGTTCGTTTATCCGAAAATAAAAAAGGGTTCGTTAATCCGAACATTTGTGGCGTTATTCCGAAGGTTTGTTATTCCGAAGGTTCGTCATTCCGAAAACGAAATAGGGTTCGTTATTCCGAAGGGTCGTCATTCCGAAAACGAAATAGGGTTCGTCATTCCGAAGGTTCGTTGATCCGAAATTAAAACAAGTTTTGTAATTAGTCCAAAACTGATATAATCTGTGGCGAAGCCGGGAAAACTGGAGGGCAGGCGTGTTGGAGGGGGAAGGGTAAGTGTACTCACCTTACTGTTCAATTGTATCGCAGAAGGAAGGCTTGATCTAATCGTACCAGAAGGGCCGTTAAGAATTCCTTCATCAGGAGGTGGCTTCAAGCTTATGGACTAGTCATGCAAGAATCGTGCCTGACCCTGAAATTTCTTAGGGAGTATTGAATGATTGAAAAATTGTACGATAGTTCAAATTTCTACTAAAAGACTCATTCTTGATTAATACGCTATGCGGGGGGGGGGTGGGTGCGGGATGGAGCTTGTTTGACAAGAATATTGAGGAAATTAACACCAACAAAGGGCGACAATTCCTCTTTTTTGGCGGGGAGCGGGGCAAAACTGGCGCTCCTCAGCCAGCATAGCCACATTTTTTTAATATATTATTAAAAGACATATAAACGAATGCTTAATAAGCGAGTCATGCTTTGAATTCAACTGAAATAGTCAAAGAAATTCATAAAAGAAAAGTTGAGGTATGTATTAGTTTATCGCGCTACTCACGAGTTTCACGCGAAAGCGATCATTAGGTAACTAGCTGTGTTCCAACTAATGAAACATTGCTAAGTGATCATCTAGACAACTAATAATCATTGCCCAATGTTATCATACTGTTCCTGATGATCGCTTTGAAAGCTGCTGGGAGAACCCTCGAGTTAGGCGACAGAGACTAAACATTAGAGTACAACGTCAAGTGTTCTTGGATGCTACAAAAAATCTGTGTAGTACATACACTTATATAATGTGTGAGGCATAATTCCCCGCTAGCCCCCGATACCCCTAAAATAACGACACCCTTCCTCACAAAAAACAAAAACAAAAACAAAAAACAAAACAAAACAAAAAAAAAAACAAAAAACAAATCCCCTTATCTGGAGGTTATTCACGGGTGATCAACACACAGTCCCCAAAATTTTTAATTCATTCGCTCAGAGAGCAATTGCTCAGATAAAATAAAAATCAAGATTCTTGATCCATGTCATTTTTTGATGCAATACGTGCTTTGCTCCCACAAAATACTCGTGTATCATCCTCCGCTGAGACTATTATTGCATAATATCCTATTATTTTTTAATTATACAACACCGTTTTTATTACTAAAATAAGTTTATTTCGTTTTCGGAATGACGAACCTTCGGAATAACGTACCCTTTTTCGTTTTCGGAATGACGAACCTTCGGAGTAACGAATCTTATTTCGTTTTCGGAATGACGAACCTTCGGAATGACGAACCATATTTCGTTTTCGGAACGAAGAACCTTCGGAATGACGAACCCTATTTCGTTTTCGGAATGACGAACCTTCGGAATAACGAACCTTCTGAATGACGAACCTTCGGAATAACGAACCTTCGGAATAAAGATCCTTCGGAATTACGAACCTTCGGAATAACGGGTGCTTACCGAGAGGGTTGTACTATGTGATGTTCCTTCGATGCGAATAGTTTTAACCAGATCCTCGATTGTCATTGTATATTTGTATACTATGTTGTTTTTATAATGAAATATTTACTATATTTGATTTCAAATTTATCATTTTAGTTGTGCAATGCAGAGATAATGCAGCATCAGAAAGAGCGCCCCCTGCATGAATTCATCGAGGCACAATCTCACTGGCAATGCGTGAATGACTTTTTCGCCAACTTTTCAAACGAAACTACACGAATAATTGTTGCAGAACACCGGGGTTTACTTTGTTGGAGCTTCTTTAGATTTCACACGGGTTCGCAAATAGGTGCCAACATTTGCAAATACTTGCAAATGTTCGCAAGCGGTTTTTGTTTTTGATTGTACAAATTTTGAACAGTTCATTTTTTCCTTCTTATTTGGAAAAAAAAAAATCATTTTGGCACACAGACTGATGTAAGCGTTCACAGACATTAGATTTTGCATACTATTTGCAATCGCGGACTGCAAAATAATGGTTCACTAAATTGTTTTTCTTTCGCAAATGCTACTGAAAATTTTGCCTTATAATAACATTCAGCAATGTATTTGAAATATATTTTGCCTGTTCACTAGCTTCACTATAGCTGATCACTAAATAAAAATCGAGGGGGACACGTTCCCCCGCCCCCCCCCCGGATCGCCGCACACACCCTTACCCTCACTCCCTTTTGTCATACCCTCACCCCCCCCCACACACACACACACCCTTTCCCTGATTATATTTTCTTATAAACCGCCACCCCACTTAACACACACACCCTTCCACTGACATAGGCCTACCCTCACTCAACTCAAACACACACACACACACACACACACCCACACACTTACCCTTCCCTTTTCTCATATCCTTATCCCACACTCAAAAACACACACACACCCTTACCCTTACCCCCTTTTCTCATACCCTAACCCCACACTTAACCACACATACACACACACACACACACACACACAGACACGCACACTTCATATCCTCATCCCCTCTTTTTACACCAACTTACACCCTCACCTCACACTTAAACACACACACACACCATGTTCCTTACTCCCTTTTCACACATTAACGATCGATTGTAATTCTTTAGTTCATGGCTTTCGCTATCAATCTGATGATTGATTGTGTCTTTTATGTTACAGGACAATAGTTCGAGTTTATCGATATGCAAATGGAAAAATAGAGCTAGAGGGACATAGGCCTATATACTATTCAACGGGTTCATTCAAATTTACTTTGGGCTACAGCATATGGGCAATTCCACCACACAAGTAGTCATGGAAACAAAAATAGAAATCTGTCTCAGCTGTTTATTCTTTGATTTATCACTAAAGGAATACATTTGACCAATTACAAATTGAAGGGGTGAAATTACCTCTGGACAAAACTGTCATATCTGTTACGGCATGCGTTACGGTCAAATTGTCATATCCGTTACGGTACGTTTTGTGGTCTGAACAGAAACTAGAATGCCAAAGATTTAAAAACCTGTAGTTACACGAATGTTGACTTTAAAGCCTAAACTGGGCCTGTATTATTTCCATTGCATAATTCACAGAAATTTCAAATTGGGTGCAGAAGTTTAACATTAAAAAAAAAAAAAAGGGTTGCCATTTGCCTGCTGAACATCAATTTTCTCTCAAACTATTAAGTTCTGTATGTCACTGATAAAATTATATAAGATGAAATGAATGAAACGTTTCTTAGGAATATTAATTTTACTTTAAGATGTTTTGGACAGCCAAATTTCTACAGACTGTCATGTCCGTTATGCTGGAATTATATACAAGAACAGTGGCGTATCTAGGGTCAAGTGCGCCCTGGGCAAATGTTAACTTTGCGCCCCCCCCCCCCCCCGCCCCCGATCTACTCCAGTTCTGCTCAACGATTTCAAAACTTCTTTGTTGATCCTCCTCGAATGATTTTGAAACACATAATACAATGCGAGCGCGAAGCGCGAGCGAAAAATTCTAGAGCTCTAAACTTAAATAAACTTTGCAAGGAACAGGTTTTAATACCGAATGGTCATAAAATACGGAAACAAAGACAATTGACAAGAAGGGTAAGAACAATAACAGCGAAAAAAAGGCAGCGAGAAAAAGCAAAGACAGTAAAAAAAAAATTTTTACTTCGAGGGACCTTGATGTTTATCTCAAGCGGAGAAGGGGGGGGGGGCAAATCGATCTTAAAATTTGAGGCGCCATATTGATCTTAAACTATTTAAAGGGGCTCCAAATTAAATCGAAACTCAGGGGATGTCAAATTGGTCTTAAAATTATGATTAGGAGGGTACACAATAAATTGATTATAACCTTTACAGTGGGACGCTATATTAAAGTTAAGGGCGCCAATTTGATCTTTAATATTATAGGCCTATACAAGGGGCGCAAAATTGACCCGAAACCAAGAAGGTACTAAAACTAGAAATTGACTGAAACCTTTGGGCTGCCAAAAAGTGGTGTTATGTAAGGGGGGCGCCAAAATTAATAATGGGAGTAATCTTGGCCCCAATTTCCATTGTGGATCACCGATCTCCTTTCTCTTCTGCTCTTTCTTTTTCTTTTTCTCTATTCCTCTTCTTTTTCTTCTTTCCTTCCTTTTTTTTTTTTTTTCTTTTTTTTTCCTTTTCCTTTTTTTGCGCCCCCTGAAGCTCCGCCCGGGGCACGTGCCCCCTTGTCCCCCCCCCTAAATATGCCACTGTACAAGAACTCAATTTGAGCTTTACGTTGTTTTGAAATTAAAGAGAGAGAGAGAAAAAAGAAAAAACGATCATCCTCGCCCTGGCACACTGAACCATAAGAAACCGGGGTCTCCGACTTATCAGAACTATTGTGAGGGTCAACAATGAAAATTCATTTCCACAAAGATTTAATTGTTGCACCTGTTATAGTTCATTACACTATATCTATATGTATTGGAACACAACCTTGGAATTGGATGTTCAAGTGCGTATTTCAATTTGGTTGAATTGCTGGCCTGTAAAAAATAATTTAGTTTTCTTACTTATATAAAGGTTATAGTGATGACAGCCCAAGGCCTCGGCCTCTAGAAAATAAAGAAAATAAGGCAAGGGGTGCCTAGTTCTAGATCAGTGGCGGATCCAGCAGGCGCCACCCATATACTGTAAAGGTTAAGATCCGGGAAAATTTTCAGCGGCACCCCGAGCTGGCGCCCCTATTTTCAAATCCTGGATCCGCCATTGATTTTGTTAATGCCTCCGTAAGCGTACGTAGGTGATGCAGAAAACATTTTTTTTTCCCGGGGAGTGGGGGTGTCAGTCATACCCATACCGATGCCAGCTTCGCATTTATTCAACCACTTGGGGGGGGGGACATTTCATCAAAGGACTTGTCAGATGTTTTATCCGACAAAGTGTTGCAAGCTACTGAAATGCTTGCATCTGATTGGCTGAAAGCAAATTTGTCGGATGAAACGTCCGACAAGTCCTTTGATGAAATGCCCCCCGGATGTGAACTTCTAACTTGATGATAGTACTTAATATGTTTCACCACAGAAAGGCGATCTGATTAGATTTTGGAGTTTATAGATCAAAGAGAAACTGCCACAGATGGCAAGCCTTTTTATGAAATACGATATCTCAAGAACCACTTGGGATTTACTGGATTTAGAGTTAACCATCCAATAATTAAAAAAAAATCCTTATAACTAGTCTTCTAGCTTAGTCATTTGGTGGAAAGATAATGGTTTATGAGACTCTTCAATATACCACCTGATTCAACTTTTCAAGGAATTTAAGATTTTAGGTATGCAAAAGGCTGACACCATCTTTAAAGACGGAGGCACATATCATAGGAGACAGATGTTTGCCGTCTTGCTTTCAATTCTTCTCTTCCACGATCTAATATTGGTATACGACAAACAATTTACTTTTTACACTTTTTGTATGATCTTGTTTCATATTGTCAACTGTATTATAGCCGAGTTACACCAGTGAAACCGACCCCAAACCGAACAAAATATTACATCACCACGAATGGTATATAAGCTAGTGGTCGATCTGGGGTCGGTTTCACTGGTGTGACCAGGCTATTTAAGTAAGCATGGTATGCATCACGTGAATGAAACGAGTGACCCTGGAGAGGACAACCAGCTGGATGTGGTCTACCACAACCAGTCAATACGACTTGACCTCTCTAAAGATGTATATAATATATACATAATATATAAAATATATAAGCTATATACAGGGTGTCCCAGAAAAAGTTTAATCCAAATGGTCAATCGCTTGTCTATTGTGAGTGCAAGCAAAATAATGAAATATTAAATGTACATATTTAAATTTTGTCCTTTCTTCTTTCTTTTGACACTTAATTAGGCCTACAATACAAAAGAGCCACGCATAGATGAACAAGTATAGATTTTGAAAATTAAATGTCAAAAACACTTTGAGCAGATTAAAGATATAAAAACTGCACTGGATGCCTGCGACACTCTCATCGGGAGATTTGATGAAAGAAACATAACAAAGAATATTTAAAAAATTGCAAGTGAACCCTCCTTTTCTAAGGTAAGGTTTTTGCATAATTCAAAACCGTCAAGTCGTGCAATTTTATTTTCACAATTATCACTTATGCATGGCTCTTTTGAATGGCGTTGGATGACAAAATGAAAGAAGAAAAAATTAAATTTGAAATATATCTCATTAATGGCTTGCTTTCACCTAAGAAACTAAAGATTCGGGTTATGCTTTTCTGAGACACACTGTATAATTATGCTATACAAAAAGTAACCATGTACACATGCAGTCAGCAATATTAGACCTCCAGTCGAGCGGTGAAAGAAAATCTTTTTAGTTTTTGACTTTCCTGAACCGCCTCTTTAATTGGAACCTCCTGATTTGTTTACATGGAGGCAAACGAAAAATAATTGAATAAGATTAAACAATTCGGCAGGCCAAAACTTCAAGATTAACTTAGAAATTCATACTTGTTTCATTATTTCTGATCTATACCAATCTTCATGATAGCCAGGCGTGGATCGGGGGGGGGGCGCCGGGGCAGCGGCGGCCGGCCCCCCCGCCCTCCCTGCATGAAACCTGGATCCGCACTGGATTAGCGACGCTTCGTCGTTGTTGGCGAATCTTATGTATTGGATAACTCATTATTCATGCTGCCGCCCGCGAACACGTCCTGAGTTTTAGTTAATCTGAGGTCTAAGATTTGGTCTAAAAAATCTATAATCTTTCAAATATGAATTCAGTTCGGGACTAGAATATGAAAGATCATATTTTAAACCTCATACTACCCCGGTGACAATGAAGATCAATGTTATTATTACAAATATTAATGAGCACATCTACTAAAAAAAATATGTTTGTAGCCCAAAATCGGGGTCCCCGGCAAAATTAGATGTTGGCGTTCTACGTAAATAGTTCGGAGTCGCCGCCTGTATCTATCTGTTATTATCATTTTTCATTTTATAATTACTACTGTTTATCTTTCGACTGCCCAATCTTAAATTCGATTTATTATAACATATATCTTACAACAAAAAAGTAAGTCCCCCTAGACTGAAATGATTGTGTAACTTTTGAACGCAAGTTAGGCGTTTTGAGATGTTATACATGCTGATTGGCTAGGTAGATTCTTAAGTCAGCTTTCCTATTTTGGTGAATTTTAACATGAAATATGCGTTAGTCATGCGTACAATATGAAGTCCAGTAATATGTCAAAGAATGTTCGACTTTTCGAATAGTTCACAAGGTCAGTTTCATAACTTTTAATGATTCAGTATATTGGATACAAATTCAAACTTTTAAAACAAGAAGATATGTCAGCCAGGTAGTGGTTCTGAATGTCTACTATTTACTACACTCGTCCGTATTTTTGCTCTATTTAAATTTCACGGTTGGAGAACACGAGAGTAAAATTTGCAAAAAACTGCATTTCTTCATCACATTTTACTTTTAAAAATGAGCTAATTATCGCAGGAATATGGCAATCTGGAAGGTGTGTTAAACAAGTATCATCAATTCTCGTTGAATAACACTTAATAAAAGCAAAAGAAGGATTTTGATAAAGATGTTCCTGTAAGGTACAGTATTTTGGGCTTCCATTTTGTGCAATATGTCTCTTTTTCCAACATTTTTTTTATTTCATTATGTATGTAAATCAGTTTTTTTCAAGTAATGATGCTATTGCATTTTTATAAAAATTCACTGCTTCAGACACGTGGATACGTGAAAAGACATTTTTCGTTTGTGGATCTAAAATTTAAAATTGGGCCTTACTTGGCGATTAATTGTCCACTATATGACCTTCTGATAGTTTTAATTTCGATCACGGTCGAAGTTCACTGAAAATTTTCAGTATTCTAGTGCTTCAGTGAGCAGAATAGTTATTAGAAATTATGTAAAGTAGAATGGCACTTCTCAGGAGTCTTGTGGCCTCCATACCATATCCGTGCCTTATTCAGATGTCGTTCGATTTAGCGGTTGTATCACTCGTTTAGTTGTAGCTATTAGACACTGGGAAGTTGTGGTGCATAACGTTTTCGTTGGAAAAGAACACGCACCACCAAGTAGATGTTACACAAAGAATCAGTGCAATGAAAGTATAGAGCCTCAGACATTTCTACTTTTGCTCTAAAATTTTGATTTCCACGCAGCTCCCATTGACATTGTGATATAAGACTTCTCAGCAAGCAAATAGACAAGTCGCAGTTCATCCTATCGGCTTGAATCTTCTTTTTAAGCATTAAAGCGTGTTTGAGTTTAAATAATGGTTGGCAGTTTGTTTTAGCTAACGTCACACTGCATCGACTTAACGCTTGATGACGAACATGAGATTAATGACTTATGCGCTCATAAGCATTTGAATGACAACATTGTTTAAGGTGCTAAAATTCGTTATACTCAAAAGTCTACAATTCACTTTAGATAGTGTGGCTTCTCTACATCGTCGCATGATAGACAAGAGATATCGTAATAGTGCTAACTCGATAACTTATTTCATTCTCTTCAATATCTATGTGTAGGCATATGTCTGAATTGCGATATTATTCTTGATGTTTATTTCGTTTATAGATGAAAATTGCTGTGGATTTTACCCATTTTTTTGTTAGAGGCTGAACTTATAATATCTATAAAATTCCGTGCTTCTCTCACGGTCATAACCAATGAAAAGTATATTGAAATTTGTATAGTCATGAGATGGTGTTGGATAACTGATGCCAACTTACTTTTGTGGGTATGATAAATGCCACAAAAACAATTATACACACAGTAAAGAAAATTTTATGTGCGCAAAATGTTGAATTTAGTTTAAATCCTCCAAATGACACTTGTGATTAGTGAAGAAATGTCCAGTTGTTGCTTTATAGCGTTAATCACTCATGCATGTCTGCTATGCGAATGCGCCTGTCAATTTTTTTGAGGTACTCAAGAAGTATGTAAACTTCCCTTCAAATTATTGTACTTCAAAACAGCTCGTCGACAAGTGTATCATTTTTGGATTAGTGGGGACTTACTTTTTTGGTGTGTATTGATATCGAAAGTTCGCAAATAGGTTTTCGCCTTGTTCCAATTTAAAAACTGTTGTTTGCCTACCATAACATCGGTTTTGTTCATTTGTGTAATCGTATCCGATATTCTTCGCGGAGAGGGGCTAATCAGTCATGTCAGAAGTTGAAAAGTCATACTATAGGCGATTTATTGTTTTTGAGTCGGATCGAAATACAAGTTATCGATTTCAGCCATGAGCGTGCAATTCAAATTCTTTAGGATAGTGATCCGGGATTTGAAATAGGCAGGCGCCGCCAAAATTTTCCGATGTTTAATCATAGTATGAGGTTGTAATGAGAGGTTATTGCAGATTTTTTTAAGGCGTCCGCATATCCTGCATCCTGCCGTGGGATCCGCTAGCTCTGGTTGATAACGGAAGTTATAAAATTTTCACTCATCGCTTAATTAAACAGATTAGGTGCTCATTCAGCACATTCCTTGGTGGGAGTAGTAGACATTGTGAGAAGGCAGAGGATTGCACAGCACTGAGCTATACATTAGAATTATAATCACTAATCGTGTTAAAACCAAGATAGATGAGACATGATTTAGTTTAGCTGTTCTTCGCTGGGGTTTCAAAATGAGGCTTGACATAATTGAGCTTCATAAGTGTTAGGATCCTGAAGCTTGCTAAAGATGGGTTCGCTTCCTTAGCACCCCTTGGCTGTGTGTCATAGAGGTGTATACGTGCACGATGCATAGGCGGTATCTGAAGAGGTAGGTAATCGTCACTTCGCGAGAAGAATAGAGATTTGGTCTGCCGTACCGGGATAGATAGTATTAGAGACGTCTCCTTAATATCGGCGAGATTCTCCGCGACAATTTAATATTAAAAAGAGTCCGTACGTCCAAATTCAGAAGAGGACAATGTTTGTTTTTATGTCTTGTTGACGTCTTCGCATAGTGGAGATACCACCCTAAGATGACAACAGGAGAACGGATGGGTTGACACCAGCTAATTTAGCCGTGTCGTGTTATATTTTGTTGGTGCGTTCGCTCAGGTGCTAGTGATCAGTCATTCGATTAAAAAATAATGATAGGACGATCTCTTGTTCACTGTAGGGATTTAGGAAAATTTATAGTTGATATAACTGACTTACATATGCACTGTGAATTATAGTGTAGCCCATATTGTACACGGTATGACAAGACAAGTCACAACAAGCAAGGATGTATATTCTTGGTTTGTGTGGCCGTAGGGCCTCTTAACCATGGTTACGAAGCGGTAATCATGGTAATTTAGACAGGAAGGGAAGGGTTGTATTACGCAGCGAGCATAAATTTACGTCTTGGACCAACCTGTGACGTTACCATCGAAAGTTGGTGACTGAGATTCGGACCCTCGGTCCGATTCATATCAGTTTGTGGGCCTTTTTAGAGAAAATAACTAAAATCATTTGAATTGTTTCACATTATGGAAAAAGAAAATCAGCCTACAAACTGATACGTCACAGGTTTGTCCCAGAACGTAGGCTAATGCGTTGATGTGACATTATGCGTCGCTGCGACATTACCGGTCGTAACAGGGGCCAGTTGAGTTTTGTTAGGAATACGGCGTACAAATCGTAGCAGCTAGTGAGCTCGACAATAAGAAACATGTTTGAAATATTCTAACGCCGTTGCTTTGCGACTGAATAAAAACTCACAAACCAACAGGAAGATAGTCCTGGCTCTTTAGAATTTTGAAACTCGCATATGGTGGGACGCGACCATTATGAAATCAGCTAACCCCCTGATGCCCCTGTGGTTATTAAAAACATATCTTTTTGGAGGTTCACTCTGATAATGTAGGTTGGGATTTTCTTCTTTACTTGAAAGCTCAAGAAGATTACTGAGGCGTTTAAAATAGTTATAGACCCTGGATTGAGGTAAGATATATACAATGCAGTGGCAAGAAAAATATATACATCACCTTTAAATGGGTTCTATTAGTAAGGCCTAGTGGGAATGATGGAGCTTGGGACATTTTACCGTGAATCCAACAGGATTTTTTTTTTTTATTTTAAATCATGACTGCCATTACGGCGCACTCATAGCAGTTCCTACAGGTACACCATTGCACCTGGGTGTAGAGAAGCAATTTTTAGACAAGCTGACGCTTGCTCAAAGGACTCAAGGTGTCTTTTTTTTGGACGCCCTATAGAGGCCCAATCACATGTTTATAACGTGACTCTTTTTTTATTACAAAATCCTTGTTTAATTACGACTATTCATAATTTTCACCCAAACATTTTTTCCTCTTTGAAGGTTCAAGATTTCGAGGACAATATGAGGGCCACGGGGATAAAGGGTAAAATTAATAAAGGCCGCAGCTTGATTGAATTTCTTTCTCATTGTGCTTTTTCAAAAGGTAGTTCCATTATACAAATACATAGGCCATAAATCTATTTAGTAATTACCTCAAACGGCTGTTTTGGTGCGCAATTGGCACAATATCGATACATTACATTTTGGAGCAATATTATGGTATTGCATCTATGCAGGGGCCCGCGGAGCCGGGGGGGGGGGGGGGGGCTGGTCAGGCGAACGTGTACAAAACGCAAAAATGAGCCATACATTTTTATGATTTATAGCCTGTTCAGTCCCCCCCCCCCCCCTGCGTCTCAGCCCTCCACTTTCAAAAATGCTCCCGCGGCCCTGTAATGATATATTATGGTTGACTTGTTATCTGCAGTGGCCTATACCAAGCGCTGGCCTATACAAAATTGTATACTCAACTTTGAGAAAACCTCAAAGGCCACGAAATTATTTGGTAAACTTATGCTGTTTAGATATCACAAGAAATGTATCAGTTTTTAAAAGTATTTCCTATTCGTTATTTCTTTTTATTGCGAAGTTGGAAATTAATTCCCATTAAATTTCATGTCAAAATGCATGCCATTGCATGTTCTTGTATTCTGAAGGTAGGGTAAAGCTTTCTTTTCTTCTCTATACAGTGGGTATCAATAAAAACGGGACAGTTTTGAAAAGTCCTGTCAAATTTTTTTTTCAAATTATGACGTCCTATATTTTTATGTTAGTTCATGCTCTGAAGTCTTATCTTTCAAATGCAATTTTAAAAAATAAGTTTCGTTATATGCTTGAAGCTACATCCAGAACATTTTTGTCGGGGTTCAAAAACGTTGCGCAACAAAATGGAAAATTGAGAAATACGATGAAGACTTTTGGCTAATAGCTGTCTTCTTCTGTTTTTTCTTATCTTTGGCCAACTTTTTTCGAATTATGATTTGAAATTCATTTAACAAAACTATTTATTTACTTTAATTGTTTTGTTTTTGTTTTCAATTTTAATTATGCTCTATCTTTTTACAATAAATATTCCTTTAAATTTTTTATTTTTTGTCTCAACGCATAACAAAGGGATTTTTTTTTTTTTTTTTTTTTTTTTAATGATTGTTTAATTGATTGATTGATTGATTGATTGCTTTGTTTATTTGTTTTCGTTCATGCTTGAGCAGGAGAAAAAAAGAAGACTTCGCTAAATTCAAAGGGTATTATTTTATACTGAGTTATTATTCTGAATCAGGTACTCCCATTCAGATTGATTGTTAATTTTCAGTGATCAATGATTAAGTTAGTCTTTTGAGTCGATTTCCTATGATTCTTCCAACGATTTAATCAATCATTTGAACAATCAATCAAAAAGTAATTGATCAATCATTTAAAGAAAACAATTAATCTAACGACAAATCATTCAAAATGGTCAATATATCAATCTTTCATTCAATCAATCGATCAATTAATAATTCAATCCATCAATCAAACAATCAATCAAACAAACGATCAAACAAAGCAATCATTCAATCAATTAATAATCAACCAACAAACCAACTCCCTTTCTTGGGTTGACATTTTTTTTTTTTTTTTTTTTTTTTTTTTTAGTTTTTTTTTTTTAGTTTGAAGGAATATTCAATGCCAAAAGGTAACATGTTAACATGTGAAAAACAAAATAAATTCAATTAAATAATTAGCTTTGTAAATTAATTTTGATAGCTTTATTTCGAAAATAATGGCAAAGATTATGAAAGGGTTAAGAGTAAGTCTGCTGATTAGCAAAAAGTCTGATGATCATATTTCTCATTTTCTTTCATTTTGTGCGCAAGCCTTTTTTGGAGCCTCCGACAAAAACGCTCTGTGTGCGCTCAAGCATGAACGAAACTTATTATTTTAAATGGCATTTGAAAGATAAGACCTCAAAGCATCTATTACATCAATAAAATATAGACATCATAATTTGAAATGAAATTTTGACAGACTTTTCAAAACTGTCCCGTTTTTATTGATACACCCTGTAGATGTTACTCAAAGTGTATAATTTAATTCCATGTCATATTGTATGAATAAATGTTATTCCGTTTTGAACAAGGGCTAAGCTTTCTTTCTGTCTTTCTCTCTGGATTTTTTCTTTTTGTTTTCAAATTGTTTAGGACTAATATGACTTCTTTTTTTTCTTTCTTTTTTTTTTTTTTTTCTTTTTTTTTTTTTGGGGGGGGGGCTAATATCAGCTCGGCATACAAATAGTGTGGTATGGAAATGTTGCTTTTTGAAAATCAATGCGTTATGATATATTTTAAAAAAAGCACGATGAAGCGCAGTATAGGGGGTCTACACATTGTAGGTCTTAAATACAGTATTATATTATTCTTTTTTCATCCACACCATGACCCGCATAAAGAAACGCAGTAAAGGCCTACATGTAGGCCCTACAGGTGGTTATATGCTCTATCCAGTCAAATAAACTGTTTTGTTGTCGGTATAAAAGAAACTTGATAATGCTCATTGACCCGATATATATTATATCCATGCTCTACCGTGTAAAATCAAAGCATAGAGTTCTGTAGAAAAGTTTATCTGCCATCCCTGCTCAAAAGTACTGCAATGCGGTTGCTAAAATTCATACATCTTTTATTTATTTATCTATTTGTTTTGTTTTATTTTGTTTCTCATTTTAGCGCCTTTTTTATTGATACATATCATCCATAACCATAGTGGTGTCGACAATTTTTTTTTCCATACTATATGTGTAAAGGGAAGAATTCGTTCCTTGTCATTCCTGAGAATAGTAAATGACAAGACCCACTCAAAGGGAAGAACCAAGGCCAAACTAATAGGAACTTTTGTAGATATCACTGAACGAAATCATGAAAATGTTGAATATTTCTTCCAAAATTGTTTACAGGTTTCATTCATACTTTCGAATAAGAAACTATAACCACAATGGTACCAATATAAGTGCAGAGAAAAACGAACATAATTTTGCCAGAGGGAAAAAATGTGCTGTTGCTAAGGAGAATGTGCGCCAAAATAAGAGATTGTGATTACACATAAATATATGAAATGTATAAGAATCGAAATATATAAAATCACAAGAAGCTGTTATAGGCCTTGTATCAGTAAAATTATAGTTACATCGAAAACAAACGGTCTGGTCATTACAAATTTTCCTTTCAATATACAGAAATCCATGGGAGGCCTATTTATTTCATTTGATAAGCAATAATGTTATCGTCAATTGAACATAAAATTGATCTACTTTGATTATTTGATAGCAATCTTGTCATCTTGTCCTCGACATTTTATATATGCTTCAAATCTGAAGATTCAAGTTTACGATAAATATCCCATACAATAAATATAAGTTATTTTTCACAACCGGTGAGCTTAAAACAACACAAATATACTGCTCAATTACGCCATATATATATAAAAAATCTGATGCTAATTAACAGTCAGACCTATATACAAGTCCCCCAAGAACATAAATATCAGGAATGTGTGTAAGATTCAATCATAATTCACAAAGAATTAAATAGGGTAGTGCACAGGCTAAAATATTTTAGGCCTACATATTTCCCTGAACTGTAAAATGAGCAATAAAAAATCCAGACAAAACGAATGCGCACTGCGCCTCATAATATTTATGGACATGCATGCTTTTGCCCTGCATTGGAAACTAATTTCAGACTATGTAATTCTCTGATCAATTAATCTGAACTAATATATACTATTTAGTTTCCAACAAGGCAAATGAAAAAACAACAAAAAACACTCAGATAATAAACATTACGTCGTTGCTAAGAATAGTGTACGCCAAAATCATGGTTCGGTATTATCCAACAAATAATGCAATATGTGTAAAACAATCGATTGCCTTCGAGTATTATAATAGGCCTATATATTATAAATATACTGAGAGAAATTTACTACAACTTGAAATCTGGTGGAATAAAGTTGTATGTGTACCATCTTCGCAATACAGGACTAAATTTCCTTGGCAACGACATATCTGGGTGTTGCTTTTAACTCTCCCTTTATATTTTTTTTGGGGGGAAACGAAACCTGTAAAAAAAAATCGGAAATATGAAATATGTTTCATTATTTTTCACTGATAACCCACCTCCCAAAATTTCATTTTGGGGGCCTTGTTATTTAGGCGTTCAACAAGTAGGGGATAGAGCAAGGTCCATCTGGCGCTGCTCAACTCCTGCCGGGCCCACGACAAAAGGGGCAAAACAAATATCCGTTTCGGACAATAAAATTTGGAGCATTTTCACTTTCATTTTTTTTTTCTATTTGCAAGTGATACTACACAGACATTTATGATGCAAAAGGCCTATAAAGCCTCATATTAAACATGGTGAAATAACATTAAATCTGATCTTTGAACTCATCTCTTTCACTTTGTATGCATTATGACGATTATCTTTTCCACTCCGATTCTATGTTTGACGAAATAAAAACTAGAGCAAATAATTGGATCACCTTTCATCAGCTCCATCCATATTGACTTAATATGATTGAATAGGCTATAGACATGAATATAATGGTTCAACTAGACTGATCAAGGCCAAGTTCAAAGAGATATTATTTTGTTGTCAGAATTTTGAGGAGGCAGGGCTTTATTTTACTTTACACCCACAGATTTGCGAATTTGAAATCACAGAGTTTCATTGCTGGACTAACATTGTATAGTATCGATTAATCCGGCCATTATGTCCTCCAAACGCTAAATTAATATCAATATATTCTAGGCCTATATGTATAGTTTATAATAATTTACAAATCGAGGGTATTTCAAGGTTACCCAATCACATATTCGTTTCAACTCTTGAAATGCTAGCTGTTGCAATTGGGGACAGGACAGATGCAAGAAACAGATTTAGTGCAAATTATGGGCATTTTAAGGTTGCTCAAGTTCACAAAACCTTTTTGCACATTCAGAGGCTAAATATTTCAAACAGCCCATTGTGCTTTTATAGGAATAGACGCGTGAAATGATAAACAGCTTTGTTTGCTGATGACACGATTGGCTTTATTGAAATGAAGAAATGATTTCATTTTTTGATATGTGTGAACTGATTGAATATTTCAACATATTTTTTTCCTGGTTTGCAAATTGATATAGCCAAAGATGGGATGAGCCGTATAACCTTAATTACCTATCGGACGATAATGGTTTGAAGGGGATAAGGGAGTTTCCAGATACAATCTGCGCATGCGCGAGTCTCCGATATCCACTTTCGGGGTCAGGGCAAATGTACATAAAATGCGGCGACCGTACAGTCAACCCATGGGTCAACCAACGTACGGCATATCTACAAATTCTTATCATACAAAAATCTAGCTGTATATTTCTTTTTGTCGGTTTTTTCCTTCTCGTTTGCCATGTTGAATAATATGATGAGACATTTTCATGACTTTATTTTACGTTTTCCTCCCAGAAAGTTGCAAAAACACCGACTGTGTACTTATGCACACCGATCCGAATATCGAGATTTCAAGCCCCGTTAGTTTCGGCGAACTCAATGCCGCTTTGCCGTACGCGAGTTGGTAACTTATAAATTTCGCTTTCAGTTGAGAAAAGAGACTCAAATAAACATGGTATCAAAATAAAAATAGGAATAAGTATACATTGTCTATCTCATCAATAGACAAGTGCGATTCTTCATCCATATTTTCACAATATGAGCGAAAAAAAGCATGAAAACCATATGTAAATCAAAAGGTATCATAGACTTCACACATAAGAATTCCTGATATAGAGGAGACCACGTACATATGACCCCTGACCCAATGACGTCACAGAGCTCCTATCGGTAACTGGAAACTCCCTTATTGTGTAAATTTAATAGAACACGTCACGTGGTAAAATGCTGAAAAAATGAAGATAGTTGTAAAATCTCTCTTGATAGTTGTAAAATCTCTCTTACTATCACCAACTTTTATATTAATTTTAATCTCTTTTTTAATGCCATGTCGTTATGTTTCTTTTCTTTTTAATATTGTATACATGTAGTTTATTGTATTGCTTATTTTGAAAATGGAAATGATCAGTAAAAAAGTACATTTTAAACAAAAAAAGGGCCAAAGATGATGAAGAAGTTAAAGAACATCGAAAGAGGAGAAGATGATGATGATGATAAAGAAGAAGAAGAAGAAAATACGAAGAAGAAAAGAAGATGAGATATACGTCAAAAAATAACATTACTTTGCACCGTACCATCCTATCATATCCCCGGATATACATGTTTTCCAAGAAATTTTACGCTCTGTTCAAACTGAACATTCCGTAAAGACAGGTCGGTCATTTCCGATCAGTTTAATTTTTCGCTTTTCCATGGAAACTAAATATTAAACACCTAGAACCAACCCTTTTCCTTCAAATTAGACTAAACATAATGATCATGTCAATGAACCGTACACACTACACATTCTATAAAAAGAAAAAAAGGGGGGAAATAAATGATATATATTATTATTTTACAGAAACTGTTTAAATATACGAAATATTCCTCGACTATACTTTTTAGGGTTTTTTTTTTTTTGGTTCTTGACATAAAACAAAATTCCCCTCAAATAAATAAAGGTTTCTTGCCAAATTTTGAATAGGCACTTGTCTTTTTCTCTTTTTCTGAGAAAATAATAATAATCTATAAACTATATAATAAACTATATGATTTTAACAACTATGATCAAAATACAAGATGAAATTTAATATTATATAATTTAAATATAAATAATTCAGATAATGCTGTACTTTGTATCTAATTTGTAATTATATGATCTACCAGCTTACCAGAAAAGGGAATTTCTACATTCTCTTTTTATTACGTTCCTGCTTGTTCTACTCATTAATCTAAAATATTTTCAAACAAATGCATTGTTGTCTAACGTTGAATTGACCACTATTCTAAAAAAAAAAAAAAAAAAAAAAAAAAAAAAAAATGCTTATAGTGACTCATTTGGTGCTCTCGTTGCCAAAAGACCGAAAAAAGGATTTTGTTTTTTGTTATAAAGTTACTGTCTAAATATGGTCAATTAATAGAGATTTCAAAGTAGAGTGGTCGTAATCTAGTATGGATTCCTATTTGAACCATGGGTATACATGGAAATAAGATTGAATTAAAAAAAAAAAAAAAATTCTTTTGCTGTAAAAAAAAAAAATGGCCGTATACGGCAAATGGCTGAGTAACGGATATGACATTATTTGAGCATCGTTAAAATGAGATTAATATCTCTCTTTTCTCCTTATAGATTGAACGTTTATTGTCAGGTCATGTGTTGTCCTGGTGATGCCAAAAAGGATTACAAAATACGGCCCATGTCCGGTACTTGTGCATTTCTATTTCATGTGTATTCTATCTGGTCATTTCCGATCAGTTTCATTTTTATACTACCCCTCTTCTTCTTTCTTTCTTTCTTTTTTTTTTTTTTTTTTTTTTGTGGGGGGGGGGTGATTTGAACCAGTGTAATGAGCAAAATATTGGGGTTAGGGATTGCGCAGAAAATATTTTTATCGTAGTTTTTTCCTGATATTTGTACATGTTAGAATCGTGATAGCTTTTATTTTTCACCGTTCTTAAATAAGTAATGAAAGCGCGAAGCGCTTCTGAAAAATATTGTAAACTGTAAATTGAAGCATATTTTCAAGCTGTCGAAACGTTAAAAACTCCAAAATGAATACAAGGTAGAAATTAAAACTTTAAAAGAAATGAAAATGATCTGTAAGATGGCCATTTAAAGATAAAAGTAAATCAATTTTGTAATGAAAAATTTGGGGCCAAATGGCTTTGTAGGGCAATTTTTTGAAAAGTGAACGCTTTTGGGACAAAATAAAGTTTTTGCCTTTTGATTTTAAGCTGCCTATTCATATAGAGCAATGTCTGAATTTTCATGAACTGAGGTTTTTTTTCGTAATTTTTGCAATTTTTCATGCTCATTTGCATAAATTAACATATATGATAATTAGATGGAAAAACGGTACATAAAATATCATTTTTTTTACCCTGACTGGAATGGATATGCTGACTTCCTTTACTTGGATTACTGTCATTATATTATTATTTACCTCTTTTACTTTTAATCTAACCCCAAAATAATGTTGTTAAATTGATTATATTAACATGATTAAGATAATTAACCCTGGAAATTAATTGCCCTCAAATGTCACAAACGTGACCAGAAAACACAAAAAGTTTATGCCCCGCCTTAACCATGGCTCTGGTGTTATCATTATTTTTTCTCCAAAGCTAGATTTAATGTACCTTGCATCTCACCAAATATGAATCCATGACAAGATTTAATTTGATCATTAATTAGCAAACAAATTGGTCACACACGTGACCCGCTGGGTGGGGGAAAGGTCTGATTATTTTCACTTTCATTGGCTGAAATTAATTTATTTCAGCATTATTATGCTCCAAAATGGTTCTGCAATAATTTTTGCGAAAAAAACAAAAGGTCGAAAAAACTAAGAAATACATAAGAAATTCATAAAACAATGAAATACATAAGGAATTTATTTCGATACCAAATTTTTTCCAATTACGATTGTTAGGAATTCTATAAAGATTACGCAAACAAAAAATTAACATTCCAGAAGCTTTAGTTTGTCAATTAGAACAAAAACTATGACTTCATGCAATGCATAAATTAGCATAATTAATTCATATAAAATGAATAAATATTATTCCAGGAAAATTAACAGTGCTTTCGTGTAGTTTACATCGCACACTACCATCGTGCAAATTTTCAGCGCGGTCGCGCGATCAACAGCCGAGATCTTATAGGGGGCATCATGGCCCCTCCCTCCCCGCCCCACCCCCAGTCTTGACAGCTACCAAAACACCCCAGTGACTGATTAGGGTTGAGTTCATAAAAGTTTTACCACAGCGGATATAGTAATTGCTCAAAATGTACATTTAGTGCATAATACATAATATATTCATTTTTCTGTACAATTTGCCATAGGTCACACATGTGACCCACTAAAATGTTACACATGTGACCCGACATCACGATATAACATAATAGATTTTTAAAAAAGAAATTTCAGAGATGACTCCTATCCAGTGGTATTTTATAGTTAGCAGGTCAATAATGTATATCTCACAGCAATAAGAACATTTCATCATTTTAAAACTCACAGGAATTTCAAAATGAAATTGAACTTTCAAAATCATGCCGTTCTGTGAAGTCACACACGTGACCCACTTCTTTTGGACTCTGACCTTGAACATGCATATTGTAAATATCAAAATATATTTCCAAATGATAGCCAACAAAATATGTTAGCATAATATAAACATTAAATCCGTATATCTTTAACATTGTTAGAGTTATAGCCAATTAAAGTCAAGATTTTGCATAATTTCGGTCACACACGTGACCAAGAATGGTCCCTTGGTGGGTCGCGTAATGCGGCGGTCACAACTCGTCGTAGGCTACGGGGCACGTGCAATCAACGTAGCCTGCGTTGCATGCACAGGTCGTTGGTCAATTTCTGCGATTCATGCGTTTCTGTAGTAAGGGTATTGGAAAAACTTCCTACACGTCGTGCATGCAACGTGCCTGCGAGGTACCTGCGCTGCACGAATTTTCTACGAAATCCATCGTAGGTAGTTGCACGTCGAAGGTACGGCGAGTTGTGACCGCCGCATAAACAAGAAGGGGCCCCCAAAATAAGGGGGGGGGGAATCTATCGTTAGCATTCTTTTATGCTCTTTGTTAAATTCTATTCACGTAATCCCTCAAGCATAAATTGTTGACCTGCGGGCATCCAGTGTATTTCCCATACATGGCTTTGATATGTGCAATATGCAATTGCAATGCATTGCAATTTCAAACTTGATTCGCTCATCTACAAGGTGTCAAAAGAAAGTAGAAAAGATGGAATTGAATATGGTGCAGTTGATATTTCATTAAAAGACCAGTTTACTAGCATATTAAAATTTTATGCATACTTTTTCCTGGCGACATAGTAACAAGGTATTTAAAAAAAAATTGTAATAAAAGAATGAACTACAATACATGGAATCCAGGTTGCATACATTAGTTGTTGCTATGTCGGGCAAGCCTCTGGCAAGCTTTCAGGTTTTCAAGAACAACCTTTGTTTAAAAAGTATGCATAGAATTGGAATGTGTTAGTAAACTGGTCTATTGCTTGCTTTCACTAGATTAATGACTACCCATTCGGGTTTTGATTTTTCTAGGACGCACTACAGACAGGTTCACTGACTTTATAGTATACTTTTAAAACAAAGGCTGTTTCTTGACAACCCATTATTATCTGAGGCCTGTCCGACATAGCAAAAACAAATGTATGCAATTTTGATTTCAAATGTTGTAGTTAATAGACCAGTTTACTAACATATTCCAATTTTATGAATACTTTTTAAACAAAGGTTGTTCTTGACAACCTGAAAGCTTGCCTGAGGTTTGCCCGTCATATCAACAACAAAATGGCGGCCTATGCAAACTGGATTCCAAATTTTGTATCACACTCATTAAGAAAAGGTTGCGTAAATGCCTTGCCTCTATGTCGAGAGGAAAGAATCATCCATTCAATATTATTATAATAACCTATTGAACTGGACCATTAACTCTTAGCAAGAGAACCCCAACCCAAAGCCGCAAAAGAGGCGTTGGTGCGCAGTAGCCCTAGGTATAGGCCCTGTTTTTAAACTTTCCGCGCAGCGTCTACCTGCGTCGGACGCTCTATATATTGCTGAAGGCTGGCTGTGTCTGCATCTGTTTGCTTCTAGCTGGACAGAGGATCTGTGGTGTTGTAGAACCAGTGTCTGCTCTCACACCCGTGTTTTTAGTCAGACTTAGAGGTAAGTGTGCCAACATTTTCTAATTTTCCTGCAGATCGGGAAAAAAATTATTAGACCAAACAAATATTTGACCGAGCTCTTTTTCATAATGGTTTCAGTGTTTTTGAATCCTTGGACTGAAATCAAATGCAAGAACACAAGCCAGTCAACAAGAGAGAACTCTTCGAATTCTTGTAACCAGATTATTTTTTTTAATGGATATGTAAATATTGTGATTTCACTAATTCAATCAAACAAATAAAAAAAAAAAGAATATCAAGGAATGGCAAAAAGGAGGAAACATTAGAAAATAAAGAGTTTGGTCTAATAATTATTGCCCGAGCTGTATTTGTAATGATGAAGCTTGATTAATATTTAATGAAATAATGGTTACAACTTGGCATGAGTATAATTATTAAAAGCGAGTTAAGGGAATATGATGCAATGTATTATAGGCACTTACCTCAGGCATTTCCAATGAGAGATTATTCTTCTACTTATGAGGTTCCTGCTTCTACTAATGAGGATTCTTACTGTTTAGTAACTGTATTTGATTGTCTGCATTAAAATCTTTCAGCATTCGCGGCGGACCATACGTCGATTTTTACCACCTGAAACCACATTAATACAACACCGAAACGACCGGCTGAGCTATCATGTATACCTGCAATTCTGTAATTCATATTGTGTTTTGTTGGTTGTCGCCAAACAGTCAGAGAAACTTTTCCATCACTTGATCCATTGTTAATCATACCTTCTTTTTTAAATTTCTTATCAGTTTAAGTGATTCAGTACTATATGTACATGATGTAAATGACAATCAAAATGAGTGAAAAATTACTGACAGACAATGCGTTTCGGCTGCTCAGGGACTTCTCATCTCACATTATGTTTTATTCGGTCGTTAATGACAGACCCGGTGGCGTTAAGGCACTTTACAAGATCTTTTAAAACATGTTTTGTCAGTATCTCACGATGTTATAGGACCCCCCCCCCCACAGAAATCAACAACTTAAGAAAAAATATATGTTCATTCTAGGTTTTTAAAAAAATCTTAATTATTTTGTTCTAGATTCCCTGTTAAAAACCAAAAGTTGCTTCATTGTGACTTTAACATGAACTTAGTGAATTGCAAACAAAATTTCAAAAGTTTCTCGAAACGTTTTTTTTTTCTTGCCGCTTATCCCTACATGCAAACGAGTGATGAACAATCTTGCTACGATTAATATCTTCTTATGTTAATGTAGTATCTTATCCCCGAAGGTCATATTCTCCTATTTCTAAGCTGGTATTATGTTATTCCTAAGCTCGTATTATCTTTTCTAATCTGGTATTATCTTATCAACGCTGGTATTATGTCAATAGTCCTGGAAACTCTGAATTACTCATTTTACATTGGGACATTATTTTGCTGTACTACAAAGTCCAAATGTAAAATTAGTATTTCAGACTTTCCAGGAGTAATTCTTAAGCTGATATTATCCTTTTCCTAAGTGACATTTGTGATAATATTCCAATATTTGCTAACCTTTTAATTAAATGTACAGATAATCTGGGCAATCTAGAGATAATGTTACTAGTTCTATTAATGATTTCAATAGACTGGTTGAACGTGTTTGATCCTAATGCTTTTCTCATACATAGCTCTTTCTCAAAACGTTTTTGCTTTATACTTAAAGCTGGGATGCGGTTTTGGAAAATCTGAAAATCTGAAATTTTTTATATAGTTTGATATAGTTTAAATGTAATCAGACTTAATTACAAATCAAACAGAAGAATAGGAGAAAGGACTCGAGAAGAAGGAGTTATGATGAAAGATTATTTGATAAAACACATTACTTGAAAAATAAGATATAAAAATGCGTGCGCATGATATAAAATTTCCTTTAAAACGATGTTATATCAAAATCTACTTAATAGCTAGTATTCTGAAGTTCAAGCTGCGGTCCAAACCCGGTTGCATCCCTGTATTTATATATATATATATATTTTTTTTTGTCATTTGATTTACATTTTACCTTTCGATTGACCATCTTTAACGATTATAATAACATATTCAATCACAAATAACATTTGCCAGGATCTCGACTTTTGATATAAGACCTTTTTATAGTACATTTCTTAAGATCTTTAAATCTCATTTTCAAGAGATAAGTTATTAAAATATATATTATATAAACTTTCATTCTATCTCAAATAAACATTTGGGGGCTTATTCCCTAAAGGCTCAGAGCGCTTACATGAAAATTACTATTACACCTACATTGTCAATGATTGTTATTAATATTATTCAATAGGAATAATCAAAACAAGTTACTTAACGTACTTAAATTGAACAATATAACAAAGAATTTTATGTGAAGAGATAGGTTTTCAGATCCTTCTTATCTGAATGGTTTTATGGTATGTATTTGAAGAGCTCGGTTGTAAAAGGGGTTATGTTCACTTTAGACCACTCCGAGAAAATTAACTACTGTTGTTTCTCTCAGATGGACATACCAATATTTTCATTAACATATTTCTCGAAGCCTTTTTTAAAATCATTATTATGATGAGAACTCAATACATTAGGACCAAAAATCTAATACGATGAAAATGGATTGAATCCCTTTTGCAAATGAGCTCTTCATTTACTGAAACTATATCTCAGCTTAAAGGAACGGCCGATGATGTTTTGAGAACCAAATAAGATCAAATGAGATGTTGATGAATCAATAAATAAAGTACATTGTCTAATCCTAGTGCTCCCCTTACCTCCAACTATATAATGACTTACAAAGAGATTTCCCGAATTCATCCTTGGAAATATAAAATCGATTTTAAGATCTAGGCCTAGTAACCGCAAGAATACATTGGCGTGAATAGTAGAGCAAATGACAAATCTCACTCTAGGTACAAATCACACATACACACTCTTACCACTTTATTATGTATCTAGATATAAAAATGTAAGATAAGATAGGTTAGGGCATTTATTGTCCAATATGAAAATTTGTCTTCCACTGGGTGGTAAATGCTTCACCAACTCTTTAGATCTATACATTCTGAATCTAAAAAAAGTAGAAGACTAGATCAAGGCTCTGTAGTACCTCAAAAGACCAATGGCATGATATTTTGTACCATAAGTCACAATGTAAGTGGTGAAATCCCTTTTGATACCAGTTTCAACAGTCAGCTTTTTGGGATTGTTTATTCATGACATATATGAAAAAATGGCATCGATATGCAAACTATTTTACAAAAATGTGGCATTCTTAACCTCAATAATGACCTCAAGGTGAAAGTATCTAGGTTTTCCAACTCGGTAATTCATACTAAAAATAAGTAGGCCTAGAGATAGACGAACTTCCCGAATTACTTTGTGATATGTTCTTCATAAATGCCTCTGTATATAACTGCCATCAATACGAAATGTTGTGTGCACAGAAACCATTCATCTTTTGGATGTGTATATGAATGCACTACACGCTGATATAAAAGAAGCCCCTTTTGGGCGATTCCATGCTGTGTCGTACGGGACATTTTGACCACATTTTGCATCTTTTTGGTATGAAAATAAAAGAATAATTTCTTGATTGATGGTGATCCTCAAGTAGTACAACAAGGGGCATAAGAACCAACACTTAATTGAACTCGATCACATATCATTTACAATTGAAATGGAAAATAGTAGTGTGTCGTACGGGACACAAAAATAACAGAGAAAACAAAGAGACAAAAACAACAACAGTATGGAATCGCCCTTTTATGAAATGGAAATAAACTTTAAAGACCGTTGACGTAGTAAATACAACCTTACATCGATTAAAAGCTAAGTAGGCGTATAACATAAATACCCCCCAAAATAAATTCAATTTTCATAACAGTATTCATAAAAAGGTAATCGAACCTCAACCTGCCATCCCTCCCAAATACTCGAAAAGTTACCCCTATTTTAATGGCTCGGTTGATGACGTCAAAGAAGTTTAAGGGAATGCTACTGCCAGGCATGATTGGGTTTCGCCTTTAGAAAACACGTTTGTATAGCTATGTCAGAATAATAGACCTCATGTTTGCTAGAATTCTATTGTTATGAAATGAAAGGGCAAATTCATTCAGCATTTAGCATGTCGCATTCCGTTAACATTTTTTGACGTCATCGGCCGCGCCATTATAATAGGGGTACTTTTTCGAGTACTTGGGAGGGATGGCCTGGTTGAGGTTCGATCACCTTTTTAATGAAATACTTTCTAGATGGAAGATAAAAATGCTTAAATTGGGAATTGTTGTATTATGAAGAAATATTAGCTTTCGTTTTATATGTAATTTTGATTTTCATTTCTCGGTCCGGTCTGGGACTTTAAATCTTGAATATAGAAAGTCGAAAACATCTATTATGCCCATCATTCCAAAGTCCAATGCATTATACCTCAGATTCTATTTATGGTTATAGGACCTATTTTGACAGATTTATTGTTTTTCTCACTCGTTGTTCTGCAATATTTCACACAGAAATCTTCCAGAAAGGAATACATTTTTTGAATGTCGAAATTTATGGTCTTAAAATTACAATTTTCTTGAAATTAAGACATACAAGACTTTTTGAAATTTTAGTATTTGCTATGAATTATTGTAATTTGAACTGCTTTATGCTTGGAATAAATTCCTTTTGAATAGTGAACTCTTGTAAATGGTCTGTAAGTCCTACTCGTATTTCGCATATAAAGCCATATTTCTATTCTAAGGCCGCATGCATCATGTGCATAGATAAGATTAAACTTTACAATTTATTAGTTAAAAATTCCGGCTCTATTATAAAAATGACTCTCGGTTTGTTTGAATGTTTAATACCCCTTAATAAATAGAAATAAAAAATAATAACATACTCAGTACAGTGGTTCCTATACCCCCCCCCCCCAAAAAAAAGGGGGGACAGTATTTCTTCACAGGAAATTTCTGTTACAACTAGTAATATTCGCAATGAGCATGATGAGATACATTTATGCACCTCTACTTTTCAACTTATTAGAAGCTGTGGTACCAAAATTTCATTTTCATGAACAAATTGAGAGTTTGAGTTAACTTTTAGGGTAGCTCTGTAATCCTTTTTTAGGGTAGACAGTTTTAGGCCTCTTCTGAATTACATCCAAATTTTTTCGGCCTTCGGCTATCAAGAAGTTTGTTATATATCGACCATAGTAGGATTCAGTCTGTTGAGCGGGTCAGTCATTCATCGAGAATTGTTTCCTTTTTTTAATGTGGAGCGGACTAGTCGCCCCCCCCCCCCCCCGTTCTCCTGGCCCCTGTACCCGCGCCTGTTGCGATTTGGAATATATTTCCTCTTTCGCCCCCCCCCTTGCACCTCTTTTCCGCCCTTTTTTCAGGGGGGGGGGTCTGAAAAATTAATTATATATACATGTATGCTGGCATAAATTTTCAAAATCTTAACGCAATTCTTTGCGAATTTTAAAGAAAATCTTAAAGATCTGTTACAATTACAAATATAGGCAAGATATTCATTAGTGTCAACATTGTTATAAAATTTAGATGTTCATTAAATGCAGTTTTTATCTGAATTAAACTAATTCTTTCCATCCTAGATTCTGATAGGATCGAAAGGTCAGTCTCTATTTTAAATAGACTTAACTTACCATTTCTCCCCTCGTTGCTTCCTAGAATTCTTCCCAACGCTCACCATGTCCAAGTTCGCTGATTTGGTGGCTGACTTCCATGCCAAGGTTGAAAAGAAGACCAAGAAGTACGATACCCTCAAGGATCTAGACATATTTGTCCTGGACAACTCCATCCGTGAGAGCACCGTGGGTCAGCTGAGAGGTCACACCATCGAGAGCAAATGGAAGATCTACAACGAGGTGAAGAAGCTTGGCTTCAAGAACACCATCGTGGCTTCCTTCTCGCACATGACTCGAGTGGATGATGTGTTCATCCAGCAGTTGTGCGATAGAGGAGAAGATCGTGATGGCCTCTTTGCCTTCTCCGAGATCACTGACAGTAAGTCCATGAATGGCTAGCAATAGACCAGTTTAATAACATATTCAAATTTTATGCATACTTTTTAAACAAAGGTTGTTCTTGACAACTTGAAAGCTTGCCAGAGGCTTGTCCGACATAGCAACAACTAATGTTTGCAAACATGGTCTAACTGGTCTATTTCTTCCGTGGGTGTGCATTTTGGAACAGCCAATGTGCCTTTATAGGTTTGCGCATCTGGGATACGTACATTTCCCTCAAATTCCCAGATGATATCAGTAGCAGCAACTAAAGGTCAACTTTCGGCCAATGTGAAAATTGCAACCCGTTTAGAATTATGAATGCTCTTTGTGACACTAAATAAGAGAGGAAAGTCCGTTCTTTCAATATCGACACATGAACATGTTTCTACAACATGTTTCTACATTCTTTGAAAAGCTATACCGAAATAAATTAATCATACATTTTTGATCAAGAATAAATGCAAACTGCCTGAATGACCAAATTTTGTTAAAAATTACTATTGATTGCTCCGTTATTCTTTTTAATGCAGAGTCCAAGAATAAGGTACCGGACACGTCCACCGTGCCCGTTGGTATCCAGAAGTTGCACGAGGTTGGCTTGTACAATGTCATCTTCGAGATCGATCTTAGTGACGTCGTGTATGACTTCAGCAAATTCCCCATGTCCAGCATGCTCGCTTTGATCAAGAAGTGGATCGTCTGGTGTCACGAGAACCTACACCCCAAAGCCAAGGTGTTCATCAGCTTCCGCGACCTTCCGGACACCATGCCGTATCACCCCGAAAGAGTCTTTGAGACCGTGGAATTCCTGGCCACTCTCCCCGAGAACATCCGTCCTTTTGGTCTGATGTTCGAGGAGCCGAGGGGAAAGTCCTTGCCGGAAGAGGTTGGTCTCTATGCAAACTACATCCGCAGGGTCATGAACCAGAACAGATGGAAGGGACACCTCCTGGTCCACGTGCATGAGAAGTTTGGGTACTGTGATGCAACGGCACTTGAGGTAAGGGTTCATTTTTGTTTTCCCTGGGCTGTGTTTCACCAAGTCGTTAGAAAGTTACGAATTACTATACGAACGACTGGAGCATATTCTCAGTATTATACTAATCACATTCTCTATCATAGCCTAAGAACTGATCACTAGTGAGTCGTTCGTAAAATTGTTCGTAACTTACAACAACTTTCCCAGGTCAAATATTTTATGAAAGGAGAAAATGCCAACATCCTGAATTAAAGGCGGTTTTGATTGAGGAAAATTTATAGAAATGAGACGTTTGGTGGCGAGAATTATGTACTATTTCCTGGAAAACATTCAATTCTATCATTTTATGGAAGGTTGAATTGGAAGCAGCAGACCCAAAGCTAGGATGTCTAGGGGAGGGATTGTCATTGGCAGGTAATAAAATAGTGTTAGTTTTTTAATGGAGCCTCGATTACGGCAGTTGTAACGCACGGGACCGGGTTAAAGAGCTCGGATCTCCCGTACATGATTCACAATATTCTAAGTCCATAAGTAATCTTCTTCTCATGTATGAGATAGTAGTGATGTACATCAGCTTATTAACTTTGAGTTGAGTAAGCAGTTGATTTGTGCATCCTTTGGGCTGATAGTTAATTTCATCTTTCCAATTTATTTTCAAGGCTCTGATGAAAGTGCCGACGGGATCTGGGCAAGCGTATGCATCGAGGGCTCTTCTATGGGCAATGCTGCATCCTGCGTCACCTTGATGAACCTTATCCGCCTCGGCAACAAGAAGATCTTGAAGAAGTTCAACTGCGAGTACCTGAGAGAAGCCGCCATCAACGTGACCCGCATCACCACTGGCAGGGACCCGCCACATCAAGCAGCCTATTACGGTGGCAGAGCTCTGGACTTGGTCTTCGATCTAAACAGCGAAGAATTCGACCTAGCGGCTTTCTTTGGAGAGGAGGCCCCCGTGCGTATGACCACCCTTGCCTCTCCAGAGATGATCCGCACCAAATTGGTCAACATGTATGGCGAAGACCCACAGTTCACTATTGAACGGACGACACAGATGAAGGAACTCATGCTGGAAGATCTTCGAAACAAGAGGTATGCCATGAAGACACATTAATTCCCTCTTTGTGAATAAGACAAAGAATCAATAAAAATTGAAACTGAAATAGACCATCATAACATTCCAATTTAGTAGTATTAAATTTACATTTGATAAATAAACGTGAACCAAACGTGAACCCGAAAAATATCAATTTTGCTTAAATTTACAGGTATTCATGCTTTTTAGACATTTTTATTACAACTAGTAAACATCCTTTTAATGTTGATATCTATAAAGCTTCTGAGCCTTATCTTGGATTCTTAAATCATTTTTAGACCTCAACCTTCAATATTGTTGGATATTCCGTGTCTTTTAATTTCACATGTTGTTTTATCCCGTAACCATGGTAACAGAAAGGAGGAATACATGAGTCTTGTCGGTTTGGCCTTGCTCTTCGATCGCGCTGGAGGGTCCCTCACCGCCGCCATGAGGGATGCCATTGATCAGATGAAGCTCAAAGGACCTCACCAAGAAGCCCTCCTAGCCGAAATCAAGACGCAGTGGGACGAATGGGACCTGAAGGACAAGGTACAAGGTGACGACATGCTGGAGTTCGATTCCTTCTACAATGGCTTTATGGCACCCTTCTTCGCCTGCTACCGGTGCTCCGACACCAAGAGGGCGTTAGCTGCGATCGACATGGATTCTGATGGCCAGGTAGATTGGAACGAGTTCCTGGTCTACCTGAAGTGGGCCTTGCGTCAGTATCCAGGGATCAAAGACGCCGAAGAGCTCTTGCAGGTTGCCTTCCAGAAGGGCTTGATCCCTGCCATGCGCGACGAACAGATCAATAAGAAGAAATAAGTATGGGTAGAGAGTAGATGCATCGGAAGGCTCAGGAGACAGAACATTGGAGGGGCAAGCCATGGCTTGCCCATCCAATCTTTTATTTTCGCAGAGCCTTCCGATTGACGCCTCTGGTAGAGAGGGTGGACGCTTTTCGGGCAGCACCGCCAACGTGTCTTTCTAAATAGATTCATTATAAGATTATAATACTTAACACAAAATGGGATCATTTCTTTATAGTTATTCAAAAACTGAAATTTTACGGCAATAAACATATTTAGAGTGTAACACTCAATAGTATATCATTCTTATTAAGTTCTCTGTATACGAGCTACTGGACATGCCGATTGGACTGTAGTTTATTCAGTTGGTGGTGGTTTCAACGCGGACGACAGACTTACCAATTTATTATAATATAATATAATGTTATATATACTCCAGTCTACAAATATATATAACAATAATCTCTAGCCAGAATAACGTTTCACCCAAAACTGTTAACAGGTTTCCTTTGTACTTTTCACAAAAAAGGGGAAATGATTATAAGGTACCAAAATAAGAGCACTGTAAACCCAATCTCCAAATATTTCATTATATGATTTGCCTTGATCATTTTATCTCTCCATTTTATTTAAAAAAAATGATATTGTCATCTTCTGTTCTCGGGAATGAAAAGGAAAAAGTCTACCTTTTTAATATATTTGCTACGAATGAAAAGAAAATGTAAACATGCTTGTAAAATAAAAATTACGCATTTTGGCCAGTGAGGATACTCATCATATTTCAACGAATGTGCATATATTGTATTTTGCATTAGGGTCAATATTTTGGCAATATATGGTAACTGATACTTCATTGATATCAGATTTATCAAATTATATTCTATTCCGAAAACATTTTTGCTTACCTGATAATTGCAACCTCAAATTATCGACGCAATAAGGTTGTAGTCAAAATATATGATTGTGTATATTTAGAGTTTTAAAAAAGATATGATTCCACGTTTTTTAATACTCTTGGGGATGAAATACCCACGACATGCAAGAAGGTCGTTATTAACTTGCTTTGCACAATTGCAGTGTCGTGAAATCACCTGACTTTTAGACTATACTGGATCTATGTACGTAAAATTAAATTTTACATATGACTTTCTAATCTGATATACACAGAATAGAAAACAGTAAATTCTATCATTTTTGAGGTGTTTGCAATACTTATTACATGATATTCAATTGATGTGCATGATGCATTAATAAAAGAAGGAGAAATTGATCAAAGAACTTAACTAAAGATTTTATTCATTATTAAGGCATTCGTGTTGAAAGAAATTAGAGTGAAAATTAACCCTGGGTTTAAATTGGTTTTAAAAAATGCAGAAAATGAAATAAAAATAATAGTGAAGGTTTGAAGAAAATCGACCCACAAATAACGAAGTTACGAATATTTAAAGTCTTAATTCTGTGACGTCACGTGCGAGCTGCTCTCCTATGTGTTATGTTATGTACACTGTCCGTCATAAAGGTGGAATATATTTTTTTGCCGTATAGCGACATGATTTTGCTCTGACTTTAATTTCTTGAATATGTTTGTCCCTGCTTTTACTTTTTACCCTGGCTTTATCTTGGACACTCTCCCAACCCTTCACGTGGACCTTTTTTTTTTTTCAACAAAAAAATTTGTCAACCCCCATGATGCCCATTTTTGTCGTTTTTTCTCATGTTGGGGCCCCTTTTTGTTTTCCCGGCCGATCAAGCCCCCCTCAGTCCTACCCCCAGGAAACGCGACTGAGGTGTACTGTTTTATATTGTTCTTTAAGTTAAATCTCTATTTCTGGGGACAGGGTCTCTTGTCTAGGGGAGGGGTTGAAGTAAAAAAAACGCGATTGGTGAAAATTCGAAATATTTTATTCTATCTTTATGCTGAAAACAAAAGAAATTAATAACAGCCGTTAACCCTTAAATATCATCATTTTCCACTTAAATTTTGTTTAGCCTAGATGACAAGGCTGTAAGTAGTCATTATTGATAATATTTTATTTTTATTTATGTTTGGTTGAGATTTTACAATACAATATTTAGGGAAGATAGAAATTTCCGTGGTGTAAAATGAATAAAATGAATGTTGAACCCCAATCAATTTTTTTTTTAACCCTTCCCTTGACAAAAGAGTCAAGCCTGTAACCATACATCTAGATTTAATTTAAAGAACAATAACATATCTCCACCTCAGACGTGTTTCCTTGGGGTAGGACTGAGGGGGCCTTGGTGGGTTGCGTGAACAAAAAAGGGCCCCAAAAATAAGAAAAAATGGCGAAAAAGGCCATCATCTTGGGGTGACAAACATTTTTGAAGAAAAATCCCCGGGAAGGGTTGAGGGAACATCCAAGATATACCCAAGATCCCAGAAAGTGAAAGCGGTGACAAATACATTCAAGAAATTAATAACAGAGCAACATAATGTCGCTTGAGCCAGAAAAAAATATTCCACCTTTATGATGAACAGTATAAATTCCATAAATTGTCTTTTTTTCAGAAGAATGTCAATTATTTCACCTGTGTGGTCGATATATCATCAAATATGTTCATATGCACGCCTCTATCAAATTGGCCCATTCCATTTTCAAGAACCATGAAAAAAGACAAATTTATGGAATTTGCCTTTCAAAACTTTAAATATTCATAACTTCGCCATTTTTGGTCGACCTTCTTCAAACTTTCCCTTACATTTTTCTTTGATTTTTCTGCATTTTTAAAACCAATAAAATTCCAGGGTTAACTTCCCTTAAAGTGGAACCGAACTACAGAAGCATTCCAGTGCCATTAGACTTGACGAGATATTTCACGTCGTCAAGTCGAATTAATGTCCATATAGTGTTGACTTGGATGGCCCATAACACTCGTAGTGTGGGATCCTATGTAGTTTCGTTTGCAAGTCATGTTAATGCTTGGCAACATCTATATATGTGTTCTTCTTGATCACACGAATCAGAAAATATATGTCGCCAATTTTTTAATTGACCTTTTGTGACCCAAAATGAAGGTCAAAGGTCAGGCTTCATTAACATAAACATAATTTTTTTTCAAATTGTGTCAAATTTGGTATCAAATTGTAGGTAATGTTATAGCTAGCAATTAAGTCAATTATCATTTTTTCCACTCGACCAGTCAGTTTTGAGCAATATGCAAATTAGTTTATTTATGCATAATTGAATGCATAATAGAGTCAAGTTGAACGGCGATTAGACACAACGTATCCATAAACAATATTAATAAAAACTGTCAATGAAAAAAAAATAACAACGTTGATATTCTGGTTCATGGTATCAAGGGATCATGTAGAACTGTTGTTATCAATATTATTAAGTTAATAAGGCCAAACAGGACTATGATCAAGACAAAAAAACTCTGGCCCTTACGTATATTCCTTAAACGTTCTATGTGTGTCTTGACCTTTGTTTTATTGGCCATATTATAGCTTAATAATTTTGATAATCATAGTTATTCTTGTTCTACTTGTTCCAATAAATCAGAATATCAACGTTGCTATTCTCTTTTATTGACATATATGACCTCAAGTTAAGGTCACAGTTCAAATAACCTGACACTAATTAAAAATCTGGAAATAGTAGAAACTATGTATTTTTGGCACATTTTACTTTATTTAAAGGTCATAGGTCAATGAAAACGAACATTTCCTGGTTCATAGAATCAAGTAGAACACATTAACAGTGTTCGATAACATATTTAAAGTAATACGGCCCAATAAGTCTAAGGTCAAGAAAAAAACTGTGGCCAAAACGTCTTTCTTGAACTTTGATCTTTGACCTGTTGGTCGTATAAGCTTAACTTTGTTGGCAACTAACATGAATATGTTTACCTTGATGCCATCAACAAAAGAATAGAGGTCGTTATATTCTTACTTGACACATTTGACCTAGAAATAAGGTTAAAGTTCATAGAAAATTCGGTTTTTGCCAAATTAATGCCATTTCCAGGTTGTTAATCATCATATAAATTGACCTTTGACCTATTTTCAAGGTCGTAAGGGTCACCAGAATGTGGCAACAATATTAGGCTAGTATGATATTCACGTTTTAATCTTGATTAGTTTTTATTAATATTGTCTATGGATATGTTGTGTCTGATCGCCATTCAATTATGCATAAATATACTGATTTGCATATTGCTCAAAACTGAATGGTCGAGTGAAAAAAATGATAATTGACTTAATTACTAGTTATAACATTACCTACAATTTGATACCAAATTTGACACAATTTGAACAAAACTATTTTTATGTTAATGAAGCCTGACCTTTGACCTTCATTTTGGGTCACAAAAGGTCAATTAAAAAATTGGCGACATATATTTTCTGATTCGTGTGATCAAATAGAATATATGTATAGATGTTGCCAAACATTAACATGACTTGCAAACGAAACGACATAGGTGCCCACACTAAGAACATGTAAGACCACATTAACCGTTTCCGAGAGTTGAAAATAAACTTTGAGATTCCTTTGTAAACACTGCATAACTCTATCTAGGGACCTGTATTCAACCCGATTCGAAATTGCCAACTTAACGCATATACGATCTGCATCTCCCCAAATGACATGGGGCCTACTTGGAAAAATAAGAATGTCGATTTAATAATTTGTAGAGGTTGCAGAGATGCCAACCCTACGAAATAATTATAACAGAGTAAAACGTAAATAACGCAAATATTTAATAATTAAATGACTACGCATAGGAGAAAGCATGAATAAGAGCATTCAGCGCTGTCATTTAATTTGGGGAGTGCATTCAAGTAAATAGATTTCTTTCTCCTGAGTAAGACCTTTGTTTCAACTGATGATCCAACTATATATTCGCGTTCTGATTTCTAATGGTATAAATATATTGGCATTTCCGATAAACGAAGGTCCAAATTCTCCAAAGAGGCCTATAGTTAGTGAATTTTTCATTTACTTTCTAGTCAAACTCATGTACGCCTCACTTTTTTGAAAGATAATATTATCAGAGACAATATTTCAGAGGGGTGCCATTCAAATTTCATTGGTGGATCACCTTCAAATGTCCAAGGGGGTGTCAAAAATTGTTTCCCGTTTTAAGAAGTTTAGTAATTGGCAAATAACAAGCCTCGGAAAAAACCTAATCACCACAAATTAGTTTGATATAAAAATATACTAAATCATCTGCACTCAAACCTTTTTTGGTGTAATTTAAAAGGATCAACAGTATTTTTTACTGATATATTTGTTACTTTTTTCATACTTTTTTCCCGAAAGAATGAATGTACCTAAATTCCATATTTAGCATTATAACAAAAATGCGTGTGAAATATAATTTTAACGTTTTTAGAAAATTGTCCAAATATGTGCACACTCCAGTTATGATCGCTCTACGCACGACTGCGCTACCAGGAACAGTATCATTTTAGCTTGTCACTTTTCTTTGTGACAACATACACTGTATTTTCCTCAGTCTCTTTACGAAATTTTCGATCCATTGAAGACGATTTCATCGACTTTTTTTTCAGAAGGGATTTGATTTACATTACTTCACGGTAGACGACCTACATTCTCCTATTATACAGGGGCCCGCGGAGCGTTTTGAAAGTGGAGGGGCTGAGCCGAAAGTGAGGGGGGGCTGAATAGGCTAAAAATCACAAAATGTATGCGTATTTTTGCGTTTTTGTACACGTTGGCTGAAAAAAGTTCCGGGGGGGCGTGCAGCCCCCCCCCCCAGCCGCCCCCCCCACCCCCCCGGCCCGCGGCGCCCCTGGTTATAGCCCATTTACTACTCGAAACCTGCAACGTTCACGTCACGATCTGTCAAGCCTGCATGCAACGTTCATGAAATAAATACAATGGATGTCAGGCATGAAATACAATCACAGTCTCTTTGTAATTCGTGTAAAACATTAAAAACCATTCCCCGACTTTTTTTTCCTTACTGGGATTTAATTGACAGTATTTTACACTAGATGTACAGACATTCTCCTATATTAAACTACTCGAATCCGGAAATATTCACCATCACATTCTTCAAAACACTGCAACATTAATGTACCATGAAATACGCCATGTCCTTGGAAAGACGCATGTAAACATGAAAACATTAAAAACGATTTAAGGAATTTAATTTCATTTAGAGTATTTCACATTAGCTGTATTTAGAGTCTAACAATCAATAGTATATCTTATCTTATTAAATTCTCTGCATAGGAAGCTATTGGACATGCCGATTGGATTGTAGTTTATCCGTTTGTGGTGGTTTCACTTCAACGCGGACGACAGACTTACCAATTTATTATAATATAATATAATATGTTATATATACTCCAGTCTACAAATTTATATTATCAAAATAGTCTATAGCCAGAATAACGTTTCACCCAAAACTGTTAACAGGTTTCCTTTGTACTTTTCAAAAAAGGGGAAAATTATTATTAGGTACCAATTTAGAGCACCTGTAAACCCCATCTCCAATATTCCATTATATGATTTGCCTTGATCATTTTATCTCTCCATTTGATTTTTTTTTTAAATGACATTGTCATCTTCTGTTCTCAGGAATGAAAAGGAAAAAGTCTACCTTTTTAATATATTCCAAAATGGTTGAAACATTTGCTATGAATGAAAAATAAAAATGTAAAAATGCTTGTAAAATAAAAAAAATTACACATTTTGGCCAGTGAGGATACTTATCATATCCAACGACTGTGCACATATTTTATTTTGCATCAGGTCACTATTTTTAGAAATGTTTTTTTGTTTTTGTAGTAATCTTTATTGTTCATTCAAATCATAAACATACATGCATAATCTGACAAAATATTACAGAAAATAACATAATGTATGGTAACTTATACCTCATAACTGTTTTATCAAAGTATCTGCCCTCATAACTTACCTTCTGTCAAACCTTGTCAACTGTTTCACGTGGAGGTCTACAAAGACCTATCTAAAGTGCAGCAGTCGACGGCTGGTGGCCCAGACAACATATCGGCTAGAATTATAAGAGAATACTCCGTAGAACTTGCAACTCCCCTTGCTGACATCATAAATACCTCATTTCGTCAAAGCAAGGGTCCGAATGACTGGAAACGCGCTATTGTTATTCCAATACCCAAGACTAGCCCCCCAACGATTGATAAACTGCGAACGATATCGTTAACTAGTCATTTTGCTAAAATAGCTGAAGGATACATAGCAAAGTGGGTACAACAAGATATGGTACCTAAACTAGACCCAAATCAGTTCGGTAATAGAAAGTTTCTGTCCACTAACCATTATCTTATAAACATGCTTCACCTCTTGACCAAAACGGGGACAAATCAAAAACTACGTCCACAGTAGTTGTAACTGATTTCACCAAGGCATTCGATAGGATCGATCATACAATTGCTATACAAAACTGATTGATCTTGGTGTCCGTCCTTCTGTTATATCATGGATTGCGGATTTCCTAAGTACCCGCCAGCAGTGTGTACGCTATTACTCTACTTGCTCTGATTGGGTAGTCACTAATGCCGGGGTTCCCCAAGGAACCCGGCTTGGACCTATCATTTTTTGGCATGGTTAATGATGTAAATCCATCTTTCTGATAACTCTTCTACATTTAAGTATGTTGATGACCTATCTGTTGTAGAATGTAGAAAGTCAATACAACCTTCTAAATTACAACAATCAATGGACTCCCTTCTAACCTGTGCTTGATCAAAATCAAATATATTGAATCCCCAAAAATGTAGTCCAGATGAATATTTGTTTACATGCGATGTCACCTCCCCACCCAACAATATTTATCGTAATCACGAGCTTACAACTGTCAAGTCCACAAGAATCCTAGGAGTTATTATCCAGAATGACTTGAAATGGGACGAAAATCGTAACTGGGCCTCATAAAACGTGCACACAGTAAAAACATATGCTAAAGCTACTAGAAACGACATGGCTTGCCCCAGAACGACCTTTGACCATTATACACGTGTTACATACGTCCGGTTATGGAATACGGAGCCCCTGTTTGGAACGGAGCTCTTACCAAAAGCCAGATCACCAGATTAGAAAGAGTCCAGAAGAGAGCATTGAGAGTGATAGTTGGAAACAGATACACAACATACGAAGATGTTCTAATGGCTTTGAAGATAGCAACTCTCTCTGACAGGAGACAAGATTTGAGTTTAACTTTTTTTCAAAAGACTCTAAAGTGCACGGACCAATTCCAACAATTCTTCCCTCCTGCTAACAATACCAGATTGCTAAGAAATAGACCAAAGATCCCTGAATTGCGCTGCAAAACAAACCGAATGCAAAATAGCGCACTTCCCTACTTGGTCCGTACACTTAATCAGAGTTAGTAATGTAATTTGTGTCTTATAATTGTATAACTTTTGCTTGAAATTGCTTCTTCCGTTCTCCTTCCTCACGATTTCTTTTCTTCCTTCCCCTTCCTCCTCTCATTCATTTTTCCATCTTACTATCTTCTTTGTCAATATTTCCTTTGCGCTTCTCCTCTCTAGCTCTCTACCTTATCTCTTCTGTCCGAATCTCTTTCTCATGACTGTATTGCAATGAAATTCATATAATAGGTAACGATATTAATTGCCAAGCTGAAATATTCCCAGCATTTCTTTTTCCCCTTCCTTTACTCCTTATTGGTCTGTACTTTTTGTTATAAATATGCCATACTCCACTGCTGAAAATATTGCCAGTTTCCAATTTATTTTCCATAATAAGAATAATAAATATACCCACGACTCATTTAGCGCCTTAAAAAATAATAATTGATACATAATTAGATGAGAAAAATTTTGTTTAAACAATCTCATGGTCTTTTCTTTCGAATAACTTTCTCCATAATTGTATTAATATGAATTATACATATTCTGCAACAATATTTATTGATCAGTAGAATTTGTAATAACATTGCAATTTCCAAGACTTTTATTTTACACAATGTAAGAATAATGGTAATTACACTATAATTATTAATATCATTATTCTGCCTTTAAGATTTACAGTTTATTTATAAATGTGTTCTGTTATATTTATTATTGTGTTCTATTTGTATCCCTGTAAAATGTACCTGTATTTTATTATCGATGTTCATTGTGTACAATTCAACATTTATGTTGCGATGCATGATTGTTTTTAATAAATACCATTTTGAATTGAATTGAATTGAATTGAATCTTTAAATATTTCGTTTCATAGATATCCATTCCATTATAATATGAAGAGTTTGATTCCAAAAGGCGCTAAATCCACTTTTGACACTTCTGAGAAAAAGGCATTTGTTTGCAAAATTTTGTACAGGAGTCTATGGGAAATTGAGATTTAAGTGTACTGTCTGGATTTACGTTCCAACTTTTGTTTATAGCCAGGTACCAATCTGAACAATAAGCAGGCATCACTAACTCAATTTTCATCAAAAGTGGATTTAGCGCCTTTTGGAATCAAACTCTTCATATCTTAGCTTGTTTTCGCGATAAGCTTGTAGTCAATATAAATATATATGGGGTAGGCACCATCAGCAGGTGAGGAATATCTTCCTGCTGATTGTGCCTATCATATGATTTTATATATTTGGAGTAAAATAAAAATGACTACTCGTGTTTCAATAGTCTTGGGAATGAAATACCCAGGACATGCAAGAAGGTCGTTGTGAACTTGCTTCTCCCCGATTTGCAGTGTTGTGACTTTACCTTACTTATATGCCATTAGACTTTATTGGATCTATCGACGTGAAATTCCATTTTACATATGACTTTCTAATCTGATGTACACAGAATAGAGAAGAGTAAATTCTATCATTTGTTTTGAGGTGTTTGGTATACTTGAATTATATTCAATTGATGTTTATAATACAATAATACAAGGAGAAACATAATCAAAGATCATGACTTCCGTGTTAAATTTTAAGTTGGAATATACAGAAGCATTTTAGTGTCATTCGACTTGACGAGATATTTCATGTCGACAGTCGAATTAATGTCCATATTGAGTTTACTTGTGAAGATATTTATCCAGTCATGTCGATTTAATTTTTTTTTTAATGTTGCAGAGATGCCAACCCCTACGGAATTATTATAACAGAGTTAGAACGTGAAAAACGCAAATATTTGAAATGGCTGATTAAATGACTACACATAAGGGAAAGCATCAATAAGAGCATTTAGCTCTGTCATTCAATTTTGGGAATTCACTCAAATCAATAGATTTCTGTCTCTTGAATGAGGCCTTTGTTTCAGCTGTTTCTAACCATTTTCGTTATTCGCGTTCTAATTTCTAATGTTGTAATTATTCCGTAGTGCTGGCATCCCTGATAAGCGATGGTCCAAATTCTCCAAAGAGGCCTGGTTTAGTGAATTTAATGTAACTTCTGTAAAAACTAAATCACCTTGCTTTTTCGAAAGATAATATTATCAGATACAATATTTCATAGCTAGGTGTGCCATTCAAATTTTGTTGGGGTCACCTTCAAATTCAAGGGCGTGTCAACAATAATTGTTGCCCGTTTTAAGAAGTTTAGAAATTGGCATAACAGCCCCGGAAAATACCTAATCACCACAAATTTAGTTTGATATAAAAGATTACTGAATCATCTACACACTTAAACCTATTTTGATCGTTTTTAGAAGGATCAAACCAGATATTTTAATGAATATTTGTATTTTCATATTTTCTCCAAAAAAAAATTGAATGTAACTAAATTCCATATTTGGCATAACAAAAATGCGTGGGAAATATTAATTTGTATCTTTTTAGAAAATTGTCCAAATATATGCACAGTATCTACACTTTTAAACACCATTATAATCGCTCTACGCACGACTGGCTAATGATCGAGGCAACAGTATGATTCTGCTTGCTTGCAGTTTCCTTTGTGACAATTAGTCTCATTAGTAATTTTTAGATCCATTAAAGACGGTTTCTCGACTATTTTTTAGAAGGGATTTGATTTAGATCATTTCACAGTAGCATTCTCCTTACAATATCATGGTTAACATGGTTAATGCACCTTTACTATTCGAATCCGGAAATATGCACGGTCACGATCTGCAAACACTGCAACATTGTTAAAATGTTATAATGGATGTTGGCATGAAATACCATCATTTCCATGAAAGACACCCTTTGAAATTGAGTCGGCATAACAAAAAAAATCATGTTCACAATCATTCACAAAAGATCATACTTACAATGAATACCACAAGATCATATTCACAACGAATACCACGCTTATGTTCACACTGAATAAAAAGATCATATTCAGCTTGGGAAAATGTGTCAGGACTCCTACCACAGGCATTCAGTTTCAGTTTCAGTTTGGTTTTTATTCCACATTTCCAATCAAACAATATTTTAAAAAATATATATATTTTATATGTTGTATCAATAATACAATACGGTGATGAAGTTATAAGTCGAATGACATCAGCAGTATACATGGTATAAGAAAGAAATATGAAGGAGCCTAAGTTAAGCTCCTTTCTGGAATTGTGTAAAAGACATAAATTAATAAATAAAGAAAATAAAAAGAGAGATATATATAAATAAGAGTAAATAAAGTATATACATATTTCCTATTTACATGAACAGTAGCATACCGGCATAATAAGGATGTTCAGATTTGGCGTATTAAAAAGCTTTTGGCCGGCATTTACGAAGAGTGACAAAAGCCGGCAGGCAGGCATGGACAATACCCTCTAGGACAACCAAACATATATGGGACATCAAATACATTTTGCTTGTAAGATTATAATTCCACACTGTTTTTCAGCTTTAATTGTATGTAGGCACCACCACCACGCATTTAAACATACCGATGATGGATTTAGTATAACCACCCCCGGACAAATTCCCCAGCCAAAAATCGGTTCGGTGTAAAAATGGCAGAGGTAAAAATGGCAGAGGCAAAAATGGCAGAGGTAATAATGGCGGAGGTAAAAATGGCAGAGGCAAAAATGGCAAGAGGGTAAAAATGGCAGAGTAATAATGGCGGAGGTAAAAATGGCGGCGGTAAAAATGGCAGAGGCAAAAATGGGCATAGAGGTAAAAATGAGGGCAAGAGGTAAAATGGCGGAGGTAAAAATGGCAGAAAAAGGCAAAAATGGCAGAGGTAAAATGGCAGAGGTAATAATGGCGGAGGACTAAAAATGGCAGATAGACAAAAATGGCAGAGGCAAAAATGGTGCAGAGGTAAAATGGCAGAGGTAAAAATGGCAGAGGTAAAATATATGGCAGAGGTAAAATGGAAAGGTAAAAAAAGTGCAGAAGGAAAAAATGGCAGAGGTAAAAATGGCAGAGGTAAAAATGGCAGATGTAAAAATGGCAGAGGTAAAAATGGCAGAGGTAAAATGTCAGGTCTTACGCAATTGAATTGTCATAGCAAATCCCATGAATGAAACATGGCCAATTCCCTTGGGTGGTATCTCACTTCTCGGAAACGCCTTCACGACAGATAAAAAAAAATATAACGTTTCCGTCTCCGATGTTGCGGAGACGTCGCGGAGATGTCTCCACGACGTCATTTTAAAAAATGTAACAAAGAACTATCAAAGAACCGTCTCAAAGTAGTTTCTGTGACTCATGAAACGTCTCAGAGACGTCTCCGCAACAATTTTTTAAAAAAACTTCTTTAAAACGTTTCATGAGTCGCGGATACAACTTTGAGACGGTTTTTTGAAATTGCTTTGTTACAGTTTATGAAAAATGTATCGGAGACGTCTCTAATACTTTTTATCCGTCGCGAATATGATTCTGTCGCGGAGACGTCTCCGCGACGGAATCCTTTGTTTCACGTATAAAGTGTAGGACCTTTAAGAAACGTGTCTGAAAATTAAGGAGAAAGAGGAGACTAAGGAGACACAAGCTATAATGGCAAAACCATGTGAGAGCTGGTCATCTGTCACATCAGGGAATAAAAAATCATCTGTTTTTTGCCCTTTTCCATGCTTTTGTTGGATCTGTCTCTACGCATACTCTTAAAGTGAACAGTTATCTATCTTCTGACTTCGTTTGAGGAATTTATGAATCATGTCTGATTACAAGAAGAAGAAAAAAAGTGAAACGCCAAAGCAGAAGCGAGGAGGGAAAAAAGTTATCGAGGCTCTTGGACTTGAAGTACCCGAAAGCTCCCCGGAGAAAACCCCTGATAAGGAGTCCAGAGAGAGTGGTGCTCAGTCTACCGTGACAAATCCGGAGGGGGAACAGTCAATTTCAGGCGCCGACATAAAGGACCTCATCAGCAAAGAGATAATCCGTGCATTGCGGTCT
>CALNVZ010003431.1:21076398-21152491 GCA_940671915.1 Paracentrotus lividus | reverse complement strand
ATCCCACAAATTACAGACCTATTTCTGTACTGCCTGTTTTATCAAAAGTGTTGGAAAAAATTGTATTCAAACAAGTATATAATTATATTATTCATAACCATATATTATCAGATAATAAATTTGGTTTTCGTCCAGGTTATTCGACCAACACAGCCCTTTTTACAATCACAGAAAATATTCGTAAAAATTTAGACCATGGGTCAGTTGTTGGACTTGTGACACTAGATTTCAAGAAGGCATTTGATATGGTTTCTCACGATATTCTTTTGAAAAAATTCGATAATCTTGGTTTTGATGAGTCAAGCTTATGTTGGTTTAGAAATTATTTAACTTTTAGAAAGCAAGTAACTGTCACTTTCACCATAACAACTAAAAGTTATAAATTCATATATATTCTTAAATCATATAACGTCTTAACATGGGGATCACACAACAGCGTAAGTATGATTATGCCTCTTATCATATTATTCTATAATCTGTTCACATATAAATAACGACTACTTTCAAGAATAGTCCTTAAAATATAGCACAGTTCTATGTATGTTGATGATACTTGTATATACTATACTTCAGATAATCCTGATGATTGTTTCACATCTCAACGAAAGATTTAGCGATGGTTTCTCAATGGTTGAATTGTAATGAATTATTATTGAATCCCAAAAAATGCGAATTTATTCTTTTTGGATCTAAACGTAAATTAATGCCCTATGCAAATGCACAAAAATTTGCATTAATGGAGAACAAATCAATCGAGTAACTGAATGTAAATATTTAGGAGTGATTCTAACCCCATCACTTAGTTGGAATGCTCATGTAAATTTTGTGAAAATCAAAAGCAACTAAAAGCTTATATTGCCTTAAACGACTTAGACCTTACATTTCACAAAGTACCGCCATCATGCTTTATAAGCTCTTTTTCAACCCCATTTTGATTATTGTTCGATTATTTGGTTCAATGCAGGTAAAATCTTAGTTAAACAGTTAAGTATTCTCCAGAACCGATCTCTCCGCATTACATTGAAAGTTGATTCAAGATATAGCACAAACTAATATATGGCCTCTCTTAAAATCGACAGACTAGAATCACGCTGGAATAAGCAAGCAGCATTGTTTGTATTCAAACTATTACATAAGATTCTACCAATGTCATTGTGCTCTAAAATTAACGTAAAAGAATATAAACACAATCTTCGTAACTCCGAATCTATAATTTCCCTTGATAAACCTAAAACTAACTACTTAAGAGAAGGTAGTCTTTATTCAAGCATAAAAACTTTTCAACTCTCTACCCTGTCAAATTCGTGCAATAGATAAGCTTACATTATTTTCAAAAGTCAGTGAACTGTATTGATTTTTAATGCGCGCGTTCCGTGGGAGGGGGGGGGGATCGATATTCTTCAATAAACTATTTTTGGGCCTCATGATGTTACTTTTTTTTCTCTTTCTGTAATAGTAAGTTTTTTTTTTAATCGTTTTCTGATATATGTAGTATTTTTCTTGTGTTTAATTTTAATTTGTATGTAATTTAGTTGAATGTTAACTTAAGTATGTTAATTTTCTGTAATATTGTTTATTTTACACCTGTATATTTGTACTAGCACGGACTCGCTGAAAAGCAGTCTGTTTGGCTGATTGTGAGTTTTTACCGTGAATAAATAAATACAATACAAATGTTGACAAATCCGTCTCAAATGTGTTTCCGCGAAGTGAGAGATACCAAAAGGGGTAAATAGTTAACGAAGAAAGCTAGTTATAAAGGATTATAAAATATCATTGTTGGAGGTGTTCTTAACTTTTAAATTGACTGCCTTCTATTTGGACTAGCTGATTATGAGCTATTGCAATATCAAAGTATTGGCGATTGTTATAGTCATTACTGCACGTGTTACTTCAAAATCGTATTGGTAATTTTATTCTATTTTTTCTCTCATGAGGTAAAAATAATAAAGAATTACTTTTGTTAAGACATGGTGTTGTTTGTCCGTTAAACAAAACGTGCACACCTATTTTAAGATGGCATTCCCACACTGACGTCATAATTTATTCATAATTTGTTATAACATGTACAGTTAAAAGGTAAAAATGTAAATAAAACAATCGTTCACTTTGGTATAGCAATATCTCATAGCAGATAGTAATCCTACAAATGGAAGTCAGTCAATTCTAAATATAAGGACCCTCCAAGCAGTCCAGCATTTAAATTTGAAAATCCCTTCTCAGTTTTCTTTATGAATGTCTTACCCCCTTCCTAAAGGGAATTTGCCATAATTATGAGCATGGGCTTTGCTATGACAATTGGATTGCGAAAGACATTTCATTTTACTTCTGGCATGTTTATCTCTGCCATTTTTACCTCTGCCATTTTTGCCTCTGCCATTTTTACCTCTGCCATTTTTGCCTCTGCCATTTTTACCTCTGCCATTTTTACCTCTGCCATTTTTACCTCTGCCATTTTTGCCTCTGCCATTTTTACCTGGCACCCAAAAATCTACCCTCTAACTCTACACAGAATCTTAAAGGGGAAGTTCACCCTGGAATTTTATTGGTTTTAAAAAATGGAGAAAAATAAAAGAAAAATATGAGTGAAGGTTTGGAGAAAATCGCCCCAAAAATAACGAAGTTATGAATATTTAAAGTTTTAATTTTGTGACGTCACATGCGAGCAGTTCTCCTATGTGTTATTATGATGTAAATTCCATAAAGTGTAATTTTTTCAGAAGAAAATTAATTATTTCACCTGTGCGGTCGATACATCATCAAACATATGTTAATATACATGCCCTTTATCAAGTACCATGAAAAAAGACAAATGTATGGAATTTACGTACACAACACATGGGAGTGCTGCTCGCACGTGACGTCACAGAATCAAAAATTTAAATATTCATAACTTCGCTATTTTGGGGTCGATTTTCTTCAAACTTTCATTCATATTTTTTTTTTGCATTTTTTTTGCATTTTTTAAAACCAATTAAGTTCCAGGGTGAACTTCCCCTTTAACCATATTCCTTGGGGTTGGGTAGATGTTCTGGTGTAGTAAGTTGTCCTAGGGGTAGTTGTCCTGATACAGCAGAGGCAGGTATTTTCATGTAAAGTGTTTGTCAATTACATGATTAACTAATCGACGGTAAAGTATTCCAGTTCTCCGCGATATGTGAAAAACAACAATAAATAATATATGCGAGTTTAAATAGTTATTAAAGGGGGAAGTTCACCCTGAAGTTTGATTGGTTTTTAAAACTTCAAAAAAGTTAAGAAAGAAAAATATGAGTGAAGGTTGAAGAAAATCCACCAAAGAATAAAAAAGTTATGAAATATTGAAGTTTTTATTTTGTGACGTCACTTGCGAGCTGGTCTCCCCTTATATCGTGTGTGTAAATGCCAATTTGTCATTTTTTCATGGTTTTTGATGAAGGAATAGGTTAAATTAATTAATATTCTCCTGAAAAATGGCAGTTTATGGAATGTGCGTAAGACATATATGGGACAGAAGCTCGCAATGACGTCAAAAAATGAAAAATTTAATATGTCATAACTTCATTATTCTTTGGTATATTTTCTTCAAACCTGCCCTCATATTTTTCTTTATTTTTACAAACCAATTAAATTCTAGGGTGACCTTCCCCTTTAATAAGAAAATATGTTTGTAGACTACAAATTCATTTGAGTTTGCATGAAACGTATAGAATAAACGGTTGATAGTAAATATAAACATTTAAAAAAGGCTTTAAAAAGGTATACAAATTTAAAGTTTAACGGACAAGCTATGATATGTAGCTACATGAGCTGGGACACTACAAGTAACTTTATGACAATTTTACTTCTTCTTTTTTCCTTTTTTTTTTTTGATGGCGCTCTTCAATCTGTGTTGGAACCAAAGATCGTCCCCAACAGTGGCTGAATACACCTCTTTATCATGTTTATGCCTATACTGAATCAATAACAGTATTATTCACAGACACGGTCCAATAGGCACAGCGTTCTGTTCACAATAGCAACCAAAAGTGGGGGAGATTTAAATGTACACAACTTTTAGTCTATTGTCGCGGTGTAGTGTTTATACTTTTATTCGGCTACACTACACGAAGATGTATACAGTATAGTCGAAGTATTATAAGAAACAAAATGATCTAGAGCCCAAAATATATTGGTTTTCGTCAAAAGGAAAAGACAAGATACTGGAACTAAATCTGCGGGGTATACTATTTGCAGCTTTATAACATGGTGAGTCAATAAAATATAAATTAGAACTGTAAAGTAATCTTGTGACATGTACTTATACATGCAGTTAATAACAGTTTCATGTATATAATACTAAACGTCACTTTAATCTAATATCAGTGAACGTAGATTTCTTCTGCGTGTTATTATTTCAAAGTCTTTATATTAACTCTACTAAAATGGGAAAGGAAAACGTGAAAGAAATTGGTACGTGCACAATAGATGTACTTGGTAGGCCAGGAGTGGTGAATGGGTGGTGCCTTTCTTTAAAAACAACTCTACACTAATATACATTCAGACATGTCTTCATGTATGGGTGGGGGGGGGGGGCTTGAGAAGGTTTATCTTCTGTTTCTTTCTTTCTTTCTTTTTTTTGTTGGTTGCTTTAGTTTTGTTTTTGTTTTGTTTTTGTTTCGTTATTGTTTTGGGGTACTTTTTAAGTTGTTTATTTAGTTTTAAAAATCGGAATTTGGTTTGTGAATAGTTTTGGGCTCCACTAAGCCAGTTTTCAAGTGGGAGGTGGCACCTCTACGTTACGTAGAGCTTGTATTTTTCCTTTCCACTTGGTTTCCTCCAATTTGGATGCATGACATTAGTAAGTTAAACATAATTTATGAAGAGTTTAATTCCAAAAAGGACTTAATCTACTTTCGATGAAAATTGAGTTGTGTTATTGATATCAGACCATTTTTCAGGTAGGTAATTTGAATGAGTAAAAAACTAAAGTTTTAACGTAAATTTTGAAAACAACCTTTTGATAATACACTTTCTAAAATTACTTTCGTATAGACGCCTCAAAATCTCGTAAACATATTGACGCTTTCCCTGAAATTACAAAAGTGGATTTAGACCCTTTTGGAATGAAACTCTTCATATAAAACTCTTATATTACAGTCGAGTACAAAATTACTCCTGTCAAATATTTTCAAAAATCGTCCAATAAAAGCAATAAACCCGAATATCGCAATTAGCGCTTATATATTTCGGCGCCGTAATATGATATGGCGCCTGTGGTCTTAAACGGTTTTAATAACTGCCAAAATATCATATCAGCACCCATATTATAATTATATATCACACTGTAGCACAGCCAATGTTTTATTCGGTTAAATAGCTGATGATATATATTTTAAGTCATAGGCGCCAGTCAATGCCGCTATTCCCAATGAACGCCGATATCCATCATTAGGCATAATTCTATCCAGAAGAGTCGACTATACAGTCTGTGTCAAAAAAAATGGTACAGTCGGGGAAAAAATAATTTAGGTATGAAACCTTTTCAAATGTTATGTATATATGGGATCAGATTAAAGCCAATATATTTTTCTTGCCGATACAATTTATTTCAAATAATTTGCTTTTGTAGAACAAAAGTTATGCTAACTTTTGTGTGAAGCCAAGAGATTTAACTTTGCACAAATCTATTGTTCTTTTAGGGCAATTTCGGAGGCTTATGTTCGAAACCTACACAAAGGCATGGCAAGGCGTGCGCAAAATGGATTTTTAATTATTGTAGAAAACTAATCATATCTCAAGATCTACTGCACCAAATGAGATGGAAAAAATTGCAGAATAAAGCTCATTTTCCCTGCTTTATGAAAATACCAAGCATTTTAAAGTGGTTACTAATCTTCATACAATAAAAAAATGTTTCCCAATTGTACCATTTCATTTGACACAGACTGTAATTCCACGTTTTGCCGTTCCTTTTGCAATATCTCAAATGTCACTAGAGATATGAGCTTTAAAAATCGTGGATTGTATAGGCCTACAGAGCGTATCAAAAAAGAAATAAAGGTGAATAAGTTCACTGGTGTCAAACATCATCGGACACAGGTCTATTCCATAATGTGTGGCAGCAGTGAAAGGATTCCCTCGGTCTTGTCTCATTTTCTTAAAACTTGCAAAAAAGGAGATTTTTTTTGCACCTGTCACCTTAATTTGTAATTTACTGGGTTATGTGTGTATCATTGCAAAAGAGCAGAGAATGTTCTGCAATTATATGTTGGATATATATTGCTAAAATAAATGAGCTTGGAATATGATCCCTCTAAAATTGGATTAGGCCCTATATGTTTTTCGATGCGCACAGTAAATGTATCGTCACCAATTAAAAGAAGACATGCATTATAAGCTTTTGGAGTACGGACGTCAAAGTTCAAGGGTTACAAAAGAATACATGTATACAAATAGAGTAAAACTTGATGCAGGGCAGTTGATATAAGTTTTTTTTTACAATCAGGGTATACCCATCTGTCTCATTTGACCAAATGAAGGCCATTTTTTTAAAACCACATACCCTGATCGTAGAACAACCCTTAAAGGCCTACAATTTTTCTCTATTTTTTTCTTCATGAACGCATAATGAAAGATGTCTCTCAATTTCCTAAACACAGGACCAATCTGCTGAGTCTCAAAACTTGCTCTTAAACGACTTGTCACCACGAAAGAACCCGGTCAAACTGAACCTTCCAGCATCATTCGGCCGTCGTTCTCCACTCAAACCTGCCAACAAGTCATCTTCCCGTATCAACAGCAGCTCTTTGAGTTCCATTCATGGCGGTCGTGTCCTCAAAGAACTGAACACCTTCCGTAACCAGGGTCTTCTCTGTGATGTCTCTGTCGTGACCAATGGCACCAAGATCGAGGGGCATCGGACTGTACTCGCGGCCAACAGCCGGTATCTCTGCGACCAGCTTCTGAAAATTGCATCGAGAGGGAAATCGCCAGTTACCAAACCTGAGATCCAGTTGGATGGAATATCTGTACGAACACTCCGTGCAGTGATGTCCTTCATGTATACTTCTGAGCTGGGAGATGACATTTCCATTGAGCACATTCTTGATGTCTTCTGTGCTGCGGAGAAGCTTCAAATGCCGGAGCTGAAACAGTACTGCGAGGAACAGACCAGGAACTTACTCAAGCCTGACACGAGCCTGAACACCTTAAAAATAGCAGAGACTGCAGGTTCTGACCGAATCAAGAGAACGATCCAGAAATATATTGCAGAGAATTTTATGTTGTGTTTCAACAGCAGTGATGACTTCTCATCTATAACTGCGGATAACCTAATGGCAATAAGTCAATGTGACGAGTTCCATCAAAACAGTTCTGCCAAGGAGTTGCTTCATGCTTTGATCTCCTGGATTGAAACAGACCCAGTGTCTCGACTACAGCATGTGGAACCCCTTCTTGAAGCGATCCGTTTCCACGACATTCGCCCAGTGGACATCCGAAGAGAGATATCCTCCATAGAATCCCGCCTCGCAAAACCAGAAGACGCACCACTGAAGCAGCGCCTGTTGTCTTGCATTGCAGGTCACACACAAGACTGCATTCGTCCATCCCACATGACCCAGGCCCCCGGAAAGACGACCTTCCTGATAGTAGGTGGAGATGATGCTTCTGGTGCTCCTGTGGATAAGACCTTGACATATAGTCCCATGGATGGGACCTGGAGGGAAGGGACAGCCATGCCCATTCGCAGGCTAGACCATGCCAGTGCTGCATTGAATGGTGCCTTCTATGTTGCAGGTCAGTTGAATTTTGATGCTACAGTCAACCTTGCCTAAGTCAAATCTGTTCGGACTGAAGAATTAGTTTTGACTTTAACAAAATTTTGACTTATAAAGGGTTAAAAACAATAGAATATAAAGAGCAGATCATGACTTAATCAAGCCTCCGAACTAGGGCGATTATTTTACTTATGCAAGTTTGACTTAAGCATGGTTGACTGCATTTCAACAAATGTTAGTTTTATTGAAATCACTGAAATTCATTTGAATTTATGGTCTCTTACTATTCTAAACAAATAATCAGAAATATCATACTTTTACTTTGTGAAGGGATCTTACATTAGATACAAAGAATAATCTAGGCCATCGTGTCCTATATTTTTCTTGAGTTTCTAAAAATGGCTGTTTCTGTGACTACCCCTCCCCCCTCCGAATCGGTTATTTTACTCACTGTGCTTATATTGATGTGCCAGGGGTACAAACATGTAGGTGTTTCAGGATTCAGATGTATTCACACACACATTTGTAATTTTAAAAGAATTTTCTCGACAAAATATTAGAAGAAAATGTTATGCTATCAACTTCTTCCTTATATGTTTTCTTATAATCAGGTGGCCAACACTCCGGACACAACAAGGCAGCAGACAGCATAGGCACCTTCCATGTGTATGACAGCAAGACAAGCGCTTGGTCCCAGCTCTGTCCCATGCAGAAGCGTCGTGCTGTCTTCACTCTCAACTCACTCAACAACCGATTGTACGCAGTCGGTGGAAAGAATGCACATGGCTCCCTCGCTAGCGTTGAATTCTACGACTCAGCCTCCGAATCCTGGACCTATGCCAGTCACATGTACACGGGACTCTTCGGCCATGCCAGCGTGGTCCTCGACGACAAGATCTATGTCACCGGTGGGGTCGTCGCGGGTCGCCACTTCACGAACGCACTCCAGTGCTACCATCCAAAGTCAGATAAGTGGGTCCACATGTCTCCAATGTCATCAAAGAGGGCGTTCCACATGATGTGCGCGGCTGATGGCAAGCTGTTCGTCTTTGGAGGCAACACCAGGGATGCGTCAGCTAAACGGGTCGATTGTGAATCCATGGAGTGCTACGATCCGACAACGGACACTTGGGAATGCATTGAGGATATGCCACGCCCAGTGTGCTTTGCAGGAGCTGCGACCCTGGACGATAATATTTACGTCTTTGGAGGGTTCAGTGGTAAAATGGCTAAGCGGCATGCCGACGTCCAGTGCTTCAACGTGGAAGATAGATCGTGGTCTCTGGTTGGTCAGTTGCCTGAACCAATCATGAGGCTTTCCGTTAGTGCCTTAGAAGCTCCGTCTGCTCTCATCGTTCATTAAATACCATATTTACTCATAAAATTTCAATGTAATCTTCAGTAGATAATAGGTTCTAGGACACCTACTCCCTAGACAATTACCCCTGGATAATTAACCCCTGCTAAAAATCTACCCCCTAACCCTAACGGTGGGTAGTTGTCCTTGGGGTAATCGTCCAGGGGTAGTTGTCCTAATACGGCCAAATAAAGTCATGAATAACACATTTTTAGTCATTACATTGTTTTAATAAAGTTGTACTTAGGTAAAGTAACTTTGAATTAATCATCACAGAGTTTAAAGTTTGCATTTATACAAATTGGAACAAGAAATATGTTGGAAAATTACATCTCAATTACTGAAACAATGCATGTTATTGCTCAGCATGTGGTTTGGATGACAAGATGCTATAATATCTAATTTTCTTTTGCAAATACCTTGGCTATTTTTTCTTGAAAGAAAACAACATCCAAGGAGATCAACAATCTTACAGGAAGACAATAAGAGATGAGCAATTAAAAAAAAATAAATATATCATCAAAATTGGTTATCAAAAAAAAAAAAAAAAATGAAAAAATGAGCAAAGAAAAAGGGGTTGAGCGCCTGACTAGTAACCAGGAGGTCTCTGGTTCGAATCCCGATAGTACCCCTTTTTCTTTGCTCATTTTTTCATATTATATATTTCTGGTCAGTTTCCTTCATTATTACAAAGAAATGTTACAATGGTTTGAAAAGTACAAGACTTTTTACACTTTCATAACTCTTATTTAAAGGAGAATTGTCCCTTTGTAGATAGTTGGCTTACTGTGGATGCAGAAAAATCAAATAAGCACATTAGTGAAGATTTGGTGAAACTCGGATAAATGATAAGAAAGTTATAAGTATTTGAATATTGAGATCTCTAATGACATAGGAAATCTCCCATTGGCAACGCGGTTACCATTTGTGATGTCACAAAGGGAGAACTCCCCATATGGTGTGCACAAAAACTATTCAAAATGTCTCTTTATTTTCATTTTAACGATAAAAAGCTTTTCTTTTCATGATATATTATAACTTTCATATATTTACAAGTCATCCCATAAAAAGATTTTTATTCTCCCTTTAGAATCAAGAAAAGAGAGGATTTTAGTACAATGTGTACAATAAATATGGGAAAGATCTCCCTGCATTACATCACACATCATGGTCGCGTTGCCAATTGGAGGATCTCCATATCATAAGTGATCTCAAAATCTAAAAATTCATATCTCTCTTATTCATTGCCTGATTTTTCTGAAACTTTCCCAATATGTTTTGGGGGTTTGTCTCCATTCACTGAAGCTAAATTCCTCTGAGGGATAATTCCCCTTTAATAACCGATTATGATAAATTCTTTTTGAAAATTCACCATCTTATTTCACTCCTTCATATAAGATTGAATCTATCTTTGGGTGTGGGTTTCCTTTAATATAGAACTACATTTAGTTGTAAATTACATTCAGTGATAAATGTTTTACTAATACAGTCTGACCTCGCTTGTCAGGCCATGTTTCGGCCCACACGTATCTGAATATACATATGTGAAATGGCCAGATATAGATATGAGAATCTTGTGGGTCTACCATTTCTATCAAATTTTATAGGAAATTCAGGGGGGTTAAAAGGGTAGATGATTGTGATCAATGATGTCCTTCATTGGGTAAGGACTTTGAATGAAGTGAGAAAAGTACCAATTTTATTGATGCCAATGTACTGCACTGTAAATATGTACAAAACTTTATTATTCAACTCAGTTTTAATTGTAAATATTTAAGATATATCAACATACTTAATACTGATCAAAAACACTTTTTTTTTCAAAAATTCATTTTAAAAGGCATACTCATTGCTACCTGCATTGTGAATCTCATATTGCACATGCCAATGATAAACCTTGTATTGTACATGGAGGGTTAGAAAATTCTATAAAATATTTAATCCATTTTTTATTTTTCATTGTAATTTATAGCAAAGACAGTTCTGGTTAACAGAGAGTTGGTTTGAGTTTGACTGACTGAACACAGAATAAAGGCAAAATAAACCAATACAAAACATTCAGAGTCATGAGTGAAACTATTCTTTTATATGTAAAGAAGCCAGACAGATATTGATTTATTTTCTAGGGCATTCCATCATTGCTTGATTACAAAAGAAATGAATTGATTGTTTTGACATGATGGAAGGACCCACTCCATGGATTAATGGAATTTGAAAGAGCTCTAAGGTCAAAAAGGGAAATAATTTGTGAATACATGTTGTTAAAGGGATTGGGTAAGATTAATTTACTATCTCTCTATTGCAAGCAAGATGGGGACTTCACAACAGGAAATGATGAGTATGTTGTGCTGCGTTGAAACGCACATGGTTTGAAAAGTATTCCGGGACTGGCTTTCAAAATTTGAGGATAAAAATATACATGTACATATCTCAAAAGTAAAGCAAGTACTTCAACAACTGTAATTTTGAAGGGATGTCAGACTCAATTAATGCTAAATCAAATAAATTGCAATTTGAATATCAATTATCATTCAATTTTACTGCATCCCTTAAAAAAAAAAAAAAAAAAACCCAAAGAACTTAACTGATAGTGGCAACTGATCTTACTTCTCCCAACAGCAAACTCAGAAACCATTGGTGTCAGATAAAGTTTTTTAGGAGTCTGATGCATTTTAGCTGTACAAAATTATTTTTGTTGGCCTCGATCCTGTATTTATTCAGATATTGGACCATTCTTTCTTCAAAGGGTGTGCAGTCAGTCATTTGGTAATGAATACATGTATTCAGATTGTATTCAATTTGATACATTTCATAATAAAGGGGAACATGAAATTTTCATTGAAAAACAGCATATTTGATAAGGAAACAACTTTGAAAACTATTCAAAGAAATTTGTTAATTGAATCAGTATAAGATCATGTAAATGCACAAATAAACCAAATCAGTAATTGATCCCTCATGTTTATTACATTGAAGTATAAGTTATCAGCTCTTAAATCATTACCTTCACACAATCAAACAATTTAGCTGTACTGGGTAGCACAGTGTGAAATTCAATTAATGACTGTTCTCTTGAGAGACTTAATTAAAGGTAGAAAACTTGCCCTACATTGTACCTCGAACATGTTGTGAGGATTAACATCTGATAGTCCACCAAAAACAAAAATTATTTAGTAATGTGGGATTGGCAGCGACTGGATTTTTTAATTCAATTTTCATGAGATGTTTTAGACAATATATGCAAGGTAACTTGCTTTTGAATTCATATAATGAATTACTGTATGAATAGGTATATCAAAATTGCATATTTGAGTGTTATGGCTCTTCTAGTACAAAAAAATGGCAAAAAGGCAGGGAACTGCAGTCACATCGATTGCAGCCGGCCTTCAACTGGTATTTGATTTGGCATTTCCTATGACTTGAAATCTAAAGCAATTTTAATATTCATATTCAGATGACCAACCTAGACCTCAGTGAGATCCAATTTACAATTTTAAACTCCATCACCAATCTTATTGCTATTTCTATCAAACTACACTCACAGCCAATTAAAGAAGATCATAAATAGTGTTTCATTGTTTATTATTGTTTCTCTAAGTACTGGTATTATTATTATTATTATTATCATTATTATCATAACGGTGAGGTTTCTTCTCGTGTACAACAGTCCGGAGAGAGTAACTTGCTCCTACTGAATATGCCTTACCACCATCATGTATGTTTGCAGCTCAAGTGATTAGCATTCGCTAGATACAGTGGAGAGTAGTCATGATGTTAGAGTACCGCTACTGAAGAGAGATCTGCAATAATAATACAAGAGGTGGTTAGTACTACAAGAATGAAACATCGCAGGGAATAAGGGCATTGCTAAAATGAAAATTAAAGACAAAGCAGCCTTAAATTCATTAATGAGTACATGTGCAAAGCAAGAAGGGAGAGAAAAGGAACATTATTCCATAGAAAATCAGAAAAAAAAAAATTAGTTCAGCTTGCACGAATACATATTGTAATAAGGTACTGTACTTGTAATGGTCACAATGAGAGAAAGATAAAGAGAGAAAGAAAGAGGTGAAGATAGAGGAAAGGAGAGAGGGTCACAGATAGTGAAAGACAGTGAGCGAGTGATACAAACAGAAAGGCAGTCATAATTGCCACAGTGGTAGAGTGGAAAATTTTTGATGAAACACAAGATCTTTATCTTAGCTTAAAATATCAGCCAATATTTCCAGCGATGACACACAATAAAATCAAAGTGCCCATGGCATGCACACTTCCCTGAAGTACATACTTGCTATCCAAGAAAACAACCCACCTTCAAATTGATCATCATTGATTGCAGACGACAGATAACCCTAACTCAGGTTACAGATGTATCATCAGCTAACGATGAGGAATCATCGAATATGAGATCTATTGGAGCAAAAAAGGAAAATCAGAAAATTCCATTAAAAAATTGTTGAAAGTAGTAAGTCTTGACGTCATTGAGTTTTGAGCTGTTGATTGTCATTTTGAAGTATTGACTGAAAGCCAGGCCCAACAGGATATATCTTTATTCAAATTTAATCATGGGTACAGCCCCCTAATGGTAATTCATGACATACATTTAGGTTTACAACATTAACAAGAGATTTGCCCATTTTTTCTAAACTTTCCTGTCCAAATTGCAAATTTAGAACTTACATAAAATGTCATTTCTAGACATTCCTGACCTTTCAGTAAAATTAAGATTACTTTCAAAGAGCTACAGTTAAATGCAAAATTATCTAACCCTTCTCACATCTTGGACATTCTGGGAAAATGTATAAGATTACAAATGCAGACTATCACTAAATCAGTCAAATAGGGATGAGCAGTTCATTACAAATGTTAAATTGTCCCTTTTTCTCACCGTTTTCATTATAGCGAACTTCTTTGAGATACAAGCCATATGGTGGAGCCATTGTAGTCCCATGCATGTGACTGTTATCACACGATTCCAACATGGTTGTGACATCAGAGGGTGATAAGCGGCCCAGACCCACTGCTACTAAGGCTCCCGTCATCCTGCGAATCTGAAGGAATGAAGGTTAAAGTGATTGTTAGACAGCTGAAAATTTTGCTTTGACCAGTTTTTACTAAGAATGAGACCCGAAGTACCTGTAGGTATATGTAAAGAGTTGAAAACTACATGTATTACTAAAACATTTCAATATTCTCAAGCTGAAAAGTAGTACTTTAAGTAGGTATTTGATACCTTTTAAAATTAAGTACAATTCATGAGCACATTCATATAAGTCATAAATCAAAAATTATGTTTATGCCAAAAAATGTTCTTCTCTTATTTTGTATGGAATATTACAAAGAAGGTTACTCTGCATAAAGATTGGTCTTTGATCATAGCAAAGTTTTCACAAAATTTGAAAAACTGCCATGTTCATGGCATAAAACATTTGCATATTTGATCATCAATCAAGAATCATCAACTTTAAATATTACTTGAGTGAAGATATATCTACCATTAGATCCCTTCCAATAATCTAGCTACATGTACGACTCTGTCAAAGCAAATACGAAAACTCCAACTCTTGTGTTGGAAGGCTACATTTGAAAAATCTCCCACTTTCCCGCTCGAGTTTGAATTTCTCCTGCCCGGCCTGGCTTTATTCTCCTGTCTTTCTCCCACACAGCAGTCTCATTGACAAAAGTGAATCTGAATCGCCTCATTTATTGTTGTCATATTATGTTAAAAGATATATATAAAAGCACTATAGATCTGTTACAACCCTATAAGTGGCTTCTGGCCAAAAGGAATTTAGTGCTTTGTGCTGGGGATTTGGTCTGCATGGACATTAAACCAGAGTTTCCTATTTGTAAGTGGGGTATCGGTGGGAAAAATTCCCGCTTAACAAGTGCTTAGGTTTGGAGTCTCGGCAGATATTTAGTATTAAGACTGACCTGTCTGTACAAGAAGGATTTACTATGAAATGTCAGCTCCCAGAACTCTAGTTGACCAGTCTTGTTGCAATGCTGGTTGAGGAATCCATGCGTCCTGCTCAGGTTGATAGCTTCCATAGTCTTGATGGGAGATTTCTCGTGATCGTCAACGCTAGCACTTCTGAAGGCGCTGAAGTCATGAGTGCCTACCAACCTCCTGCTTGCTTCTTCCATTGACTGTATGTCAAGCCTTGAAAGATAATAATAATACTAATGATTAATATCAATAATAATAATAATAATATGGATAATAACAACCTCCAGATTGATCATCCATTATAGATGATAGATAGATTTATTGTGGTTATCCAAGCTAGCATTCCTGAAAGTGCTGAAGTCACAAAGGTATCCCTTTTGAATTTGTAGAAACAGCCCATTTGTGACACTCATCATCAGTGCATTCAATGTCCGTTTCTCCCACTTTGTGGGGTTGGACAGTTCATTTCCTTGATGGCTCTCCTCCATGGTGTCCTATCATTTGGGTCAATGTGGGTAGTATTTGACAATTTTCTGTCCTCTTTGATAGTTTCCCCCCATGTCTTGCGAGGTCTCCCATAAACAATTAAAAATTACAAAACCACTTCCTCTCAGACCCAGCGACATCTGGGCAACTTACAAAGACATTGACTTGGCTATCCAATCTACCAGGAATACATCAATTTAGTCATAAAGAAATCGCTGACTAATATTTCAATACGCATGGCTTGAAAAAGTCTCAACAAAAAAATTGAGCATGTTTAACTTTTTCCGCCGCAAATATTTTCAATAACTGGCAGACTTGAAAGTCACCACTACTTGCTTGCAACTTAAAAAAGGGCCTTTTGAAACTCAAATGTGCTCAATATTTTTTTAGCCTTTCGTTTGATTTACCGCAACTCCCTGGAGACCCTGAATACTCAAGTCAAGAACTAGTCTCATGGGCAGTCATGTGGGCTCTTAACCCCAAAACCAAAACCCACCATAAGGTCTAAGGGTAACACTTACATTTCAATCAATGGCGCTTGTCAAAGATTAGCCCTGTAATAAGGAAGTTACACAATAAGTATACAACTGGCATTTAAAAGATCTACCTTTCGTTCAACGCCCAACACCTCTGTTTTTCAAAGACGGGCAGCTCCATTGGTCGGCATCCGATAGCAAGGCGGTAGAGATAAGTTCTTCCTTTTGCGAGGTGCTGACTATGAAAATTGTCTGACACTCTCTGGGTCTTGATAACTCTATTCAAGAAGTAAAGTAAACAAAAGCACAAACAATTATTTTCTATGAATTCATCTTTTGAGCTGCTTTATGCTCTGTAGTTTTCTACCCCAAAAAAAGTATTATAAATCTAAAACATTAATTTTAATAAACTTCATGGAATTATTCAGAAATGACAAAAATGCAAATTAATATGTTACACTTATATGTCTAGTGAAACTAGTCACCATTTCTTTTGGATCCAGTTGTTGTGTCGCAGAATAATTTATGATCAGCAAAAATAAAATTGAGAATTTTTAGATACTTAAAATCAGGAGATTTTGATTTATAAAGTCCTATAGAGAAATTCAGAATATATGAAAGTAAGGACCCACCAAACATCATCGTTCTTTAATTTCTTCTTGAGAGATGATCTGATGCTCTGATGCAAAATATCTGTGGGTTTACCTGTCCTCTTTGACTTGAACAGCCTTCAATTATAATTGATTGATGACCTCTATCAAGGATTTCTCCATGGAATAGGGGAATTGGGAAGACTACAGACTCACCTGACATCTTTGTTCTGTAATTTCTTGTTGAAAACTGAAGCGATGTTCTAAGATACAAATCTCTGGTTTCACTCGTCCTATTCGTCTAGAACAGCATGGTGCAACCCTTAAAATACAAATATTAATTGACCCGCCACTACCAGGGTGCGCCATGGAAAAGGGGAATAGGGGAAGAACATAGACTCACCTGACATCTTCGTTCTGTAGTTTCTTGTTTAGAGCTGATGTAATGCTCTGAGGTGCGATTTCTCGGGGTTCACCCGTCCTCCTCGACTTGAACAGCATGTCAAAGTGAGCCGTGTTGCATAAGGCATGGACTCCTGTATCGGTTCTACTAGAGACATGCATCTTCACTGGAGCAACAGGTCTGAGTTCTTCCAAAGCTTCCTAGAATTTAAATTAACAAAAGAAAAATGAGGAAGATTTTAAAGTAAGACTAGCGCCCTGTAACATAAAAGAAAACAAAACAGAATGCCACTGAATCATTTGATATCGCATTCTACTTACAATTTTGATGACATTGTCACTCGAAAAGAAGAATATTTAGATCTAACCTTGTTGAAAGATAAAAAATCGCAACTCACTTTTTGCTACCGTCTTCATCCCAAATAGGACGGTCGTTGAGCGATTTAGCGTACCGTGTTGAATGACTACGGTAGGCATAGTCTTGGTATATGTACCAACAAAAAAAAACAACAAAGAAATACATTTCAATTATAAAGCGAAATAGAAGGAAGAAATAGCCTATATAATAGAAATGAAAGTAAAAGGACAAAACACAAGGAAATACATTAGAAATAATAGAAAAGAAAATGAAAGAAGAATAAAGCAGAGAAATACATAATAGGGGTCTAAAATGTGGGAAAAGAAGATGAAAGAAGAGCAACACAATGTAAACTTAAAACTATTTAAAATATATTGTAAAAGACTAAAAATAATATAAGAATATGCATGTGGAAAACATAATAATAACAATGTTAACTGGTGACTAAAATTATATACTTAAAAAAAGAAGAGAAAAAAGAGACGATCCCAACATCAACATGCAACATTCAACATGAATCGGAATCACAACAAACTCCTTTTGAAATATTGTGTAAAAAATGTTTGGCTAGCTTCAGCAATTTACCCGAAACTTACCCGACCTTTTATAACAAGCCGACTCTACTTACTTCCAGTACATCTTGTACACCAATGAATCTTTCCTCTGAAGTCGAAGAAAAACCACTTGCTCGAACGACTCCCCTATACATAGAAGTGGAAATATATAAAAATTGATATTAGAAAAGCCTAAACCTCTATTGATTACCTAGAGGAGTAAGAGGAAAAAGCAGATGTAATTTGACCAACTGCTTCAAAACTATGTGTTAACTTAGTTACTTTAGTTGCAAGAATTCATCCAAAACACTTGTTTATCAATGGACACGGTTATTGAATAATAATGTTAAACCTGGTGTATAATTTTGGTAACAAAAATGGAATTGGCACAAAACCGATCAAATGTTGTCCACATTGCACTAAAAGATATATGTGTGTGAGATCTTGTGACATACCTTTCATTATTTCCAATGAATTTCATTGAAAATGTTTTGAATGAAGCGTAATTTAACTGCCGTTTAGACCTCTGCTGAGACCTTCGCACGCCGGAGGTTACGGCGTGAATTAGTGCGAAGATCTGTGTGCAACACCCATCACAAGAGAATCCCCATTGGTTTTCCATGTGAGCACTAACCTGAGACGGGTCCCCGTCTTATCTTTTTTTTTTATATATATTATGAAATAAAGACACTAAAACAAGATTTAAAGTACTGTAATTTGCTTTATTATTGTTATTGGATTCATAATTTATCTGAATGTGAATCTAAATTATTTTTTTCTTTCTCCCGAAACTATACACCACCTTTAAGGATAAAATACAATAAATAATGAAAATTAAGATCACTTTCTGAAAGCCTCCACATTAAAGTCTGCGCCAGGGGGAGGGGGGGGGGGGGGGGGGGGTCTCATCACCATGCTTTGGTTTTGCTACTTGTCCTTGTGTGACATCTGCACCAGGCACGGCAGCCTTGACGATGATGGTCAACGCAGCGGTGCCCAGCCCGAGAGTTCAGCGGTCCCCACAAGCCCGGTGGCAATGGTGGCGATCGGTCGTCAACATTACAAACGTTGCAAGTGAGAATTGTACTATAGTTACACGTGCTAGATGAAGGATACTTAAGGAAAACAATTTCATATTCATACATTACCTATATCTTGTTCCAATATATTGAAAATAGATCAGAAACCGTCCCATATTCAGCAATTTCAGGCATCTCGGCTCGAGCAAGCAGCAGCAGACACATGTCTATGCTATGGTGTTGGCGAATAACAAACTTTTGGCGCAAAATCAGAGCATATTTTGATTTGATTTATTTGTCAAGTATCACAACATTCACATAAGCTTGACGGGATGACCCAGGAAAGTTCGAGAGCTAATTTAAAAAACAAAAACGTTACCAATTCAAAGATTAAAATCTGACGCGCTCAGAATTAAAGGGGAATAGGGGATGAGGTTTATTCACAAAATTGGCATCTTGATGAATTAATAGGCCTAAAGTGCCAGCCATAAATTTTTTTGAACTATTTCAAAGTCTAATAATTTGAATGACTACTATTCCTGATGACAGATAAAAAATACAAAGTACTAGTAGTAGATTGTCAGTCGCTTATTGCATTTTGATGTGCCACCTACTAGTAAGTCAAAGCATCGTGACTGTTTATTTATTTATCCTACTTTAAATGATTAGTCTCTCTTCATAGTCAGTATTCTATATTTTATTTTTTGTCAGTGTTGGCTGTCACTGTTGTTGTTGCTATGGTATCATTTATGCTGCCATCAGACAAAGGTATTCTGAATCGGGGCGGAGGCGGGAAGTGGTCCCTATTTATTTCAATCATTGCGACACTTTTTCTTTTCTTAGTTTTTACGACATGTATATTATATGAAATAACAATTATTAAATCTTTCTGCTCTAAAAATAGAATTGAAGGGATAACTCATTGTGATGATGTTTCAGATCATCATTGCTGCAACCTATGTCAAAATAATGGATTTTTTTTTAAATACACAGTGATTAAAAGAATGAAATGAATAGGATTTCATACAATAAAATACAAAACAAATAGTGGATCAATGACATCATCAGCTTGCTCATTGAATATGCATGCCTATGCGCAAAACCGTTTTGTCGAAAAAATGCAAACTTTAGAAAATCATAACTTAGTTAGGCCTACCTTATTTTTCATTCGATTTTGTTGAAATTTTCAGTGTTGCAATTGTTTTATTTCACTGTAGGCCTACATTTCAAATCATCTGAATTTCAGACTGGACCCCTCCTTTAAAAGCTAAAGGGTCCTCTGGGACGGTCAGTTTCACTCTTATTGGCTGTATATTCAAAAAGCTGCATCACTTCACCGTGATCCCTCGCATTTATCCCCATTAAATCGAGTTCTTGACAGGCCTATAGTTAATTTCTCAGTGGCTTATCTTGGCGGGGCGCAGGGGACGCGCGCCCCCTCTATAAATGAAAACCACTTATTGACTGCACGTGTCAAAATTGCAAAATTTTGGTGGCTCATCCCTTACCGGGACTAGTGTCCCCTCTATTTCTAATTCCTGTATAACATCCGCCACTGTTTCTTGAAGAAAATACTGCAACACTAAAGGGAGATATTTTCGAGTTGATCTCGCGACTACCGTAATCGTCCCATCAAAATCTATTTGACTATCCGCCCATCAAAGCAGGCCCGTAACTAGGATTTTTACGGGGGGGGGGGGTTCGAAATCAGAAAAAGTGGACCTTTTTCAAGGATTTTTTTTTTCGAGCACGAAGCGCGAGCCGAAAATTTTGAGATAAACTTGGAGTAAACTATGCATTATCATGATTATAGACTCTATCCAGTATCCGCGATCACGAAGCTCAAAACTGGGGTTAATTGTGCATTATAGACCCTACTTATAGTATCCGCGAGCGCGAAGCGCGAGCTGAAAATTCTAGGAATCTTAATGGCTTTTATATTTAATTTAGTAATGAATATAAAGGAATGCGAGCGCGAAGCCCGAGCCCAAAATTTTGAGATAAAAATTTGAGTTTATTGTGCAATATAGAGCCTATTTAGTATTCTCGAGCTGAAAGTTTTGAGCTAAAAAAATTGTGCCTTATAGACTCTTTTTAGGATCCATGTTGAAGATACATAATAATCTTGGCTCATTAACTATCTTAGCTTAAACCACCCCAATCTAGCCCAAACACAATTACACCAATTCTTTTGACATGGTTTGTGTCCAGCAGAGGGCACTGGGTCCAATCCTTTTTTTTATACTTATTGTTTGTTAACATTACAGTGCGAGGTCGCCTAGCGACCAAGCAGGAAAATTTGGGGTTTTAAAAGACATAATTATGAAGTAAAGAAAGGGGCAATTTTTAGTATTGTAAGTGACACCTTTGAAGAAATTGTCCATTGGACTTTTAAAGAGTATGAAAGGCTTCTTTTTAGTATAAAAGGGACATTTTTAAGCTAAGAAAAGGGGCACTCTGCCCCCTGCCCCCCGGTTCCACCGCCTCTGTTAGACCCCAATATCCTCAAGCGCGAAGCGAGAGGAGAAAACTTTGAGCTCAAAATTGTAGTTTATTGTGCATTATGGACCCTATTTAGTACACGCGAGCGCGAAGCATGAGCCGAAAATTTGGGATTTTAAAAGACATATGGAGTAACAAAGGGCTGTTTTTAGTATTAAAAGTGCCCCTTTTTTAAAACAGAAATAATTGTCCACGGGACTTTTCAAAACTCTGAAAGGCTTCTTTTTGGTATAAAGATGACACTTTTTAGCTTAGAAAAGGGACACATTTTGGTCATGAATAGGGGTACTAAAGTGGGGGTCACTGTGCCCCCTGCCCCCCCCCGGTTCCACCGCCTCTGCCATTAGGCCTTATTTCTATTATATCATTTCCTAAAATTGAAGATAACATCATTTAAAAATATAAAAATAGAACACAAATGCAAACGAAAACATTCCTGCGAAATGGTTTAAGTGTAATTCCTGCGGAATTTGTTCTGAAAAACATGAATATTATCCCCAAAATAAAAAGTTGCGAGCGCGAAGCGCGAGCGAAAGATTTTACATGTAGGGGGACTAAAAAGCAAAGTGTTTTAATCGTCCTTTCTTGTATTTCTATTCAAGTATCTGCTGCATTTCTGCCAAAAAGTGGGGGGTTTAATTTTTTTTTTTTTTTTTTTGTCAAGCGGACCCTGCTCGCCTGCGGGGGGGTTCGTTCGAACCCCCTGAACCCCCCTAGTTACGGGCCTGCAAAGCCTCCATTTAAAACGACTTCATGAAAGACTTTTTTTTTTCGTTACTTTGAAAACTATATTCAATAAACCTGAAATAAGATATCGTTCTAATTCATAATAGTAACAGAGTCATGAAGGCGCTAAGCCGATACAAATTTAGAGTGGGTTCGAAGTTAACACGTTTTCAAGGACTATATCAAAAAATGGGGGAAAACGGGAAGACCAACGATAGATACAATAATTTACATGCTTTTTTTGTTTACTTTTATCGATTAGAATGATGATGAATACAGTGCAAACACTGATTACATTGCAATTACCACTATATATAACTAATCTTGGCACTTATGGTTATTCATAGCTTTCTAAGATAAATATAAATGCCTGTGCTTGTGCAAATTTGGTTTGTATGCTTTTCATCTTGTGCAAATTTCATATTCATCCGCATAATCACTAATCTTTGGGATTTTGTCAATACGTTTTTTTTTTGTTTTTGTTTTTTTTTTTTTTTTAAATTCGTAATGTCTCTTTCAGATAGGCATTAAAGGAGAATGACACCCAAGAAATTTTTTTAGTTATATAAAACAGAAAATTCAAAGAAACAGATCAATGAAAGTTTGAGAAAAATTGAATAAATAATAAGAAAGTTATGAGCATTTTAATTTTATGATCACTACCGCTCTATGGAGATCCTCACATTGGCAACGGGCCTAAGATATGTGATGTCATACGTGAACAACTTTCCAATTACTTTTGTACATATTTCACTTATATTGTCTTTTTCATTAATTCTGTCAGTAGATCTGGTATTCTTTTCATGGGAGGACATGATACAGGTTCACAAAATACAATCATGGACAAAGAATCTGTACTACAATTAGAAACAGGAAGAAGTGATATTTTTGTTATTTTTTTTGTCCACCAAATGGGAGAGTTGTTCATGTATGACGTCACATATTTTGGCCTGTTGCTAGTGTGAGGATCTCCACAGTGTTAGTGCTCATAACTTTCTTATTATATATTCAATTTTGCTCAAACTTTTAATGATCTATTTATTTGATTTTTCTGTTTTATATAAATAAATTGAATCCTAGGGTTTCATTCTCCTTTAACAATTCCGTATAATGATCCCGACACTTTCACACAAAGTAGGCCTTCTTGCCAAGAAATAGGAACAAAATAGAATAAATTAAGCATACCCCCCCCCCCCCAAAAAAAAGGGGGGGGAAACATTGAATAAATTAGTCTTAATTATCAGCATGAAAATAGGAATATTCCTATAATATCCTATTAAATAAGAACAGTTGGCAGGTATATGCTTTCATGATTGTTGTAAATCGCACAATGAAACAATGATTGACAATGGCATCAAGTTGGCCTACAATATATTTTATGATGTTGATGATAATATTGAGCTTTAATGATAGAGAAAACATCTTAATGTTCGGAAATTACCATCAACATTTGAATTGCTCGCCATTTCGTTTCTTGGCATGGATGACAGCAAGTTCTGTACAGCTACACCTTGTTGCCTTTTTTAAAACAAAGAAAAAACTATGCACGTGTCAGAATATGAGCCAGTAATTTTCTATTCAAGTTTGGCTTAAATTTTGGGTTTGGTGTGATTATTACAAAATGAACTGCTTTAGACAGGTCCTTGCTGATCAGGCCATTCCCCTCCAAAGATCCAGCCATCTATAATGGTCTATATCCACTTGGTCCAACAGCAGTTGGCCAAATTCTCTGATCGTCTTATACCACATGGGCTTAAACCATATGGTCTACTAACATTTTGGTCTAATACATACTTCGTCTAATTCTCACTTGGTCTGATGACTGGTTTAATTGCTGATTTGTCTATAGCCAAATGGTCTTATTGTCTTTTCGTCTAATTCCCAATTGAATATTTCGTATATTTCCAGTCAGTTACAATAATCGATCAAATGGTAATAGACCATTGGACAAAAGTTAGATGAAAAGGGCATTAGACCAAATGGGATTAAAACGAAAAGCTAAATAGGCAAAGTTGCATTTGTACCTAAAGGTAATTAGTCGAGCTGGTTATAGACGAAATGGGATTAGACTATGTGGGATGAGGCTAAATTGTTATTAGTCAAAGTGGGTTAAGACCAATTGGCAATTTACTTCTATAATAGGCTACCTTTGGGTGCCCCAATTAGACTGGGGTGCCTCCACCATGGTTCTAGGACAATTACCCCTAGACAATTATCCACTGCCAAAAATCCCAGCAAAGATCTACCCTTACATAAAAGTCTACACCTAACCCTAACCCTATTTCCGGGGGTAGCTGTCCGGGGGGAGGGGGGAATTGTCCAGGGGTATAATTTTACTGATATATAAGGTCCCCCATGAATGTACATGTACATGTTATCTAATTTAATATAATGCTATATATAGTATACAGATAAACCTGTGTTTGGTAAACTCTGATTTACACCTATTCACGTTTTGGACAAAAGATATTGTGACTAAAATCCGTCATGCGCTTCAAAAAAAAAATTAAAATATAGAACATCGACATTGCCGCGTCAATGAGTCTGTCAAAGAGATAAGAATGTACAAAAGACTGTCAGACAATCAATTGATCACAATAAGTATTTAGTGAACTTGGGTTTAACAAAAGTTCAAATGTTTCGCACCGTCGCTTTTTTCCACAGGAATTTCCACCAAATATCTTTGTACAAGACAGAAAGAAATACGCTGTATGTTTTGTTGTCTTTTTAAAACTAATAGCAAGGCGTATCAGTATAGAGATAAAACAAGAATAGACAACATTATATCGTTTACAGTGGGGAAAAGGGAACAGAAATAGGGCCCCCTATAATAGTCATGTAAAATTATCCAATACATTACATGTATATACCCAAGGTTGTATCCATATTAAAACCATACTTATCACATACATAATATTTTATTATCAACATAAATGTAATAAACATTAATAGGCATGCAAGGTTGCTTACATATAATCTAAAGATAAGGCTGTAGACATTCATGAATGCTTCTCCCACCCCCCCCCCTCTCTCTCTCTCTCTCTCTCTCTCTCTCATTATTTCACTTTCTCCCTCTCTTTTCCCCTTTTTGCAATATATGCACTACAATATAAAGATGTTCTTTAACATAGGCTATCATCATTAAGAGTGAAGGGAAAAAGACACTTTTTAATATTGTAAGACCAATAACAATCAATTATTCTTCATTATTTCATTCATTCCAGTGTTTAAAATGCAACAAATACTCCAGCGACAATTACTCCGCAGCAAATCTCTAACAATAATCTTATGTCGAATTTCAGATCTGGACTAACAGCTATACATTGTAACTGTCACCCTAAAACTAAAATAAAACCCCCTTCACAGCCCAAATCATACAGTTAAGACAACAAAAAGAAAAGAAAAAGAAAGAAATAGAAAAACTAAACAGGCAGAAACAACTCATGATGGGGCAAATATCAGCCAAGAAACTCAGCAATAAATCATGAACTTTAAATTCAATAAGAAAACAACACAAATACCTTTCATTTAGAAGCTGATATGGTTCAATGAGCAATCACTTTATTTGCTTTACCACATAGCCAATAGACATCATTTACACATTGTGTACATACGGTACCCCTAAATTAATTGCCTTGTTAATATCACTATAATACATTACGAAATTTGGTTTATAACCAAACGAAAACAGGTGCATACTTTACAAGGATCTTTAAAGAGGCAAGGGTTAGAATTATAGAAGGAAAGTTTTTACCACAAAAATATTTCATGTAGGCCTACATTTAAAATGCACAATTGTACAACTTACAAATGTTATTAATAAACAATCTACATGTGTACAGAAACCTAGTATTGTACATAGATAATTTTACTCTTAAAGCTCTGAGATGGATGTACATACTTGGAACTTCTACTTTGAGTTAACCTTAATAAGAATCAATGTAAAGTAAATTGCACAGATTTCAATTTCAAATAGTTCTATACATTAATACGTGTTGCTGAGCAAAAATACTGTTTTTTCTCAGTCAGTGCAATTTGAAGTTTACATGCTACTATCATAACACAATTAAAGTTTTTTTCCACATTGTAAAAAGTAAGATTTCATTTTCGGGGTTTACTTTTCAATCATGAATGCAACCATAGTCATTTTAATGAATTGCTTTTTGATCCTCAACTTAGCAGAAATTATACTTTAATTTCACTCCTACAACCTTTGAATATTACAATCTTTATTGAATAAAAGTTCAATAGTAAAAAATTACAAAGTTCATCTAAAAATTTGCCAATTTGTGAATGATATCATAATATGCAAATTTAGAGAATTCACTTATTTTCAATAAAACTGTTCTAATTTAAGAAAGGTTCAATAGATCGCACCAGAAATAGATTCCTATTTGGGAAAGATTAGACAAAATGGAAAATAGGCAGAGTGACAATTAGACCAAAGGTTAGGTAATTTGACAAACTGGTTGTAGATGAAATGGAATTAGACCATGTGGGATGAAACTGAACAGACATTTAAATAGTCAAAAGACTCATTTTTTAGCATTATTTTATAGTATGTACTTGTTATGTTTGTTTTCCATCTTTAACAGGTACCTGCTGCATTATAGATAGTAGCAAAGCAATGTAACTCAAACACAAATATTCTTGTCTCACCCTCATAGAGGTACATGTAATTCCAAAAAATTATATCAAAGATGTTCCAGAACTCAACTGGCTGACCACTTTTACTCTGTTGTCTCAATATGGAATAATCTACCAGATGAAGTTATGTCAGCATCTACAGTGGCTACATTTAAAAGACAACTGAGAGTCTTTCCTTTTGGAGGATAGGGCTAATCTACCAAGTAAGTAAGTTTAGGTAAACAAGCCTACATGTACATGTAGTTCTCTTTGCTAATCTTTAGACAAGAATGGTTCTCATGAAAGAGAGTGCCCCCTCGATATTGTAATACACAGCAAGTCATTTGAAGAGAAATATAAATTTGCTGCCAAGTGGAGCTGGAAGGTACATGTCGCACTCACATTTGATTGGTAAAAAACAGAGAAGATCATAACATTGAGAACATCGACTCTCTACACACATACTGTTCAAAATGTACAAAGTACTTTTTAACATTAAAACAAATAAAATAAATAGCTAAGTGAATTACAGTGACCATCAGTGTTAGAAAATGTTACATTTTTTATTGTTGACCCAAATGCAACACCCTTCCCCCCCCCCCGAGGCCCCCTCAATTATTTACATTGAGGTTGCAAGAGTTAAGATTCAATTTCTACTAAATAACATTCCCTTTTTCTTATAAAAGACACTAAGGCCCGTTTGTATGCATCACAAGTTTGTACAAACTATTGTGCACTGCGATCCTTTTGTCTGATGCGGATCGCACGATAGATTTGTACAAACTTTCCATGCATACAAACTCAGTCTTCATAGCAGAATATGGGCCTATAAGTTTCTTCAAAAACTAAAATTACGACACAAAACAGCATCCAACTGATCACTATTTCACTAGATAAATAAGATTACCACATTATTCCACATGCATGCAAAGACAATTGACAATCTGTACAAATTTACTGCACATCTACAAATGTATCTAGATCTACAGTCTGCTCCCATTATATTGAGGGCCTTGAAACCATATCTTGACATATAATCTGAAATATACCATAGGCCTATACTCATTATAACAGGAGTTGACTGTAGTATTGTAAAAACATGTTAAATCTTTGTAGCACAGCCATCATTAAGGGTAAATAAAGGTAATTCTGATTTAATTACAATTGCTGAATCAATACTGGTTTTTCCAGAAGATATATTTTTGGTGATAAAACAAAATTCACTGTGGTTCTTAATTCACACTACAACCCAGGGAGGCTTCCAGTTTCTGCAAATAAGCATCCAAAGACATAAAGCACTCCAAACAATAAATTTAGCTTTGCTGTTTCGTTGGGTAATTTTCGAAGTTTTCTTTGGCGAAATTTTTTCTCAAGTGCGAAAGCCATTGGGAGAGTGAGTAAAGGCAAGAGAAGCCATTTTGAAAAGTTCATTCCAACAACAGCGAAGCTGATGTAAGGTGCAAAGATAAGGAAGCAATAGAGGGCGTAAGATGCCGTTTCTCCTAACAAAATGGCCGCGGTGATAACTCCGGCCTGCTTGTCCATCTTCATGTCGCGAGCATTGTTGCTATGGAGGATGGCCTCTGTGTTCAGGGCAAGTGGGATGGCGTAGAGAAGAGGACTAACGTTGAGATGACCGACTTGGTTGACGAACGCGAACATGACAGAAAGAGGTCCGAAAGTGATCAGGATGACGATGTCGCCAAGAGCAAGATACTTGAATCCGATGCCTCCGGTGTACAGAAAAGAACTGGACAAACCCCCGAAGTAAAGCAATGCAATGTGTTCCATTTTTGCTGGAGAGAACGCAGCTACCACTACAAAGGCAACACAACCAAGCGCGTAGAGCACAGCACCAAACGTAGCGACTGTGTTTGGTTCCAGTTGGTGGTCGACCAAAGTTCTGTCGTCACTTTTTTTGCTGTCGACACCCTTCATGTAATCGTAATATGTGTTCACCAAGTTCCCTGCTCCATGGACAAAGAGCACTGCAAAGGATGAAGCAAGGCAGACTATCGGGTTTAATGTTCCAATGGATTTGTAGGCCAGGGTTGAACCAAGCAGCATTGCAGTCAGTGATGCACTGAATGACCATGGCCTGAGCGCACGAACGTAACTTCGAACTCCCCCGCCGCCCAGTCCACCGGCCTTATGAACCTTTCCGGAGCCGTTGACAGCAGCAACTCCATTCATTTTGCCGACACCATTCTTCACAACATTGTTCGCAGTTATTGAATGATTCTCCATCATTTTAGTTGATATTTTATAAACATTCAAGACCGTGAATGATTAGAGATCACTTCCCATAAACAATTGGATTTATTGTTAACTGGAGAACATACATGATGAAATATTCGAAGATCTAACACGGTTCCGAATCTCGGTTGCAATCTCTAATTACTGTTACGTGTGATTTCGTGAATTCTAATTAATTCTAGCAGCAATGAAAGTAGGAGACGGATATTCTACGACGTTCATTCGTACTGCGTCGGCAATCAAAGAAATTTAAAAAGAAAAACAAAGAACCTACCTGATACAAGGGGGAAAATTGTAATTATGATACATTTTTCGCGAATGATTAAGCTAGCCTAAGAAACTTATTTGGCAAATGATAACGATAATTTAAAAACAAAATGAATGATAATAATAATAATAATAATAAAATAAATCTTCATATTTTTGGTCTTTTTAAAGACCTATAGACTCAGTCTATACTTTCCAAAAGTTCAAAAATGAGACAGAATTAATGACACAAATCTGTTGCTGTAAAGTGATGCTTCATAAAATCGGACTTTCTGTATTTTTCTATCTTTTGGTCAAATTTAACTGTTCAATGTGAAATCCCATACAAATGACCCTTAATTTTGGTTTTTACTTCAATTAAATTGCATAAATAATATGATGTATGAGGCCTATGTTAAATGCTTACATTGATATGTATAAAAATACACTTTTCGAGTGACCGTCGATTAATTATTGCAAAATAGAAGTCATGACAACTTCCTGGTCATACCACACTCTACAAACTTAAGTGCTATTTTTAGCACTTCAGAGGCTGAAATAAGTCTCTGGGTGTTTCCATTAACTGCTACCCTGCTACACTTCCAATTTCTGCTATACACCTTTTTCAATTTGGACTCGACCATTTATCCCGTTTCTGTGATTGGCTATTTTGCTCATGAATATATATATCGCCGCCTTTTCTGATAAATGTATTTGCATAAGAAGGAATGTAATTTTGTGTGCGTGTACTCTGTGTGGCGATAAACGTCACGCGAAAAATACGATACGAACTCGTAGGATTTTTACTGCCAAATCCTTGATCTGTAAACGCTTTTCTTCTCTTTATTCTATATTTATCATTTTCATCATTATCTGTTAATAATAAGGGCCGTCTAGATGCTTTCGATCGTTCTTAAATGTTGATTTCGGGAGACGTACATATGGTACTACAAAATACCAAGGTTTGTTGTCTGAGAAACGACAGCGCAGTCAGCAGCGTCACGAGCTCTTCATTTGAAAGTCGTGAGTTCAAATCCGAAAACCGACGGATTTTTTTTCTTCTTCTTCTTCTTCTTCTTGAGTTTGATTTTCTGACAGTCATTGACTGTCATTCACTTATTGAAAAACAGAAAAACAACCTAAAAATAAGATTATTTTTTTCTTAAAGATAATCAGTGTAGCCTAAAGTGGCAGATACAAGATTTTCTAGAGAGTTAGCCCTACGTTAGATCACCACACAGAGTACACACATACACACACACACAATTACAGCATCCAATCCTCCAATCACAGAAACGGAATCGGACCAAGCCCTTTTTCATGCAAATCAGGAAAGGTGGCGATATATATTCATGAGCAAAATAGCCAATCACAGAAAGGGAAAAATGGTCGAGTCCAAATTGAATGGGAAAAAGGTGTATAGCAGAAGTTGCAAGTGTAGCAGGGTAGCAGTTAATGGAAATACCCCACTTTTTCAGAGCTTGTATTATAGTGACTGCACTCAAAGTGCTGTTTAACTGCACTCAAAGTGCTGTTTTAGCACGTGAGCGTGAGCTGAACTTTCAGCAAAAATGGAGTGCCTTCGTTGGGATTCGAACCTGGGTCCCCTGGATGAGAAGCGCTTACTAGCACGTTAGACCAATTCACATCTCACGATTGCTATTATAGCAGATCATATTGCTTCACGATGAACTTTTATTTCTTCAAAGTTGCCATAATAAGAAGTATAGCAGTTTTTGTAAATCTAAAATCTATAACCTTTCAAATTTTGAATTCATCTTGAGATAGATTAAAAGATTAAGATGAAACACATAGCGCTTGAAACATTCATGTTGATCTACATGGGAATTTAAAATGGGGGGGGGGGAGGGGTGGGGCGCACCTATTGCAGGGCGCGGATCCAGGGGAGGGCGGCGGGCCCGACCCCCCCCCCTGCAAAAAAAAAAAAAAAAAAAAAAAAGGGAAAAAAATGGATTGCTGACCTGATTGACTAATGTAACCTTAACCTATTATCCCATATAGTCGATAATTAATGACCTTATCCGTTGATGGCCGAAGGCCGAAAAAAATTAACACACAGGGGCCACGGAGCAGGGGGGGGGGCTGGGGGGCTTCAGCCCCCATTTTTTTCATCAAACTTGTACAAAAACGCAAAAATGACCATAGATTTGTAATTTTTAGCCTGTTCTGCCCCACCCCCACTTTTCGCCCAGCCCCTCCACTTCAAAATGCTCCACGGCCCCGACACATATCCCGCCCCTCCCCCACTTATCACATGGCCAAGCGTGATGTTGAATTTTTTTTGATGTACCTATTTGCTCGCCCAGTGTGACGAAGAAAAAAAAATGGGTGTACCAAAATCTGAAATTCCAATTTTGGCCCCCCCCCTCTAATGAAATCCCCTGATCCACCACTGCTTTTGTACCAACCCTGGATCAGCCGCTGCGGCCTATTCGAAATGGAAATACTAGAGATAGTGCATAGGTTTGTGATGTACTTCATAAATACACAATAATACTTTGAATTTTCAATTAAAAACGGATAATCCAGCTGCAACAGCAGGCACTGCAAGATTTTTTCCTGTCGAATGAGTCATCTTTGACGACACCGTATGATTGTGAGCCGGAAAAAAAAAAAGAGAAGAAGATCCACAAAATAATATGAAATTTAACTTCAGAAGCTAAGCTGAGCAGAAATGGAAGAGGATGGGTTGCAGTTTCAAAAGAGATTAAGGTTCGTATGCTAGGTATGCCATCTAGTGAGTTAGGTGTAAAAATTTCATTAAAAATAACGAGAGAGAGTGAAAGAGTCGAGTTCGAGTACTTGATTTGTCTTATTATTTGGTCCCGCGTGCTGTTACTTGTGTCAGTTGATTTTAAGTTTCCACGGGAGTCAGAGACTGAGAGAGCTGTCCTAAAAGCGGAATCCGAATGGTCAATCATTTTCTCTGTTAATGCTAAACTGACCAGTCTCCGTCGCGAAGCGACGGGAACTGACGGATGATTAAAGTTAGTTGTGGGGCTGGTATACCCCGAATCTCTCACAAGTAATATATTTTTTAAAAAATGATACTCACATTGAATTTATGTAACTTCCAAGAATACAAGAGCAGATAGGTTCTTCCACATATTTATGTTGTCATAACAATGAGTGATTGATATTTGAAGGCAAAAATCAGTTCCAAACACGTAACTTGTGTTCATATCGCAGGTACGGTACATGGCGATATAGACCCCCGGTCGCGAGCGCCGTCTGCTAGCAAGCTAGCTAGGCGGCTAGAGCAGGCGGCTCTAGCGGGCCGTATGCGCTGCTGTTCAAAAGCACAGCGATTTTTTCTACTTCCGGGTCGACCCTTCAAAAAGGTCACCCATCAATATTCAACGTAAATGAGCAAATCCCTTCTACAGCGCTGTCGCCTTCGGCGCCAGCGCTGTCTATAGTTATGTTAATGCAAGCACATAATGAATTATTAAATACAAAATTCTAATCTTTCTTCTGTAAGATCATGACACCTGATATAATTCACAAGAGCCTTTGAATAAATACTAAAAGTGTTAAGAAATAAATTAACTTCAAATGACATGAATGAGAATTTTAAAGATCTTTAATTTAAAAGATCTTGCAGAATTAATGAGTGGGCAGGATTTGCAACTACTAATACCTTTCAGAACAAATGGATGGTTCATTAGTATCTATTTTATTGTCTTCATTCACTAAATCTCTCAGAGATTCCAACTCTTTTTCTTTTGGCAGGGCCAGGGAGATCTCGCGCCAAAACTAAACAAAAAGGCCATTTTCTCCTACTCTCCTGCTTGAGTTTGAATTTTACATGCAAAAGCTCTTGAGCTGTTCGAAAACTGCCTTCAAAACAATAGAAATGAAAATGATTATTACCAGGCCAATTCTTAATTTTTCCCCAATTTTTTGTTGTTGCAATAGGCCTACTAACAACCACTTACACTTATGCATGGTCAATTCATAATTGACTAACAACCACTTACACTTATGCATGGTCAATTCATAATTGACCTTGCACTGGGAAGTACCTTACTGCAGCAGTTTTCTTCCAATGGAAAGTCAATGCAGAAAAGCCTCTTGAGCAGCTCAAGCCAAGTCAAGGTGGCATATCCAAAAAAAGGTCTAAAAATTATACTAAACAAAATTAAAAATATCTAATGGAAGAATTATATTGCAATGAGACTATAGATTATCTCAATTTATTTTGAGGTAGACCTGTTTAAAGCTGGTTTCGCTAATTATTATTAAGAAGTTTCCTCAGCAACCAAGAGGGCGACAGACAGCCATTTTTCAGTACTGACTGATGTTGGTTTGCAGCTGGTATGTGACTAACAACAGGCTCACATGAAATGAACATGAAATGAAACTAAGTATGAAATAGATGAAATAGACTCTCCAAAATAAGTAATTTTTCTTGCCTGGGTCAAAAACTGACTCAATTGACTCATCTACTCTAGATAGATGTTAAAAGAATTAAACCATCAAAATGTTTCCAAGAAAGCAATAAAAAAAAAAACAAGCTAATAAAAAGTGATTTAAGAAAACACACACTGGAAAATCTGCCTGCTGCAATCTGAGCTATTGATGTTGGAGTACTTTGTTTGATACCAATCTGATATCCAGTCATTACTTTGAACACTCAAGTGATAAAAGGTAGCAGTAGGCCTAATGAGTGTTTGCCATATTCAGTCAAACTCAGTTTGAATTGCTTGCTTAATAAATCAGAATGCCATATTATTTTCAACAATGATGAAACTGGATAAAAGATAATTTAACTTAAACCTATAAAGGGAAATAATCTCAACGATAAGAACATCAGAATTATATTTCATCTGATTTTAGGAGCTTGAATGGAAGTTCTGAGACTATCTGTGTGATAGGTGTCTTTGGTAAGGGGTCATCGGGCTCACAATGCAATGGACTTATCCTCAACAATCTTCTTGATAAACACATCTTTCAGGTGAGAAAATGCTGAATTTCCATGACAATGGTAATGCCAAAGGTTAGCTGGTGTGATAATTAATGGTGGTGATGATGGTGAAGATGATGATGGTGATGGTTATGATGATGATGATGATGATGGTGATGATGATGATGATGGTAGTGATGATGATGATGATGGTAGTGATGATAGTGATGATAATGATGAAGGTGATTGTGGTGGTGTTTATGGTGATAATTGTAAATGGTGATGATGCTGTTGGTGATGGTGGTGGTAATGATGGTGGTAATGAGGATGATGATTATTATGGTAATGAGGATGGTGTTGATGATGATCAATGATAATGATGATAATGGTGGTAATGATAATGGTGATGATGATGACATTAATGGTAATGATGATGTGGTGATTATGGTGGTGAGGATGTTACTAGTAAGGATAAAGAGGATCATGAAAATTGTGTGGGATGAAGATGATATCATTCTTGATTTTAATCTTAGATATTATATATTCTTTAAATCAGTTAATTTTCTTTTGGTTGATTGCTTGACTAATGACTGTAACATAATTAGTTTCATTTTCTCCATACAGAAGCAAACTATATTTGAGCATGTGCAGTCAGAGGGACAAGCAATTAACAGTGTGAGTAGACCATTTCATTATTGCCTTCAATAAAATACAATAATGGCAATTTTCAAAAAGTAAATGTAATCATGCTCTACTAGTTCATATCCTGAAGTGCTCTCACTTTCTAAAACATTCTACTAAACATGTTTCTACCCCTCCCTGTTACAAAATGGCCCATATTCTGAGCAAAAACTGAGTTTGTACGAGTTGCAAGTTTGTGCAAAGCTATTGTGCATTCCTTTTGTCTGATGCATGAGTCAACATCAGACAAAAGAATCGCACAATAGATTTGCATGAACTTGCGACTCGTACAAACACAGTCTTCGCTCCAGAATACGGGCCTATAAGTGTGTTAGATACAATGTGAGCCTTTTCTTCAGGAGGTTTAATTGGGTATTTGATTTGGTAGAAGCAGTTAAAGTTGTATATTCATGTACCTGCATTTTGATTTTGATTTATTCATTTGCAGTGCTACATTGAACCACACTATGATGAATCCAGGCATACGCTCTACCTTCAACTGGTATCTCTCTATGACGGAGCACAGCTAGCTCAAATATGCCGACTGCTTCCTCAACATATCTCCACTTCTGTAAGTCATGCTGTAAATTGCCATTTGGTCTAAACCCACTTTTACTAATGCCCGTTTGGTCTCATCCCACATGGTCCAATTCCATTTTGTCTACAACCAGTTTGTCTAATTAGCATTCATTCTTATTGCCAATTCGTCTATTTACCATTGTGTCTGATTCCCATTTTGTCTAATGTCAGTTTCATCTAATATCCACTTGGTCTAATATACACTTGGTCAATTCCAGAAACAAACTGATAATTGACCAAATATTTGTGTGTAATTGACCAAATGCAATTAGACGAATTGGCAATTAGATCAAGTGGTCTAAGGTTTATATTCACTTTACGAAATGACATTTGAGACATTTTACAATATTATATTGAAAGTATAAAATTAAGAGAAATTGATGAGAAATATATGTATGAGGCATGAAGGGTCGCTAATAATGTGACAAGATGAATGGAGCTTTTACTTTGTGTATGTTCATGTATTTTTTCCCTTTCAATTATTATTCAGGATTGTCATGCATACTGGAAGAGCCATGAGGGTGAACATGCTAGACTACTGCTCTATCTCTTCACGATATGTCATATTATGATCGTAAGTTTACCTTTATTGTAACTAAACCCCTCGCAAATAGACTTTGGGCCATGATAACTTTTCAGGTACGCTTTAGTTATTCCTGATATTCATACCAATGGAAAGATAATTTATTCCCCTTTTTATTAATATCCTACTTGTAATGATTATGTCATGCTTCAATGCACAGAATATCAGAATATGGAGAAAAGTAAAAAGTAAAATGTTGCAAAATGCATTTATCAAAGCGAAGTTCTGCAACTCGACTTTATTCTCTGATAACTTTGGGGATATTTTCTAATTTTTATTGAATTTTAGACCATTGTCACGATAATTTATTCCTCTTTTCAATGGCACCCGAATTGTAACGATAGTGTTGTTCCTGCATGGACAGAACACCTGAATGTTAGGACAAGTCAGAAGTCAGAAGTGCAAATTGAATGCCTATTGTGAATATTATTGTCTGTTGCGAGCAATAACAATGCATTTCGCAACTTTTCACTTTTTACTTTGCATTATATTCGTGAGTTATGTGCATTCAAATATGATGTTACTATTGCAAATAGGGTATCAATAAAAAGAAGAATAAATGAACCTTTTAATGCTATAAAAATTGACAATGATTAAATACCCACATTAAAATGTATCAAGGTTCAATGTCGTATTACAGAAATTTAAACTAAAAATTTTCTTTCGCTTTGTCATGTATTCAAGTGGTATTGACGGGTTCTGTGGACACAGGCATGACATCACCCTGACAAATAAGGTATCAATCAAGAGAGGAATAAATTAACTTGACAATGGTATAAAATTCAATAAAAATTAGAAAATATCCCCAAAGTTATCAGGACCTAAAGTGAAGTTGCGGAACTTCAATGTGATCAATAAAAATGCATTTTACAACGATTTGACTTTTTACTTTTCTCCATATTCTGATATTCTGTGTATTGAAGCATGATACAATCATTACAAATAGGATATCAATCAAAAGGGGAATAAATTATCTTTCCAATGGTATGAAAATCAGGAATGACTAAAGCGTACCTGAAAAGTTATCATGACCCAAAGTCGACTTGCGAAACTTTTTGTGAGGGGTTTATCTTCATGTACAGTGAGAAAGAAAGACAAAAACCCAGTTCATATACCTGTGTGCAGGATAAATCCTAATGTTGCTGCTGTTTTGTGGATAGCTTATCGATAGTGGTGATTAGAAATGGGTGTCACTGCATATTATGGTTTGTATTCAGGCTTCTACAAATGCTGTAGTGTGTGCCATGAATGGGGTTACGAGAGAAAATCAGTATTGCTGTACACTATATGAACTAGGTATAGTGAGGGAGAGAGAGAGAACAATATTCCAGTGGCGGATCCAGGATTCGGAAATAAGGGGGGGGGGAGGGGGGATAAAGCCCGAAAATTTGAAGAAAAAAAATAGGGAGGGTACAGCCGAAAGTGTTCTGAGTTTATCATGTACAGTCGATGAATGGTTTTCAAACTATAGGGAGGGTGGGTGCATCCCTTGCACCCCTGCCTGGATCCGAACTGCATTCAGATTACATAGTAAAAAAAAAAAAAAAGAAGCAATTTTCTCTTCCAGACATTTCTTTGTTTTCCAACATACTATTCATAGGCCTGTTAGAGAATGTATTTTGTCCATCGTTAAGAATAATGATTTATCAAGATTTAATTGGAGCATACAGTCTACACTCAACAGTTAGTTCATCTGCCTTCTGGCTCAGTCTCATTTCAAATTCATTGATTCTTCATGAATTCTTCATGATTCTTCTTCATGTATATGCAGGTCTTCATCCTGCTTATATGACAATATTTATATTCTTCCATATAGGTGTGTCATCCTAAGGCTCTGTTTGACACCAGTTATGTGAAGCTTTTCAGGGCACTGCAGACAACAAGGTAAATGTACTATTAAGGCCTGTTTATCTCTGCAATTCTCTTGCCATATGTGGTTATTATTAAATACACATTTGTATTATCAGCTCAAGCAAATAAGTATACCGGTACCTAACAAAACTATGTAGCTTTTGCAGGCATCAAAGGGAGACACTGTCACACATTTTCATATTTATAAACCAACATTAAAATCTTGCCATTCGTAAGCTTCTTTTCAACAAAATTTACTGCCACAATTTTCTATGTTAAAGATGAGTTAGAATTGTCCCTCATTGCACTGTTTGAACTTTCCATGACTTTGAACTACATTTAAGATATGCTATGGCAGGAGGGAAAAAAATGATGTAAATTTCAGAAACTTACTTTCCTGTAATGTACCTTCTCCTTCCTGCATTCCGAATCAACAAAGTTGTCAATTACATGAGTGCACCTGTTATTCCTCTTGTAGATTTCACCTAGATGTATTGTGAATTGGAATGTCTGAAACAAACACCTTGTTCATATCTGTCAATCATTCTAGTTTCCATACTTGTCCAACTTTCCATACATGCCAAGCTGAAGGTCATTGTTACTCAAGGTTATTCGAAATTACATTAAGATTTTTCTTGTGTGTGCCTTTCAATTTTTGCTTTCTCCATGTGTTATGTATTATTTCTGTGGACATCTACTCAATTCACTCATTAATGGATCTAGACAATCAGAATAGACTTAAATTTAAGATATGTCATATAGATCTTAATTGGTGACATTCATTCAAATGTTAGAAAACTGGTTCCTTGTTTTATTTAAATGGAATTGGAGAGTTGCTCAGATTATTATTGGATGAAAATAATGTCAAATGTCAAAAATGTCAAAAATTTAATACTTAATTCCTTAAAACTTTGAGTCGAATGGAAACTTACAAATGTAGTCTTAACTACATGTAAATGTTTTAATTATTTAAACATGGATATATTATGTGCATACTCTAATTTTTATCAATGGTAATGATCTTTGCTCCCACTATTTGCATACAACTCAAAATGTTTATACCAAATTAACTTGCTATCAAGATTTTGATCTTCTATATCTGGCAATGCAAACACAATGCATTGTTTGTAATTTATAATTTTAGAAACACTTCTTGAAAGAGCACATCAAAATAGAAACAAAGATAAGAACAAACTGTATAAAATAGAACAGTAGAATTGAAACATTAGTCTAAATGTTTAGGTGAGTTGGCAATGACCCAAATTTTGATCTTGATGAAATAGAAAAAGGTAAGTAAATGAAGGGGCAGTTTAATAGACCATCTTGACATCAAACGCACACCTGGAAAATTCAATTCAATTCAATTCAATTCAATTCCATAAATGAAAATTAGCCCCAGTGATGTATTAGACCAAGTGTTGATTGGACCAAATAGCAATTTTCCCAAATTGATAGTAAACCAACTATTAGACCTTATGATATTATCCTTTGTTTCAGAGAGAAGCTATTGCCTCTACTGAGTAGCGGTCTGAAAGGCTTGTCTGTGAGCCGGCAATGGCAAACTTCAGGGCGTATGTGTACACCACGTCTTCTATTTGTCTCTCAACAAGTAAGATCAAAGCCATTTCTTATATAATAGAAATAATTAATAACTTTTTAAAAGAACAAATTCACCCCGAAATAAATTTTTAGAATTATTTCCTACAAAAATTATAAGTCAAAGGAAAAAAAAAAGAAGAATACAACTGCCCCTACCAGAATTCTACCTTCTGTAATGACCAGTGATGTCGCAGCGATGCATAATGTCACAATGACGCATTATTTACGTACCATCATGTAACGTCACCATCCAAAAGTCGTGACTGGGATTCGAACCGTGGTCTGATCCACATCAGTTTGTAGAATTATATTCTTTTTCCACAGTGTAAAAAAAATTCAAATGATTTCAGTTATAATATCTAAAAGGCCCACAAACTGATAAGAATGGGACCGAGGTTCGAATCCCAGTCACGACTTTTGGATGATGACGTCAAATGTTGGTCCCAGACGTAAATAATGCGTTTTTGTGACCAGATTGTGACATTATTTCTGGAGGATAGTTGTAGCTTTCATTTGTGCAAAAGATACATGTACACATACACTTTAAAGGGATTAAATCACTTTTCTAATTTTTGAGAAAAAGGTTTGTTTAATAGATTTTGAACAGGATTCTAAACAGTGATATAAATAGGGGCATTTTGTTATACATGTAAAGGCTTGTTGCAAGGACCTTGTGTTCAAAGACAGGTATGCTGGTGCACGCATTAACAATGGTATGATATTAATGATGCAACTTCATCGTAAGTGGATTTAGTCCCTTTTGGTATGAAACTCTTCATTTACTTTACTTGAATGCTGAATACATACCTTTTGCTTTCATAATTTTTAATTATGATCTCATTCTGAACAGAGTGATCTAGCAGACTTCAGTGACACAGGACAGGATGGAAAATCCAAGGTCAGTTTGTTATGAATTCACTCTATTCTTTGGATGGGGTATTGTTTTCTACCAAAATAGATACATGTATAATATTGAGGTCAAACGTTTTTCAATTACTAGAGGCCAAGTTGCCTAAAACTGTTAAACCAGAAAGTTTTTGCTGGCATTTTAACATCTTGTATTTGATGAGGGGTTGAGATTCTTAAAAGTTTCATGCCGAGAAAGGCAAATATAACTAATAATAAATGCAACATTTCTAGTTTTTACAATTACAATGTATATAAGATTCATCAGGGGCCAAATCTAGTTCGAATCAAATGCGAAGAGCACATGAAAAAAAGAAAAAAAGAAGAAATCACATAAATGAATTGACTGCATTTAAACATGGATGTACAAAAACATAAGTAAGACAGGAGTGTCAGTACATATAAAAGTTTAAAACAATTAATATTAGAAATAGATAAAAAGTTATAATAATTTTTAATTAAATTAAATTATTTGTTGTCACTGTGTTTGATTTTCAGAGGAGATCACAGAGAAAGGCTCTTCAGCATCACCTAGAGGACCAGATCTACAGAATATTCAGAAAAACACACATTCTAACAAATAACATGTAAGACCTTCAAAATTATATTAATACTGGATGCTTATATCACATTTTTTTTCCATGATGAGGCCCAAAGACATTCATGGGTAATCTGCAAGAAAGCAGCATTATTACTAATTCTTCTGTACTAACTGTAATTTCTTTTGGAGCAAATGTAGAATTATAGATACAGTCAACCATGCCACGGTCGAACTTACATAAGTCAATCTAATAAATAAAGTGAAAAGTCTTTTCAAGTTAAGTTCTCTTTATATTCTTGTTTTTAAACCTTATTAAGCCAAAGCTATTCCTTTAGTCCCAACAGATTTGACTATATTCAATTCCAAAGACTTTCAGAAATTATTATGCTGGTGTCATGTTACAATGTAAATGCTTACTCTTGTCTGATATACAGTATTTGTCCTTAAGTTTTGTTTTGTTTTTTGTTTTTTTGTACTATCCTATTTTTTTTAGTGTGAGAGGAAATCTAAATCAGAAATGGTATCGACAAATTTCCAAAAAAAATTTGCAGAAAGCTTGCATACTATACAGTGTCCCACAAAAAAAGCTAATGGCACTTTAGATGGGTATAATATTAAAATTACAATATTATAGTATTTATATCTCTACACCCGTAAACTACAATTTATTTTCTGCATTGGGATGAAATTTTATGTGATACGGTCCAAAGATATGAGCATTTTTTCATCACACATCAGGAAACATCTCCATCTAAGTTTGATATTAAGTAGTACCGGGTATATCGAATAAAAGAAACGCAAGTTTGATCATTATTAATTTGTCCCCGCCGAACGAGTTCGAGCAGGGGACTATGAAACGGGCTCCGTACGTATGTGTGTGTGTGTGTGTCCGTCCGTCCGTCCGTCTGTCCGTGCGTCCGTATGTGAGTTCAATTTGCTACTCCTTCGCCATTTTTCATCCGATTTCGATTCCGTTTGCTTTATATGATAGCACTAGGTGATCTACCAAATTTCTTCACAGAATTTTGACCTTTGACCTTTGACCCTGATTTTTACCTATATTGTTAATTGGCTACAAAATGCTACTCCTTCGCCATTTTTCATCCGATTTCGATTCTGTTTGTTTTATATGATAGCACTAGGTGAGGCTACAAAACGTCTTCACAGAATTTTGACTTTTGACCCCTTTGACCTTCATTTTGACCTATATTGTTAATTGGCTACAAAATGCTACTCCTTCGCCATTTTTCATCCGATTTCGAATCCGTTTGCTTTATATGATAGCACTAGGTGAGGGCTACAAAACTTGTTCACGAGATTTTGACTTTTGACCCTTTGACCTTTGACCTTGATTTATACTTATATTGTACATTGGCTACAAAATGCTACTCCTTCACCTTTTTCTTCCGATTTCGATTCGTCTTGCTTTATGTGATAGCACTAGTTGATGGCTACAAAATTTCTTCACCGAATTTTGACCTTGACCTTTGTTATTTTTTACCTATATTGTTAATTGGCTACAAAATGCTACTCCTTGCCATTTTTCATCCGATTTCGATTCCGTTTGCTTTATATGATAGCACTAGGTGATGGCTACCAAACTTTTTCACAGAATTTTGACCTTTGACCTTTGACCCTGATTTTTTACCTATATTGTTAATTGGCTACAAATGCTACTCCTTGCCCATTTTTCATCCGATTTCGATTCTGTTTGCTTTATATGATAGCACTAGGTGAGGGCTACAAAACGTCTTCACAGAATTTTGACTTTTGACCCTTTGACCTTCATTTTTGACCTATATTGTTAATTGGCTACAAAATGCTACTCCTTCGCCATTTTTCATCCGATTTCGAATCCGTTTGCTTTATATGATAGCACTAGGTGAGGGCTACAAAACTTGTTCACGGAATTTTGACTTTTGACCCCTTTGACCTTTGACCTTGATTTATACTTATATTGTACATTGGCTACAAAATGCTACTCCTTCACCATTTTTCTTCCGATTTCGATTCCGTTTGCTTTATGTGATAGCACTAGTTGATGGCTACAAAATTTCTTCACCGAATTTTGCCTTTGACCTTTGACCTTTATTTTTTACCTATATTGTTAATTGGCTACAAAATGCTACTCCTTCGCCATTTTTCATCCGATTTCGATTCCGTTTGCTTTATGTGATAGCACTAGGTGAGGACTACAAAATCGTCACGGAATTTTGAATTTTGACCCCTTTGACCTTTGACCTTCAATTTTACTTATATTGTACATTGGCTACAAAATGCTACTCCTTCACCAATTTTCATCCGATTTCAATTCCGCTTGCTTTATGTGATAGCACTAGGTAATAGCTACAAAACTTCTTCACAGAATTTTGACCTTTGACCTTTGACCTATTATGTTAATTGGCTACAAAATGCTACTCCTTCGCCATTTTCATCCGATTTCGATTCCTTTTGCTTTATGTGATAGCACTAGGTGAGGACTACAAAACTTCTTCACAGAATTTTGACCTTTGACCTTTGACCTTGATTTTTGACCTATATTGTACATTGGCTACAAAATGCTACTCCTTCACCATTTTTCTTCCGATTTCGATTCCGTTTGCTTATGTGATAGCACTAGTTGATGGCTACAAAATTTCTTCACCGAATTTTGACCTTTGACCTTTATTTTTTACCTATATTGTACATTGGCTACAAAATGCTACTTCTTCGCCATTTTTTACCCGATTTTGATTCTGTTTGCCTTATGTGATAGCAGCTTGATCGTGATATAATGGGAATTTTACATTATCGGCGGGGACATATATTACGCATCGCGTAATTTATTAATCCACTTGTTCAAAATATTAATGATCAAACTTGGGTTTGTTTTATTCGATACATTCGGTACTATTCAATACAAACTTGGATGGAGAGGTTTCCTGATGTGTAATGACAAAATGCTCATATCTTTGTGATTCTTGGACCATATCACATAAAATTTCATCCAGTTGTAGAAAAAGAAATGTAGTGTACGTATGTAAAGATAAAAAAAATATATTATTGTAATTTTATTATTATACCCATCTAAAGTGCCATTTGCATTTTTTGTGGGACACACTGTACAATACAAAACATTTTCCCCCTATTATTTTAGGAGTGTAGATGCAAATTGTAAAGTGTATTTTCTTTATCTTTCTCTCTCCTAGGTCCCACTGTCTCTTCAGTATACCATTAAACCAAGCCTTCGTACACATTTTGCATTCTGATGATGAGCTGAAGGATACCATACATGAACTTATCAACTCATGCTCCTTGAGTGGTAGTAGTAACATAACAGGTTTGTAATTCGTACCATCTTCTTTTTTTCATGTTCCCTTCTTCACTTTTTTTGCCCTCTTGTGTATGTTCAATACAAGCTTTTATCAGGTTTTAAAAAACATGTCCAGTGCATTTATTTAAGTCAATAGCAGATTTTTTAAATGAAAATTATCATTATATAGGGGATGGAGAGAGTGATATGGGAAAGAGATAGTGGGAGTGGAAGGAAAAGAACAGAAGAGGAAGAGAGAGGGCAGGATAGAGAGTGGAGAGATGGATATTAAATATGAAAAATCTGCTGCCTTTCCTAAGGTACTGTAATTCGAAACTAACCCTGCCCCTGAAGATGGTGAGACAACAGTTTAGAGCAGAACAATTTTCGGCAGAGCAAATGTTATGAAATCCTCTAGAGCTAACCCTCCAGACCTCCAAACCATTCTGTATTTGGAAGAAAGAATCTGGATTTTGACCATTTTGCCCATTCTTTTGATGGTGGCTCAAAGCGCTTTACAGTATATTATTGCCCTGTTCATTGGATTCAATTCAATTTGTAGTCAGCCATTAACAGGCACCAAATATGGAATTATCCTACTGAGTACCCATTTACGCCTTGGTGGAGTGTAAAGCAATGTAGATAAAATGCCTTGCTTAAGGACATAAGTGCTGGTCCTATGAATCAAACTCGCGACCTTTGCTTTCCCAGTCAAGTGATACAACCACTGTACTATGACACTTCTACAATACAATACACACTCATATTGGAAATGCTGATTTTTTCCTATTTTTGATCCAAATCAATTAATCAGTTAAACAGGTTTGAAGATTTATGACATTGTTCAATCCTATCCTAACTTGCCTTCTATAGGTAGTCCACGATCAGATAAAGAAGTATTTGTTATGCCTATTACCATGGAGACCATACCTTCACTGACTGACCGGCCTGATGATTCGTTGAGGGCGTTTGTTCATCAGCATGTAGACCTTATCCTCAACAAGAAGGGCTTTGATGATACACTCAGAGGGGCTGCCATTGCTCATTTTGAGGTACTATAAAAGTCAATATTTTCATGAACAGATGTTTTTCGCAGTGTTGGACTAGTTGGGGAATTTTGTGAGGGGATAATTGTATGAATTTTGGGTTGTTTTCATTACTATGACTAGCGTTATATCAAATTGGAAATTTTTGTGAGGATGGACTCGCTAAATTCGTGAAAATAAAACGACTGCAAAAATAACCACTCATACAGTATGCAGGGAATCTTTACAGTCCACTTGCATTATGATTAGCAAAGATACTACGAGATTTCGTTATAACAAGCCATTTTTTTTTTAATCCCCATTTTTTTCAAATATGAAGACATTTATTTTGAACTGCAGTTTTGAAATACACTCGCATTCAGTTTCAATCAAAAAATCGCATTAAGATTGTGTGGCCTTATTTTCTGATTGATCTTCAACTTGAGTTTATTTCAAGACTGAAGTTCAGAATACGGCCATGTTGTTTACTGTTCAGTGTACCAATATTTTGCTAAACAAGTCAATTGGCTTGGTCTACACCGGGGAAAATGAACTCCATTAGTACGTGTCATAATATTCTAGTAGAATGTACTCTAGAGTATAATAATAATAATAATAATAATGTGATTTGTATTGCGCACGTATCCACTCTGTAGAGTGCTCAAGGCGCATTGTATTATTATTACCCGGCTTAGCTAGGCTACCCCGAAGGCAGCATTCAAGGAATTTCTTCCTACCGGTACCCATTCACCCTACTTGGGTCAAGTACGGCAAATTGTAGATTGACATCTTGGCGAAGGATGCTAGTGGAATGGACAGGATTCGAACCGCGTACCTTGTGATCGTCAGTCGGCTGACTTATCCACTCGACCACACCAATTCTATCCAATATTCATAGAATATTTATCTTTATACATTCTCACCTTGCAGTATCCAAGCATGAAAACATGGATAGAGGTAGCCACCTCATCTTATGAATTATTCATGAACCTGTCTGATGACCCCAAGGTGACCTCTGCATTGACTTATCTACACACTGCTTTGGACCAAGACCTTCGATTTTCAGAAATGTAAGTTTGATTTTCTAGTCCTGCCTGGCAATTAACGCCATCATACATTTTTTGTACATGTTTCTTTATGGTGTAATAGTGGCAAATCAAAACATTGAAGAAATGCAAAGCCCATAACTTTAAGCAATATCTTACTACTTACTGTCTTTTACTACATGTATAATTCATCAAGAATTAGTATACAAATTCAGAAAATATCAAATTATCATGGAGATAGATATAAGAAATATATATTGTGTATGGTGTTTTAAGTGCTGCCACAAAGTTCTCAGGTGCCTTAGCCATAAGAGATTTTTAGATTTTTTGAAATGAGAAGTTCTGAGTGTTTTACACCATTATTAGGTCTTTACATGACACTACAAAATATATTTACGGTACTCGTTTCTCTAGATAAGTTTTTTTATTTGTTGGTTAATTGTATCTCTTGATTTTGTAAATTTATTTGTAAGTCTAAAAAAAAAAAATGTTTAGATGTTTTGTTTTTTTCCTTGGGCATGTTATAGGAGATGCAAGAAGATTCTACCAATGGCTAGCCGGTCTTACCAGGAGAATGCTTCTTCACATTACACCAGTACAGTACATAGGAACAAGGTATTGGTTAACCTAATAATAATATTCTGTACCCTGTAACATAAAGATTGAGGATTGATTGCAAATTTGAAACAACCACACTGATTTTATTTTATGTACAAAGTCGATTTACAATCGATCATAATTCTTTATTCTACATGGCTCTATATTAATAAAGTGCCTAATAACTCGACCTGCCATCAACCTCCTGTCAATTATCTCTATGATTCTAACGCAATTACGTTGTTGAAGTTAATTATGCTACCTCAAATGATTTGCATAATGTGTTGTGAATGGAGAGAAATGACAACTTCCATTGGTAAAAGTTAAAAATATCTACTTGGTGCAACACATTTTTCTGCTAGGGTGAACGAGGGGTCAAACTACCATTTGTCATGTGATGAATTTTTGACAAAACCTAGGGAAAGATTCTACGTATCACTGGCATAGACACGCATTAATTTCTTTTGTCAATAGGGGGATGATCTATTCATCATCCCCCCCCCAGAAAGTGCGTCCAGCTCAACGCCAGTGCTAAGTATGTGGATGATAATGAATTGTAATGAGAATACATGAAAGATATGGCTTGCTTTAGTAAAATAGTATTAACAATGTCTGCTTTTCCAAACCAGGGGACGTTTCACAAAGAGTTACAAGACTTAGAGTTGCACTTTTAATTTGTAGTTGCTTGCAGTATATTGGACATCACCTCATTGATCAGATCATGCCCAGGGAATTTGCGCCATTGAAAAGTCTATCGATAAAACTGCATCTTAAATTCTGGATGCGCTTTGAATATACACTTTTTGCAAGTGCCACTTTAAGTCTACTTACGCTCTTTGTGAAACATCCCCCCCCCCTAGACTTCAGAGCAATGTAGCTTATGGTGGCCATAGGGGGGTCATAGGGGGGGGGGGGGGGCTTCCAATTGGCTGTCAGCCAATCCGCAATGCGGTAGATGCTTGTATGTATGGGCGTATGTACATTTTCCTTTGTTACGCATACTGGATGCCCCCTAGCCATGGATGCCACAAGACAAAACATCACCCAAATCAAATTTGTCTATAACTTCAACCAAAAAATTATAAATGTACGCAAGCATTTTCTTTGATTTCAGCTTCTACAGGCAATGAAAATGTACTCTCAGCATGCTCGTAGCCCTGCCTATGAGATCTATGCAGCACAGTTACAGGGAGAATGTGAACTCTATGGAAAGATGAATCCTATGGAATGATCCCGTGGGAGATAATGAATTGTGATCAGAATATGTTACGGTATACATGTAGTTAAAGAAAAAGAGTACTAACGACTGCCCTTCCGAACCTGGAATTCGGCTTTGAGCAAAAGTATAATCAAGCATTTTTTTTGGTACCAGCTTTTACAGGCAATGAAAATGTACTCTCAGCATGCTCGAGGCCCTGCCTATGAGATCTATGCAGCACAACTACAAGAGGAATGTGAACTCTTTTGGCAGAGTGGACGTCAGCTTTGTGAGGTCATCAGTCTGACCGGTCATCACTGCATCCACAAGGTAACCATAGCAACAAGATATTCCTGTAATTATCTATTTTCATGATATTAGTGATACATGTACTCTGTTCATGTACACGTACATGTATGGCATATCTACATGTAACATAAAATTAAGACAAACACACATGTGGTTTATACTTACTTAATCTAATAGCAGTTGGCCCAATTCTCTGAATGGTCTAATACCACATAGGCTAAATCCATTTGGTCTACTAACAGTTTGGTCTTATTTCCCCTGGGTCTAATTCACACTTGCTCTAATTCCTACTTTTCTAATGAGCACTTGGTCTTATTGCCAATTCATCTAATAGCCAAATGGTCTAATTGCATTTTGGTCTAATTCCCAAGTGAATATTATGACCAGTTTTTTACAGGAATTGACCAGCTGATATTAGACCAAGTGGGCATTAGACGAAATTGACATTACATGAAATGGGAATCAGACAAAATGGTAAATAGGTAGAACGGCAATTAGACCAAAGGGTAATTAGATGTACTGGTTGTAGAGGATATGCAATTAGACCATGTGGGACGAGACCAAACTGGCTTTAGTCAAAGTGGGTTTAGACCAAGTGGTAATTTATTGATATGACAACCTCTGAGATTTACGGTGATGAGGTTTACGGTTCACCATGTGGTTAGTCCTAAAAAAGGACTGTTGAGAAAGTGGAAGAGGAAATTAAAAGTTACAGAAAGTAGAAAATTGATAGGCGAGATAGAGAGTAGAGAGTAGAATTAGAGGTAATCTTTCCTGATTTAGTCCTGAAAAGGACTGTAAACCAGTTGAGAAGACGAGATGCGAGGAAGGCTTGAGTAGTAGTAGAGAGTGCTCGACGTTTCGGACAGGTTGACTGTCCGTCTTCAGGAGTCACTCCTGAAGACATGGTGAACTGTAAACCTCATCACCGTATTTGAATCCACCATGCAAGCATCTACCTTCAAACACCTCTGAGATTTACTAATACATGTACCTCTTTCCTTTGTTCTTTATCCCACAGCTGCATTTGCTACCCGACGATCCAGAGTTAGATCCACCAAGGGAGATAGCGTTAAGTCGCCTACCACACACCAATAACAACCAAACACCATGCGCTTGTAACTGTGGAAGGTCGTTTGGGACAAGAGAAGACCCCTTTGATGTCAGGGTAAGAATCTGATAAGATCTATTTAAAGATTTTGTTGTTTATCTCTCTGTTTCTCAAATTCCTGATTTTCTCCTGACCTTGACATCGTATGATATGTGAATTCCCATGATATATGTTAAGCTCGGAATTGGGAGGGATGCACTTTGATAGATAACAGATAATGGGCAAATTTTTTTTCTTCTACAAAGCAAATTGAGAGCTGCCTTAAAGTCAGCCATTGTGAAGCAACGTTGCCAATTTGAGGATCCCCATTGAAAATGCAAAATATGGTGTATATTCACTTGGTCCAACAATAGTTGGCTTAATTCTCTGATACTCTTATACCATGTTGGTTAAAATCCATTTGGTCTGCTAACAATTTGGTCTTATTTCCTCATGGTATATAATACAATGCACTCTGTCAAATGATCAGTCGTTGTCTAATTACCAATTTGTCTAACAGGCAAAAATTGTATTTTCATAAAATTCCCAAATGAGTATTCGGTCTATTACCACAGGAATTGACTAAGTGTTATTTGAACAAGTGGACATTAAACAAAATGTACATTAGACAAAATTAGAATGTGTCAAAATGGTAAATAGGCAAGATGGCAATTAGACCAAAAGGTAATTAGACGAACTAGTTGTAGATGAAATGGAATGAGATTGTGGGATGTGGGATGAGGCCAAATGGGCATTAGTCAAAGTGGTATGAGACAATCAAAGAATTGGACCAACTGTCGGCAATTAATCAACTTTAACCCTGTACACATGTGCTGTATTTATTTCTCATTCAATCTATAGGTTGCGAACTATGACTTCTTTGAGGAGTTAGAGGAGAAATGCTGTGATAAGCTGCATCATTTTAACTTTCCTGTCTACAAACCTACTCCTCCCAGACGCCCCTCTCAGATGATCTCAGAGGGGGATTCCACTCCTTCCAAGGCGGGGGTGGCAGCACAACAGGATGAGGGACTGACAAAAGCAATGGAGAAGATAAAGCTAAGCTCTGGTAAGTGCATTTTGTAAAGCTCCTGTTTAACTTTACCTGTCTTAGACTAAGCTGCCATATAAAAAAGTAGAGAACAACCCTCCTTTTGACCCATTTATATTGTACATGTATTTCGCGCATTGTAGTATGAATTAACAAAAAGATTTGATGATTCCATAAGAAAATCCACCTTCTTCAACTTTACTGCCCACACAGAAACTTTGTTAGCGCTAACAGAGCACTAACAGTAGGCCCCGTCACATCTTTCGGATGCTGATGGCAAAGTTTGATCCCAGAAGTAAATAATATGTTGGTGTGACATGATGCATCGCTGCACCATTACTAGTTATAACAGGACCTAGTGTTAGTGCTCTGTTTGCGCTAATACGTTTCTTTGCGTTAGGCACAGGGCCGGTATTCTGAAAATTGTCTTATCTGCTATCTTATCTCAAAAGATACATGTAATAGACTGCTAAAATAATCCTTAAAGGGGAATCCAACCCAAGGAAAGAATCAACCTTACAGGAAAGAGGAAAATGAGAGGAGCAATCTAAAAAAAAGTTTCATCAAAATCGGTTATCAAATAAGAGAGTTATGGAAGTTTGAAAAGTCTAGTTGTTCCTTCTATGGGGATCCTCAAATTGGCATCATCGGCTTTAAAATGGCCGATCTTATGGACAACTCTCCGTTCATTTTGTACACAAATTTTCAGATTTTCCCCATTTTCTTTCGAAATATACCTTACCTCCTTCTGAGCTCAACATATGTTGTGTGAAATATATTTTCCCATGACATATGTTGAGCTCAGAAGTAAAGAAGACATATTTTGAAAGAAAATGGGGAGAATCTGAAAATTTGTGTACAAAACAAATGGAGAGTTGTCCTTAAAATCAGCCATTTTTGAAGCCATTGTTGCCAATTTGAGGATATCCATAGAAGGTACAAAGACACTTTTCAAACTTCCATAACTCTCTTATTTTATAACCTATTTTGATGAAACTTTTTTTTTAAATTGCTCCTCTCATTGTGCTCTTTTATATAAAATGATAATTTCTTTGGATATTGTTTCCCTTTAATACGTATTCCGAAAATTATCTTATCTCTATGAGGATCACCCTTATATTTTCTCTGTCACGCCCCGTTCACGCCCAATTTTCTATCATCAACAAATCATTAAAGGTATTAAATACTTATGTCAACCAATAGAAGTGCCCCTTCTTTGAAAATACTAAGATGCGCTTCGCGCACCATTAACATTAGACGTAGTTTAATCTTGCGCGATTTGCGTGCTTTCGTCTGCAAGCTAAATTTTCTTTATGACGTAAAATTGATTCTATTGTGACGTTTCTTCTGGGTTTTCTCAACAAAAACGCATAAAATGAAAAGGTGTATCATTTCGAATGAGGTCATAAATTGTAACAAAATTAGCAAAATTTACTCTAATTTCTTCGGGATGTTTCGTCTGTAGGCATATTGACACTGCGTACTAATTATCTTTCCCTTACTAAAAAAATAGTTAGGGCAAATTCGCAGTTATCATTGAGATACAATAGCCCCCTACCTGTTGTAAATTTTCTTGTTGTTGCCAAGGTAATTAAGATAAAAAATAGATAAGACAATTTTCAGAATATCTAATATCTCAAGATTTTATCTTGCGCAGAGATATATTTGTGCGCCGGTGTCTAACTTTATGCAAAACAGCTCTGACATCACTCATGCTCAGTGAACTTACAAGTTGAGAGAAAAGATAAGATAATTTTCAGAATACGTATTTTGTTTTAACTCTGAAGATACAAGAATATTTGTCTTAAGATAAGTTTGGGAATACGTCCCTTGGTTAATAGTATAATAGTGAAGGATACTGCCATTGATCTTTTACAAATTGCTATCCTTTCAAGACCTGTAACCATTGCATAAAGAGTTATTATTGCAATAACTTTGCCATCGATGGTAACTTTTATGAAATACTGCATTGTGATTAGCTGTTGAGCAACGTTATCATGGTAGTTATTATATATCTCATTTTAAGAATCTTTAATAGTCCTGTCTTCTGATTGGTTAAAAGTGCAGTCATGTTCTGAACTATGACCGCCAGAGTCAATTTTCCCGGTTTTACCATGACATAGTTCATTTCTTACAGTTCTTTCTCCATGGCTAGCACGATCCCCGTTTGTTTACCTGCAAAAAGTTGCTCTGTGCGGTCGCATATACCATAATATGCAGCGCGACTTGGTCGATAACTTTAGACAGCTTGCGCGTCTAAATGCGCGGACGTGCAGTGTAGACAAATTCTTTGGTTGTATACCGTTGATAGAATGGATCCCTGATTTTCAGATGAGCGTTTAGTTTAGCCCGATATACCCATGTTCGTTAAAAATTGTATTTAGAGCAAGACGTCAGAGGCCAATCTTCTTCTATTTTGAAAGCAAGAACAGCAAATCTGCAGTTAACTGTAAGTAGAATACCGTACCGGTATTGTCTCCGGTTAGCAACAACTGGCTGTTGAGTTTTGTGTGGCCCGGGAGCATGCAACCTTGCAGGCCGGCTTACTTTCTTCATGACTTTACTTAGCGTCTACTAGATAACTTTTGATCTAAGTTAGGTCTAAATTAGACCATGTAGATTATTTTTTGGATCTCCTTGTTTTTCGGCATATAAAAGATATATTGACTGCTTTTAATATTCGAGTCATAGTGCTTTTTATAGGCTCTTTGGGACCTCCCAACCTGCTATGACCCGTTGAACCTATAAAACCACTATGCCTCTCATAGCAGTCAATATATCTATACCATTGATGGCAAAGTTACTATGATAGTAACTCGTTATGCAACGGGGCCCGGCTTCATAACGCAATGGTTTGCAATCAATGACCAATAATAACTTCATTTAATTCTAATAAATATACAACACATAGATACCAAAGGAAGCCAGTCGGGAGTCATGACCCCAGAGCTTAGTCTTGGCCAATCAGTCCCTATTGAAGATTCTATTGACCAACCGGTAACAGGCACAGCCAATACTCTTTCAACCCAGGAAGAACCACAAGATACTGAGGAGGAAGAAGATGATGAGGATGAGGAGGAGGAGGAGGAGGAAGAGGAAGATGATGAAGGTAATAAAGATAATTTAGAATATCAATGGTAAACTACCATTTGGTCTATGTCCACCTGGTCTAAAACAACTTACTTAATTCCTGTTACAAACTGGTAATAGATCAAATATTCATTTTTTAATTCGAGAATTTGGAAATAGACGAAGTGGTCAATAAACCAAGTGAGAATTAGACCAAGTATATATCACTTGGGTTTAGCCCATTTGGTATTAGACAATAAGAGAATCAAACCAACTGCTGTTAGACCAAATGGATATAAACCTTACCAATTGCTTAATATCAAGTATCAACTCTTTGCCTGTAATAGTTGACTTTTTTTCTTTGATGCTGCAGTGAGTGGGTTTGGAAAACAATAATGATTCATGTGTCATATCTATGGAATTATTTCCAATATTTACAGTCTCCCCCTTGTAGGCATGGTCTGTAACACAACACTAAGAGACCTGCTACCAAACTCAGTTGACTCTCTTTAATTATTACTTCTGTGTGCTTTGTATAGATCAGATACACTGTAGGAGTATCTGAGACTCGTAGATTCGGCCTTCTAGTAGGAATGCTCTCCAGCACAACATCGAGTGGCATGCTACATACAGTTGAGGCCAAAAGTTTACATACACCTGGTATGAAAACATATAAATACAATTTTTACCACCCTAAGAACATTGGGCATCATTTATTTTGATGAACATGGTTAGGTATCATCTCTACTTTGTTTTTAGAGAGTATGTTTTAATTCAAGATATTTAGAAACATATATATGGTTGATCTTCCTTCAGTTTGCATAAATTCAATGGGTCAAAAGTTTGCATATAATAAACAAAATTGGTGATGATGCTGCCTGTATTTTGCTTTATTTTTCATTTTTTCACTTGTTGAAGCTGTCAAAGAACTTTCTATATACTTCTCCTTAGATTATTGTCCATTCCTCCATCAAGATTGCAAAAAAATAAGTCCCATTTGCAGGTTTCTTTGGGTGAATACCATTTTTGGGGTCTGCCCATATGGTTTCTACAGGGATCTGTTCTAAACATGTGACAACCCCTCGTTAATCCCCCTTTTCTCTGTTTACTCACACTAAAAACTTATCTAAATGAATGTCTGTGTTATTGTGGTATTTAAAGACTAAATTTTAATATGGTTCCAATATTCAGGCTGGCATATTAATATGATGCTACACACTCCAACATCATATTTTACAATCAATAGGGTTTATCAATGGGGTTTACAAATTGTTTGTTTAGTGTGATGTTGGAGCATGTAGCATCATATCAATATGCCAGCCTGAATATTGGAACCATATTAAAATTGAGTCTTTAATCATAATAACCCAAAGAGAAAAGGGGAGAAGATGGAGAGGTTGTCACATGTCTAGACCAGACACCAAAAATGGTATTCACCCAAAGAAACCTGCAAATGGGACTTATTTTTTGCAATCTTGCTGGAGGAATGGACAATACTCCAAGGAGAAGTATATAGAAAGCTCTTTGACAGCTTCAACAAGTGAAAAAATGAAAAATAAAGCAAAATACAGGCAGCATCATCACCAATTTTGTTTATTATATGCAAACTTTTGACCCATTGAATTTATGCAAACTGAAGGAAGATCAACCATATATATGTTTCTAAATATCTTGAATTAAAACATACTCTCTAAAAACAAAGTAGATATGATACCTAACCATATTCATCAAAAACAAATGATGCCCAATGTTCTTAAGGTGGTAAAAATTGTATTTATATGTTTTCATACCAGGTGTATGTAAACTTTTGGCCTCAACTGCATATACTCCTCAGTTGACCCTCTTCAATAATTTGTTTTGTTTTCATTTTGTAGATGAGATAGGAGTATCCGAGCCTCATTACAGTCGGCCTCTGGTAGGCATGCTATGTAGCACAACACCAAGAGGCCTGCTGCACAATTACCCCTCAGTTGACCCTCTTCAATAATTTGTTTTGTTTTCATTTTGTAGATGAGATAGGAGTATCCGAGCCTCATTACAGTCGGCCTCTGGTAGGCATGCTATGTAGCACAACACCAAGAGGCATGCTACCAAAGTTTTCTTCGTGGTCGCTGATATGTCTCGGATCTTCATCACTCTACAATCCAAGCAAAGGTGGGTATTTTGAAATTTCAGACTGGGATATACCCATTTTCAAAATGCTCCGTCCGTTGATTCATTCAAAATCCTTCTCAAAACTCACCTTTTTAAACTGTACTCACTGTATGATTCTCGAGGCGCACACCAGTAGTATATATTATTTTCATTGAGTTTATTTATAATGTATAAATAATTTGTTTAGATTGAAATCTGTTATTCTTTAAATTAACCCGAACAACAGAGCGCTTAGAAACACCAGTATAAAGCACTATATAAATTAAATTATTATTATTGTTATTTTGAAAATCAGTTACTGTGGAATTGCCCAATTGATTGCTCTTTCTACTTGTGTAATGTGTAATTTGGGTACAGATTAATTGATTCCACTATTGACAGTTGATTGTTGATTTTGCTGTATGTAATTAGAGTCAAATTAAAGTTCCAAGTTTATTGGAAACAATCAATAATACAAACATTTTCAATGATTTGACAACGACAAAAAAAAAGAAAAAAAAAAGAAAGAAAAATAACATAAGTTTGGGTTCGCAAAGAAGCAGAGTTTATGAAAGGAGCCCTTTGACAAAAATTGTGGTTCAGAAATTTCACACAGTACCATAAATGTTATTATATTTATGGGGTAAAAAGAAAAGAAATATGACAAAAATATACTTGATTTACATTAAACTAAAGAGTAATAATAAGGGATATTCTTGAATTGCAGGTTTGGACCAACCAAACTTCATGCGAGACAGCAAGCATCTCCTAGCCTGGGATATACCCATACCTAAAGGCTCTGTCATGGACTCCATCTGGCCCTCACCAAGTGAAATGGTGACAACATCTAAGAAAGGAGGAAGGGGAAGGGACAAGAAAGGTATTAAAGAAAATGTTTCCTTCAAGAAGGTAAAAAAGCTCAGATAATTCCATGACATTCGTAGATGTATCGTGGTCTAGTGGAACAGTCACAGACTCTTATTAAAATGTCAATCACAAGGTCCTCTGGCAAATCCGCTTCGTTCTCAACTTATCAACTAACCATCATGTTTGGTAGAGGTAAAAGTGGAAAGGCACGTTCCAAGGCAAAATGTAAACATGCCACACCCCACCAAGGTGAGGTAAATGGATTCCATTTAGCCCCCACCAAGTGAAATGAAAAAGCCAAGAAAGGAGGGAGTGGCAGGGACTAGAATTCCATTTATCCCCCACCAAGTGAACTGAAGAAGCCAAGGTGAAAGAGGGAGTGCAGGGACTAAAAAGGTAAGAACAAAGGGATATCCCTATACCTAAAGGCTCCGTCATGGATTCCATCTGGCCCTCTCTAAGTGAAATGAAAAAGCAAAGAAAGGAGGGAGTGGCAGGGACTAGAAAGGTAAGAGAAAGTTTGCTTGGAGGGATATCCCTATACCTAAAGGCTCCGTCACGGATTCCATCTGGCTCTCTCCAAGTGAAATGAATAAGCCAAGAAAGGAGGGAGTGGCAGGGACTAGAAAGGTAAGAGAAAGTTTGCTTGGATGGATATACCTATACCTAAAGGCTCCATCATGGATTCCATCTGGCCCTCTCCCAGTGAAATGGCTACAATAGCCAAGGAAGGAGGTAGAGGAATGGACAAGAAAGGTAAGAGAATGTTTCGTTCATGAAGGTAAAATAGCTTATATAATTCCATGACATTCGTAGATGTATTAAGGTCTAGCAGAACAGTCACGGACTGTCAATCACAAGGTACTCTGCTTCATAATGTGACCTTTGATGATGGAGTTCTGCATAACTTTTGAGAACCTGGGGGGCATTTCATCAAAGGACTTGTCGGACATTTTATCCGACAAATTTGCTCTCAGCCAATCAGATGCAAGCATTTCAGGAGCTTATAACAGTTTGTCGGATAAAACATCCGACAAGTCCTTTCATGAAACGCCCTCCTGATAGATCATCTGTGCAATCATTTTGTTTGCTTCCTGTTTAAAATTATTAGGTTCATGTGCTTTCAGACAATTTGCGTTGCTTTTTTTATAGGTTTTAGAGAAAAGCGAGTTTGATATAGTACATAATGTAGAAGATGAAATTTTCACACTTTGTTTGATGAGATTTTAATCGGTTCCTACAAAAAAGTCCACTTTTATCCACTATTTATAATCGTGGAAACATCACAAACATTTTGTTTATATTCCCTTGCAAATTTTCCTGCCTTGCCAAAAAAAAAATAAATAAATAAAATGAAAAAATAAAAATAAAAAATTGGCTTCTCCAGTAATCCTATGCTCTGTTCAGGAATGGAATTATCGTATCTTATGTTGTTTTTTTTTTTTACTGTTTGTTTAGATGGATCATCGGATGGGTTGAGAGCTTACATTGGAAATGAGTATGAATGCCCCAGAGGTCATCGGTTCATCTGCTCGGGACCAGACAAGGTCGTCAAGGTCGCATCGGGGTCAGGAGGCCCCAAGGAGAGCGCAAATAAGCTTGTGACCTTTGACATGCCACTGTACTTTTCCTGTCCTTGCAGGTAAATGCACATTCTTATAGTATAATACATTTTACCCTGTACCTTTTGCAAGACATTTTCCTACATTTACTACCCTCAACCTAGGTAAAGAAAGATCATGTCTGGGTTAGGAGGCCCCAAAGAGATTGCAAATAAGCTTGTGACATTTGATATCCCCCAATTATTTTCTTGTCCCTGCATGTAAATTTTTAATCCATTTTTATGAAGTGTTGCCTTTTACTTTTGCAATACATTACTGTATATTTACCTCTCTAAACCCAGATGAAGAAAAGGCCATATCAGGGTCAAGAGACACAAAAGAGAGTGCAGATAAGTTTGTGATCTTTGAAATGCACTTTGACACATCACTATTATTCTGTTGTCTTTGCAGGTAAATGTTTAATCCTTGTTTATAACTTGTTTATACTTTTCTTTTTCTATTTATTCTCGTATTCTCAGAGCAAACAAACCTCCCCTAGGCCAGCTGATCAGGTCATTCATCGTGACCCCTCCCAGACCGGTTTACATCAAACTGAACCCCAAGGTCAGGCCAGGACCCCACCCCACCCCAGTCTTCAGCCCCCTCCCAGGGGACGAGGGGATCGTCCTTACCCCCAGTAGCATGTGGGTCCTCAGATATCCGTATCCTTTTCAGCCCAGTCGGTTGCATTGATTTTGATTGATTGAATGTTTGTTAATTTCCACATTTTAATTGATTGAATTTTTGTTGATTATTACATGTACATTTTAATTGATTGAATGTTTGTTGATATACATTTTTACTAATTGAAAGTCTATTAAATTCTACAGTTTAAATAATGAATGCTTCGAATTGCTTGAAACCAGAATCTAAATGTATAGTACATGTAAGTAACATGGGAAGCATATGGTTCTGGAAATGCGTATAATAAATCTATCACTACATTTACATGTAATATGTATACGGAAATAAAGATTCAAACGATGGAACTTATAGAGGCAAAAAGAAATAACAGTAATAGAAGGGGAAATTCAGAGTTTCAGCAGATTATATGTTTTCCAGTTCCTCTTAAACATTAAAATCATTATGGTTTTGTACCTTGACAAACATTTTTGTTGCAGATTTGTGTATGTGAGTGAAACAGGACCTGTCATGCCTCCAGCTGACAATCACCCCACCCCTGGAGCCAAGCTTCTCAAGGGTCTGTATCTGGTGACTCTGCAAGCTCCTGAAACCTGAACAGAGAGAAGTCACAACTAGATGGAACCTCTTACTCGTTTGTTGATGGACTATGTGAAGTGTAAGAGTTCATCACCATAGTTCATTGACTGATGTTGCCACTGATGACCCCTGGGGCCAAGCTTGTGTAGGGTCTGTATCTGGTGACTCTGCAAGCTCCTGAAACCTGAACAGAGATGACATAACTTATACTGTCTGAGGAACCTCTTAAGTGTGATGGACTATCTGAAGTGTAAGAGTTCGTCACCATATTTCATCGACTGATGTTGCCACTGATGATCACTGGAGGCAAGCTTTTGAAACCTGAACATAGAGGTCGCAAGTATCCTGGTTTGATGGAACCCTGGACGATGGTCTACCGGAAGTGCGAGAGATTATCATCAAAATACTTTGACTGATGTGTCCACTGATGATATTCAGTAGAGCATCATCCACAGTGACATTGACGTTCTAACTTCTTTGCTGCAAGGGAAAACTGAACTTGTGTCTCTTATGCTGTAAAGCTTCTCAAGGATATATACCTGGTTACTCTGCAAGCTCCTGAAACCTGAACAGAGAGGTCACCGCTATTGATCCCATGTGTGAGGGAACCTTCTGCTCCATAGATGATGGACTATCTGAAGAGATCATCATCATAGTTTGTTAAATGATGTCAAGCTTCTGGAGGGTCTTTATCTGGTTACTCTGCAAGCTCCTGAAACCTGAATGCAAAGGTCACAACTAAAGGGAACCTCCTACTCCTGAGGTGATGGACTATCTGAAGTGCAAGAGAGACTGTAGTTCATCACCTGATGTTGCCACTCATGATGACATGAAGAACATCATCCATGATGATATACACTATAGATGCTCAGACTTCTTGCTCTAAGAGAAAATTGGACTTTTGCTTTCTTTTCTGTACATGGGAGTTGATCCTACTCTCATTAATTTGAGATTCAGAAACTAAGAATCTTTTTCTTTGTCATTGCCACTGATGGTATCCACAAAAGCATCAGCCACATTTAATTAAATGGATATTCAGGCAGGTTAGACTGGGTCTTCTGTGCAGAAATGAAAAGAGGACATCCCCTTCCGCAACATCAGTGAATCATGGCTGTCCTTTGTTGTTGTACTTCAAAGTTAGATGTGATGTTCTGAGATAAGATCTGGATATTATCACTGATTACAAAGTCCCCAGAATCAGCATCATCTTTGTGATTTATAGACATGCTGCAGTTCAGACCGAGAAGCCTGTCCTTCTTGGTCTACATTGCTCTTTACTGGAATGCACTTTCCCTCAGCTTCTAAGGACACACATCTGTAAACATTCTGCAGTTCATACCAAGAAGCATGTCTCTTTCTACAAGCCTCATTACTTGGAGCTACTGAAACTCGGCCACTGATGACATACATTTGTAGACATTCTGCAGTTTAGCCACAGTTCAAGCCCATCCCTCTCTAGATGGCTCTTTACTTGAATCCACTGAGCCTCAACCTTAGAGGACACACATCTGTAGAAATTCTGCAGTTCATACCAAGAAGTATATCTCTTTCTAATTGACTCTTTTCTTGGGTATACTGAGCCTCAGCCTCTAAGGACACACATGTCTGAAGACATTCTGCAGTTCAGACCAAGAAGCATATCTCTTTCTAATTGACTCTTTACTTTGGTATACTGAGCCTCAACCTCTTCGGACACACATGTCTGTAGACATTCTGCAGTTTAGCCACAGTTCAAGCCCATCCCTCTCTAGATGGCTCTTTACTTGAATCCACTGAGCCTCAACCTTAGAGGACACACATCTGTAGAAATTCTGCAGTTCATACCAAGAAGTATATCTCTTTCTAATTGACTCTTTACTTGGGTATACTGAGCCTCAGCCTCTAAGGACACACATGTCTGAAGACACTCTGCAGTTCAGAACAAGAAGCATATCTCTTTCTAATTGACTCATTACTTTGGTATACTGAGCCTCAGCCTCTACGGACACACACGTCTGAAGACACTCTGCAGTTCAGACCAAGAAGCATATCTCTTTCTAATTGACTCTTTACTTTGGTATACTCAGCATCAGCCTCTACGGACACACATGTCTGAAGACACTCTGCAGTCCATACCAAGAAGCATATCTCTTTCTAATTGACTCTTTATTTGGGTATACCGAGCCTCAGCCTCTGAAGACAACCAGCCATTCAGACCAAGAAGCTCATCGCTGGCTACATGGCTTTTTACTTGGGTCTCCTGAGCCTCGATCACTGATGACATATATATGTAGATATTCTACAGTTTAGACGAAGTTCAAACCTACCCCTCTCTAGATGACCTTTTCTTGCATCTGCTACTGAGCCTCCTCCACTACAGTAGATCTACCGGCTGCATGGCTTATCTTGTAGTGTTCAACCTAGGCCAGATGTTAGATGAGAGTTTGAAGGTCAGAGGTGAGCCGTATTGTATCTAAGATTAGAGATAAGCAGATTGCACAATTGTTTCAAAGCATTGGCACTTTTTGAATCCATATTGAGACAATTAATACTGCCCTACTTTGGCAAAAGGAAGCAACTGACATACTAACCAAATTTGAGTTTTTAATGTTTTGATATTTTATGTGGTGCCATCTTTTTGCAGTCCAAATTTCATGTCTCAAAGTTTATCCATCTTTGAAATATTTAAGGTAAGACATTAGGAGATTACATTGACATCAGTGTAAATGACGTAGGCATTTTGGTCATTTACAGGAAATGTCACTTTTGTCAGTTGCTTCCTTTTGCCAATGTAGGGCAGAATAGTATACAATACATGTACGTTTATACCATAGGAAAATGTTTAAAAATGTATGATAGTACATGTATTTACAGTAGATTTCCATTGATAATTTTTTTTTTAATTACATGTAACGACCCATTGGTGGTCTGAATAAGAAAAAGCATTATTCTTTCATTATTTTGGTAGCACATTTACTGAAAAGTATTTATGATACAAAACTATATCTCCAAAGATGACTATACAATTTGATATTGGATGAAAATGTATGAATGTGCATCTTTAATTTGTGTAATAACTTATATATGTTGCAACATATTTCAGAACTATCTTACTGACATTTGATAACACATCTTGTATTGTAAAAGTAGAATTGAACATTTGGGTATAACAACTGTTTAGTATTGTTTAGAATGAAGGTTTTCATAAAGGAGGTGTTCATTTGACAAAACGTTAGGATAGAATAGAAAACAGAAACAATGTACATGTACTTATAGCAGTGCGGAGTATACATAAAGAACTAATTATTATTGATCTTTTTGAGATAATCATGAGTTAAATTTATAAACTGTTCATGTAGCTTTAAAAGATAAACATAGAGTCAAATCAAGTGCTGAAATTTTATGAATCTACATTAAGTATAAAAACAACAAATCACAGACGAATTTGATTTGATTGTAAACTCAAGAACTAAAAAAAGAGCTTTTATTATGCAGGTGCATCATGTCTTTGGTACATTGTACATGTTAATTTGTGGAATTTATGAGTTCCTTAAATTATTCAAATTGTTCAATATAGTAAAACAGTAATGAACAAGAAAATATGACTACCAGTATCATTTTTGTGAAGTAAAAAGTATTTTTCTAGAAAGATTATGTACTGAAGCAATCAAGAATGAAAAAAGAATATATTTTCTACATACATTTCTATGTCATGTTGTGATATTAACAAGGTCTGTGAACTTATGCTAAAGTTTTACCCTGTTCCATTTAATTTCTTCTTTTACCCATGTTGTACATTGTACATGTACTTTGTTTCATTTTTGTATATTGTTGTATTTATTGTTTTTGTTACACATGTTATTTATCATAAAAGAAAATTGACTTTGGAAGAAGTATTTAAGCTGATTTTGCTTGTTTACACAACAGTGGGCTATTATTGTCTGTTTTTGTGTACCCTTTGTTAATTAAGATATTGTGGGGAGTATTGAAGCTACATTGAAGCTACCCCCTTCATACCATGTTATTTTGGAAAGTTTTAATATAATCTAAGGAATGAAAAATAGCAAAGCTATTCAGCTTAGAATAAAAGTTAAACAAGCAATTTTTTAAAAAAATTAGAAAATGAACATTTTGAGACATCAAAACTTACTTTAATGGTACATAGTGTGTTGACATACATAAAGCTTCAACTTAATGATCATGGCTCTTGTAAAAATTCTATTGTTTTCATAGTTACATGTAGATCAGAGTTTTTGTGAAAAAAAAAAATCAGAAATTGTCATGAAAAATGCAATATTTTAGTACACTATAGACACCTTGTAAAGCCATAAGTAAATTATTCCTGTCATTGAAATAGTGATCTCCTCAAAATTTAAACAAAATGGAATAAATACATGTAATTGTGATTGAAGTCTGTAAATGCTGAATGTTAGGAAATGAACAGTAATCAATTCTTTCCAGTTGCGCACTGCATGATCATCCCTAATTATAATAAGATGGAGTACAGTTGCTCGTGTCTGTTTGCTGACCTCCCAAGATGCAATGCAAGAAAAGCATTCACCACGACGAACAAGTTCCAGAGCTACAGATAGAAGATATACCCCCTCTATGACAAGTAACAAGACAGTCAAGAGTTGAAAGCACATGAAATATAATTTTCTGCAGGAATAATTCTGTTTATCTTGTGTGTAAGGTAATCTAGCAAAAGTGTAGCCAGTGGCGGATCCAGGCAGGGGCGCAAGGGATGCACGCCCCCTCTTTAATATGAAAAACACTCATTGACTATACATGTTAAAATTTGAAAATTTTCGGCTGCGTCCCCTATTTTTCCAATTTTTCGGGATGCACCCCCAATATTTCTAAACCCTATATCCGCCACTGGTAGCACTTGTCACATACATGTAAAGCTGCAACTTTTTGATAAAATCTGATCATGGTCTAAATATAAAAAAGAATAAAGAAATCCCTTACCTTGTTATGTGAAATTTAATGTTTATTAAAATAAAAAGAATGTTGTGTTTACACAGTCAAAGGTTGATTCATTATGATCCTTTTCAAGTGTTTTATTGCTTTACATAACGTATAAATTACAGTGTACCACTAACTTGTTATTTTTGATAAAAACTTTAATATTTTCGTTTTTGGATATCTGCGTACCTTGGAGGTTGTATAATTACAAATATGTGTTTTTGACTGGGCTAAGGTTGCAACTAAGTCTTTTTCCATCCTTTGAAATGGCAAACATATACATGTATATTCCTGTTGTAATATTGATGGATCTTTATAGTTACACTCATAGATGCCAACAGTACGGAATAATTATAACATTAGAAATTAGAACGCGAATAACGCAAATAGTTAAAACAGCTGAAACAAATTTCTTGTTTACAAGAAAAAGAAAACTATTGTTTTGAATGCATTCCCAAAACTTTAATGACCGAGCAAAATGTTTTTATTCATGCTCTCTCTAGTGAGAAGTCATTTGTCTTAGCTTTTCTAACTATTTGCGTTATTCGTGTTCTAATTTCTGATGTTATAATTATTCCGTAGTGTTGGCATCTCTGTACACTTGTACTCTAAGTGGTGTCAGTTTAATCTAAGTTACAAGAAGGATCCAATCCTAAAATTCCCTTTTTACATCCAGGGTTATATGGCAGCCAATTTCAGAGAATAATGATTGAATGCATTCATGAAAGATGAATTCAGTCTGGATCACATGTCACTCCAGGAATGTGAAGCGTATCTGTCTTGCCCATGTATGTACCAATTGGTCTGTTAAAAAATGGGGAAATTAGCTGTTTTTTACTTGCTATATTGGCCCAAGAGTGATGTGATCCAGGTTTTACAGAGTATAGAGTATTTAGATTTTAAATTTAAAAATTTATTTTGAAGTGTCTGGGGTATGTTAAAACAAAGTCAGACTTACATACATGTACAGTACATTGACAGCACATCTGGTATTTTTAAAATGCATAATCTGATAGACTTCCAAATTGCGTATGTCACTTGAGTATGATTTGACCAATGTTTTGAATCGAAGTTCGACTTTAAGTCAAGCTTAAATCTTTGTAAAACTGGCCCCTGATCAATTAATATTAGTGAGAAGGCGAGGAGTTAGAGGAGTAAAAGGAGAAGAAGAAGGAGGGAAATGGTAATGATGGTTTTTGGATCTGTGAGAGATGAGTTAAAGATTATTGTATTTTACTGTCTGTGCCAATTGTGATAAGTTGATTTGAATGCTGAGGAAGACAAAGGGGGCAGAGACATAATACATGTGGTATAAAAAAAAAACCCTAAGAGAAGGGAGAATGATATATTTTTTTAAATAAAATAATGCGGACCATGATTGTTATGATGATGATAGAGAATTTCATTCCAATCGGGACTAAATCGACTTTTGATAAAGATTTAATTATTGATATCAGATCATTGTTTAGTTACAATGTAGATACCTGTCTTTGAACAAGTGTTATCCTCAGTAATGAGAGTAACCACAATAAAATTTCCCTTTTTATTTCACTTTTCCATAGACCCTATACACATAATCAGGAAAACAAACTGAATACCCTTTTCTGGACTTACAAATTAAAGTGGATTTTATCGATTTTTGGAATGGAACTTATTATGTGATAATGATTACTTATATTGATGAAGGTGATGATGTTTGGTGTATTACATGTACATTATACATTAGCTTTTCTTTAAAAAAAAGTAACCTATTGCACATCTCCATATTGTATTAGATCTCAATATGTAGTGATAAAGTGTACATACATTTATTTTATTATATTACCTTTTATTCTATAAAAAAAATCTTGAAATATGAAAAAAATATATTTTGAGATTCACCAATACTATACCCCAGCTTTAATGTTACAAAACATACAACATCTATATATACATATATACATATACATGAGTGAGAAGAAGTAGAAGTACTTACTGTAGTAAATTTTAGAGAAGTGCATCTAGTAAAATATAAGTGGTTGAATTGATGATCGGAGTAACATTGGAAAAACAAATTTAGTAAAAACTTCTGTAAATGTGGAATGTCCTAGTCATCCAGAAATTAACTTCCTAAAAATTCTTTAAAAATACCAATGTTCAAATATACTGTAACTTTAACGCCATTAGATTGTGACAATGTTCAAGGAAGCGTGACTTATGGCTGACATTGGTGAGATAATCGGGAAATTAGCTATGAATATTGCATGGGGTTGTCAAGCGACAATAGGCAGTTAATTAAAGCATATAAAAATAGTATGTCTTTACTACTTTGCTACACGTACACGCAGCTATTTGTTAATTGTCTGGTGTATGGGTCTATAGTACATGTTGATATTAGTCCTTTCAATATTTTAGGATGATCAAGTGTCATGATATTTTCTCTTGCAACAATTGCTCTAGGCTTTATTTTGTCTGAGATATAAGGTTAGGGTTAAGGATGCAATAGGGTTTTTTTTTGTTAGGTTTAGGGTTAAGTTTAGGGTATGGTACAGTCTGTGTAAAAAAAAGGTACAGTAGGAAAACATTTTTCTATAGTATGAATGTTAATTAGAACCTGGTATTGTTTGGCATTTTCATAAAGCAGGATAATCGGACTTTCTTCTGCAATTTTTTTCATCAGATTTGGTGCTGTAATTTTTGAGATATGACCAGTTTTCTACAGTCAAGAAAAATCCATTTTCGCACGACGTCCATGCTTTTGTGTTGGTTTCGCATAATGAAACAATAGACGTGCGTAATTTCGATTTGTTCCTTGTCACACAAAATTTAGCATAACTTTTGTTAAACAAAAGCAAATTATAAAGAACAAAGTGCATCAACGAGAAAAATCTTTTTGCTTTAAGTTGGTACCACATTCACACATCATTTGAGAAGATTTCACACGTAAATAATTTTTTCCCGACTGTTCCATTTTTTTTTACACAGACTGCAGTGGCTATACCGAGTGAGTCAAAAAAAACTTTACACCTAGAAAAATGTCAATAAAAAGAAAACCAATTTATAAATCCCAAATTATTTTATATATTCTGACAGAGTAACTCCTGCCGCATCTTCTGGTACCATTTTTGTATGGTATGTCTTAACGCTTGGATGAACACGACGCATTGTTTGCGAACATGTCAATTTCGAATTGTGCCAGAATGGGAGTAAAATCAAAACAACAAAAAGCTAGAAAAAAGCAACTTCATCCTGATTAGAATAGCATAACTTTTTAATGAAAATGTCTTCAGCTTAATAACGTGGCAGGGGTGTTGTTACACATATTGACTACATTTTGTATGAAAATTAGATTGACTCGTGAAGTAATGCACGAATGGGTACACATTAAAGAGTAAATTGCCACTGACAGACCAAAAAAGGCCTCTTAATACTTTTGAAAAGTGATATGTTGTCTTTGACGTGTGCTCGCTCATGCCTGACTCTACAGATCTATCTCATTTTCATACGAAATGTAGTCAATATGTGTAACAATACCCCTGCCAAGTTATTAAGCGGAAGACATTTTCGTTAAAAAGTTATGCTATTTTAATGAGGATATACTTGCTTTATTCTAGCTTTTTGTTGTTTTGATTTTACTCCCATTCTGGCACAATTCGAAATTGACATGTTCGCAAACAATGCGTCATGTTCATCCAAGCGTAAAGACATACCACACAAAAATGGTATCAGAAGATGCGGGAGGAGTTACTCTTTCAGAATATGTAAAATAATTTGGGGTTTATAATTTGATTTTCTTTTTAATGACATTTTTCTAGGTGTAAAGTTTTTTTTGACTCACTCGGTATAGAGCTGTGTGGACATCCCTAATATAAGGTTAGGGTTAAGGTTGCAATAGGGTTTTTTGTTAGGTTTAGGGTTAAGTTTAGGGTATGGTATAGTGTGTAGTCAAGGGTTGAAGTTGATCAGTATATGGAATTTGAAGTGAAGCAATTGTCGCCAGAGCAATTGTCATGGAATCAAGTAAAGGTATAAATTTAAGAGCCACTTTCCATGCAATAATAATAATAATAATAATAATAATGAACAATTCTTGTATAGCTCATATCACAAAAAATAAATTTAAGTCTCTATGCGCTTAGAATAAAAAAAGAGAAGAAAAGGAACACTAGGACATACCACTTAAGAAAAAGTATACTTTGACATAGATAAATGAATTGGTTATTTCAAAGAATAGAAGAGTAAGTCTTCAAGAGACTTTTAAAATTATCTAAGGTATCAGTTTGTCTGAGGTTCATTGGGAGTTTATTCCATAACTTTGTGGCAGCTTGCTGAAAAGATCTTGTACCGTAAAATACTGTACACACAGTGCGAGAAACCAACTGAGATTTTGATTGTGATTGTGGGTTTCTTGTAGGACAGTATTTAGTGATCAATTCTTGCAAATAACCAGGGCCCAATGCATGCAAGCATATAAACACCAATGTCAAGACCTTAAACTCAAAACGCTGTCTTGTTGGAAGCCAATGTATCAGTTTTAACCTTGTACAGTGTTACACTGGCCATGTAATACCAAATTCTTCAGACCAAGAATTCTACCTTGTAATAATGAAGCCATATTTATCTTGCATTTATTGGAGTGTATTTTATTGTATTTATTACTAGAATTTTAACAATTACATTGCAGTTTGAATATGAAATGAAAAAAAAGAAGAAGCTTTTCCTTTTTTCTTTCTTCTACTTACTCTTCTCTTCTTTTTTTTGTCTTCTCCTTTCTTCTTCTGCTTCTTCTTTCTTTTTCTTCTCCTACTTCCTCTTTTTCTGCTTCTTTTTTTCTTCTTTTTTATATCTATATATTTGTCATTATCATCATCCTAGTCTCTTCTTCTTCTTCTTAATCATCTTCTTCTCTATTAATATCTCCATCTTTATTATAATATTCATCTTCTTTATTGTCATCTTCATGTCTGTATTCATCTGCATCACCTAGTAGTAGAAGTATTACTTAATACAGAGCTTATAGGTTATCTCTCGGTATAAAAACCTGCATACTCCAAAAATTATGTATGAGGTAGAAGCCACAAACAGAAATATGTAAAATAAATGAAGCCCTCTGGTCATATTTCATAGTGGGCTCACTTGAATATTTTCTCTTGATGTTCTCTAGAAGTCGTTTCTGATGTATCTGGCAGCCTTTTACTGGTCTTTTTCATGCATGTTGATATCTTTTAATGGTAAGGATCCCAACATGAAGTGGCATATGTGGGGCTAACCCATTATGCACATGCATTGGTGTGGTTTTTTTTTTCTATCTATATAATAAAAGCCGAAGCCGAAGGCAATCAAACGGAGAGCTGCCACTGCCCGAAAACGGGTAGTACCCGTTCTCGCGTGTTTTAGTGAGTAAACATTTATATTAAATTCCATCGTTAAGTTATACTGTTATACTCAATATGAACACAAGGAGACACACACGAGGCATGGTGCTATAAATACCACAGAAAACTTAAGCACCACACGCTCCGTAGCTTTTAAGCATGCTATTAACCTATCACATGAAAAGTTAATCGTTTTAATGACTAAATAATACCGTCTGCGACATTTACCATTCGAGACGTTCAAGAAGAGAGATTGGTAATGGCAATGACATTGTTGAGGCGGATGATAAAAATAGCAATACTTAGTTGTCTAAATGATGATAATGATTTGATGATGATGATGATGATGATGATGATGATATTAATGTGGTGGTGATAACAGTGATGATGATGATGAATGATGAGGAGGAGGAGGAGGAGGAGGAGGAGGAGGAGGAGGAGGTGGAGGAGGAGGAGGAGGAGGAGGAAAATGACGATGATGATTATGATAGTGGTAGTGATAGTGATGTTGATGATGGTGGTAGTGATGATTGATGATGATGATTGATGATGATGATATGATGATGGGTGGTTGTGATTTTGATGATGCATGATGATGATGATGATGATGATGTTTATGATGGTGGTTATAAGTGATGATGTGATGATGTTTATGATGGTGGTTATAACAGTGATGATGATGATTGATGGTGATGAGATGATGATGAGGAGGACGAGGACGAGGATGAAGATGATGATTGATGATATTGATGATGATGATTGATGAAGATGAAGATGAAGATGTGATGATGAGATGATGATGATGATGATTTATGATGATGATGGTGGTGGTAGTGATCATGGAAATGATAAGGAGGATGAGATGATGATGATGATGATAATATAGATTATAATGATGAGGAGGATGATGATATGATGATTAGGTGGTAGTGATGGAGATGATGATGGTGACATCACATTAATTCAAAATTTTGAAATAAAATCAAACTCACCATCCGTTGATATTGTATAGAACACAATTCATCCTGAAACATTAATATAAGGTCTCTCGTTATGTTCTGCAATCAGGAATGCAATAAACATGTAATATGTGTTTCTTATTGTGAGTATATATAACACAATGATATTGTTTTCATGTAGCTACTCAACTTACCTGCAAAGAAAAAATAGAATCATTAATATCGTCTGTTGGGAGCCATAAGGGCGTTATTGCATCTTATAGATGTTCCGTTGAGAGCCATAAGGGCGCTATTACTGTACAAAGTCAATGGTAATAGCGCCCTTCTGGCTCCAAACGGAACATCCTTGATCTGCAATAGCGCCCTTCTGGCTCCAAGCCGACGATATACTGTATATTAATAACATTTGTATATAAACTATGTGAGCATACACAAATGCTACATATTTATGTAATATTTATATAATATTTATTTTATTATTTATTTTCATTTACCCTTCTCCTACCAATCTAATTCAAGTTATTCACAACTAGTGTTCAACATAATTATGTACAATTACTATACTAGGAAATAAAATATAATTGTACTGTGTACCTTGTTTTCTTGCCAAAGCACAGCAATGTTGTATCTTTGGTGAGGGTTTTTTACTTTGAATCTCATCTTTCTAATTCTGTAGAGGAAAGACAAAATGTATAAATGCTTTGACCCCTACAAGTACAATGTAGACAAGATATCATCTCAATATCTTTTTAAATACAGACATCTTTTAAAACTGCTCCTGAGACAGAATATAAAATTCAATGTGAAAAACAAAGAAAGTTGTTGACACAATGAGATAGAATATTGCATCCTTGGAATTTTTAAATAGTTCTTTGTAAAAGTGTTCAAAATCATTTTTTCTTTCATTTTTCATGACATTTCATTCCTTCCCTGCTTAATCATGAATGCAAGAAAATGCCCCAAAGTGAGAACAGTTTCTCTCAGTTGCCCATCACACAAAAGAATGTTTAAGTAAACAGAAGAAAAAGTCAAAAATGTACACGTACATGTACATGTACATATCAATTCTTTCCTATGCAGAAAGCCTTCTCCTGATGCTGTTCTATATGCGACTTTTCGGTGGTTTTAGGAGTGCGGGGTCACAAATGTACTTCTGACTCACTCTTCAACTGCAAAGTTTCAGCTATAGTTGGGCTGCTACATTGTATCCAATGTGCTTGATTTGAATGAATACTACAAGCAAGCATATATCCACATCAATAGTCCTAAATCACAGTCCTGGAAGAAGAGAATCGTTAGTACCTTTCGCCTAGTGGGCCAGAATCGCCTCTAAATTATGCCAAAAATAACAAATTTGTGAATCTGAATTTGTCCTCTTTTTTATGTTTGGGGAAAAATAACGTACATCTTTTTTGAAACACCAATACATGAATTTACAAATTTCGCAATGAGTTCAAAAGGTGTTAATTAGGCATGTAAAAATAGTATATCTGAAAATTGCTCAAAAAAGTGAAAAAAAATGGCAATTAAAAAAAAAGCATCAGACATGTAAATTTATCAAGCAACCTGCAGTGAATAAAATCTGCTTATCAGTGGATCATGTAGGAAATATAATTTTGTAAATGTAAAAAGCATCATTTTGGGATATATGAATACTACAATTCACAAAACATGTCAGTGCTTACTGCTAACAAACAAAGTGATATAAATTAAGGATGGTAAAATGATGAAACACAAAGAAAAATTAAAAATTAAACATAATGGATTAAATTTTGGACCATCATTCCACATTTTTGTTTTGTTTTTGCTTTCCTTTTTATTTCTTCAGAAGAGTTACTTATTTAGAGCATGAATAAAGGTATTTGGATAAGTTTTGAAACATTATTCCACATCTTTTCTTTTTTTCAATTTTTCAGAGGAGTATCTTTTTCAGATGACGAATAGGTCTATCCATAAACCCCTCTCTACTCCTTTTTAGTCATTAGGCCCCTAATTGTGAGTAGAAATTATGAAACCAGTAATCTGAGCTATGGGCTACGCCACATGTATCCTGAATGGACATGATTCCTAACAGAAGCATAAATACGAAAATATGAAGGTCAGCAAGTGTAAATTTACCATAGGGCTTCAGATGTTTTTTAATAATTTACATCATGCATTTTGTCTGTCCTTCCTCAAATGGAAATATTTTAATAGATAGTAAATGCTCAATTTTTTTCTTAACAAAAACAAAACAAAAACTGGGAAAAAAATGCACAGCTGATGCATTCTTCTATTAAGTACTAGCAGCAGTGCCCGTAGCAGCACAGTGGGTTAGGCACATAATTCTATTTATTTTTGATGTTACCTATACAAATTTAATACCACTTAAAAAAAAAAAAAAAAACGATTTTCACCCGACCCACGCCCATTTTTTTTTTTTTAAGAAAATGTATATTAAAATAAAGAAGGAATGTTATGTTATTCATAATACATTATAAAAATGTTTCGATACCATGCCAGCAGTCCACCATAGATTTCATTACCCTTTTCCCTTTTCTCTCTCTATCTTTCCGCTATACTTTCCCCTTATTTGTTTTAAAAAGAATAATATCGGCCTCCAAGAAGGTTGCATACCAATCATTGGGGATGAGTTAAGTCCGTCCATTGGTTTTATTCTTCCTCCCATTTCTATTAATTTTTTAAAATTTTATTTCTATTTTATTTTATATTTTATATTTGCTTTTCGATCACCTTTGCTTCCCTCAGTTCAGTTTAGCTCCCTCTAAGGTAAATTTGAAGCCCCCTTAAACCCCCCCCACCCAAAATACGCGCATGTTGCTCATCGTTTTACTTTTCTTTTCTTTCCTTCCGTATTTGCCCCTATATATTTTTATTATCTATATCAGTTTGATTGAGACACTCATTTTCAGAAACGTATAATTAGATATGAATGCTTTATTAAACATTATCCTTGAAACGTGCCTATCAACCCAAATATCATAAACAACCCCCCCCCCAAAAAAAAAAAACGGAAATTTTTCCAGTTTTAGAACTGGAGGTGAGTATATTTTACATGTCATATATCTGCTATAAAATGATGTATGTGACATGTGAGCTATTTAATGCTTCAAATTACATTTTTGCTCGCTTGTACTGGTCCATTGGAAGAAAATTTCCCCTTGTGCTACAGTCACACAGACACTTACGTATGAGTTACGTCGGTTGCGTCCAAAAATTATTTTTCTTTTTTTGCCGATCCCCAAGGATGCTACCCTTCATAGTCAGCAGTGGAAATATTGATATTTCGTTCATGCCAGTAAAACAGAGAACTACATAGAAGTGATAGAATAGAAGAGAAATAAACACAAACGTATCTGTACGTACGTGTCTGTGTTGACTGCCATTAGTTTTATTTGCTCTTTCCCGTATAACGTAATATTATATTCAATTTGAAATTTAGTCTTTCTATTTCCCCGGTCTGTCCTATTATTCCTTATTATTTTACTTTATCTCTCTCTCTCTCTCTCTCTCTCTCGTCCCTCGTTCTCCACCTCCTCTCTATAACATATCTTGTCATTTTAATACAGTTGTCATGACTATATATTATTCATGACATCTGAATGGGTCGATGGACTACTTGGAGCCCTAACTGAATGTTAGCTGGTAAACAAATCTGAGAGGCTTATAATGTTCTTTGGGGCCATTGGTCGAACAATTTCCCATTTATTATTTGAGTTTTCCTCGTAATAACAAATATTATATTCATTTTGAAATATTATTTGATTTTCGATCATAATATGAAAATTATGTCTATTTGAAATATCTTAATTTTGATAACATGGTTCTCTTTTAAATTTCCCGGCTACCTATACTGTCTTAGTTTATATATCTCTTAGAACATCCTCACCACATCCTCCATAAGATGGATTTTAATTATTATTTTATATGACGACCTTTTTCCTTCACTCTCTCTTTTTGGGTGTATATTTTTTATGACGCCCTTTTTAAAATTTCATTAAAAAAAAAATTAAAAAAAACAAACAAACGAAGACAATTTCAGCCGACCCATTTTTTTTTTTTTTTTTTTTTTTTACTGTTGTTGTTTAAAATATATTAATAAAAGAGGAATATCGTGTTGTTATATTACATGTAAAATGTTTTGATACCTTGACAACCGTCCCGCCATAGATTGTTTATTCCTTTTCCCCATTTCTCTCTCTCTCTTTCTTTTCTCTCTCTCTATCTTTCCACTCCGAGGCAAGTTTCTTTCTTATACATATTTTATATATGCGATTAGACTTCTTTTCTTCTGGCTAGATTTGCTAACTTTGCATTCGGAATAATATCAATCATCACACAAAAAAAAAAAAAACAACAACAACAACAACAACAAACAAAAAACACACATTTCAGGCTCTGCTAATCAACGAATTATTCAAAATATTATAGTCACCACTTACTTTTATCCTTTTCTCGTTCCATCCTCTTTCTATACTTTCTATAGTTTTTACTTTCTTTTTCCTTTTCCTCTCCGGATTTTGCCACTATTTTTTTAACTCACCTTATATGGTTTAATTGAAGACATTCCTTTCAGGATTATCATCTCAGGTATTAAATATTTTATCAAAACATTATTCTTGAAGCGCGCAGCCCTCCCTGACGGAAATATCAAAAACAAAACCCAATAAAATACTTTAAAAAGAAGGGGGGAAAAGAAGAAAAAAGAAAAAAAATACCGAATTAAGTTAGACTGAGAGGTATATGAGATAATTAGTTTATGATTTACACAGTAACCGGTTACATAATATAGGCCTATAACTATTTTTTTTTTTAAAAATCAAAATTTTAGTGGTTTTGGTTTCTGTCCATCCTCCCTTACTTTTTTGACTTAATATAGTAATAAAAAAATAATAAAAAAATATCTCTCTCACTTCTCTTTAACATGTATATTTCATTGCTTCTTTTTTTTTTCCCCTTTTTCTTTTTTTTTTTTGACGCCCCTTTCTGTCTTGTCTCTCTCTCTCTCTCTCTCTGTTTTTTTTGTTTTTTTTTGTTTTTTTTTTGTTGCTGTGATTAACTTTGTTTTTGGCTTTCTCTAAAGACACCATAGATTACACGATCGATCGATCGTGCAGAAATTCCGGTCTATCTCATCGCAAATGGCAAGATTTACATCCAAACGGTCGTATTTCATGACTTCTGAATGTGACGTTGCACTGCTTTTTTTGTTAAGTGATTGTTTGAGCAAAGTGTCGAAACTAAAAAAACAACGACGGCGACAAACATTCGCACCGAACCTCGATACCAAAAGAACATAGAGGGGAAAGCGTTACTTTCACGCGTTCATGCAGTACAGCTACGATGAAGCTGTGTGGGGTCTCGCTGCGCATCACCCGCC
>CALNVZ010003431.1:21058710-21076373 GCA_940671915.1 Paracentrotus lividus | reverse complement strand
TGAATAATTCGTTGATTAGCAGAGCCTGAAATGTGTGTTTTTTGTTTGTTGTTGTTGTTGTTGTTGTTTTTTTGTTTTTTTGTGTGATGATTGATATTAATTCCGAATGCAAAGTTAGCAAAATCTAGCCAGAAGAAAAAGAAGTCTAATCGCATATATAAAATATGTATAAGAAAGAAACTTGCCTCGGAGTGGAAAGATAGAGAGAGAGAAAAGAAAGAGAGAGAGAGAAATGGGGGAAAAGGAATAAACAATCTATGGCGGACGGTTGTCAAGGTAATCAAAACATTTTTACATGTAATATAACAACACGATATTCCTCTTTTATTAATATATTTTAAACCAACACAGTAAAAAAAAAAAAAAAAAAAAAAAAAAATGGGTCGGCTGAAATTGTCTTTCGTTGTTTGTTTTTTTTAATTTTTTTTAATGAAATTTAAAAAGGGCGTCATAAAAAATATACACCCAAAAAGAGAGAGTGAAGGAAAAAGGTGCGTATATAAAATAATTAATTAAAATCCATCTTATGGAGGATGTGGTGAGGATGTTCTAAGAGATATATAAACTAAGACAGTATAGGTAGCCGGAAAATTAAAAGAGAAACCATGTTATCAAAATTAAGATATTTCAAAATAGACATAATTTTCATTATGATCGAAAATCAAATAATATTTCAAATGAATATAATATTTGTTATTACGAGGAAAACTCAAATAATAAATGGGAAATTGTTCGAACCAATGGCCCCAAAAAGAACATTATAAGCCTCTCAGATTTGTTTACCAGCTAACAGTTCAGTTAGGGCTCCAAGTAGTCCATCGACCCATTCAGATGTCATGAATAATATAGTCATGACAACTGTATTAAAATGACAAGATATGTTATAGAGGAGGTGGAGACGAGGGACGGAGAGAGAGGAGAGAGAGAGAGAATAAAGTAAAATAATAAGGAATATAGGACAGCCGGGAAATAGAAAGACTAAATTTCAAATTGAATATAATATTACGTTATACGGGAAAAGCAAATAAACTAATGCTGCAGTCACACAGACACGTACGTACAGATACGTTTGTGTTTATTTCTTCTTCTATTCTATCACTTCTTATGTAGTTCTCTGTTTTACTGGATTGAACGAAATTATCAATATTTCCACTGCTGACTATGACGGGTAGGCATCCTTGGGATCGGCAAAAAAAGAAAATAATTTTTGGACGCAACCGGACGTAACTCAACGTAAGTGTTCTGTGTGGACTGTAGCACAAGGGGAAAATTGTTCTTCCAATGGACCAGTACAAGCGAGCAAAAATGTAATTTGAAGCAATTAAATAGCTCACATGTCACTTACACATTTTAATTCATGCAGATATCATGCACATTGTAAAATATACCTCACCTCTCAGTCTAACTGGATTCGTTTTTTTTTTTTGGGGGGGGGGTGTTTATGATATTTGGGTTGATAGGACGTTTCAAGGATAATGTTTTAATAAAGCATTCATATCTAATTATACGTTTCTTGAAAATGAGTGTCTTCAATCAAACTGATATAAGATAATAAAAATATATAGGGGCAAATACGGAAAGGAAAGAAAAAGAAAAGTAAAACGAATGAGCAACATTGCGCGTATTTTGGGTGGGGGGGGGTTTAAGGGGGCTTCAAATTTACCTTAGAGGGGAGCTAAACTGAACTGAAGGGGAAGCAAAGGTGATCGAAAAGCAAATATAAAATATAAAAATAAAAATAGAAATAAAATTTTAAAAAATTAATAGAAATGGGAGGAAAGAATAAAAACCCAATGGACGGACTTAACTCAATCCCCAATGATTGGTATGCAACCTTCTTGGAGGCCGATATTATTCTTTTTAAAACAAATAAGGGGAAAGTATAGCGGAAAGATAGAGAGAGAAAGGGAAAGGTAATGAAATCTATGGTGGACTGCTGGCATGGTATCGAAACATTTTTATAATGTAATTATGATAACATAACATTCCTTCTTTATTTTAATATACATTTTCTTAAAAAAAAAAAAAAAATGGGCGTGGGTCGGGTGAAAATCGTTTTTTTTTTTTTTTAAGTTGGTATTAAATTTGTATAGGTAACAATCAAAATAAAATAGAATTATGTGCCTAACCCACTGTGCTGCTACGGGCACTGCTGCTAGTACTTATAGAAGAATGCATCAGCTGTGCATTTTTTTTCCCAGTTTTTGTTTTTGTTTTTGTTAAGAAAAAAATTGAGCATTTACTTCTATTAAAAATAATTTCCATTTGAGGAAGGAACAGACAAAAATGCATGATGTATATTAAAAAACATCTGAAGCCCTATGGTAAATTTACACTTGCTGACCTTCATATTTTCTATTTATGCTTCTGTTAGGAATCATGTCCATTCAGGATACATGTGGGTAGCCCATAGCTCAGATTACTGGTTTCATATTTCTACTCACAATTAGGGGCCTAATGACTAAAAAGGAGTAGAGAGGGGTTTATGGGATAGACCTATTCGTCATCTGAAAAAGATACTCCTCTGAAAAATTGAAAAAAAGAAAAGATGTGGAATAATGTTTCAAAACTTATCCAAATACCTATTCATGCTCTAAATAAGTAACTCTTCTGAAGAAATAAAAAGGAAAGCAAAAACAAAACAAAAATGTGGAATGATGGTCCAAAATTTAATCCATTATGTTTAATTTTAATTTTTCTTTGTGTTTCATCATTTTACCATCCTTAATTTATATCAACTTTGTTTGTTAGCAGTAAGCACTGACATGTTTTGTGAATTGTAGTATTCATATATCCCAAAATGATGCTTTCTTACAATTTACAAAATTATATTTCCTACATGATCCACTGATAAGCAGATTTTATTCACTGCAGGTTGCTTGATAAATTTACATGTCTGATGCTTTTTTTTTTAATTGCCATTTTTTTTCACTTTTTGAGCAATTTTCAGATATACTATTTTTACATGCCTAATTAACACCTTTTGAACTCATTGCGAAATTTGTAAATTCATGTATTGGTGTTTCAAAAAAGATGTACGTTATTTCTTCCCCAAACATAAAAAAGAGGACAAATTCAGATTCACAAATTTGTTATTTTGGCATAATTAGAGGCGATTCTGGCCCACTAGGCGAAGGTACTAACGATTCTCTTCTTCCAGGACTGTGATTTAGGACTATTGATGTGGATATATGCTTGCTTGTAGTATTCATTCAAATCAAGCACATTGGATACAATGTAGCAGCCCAACTATAGCTGAACTTTGCAAGTTGAAGGTGAGTCAGAAGTACATTTGTGACCCCGCACTCCTCAAAACCACCGAAAAGTCGCATATAGAACAGCATCAGGAGAAGGCTTTCTGCATAGGAAAGAATTGATATGTACATGTACATGTACGTGTACATTTTTGACTTTTCTTCTGTTTACTTAAACATTCTTTTGTGATGGGCACTGAGAGAAACTGTTCTCACTTTGGGGCATTTTCTTGCATTTCATGATTAAGCAGGGAAGGAATGAAATGTCATGAAAAATGAAGAAAAAATGATTTTGAACACTTTATCAAAGAACTATTTAAAAATTCCAAGGCATGCAATATTCTATCTCATTGTGTCAACAACTTTCTTTGTTTTTCACATGAATTTTATATTCTTGTCTCAGGAGCAGTTTTAAAAGAGATGTCTGTATTTAAAAAGATATTGAGATGATATCTTGTCTACATTGTACTTGTAGGGGTCAAAGCATTATACATTTTGTCTTTCCTCTACAGATTAGAAAGATGAGATTCAAAGTAAAAAACCCTCACCAAGATACAACATTGCTGTGCTTTGGCAAGAAAACAAGGTACACAGTACAATTATATTTTATTCCTAGTATAGTAATTGGTACATAATTATGTTGAACACTAGTTGTGAATAACTTGAATAGTTGGGTAGGAGAAGGGGGTAAATGAAAATAAATAATAAAATAAATATTATATAAATATTACATAAATATGTAGCATTTGTGTATGCTCACATAGTTTATATACAAATGTTATTAATATACAGTATATCGTCGGCTTGGAGCCAGAAGGGCGCTATTGCAGATCAAGGATGTTCCGTTTGGAGCCAGAAGGGCGCTATTACCATTGACTTTGTACAGTAATAGCGCCCTTATGGCTCTCAACGGAACATCTATAAGATGCAATAACGCCCTTATGGCTCCCAACAGACGATATTAATGATTCTATTTTCTTTGCAGGTAAGTTGAGTAGCTACATGAAACAAATATCATTGTGTTTATATTACTCACAATAAGAAACACATATTACATGTTTATTGCATTCTGATTGCAGAACATAACGAGAGACCTTATATTAATGTTTCAGGATGAATTGTGTGTCTATACAATATCAACGGATGGTGAGTTTGATTTTATTTTCAAAATTTTGAATTAATGTGATGTCACCATCATCATCTCCATCACTACCACCATCATCATCATCATCATCCTCCTCATCATTATAATCTATATTATCATCATCATCATCATCTCATCCTCCTTATCATTTCCATGATCACTACCACCACCATCATCATCATAATCATCATCATCATCATCATCATCATCATCATCTTCATCTTCATCTTCATCATCATCATCATCAATATCATCATCATCATCTTCATCCTCGTCCTCGTCCTCCTCATCATCATCCTCATCACCATCATCATCATCATCACTGTTATAACCACCATCATAAACATCATCATCATCATCACTGTTATAACCACCATCATAAACATCATCATCATCATCATCATCATCATCATCAAAATCACCACCACCATCATCATTATCATCATCATCATCATCATCATCATCACTACCACCATCATCAACATCACTATCACTACCACTATCATAATCATCATCGTCATTTTCCTCCTCCTCCTCCTCCTCCTCCACCTCCTCCTCCTCCTCCTCCTCCTCCTCCTCCTCCTCCTCATCATCATCATCATCATCACTGTTATCACCACCAACATTAATATCATCATCATCATCATCATCATCATCATCATCAAATCATTATCATCATTTAGACAACTAAGTATTGCTTTTATCATCCGCCTCAACAATGTCATTGCCATTACCAATCTCTCTTCTTGACGTCTCGAATGGTAAATGTCGCAGACGGTATTATTTAGTCATTAAACGATTAACTTTTCATGTGATAGGTTAATAGCATGCTTAAAAGCTACGGAGCGTGTGGTGCTTAAGTTTTCTGTGGTATTTATAGCACCATGCCTCGTGTGTGTCTCCTTGTGTTCATATTGAGTATAACAGTATAACTTAACGATGGAATTTAATATAAATGTTTACTCACTATACAGTCTGTAACAAATATGAAGTATGAAGATTAATCACAATCTATCAGTGTTTGATATTTCCATAAAGCAGGAAAATTAGGCGTTCCTTTTCAAATTTTGTCATCTTTTTTTGATGATGTTGGTCTGGAAATACATGTACATGTAAGATCAGTTTTGAAGAAAAATGTATTTTGCGCATGCTTTTCTATTATATTGCTTTGTGTAGGTTTCGCACATAACGGCCATGAATTCAGCCCTCCAAACCAATGGATTTGCGTAATTTTCATTGTCTTCTTGTCACACAAAACTTTTGTTTTACAAAATAAAGTGCCTATCGAAGCAAAAAAATCTTCTGGCTTTAATGTAGTGCCATGTAAACACATTCATTCATTCATTCATTTATTTCCACATTAAGAACATTTTGTACAAACAATATTACAAACAACTTGTCTTCTTAGTATATACAATTGTGGCGGGAATATAAAAAACACAAAGGAGGCTTGTTAAACATAATCCCTTTAGTATCTTAGTATTTAGAGAATATTTCATACCTAAATTACTTTTCTGCAGTTTTACCAATTTTTTTTTGTACATTCTGTATATGTGTCACTCCATGACAGTGTAATCTTCCTTAGATGTTAAAACACTTAAAGCCAGTACGAACCAGGAGCATTGCATAGCACCAACTCAAGTCATCAACGTCTCCATTCTGCCCTGATACCTAACCCATAATGCAACATCCTGAGCAGTTTAGTCTAATAAATCAGGCCCATTTGAATGATATCACACTTATTCACTACTCAATTAATTCACACAGCAAGAATTATGTTGCCAAGTAGCAAAACAAAATGTTCCCCTTATAATATTCTAGTTTCACAATACAAATTAAATTTAGAAATTAATATATACTGTATTGTTAAGAGTTTTCTCAAAATGTATATTTCAAGACTACCTATTTATAATACACAGTCAATGAGAGTTTTGGTCAGTTTGCTCTTGCTTTAATTCTTTAGAATCGAGTTCCTCATCTTATCTGAATAAATATTTTCATGGAGAAATAAAAAGCTCATTGCATTTTATTTACATTGACTTCAAGTTATGAATTCTGACATTTAACCATTAATCCTGTTACGTAGGATTAGAACTTTGGAATTTTTGTTAGATCAATTTGAAGACACATACATGTACATATGTTGGGGTACATGAAGTCCAGAGATAACAGAATATTGAAGAAAAAAAGTATGAAGACTGCCCAAATACAACTTTAAGTTAGAATTAACTGCAAACCCTTTTTTTCCAAGGCCATGAAAAGTCTTACTTACATGTATTTACAATTTTACACCTTTAGACTGAATATCCTCTTAATTTACAATAGCGAATGTATCTTTTTCTTTGTTTTTTTCTTGACTTGTCATTTCCATACACTTTCTCTCATCCAAAGCTTTATAATAATAATCTTGGAATCGGATGCATCTCATTATCTTAATCTTTTGTCCCAATTTCTCTTCTATATTTGAGGCAAAAGTAGGCCAAAGCTTTGAGAAGGTGTCTAATGATATCATTTTCTTTATCGCCAATAAACCTATCAATAAATTTGAATGAAATGATTATAATATAAAACTCTAGCTATATTGTAGATACAGTTATTAAAATTCTATGTTTATTGTGATAAAGCTTGTTGTGCATTATTTATTTCCAAACATAATAACAAAAAATAATGAGGCTCTGGGAGTAGAGAAATCAGAAACAGGAAATCCAATTTCATCCCAATATCTTATTGTCGATCAAATTTCATTAGATCTAAATGTTTTCAAATTGAGTAATAAGGATATATTGCCTACATGTAATTGAATTTAGGTGTTGTGGTAGGATGATAGTGCCCTACATTTGTACATGTACAATGTACTTTTCCAAAACATAGCAATTAAGCAATGACGCTAGACTGACGAAATGTCGCAACATCGGCGAATTGTAAGTTTTATCTTTTAACAAATTTCACAACATATTCCAGTGAATGATTTATAATTGACTGCTGTGTACTAGCAACTGATGTTAAGTTTTAAAAAAAGTGAAGAATTTGGACAATTTTATTTATCATGGTTGCCATGCACATTCAGTTTTTGATTACACATTTTGCCCTCCCCTCCTTTTTTTTAAAGGCTTACGGAACATACATGTATTCATTGTAGGGAGTCAATTCTGTTGATGAGATTTAGTAATTAAATAGCAATATTTTGAATTTGATAATGGAATATTTACAAAGGAAGCACTATGGGTGTCCATTGTCTGGATATACAATGTAAAATGTAAATGAATCGAATTACATTGTAGAAGGGGAAATGTGATATCATTTTGGCATATTGTGCACAATTACATTAAAAGCACTTTAGGAAATGAAATCAATAAAGTAATGAAGTTCACCACAGCATGTGACATACATACAATGTAGATTACGCCTGAAAATCATTGTCACTGAAAAGCTCACCTTGGCAAATATACATGTTTATTATGACAGATATATTGGCCCGTATTCACAAGGTGGCCTAAAGTTAAGCTAAGATTAAATCTGCGATTAAGTATGGCTAGCAAAATGGCACAAAATCTTGAAAAGTAGATATTCGATTTATCAGAATCTTTGGGAGTGAAACTATTAAAACTGCCTGGGAATGATAAGTACAAAAGTTTTCCTCACAATTAAAACATAATTCCAGAATTTAGTAAACTTTTAAGGCACATGCAACATACAATGTAGACAGATTGTGTCCCATTGTGCTAGCCATATTTAAACTACAGATTGAAGCTAGGCTTAACTTTAGGCCACCTTTGTGAATACGGGCCAATAGGTCTACTGTATCAGGACAACTACTTCATGGACAATTACCCCCAGGACAACTATCCCCAGAAATAGGGTTAGGGTTAGGTGTAGAGTTAGGGGTAAATCAGACGCCTACCGACTGAAAAAAGACTAATCGCGAAAGGCGAGGATTGCCAGCTCGCCACAGAGCCTTTAGTAACGTGACTTGGATTTCGCTACCTCTCAGGTAGCGGCCAATCAGCGAGCGTAGGCTCGCATGATGTCAGCATGTCATGTTCGTACATGTCTTGATAATGAACGAACCACGAGTAGGCCAGCTTGGAGCTGCTGTTATGATTGGTCTACAATCTTAGCATGACGAATTAACATGCTCATGAATAATTCAATGAATCCAGGTTCCAAAAGGCCTCAGGACTAACCCGGGTCTCGCCATGCTCTCTTCTTCGACCGCTAGACTCGTCTCAGCCACTACTTGATGAAGAATATGGCCAAGTCACGAGGCCTTGTCAAAAGGCTATCATGGTGAGGACATGCAGGATGTCAGAAAAAAATGCAATTCCCCATAATACAATTTACATGGAACATTGTTATATGTTGCTAACCAACTCTCATTATATTTCAGTCCATATACTTCCTTGGATTTTTATTGTTTTTATACCGGATAAAACAATTTTTCATTATAAACAAGATAGATTTGTTAGTCTTGAGTAGCCTTGCTTGTGTACACAGTGCATTTCCTCTCTCTTCGTGCAAGGGTGCGTTCATGGTAAAAAAAATGAAAAATAAACGCGAAAATAAATTGTTATACATAACATAATTACAAAACACAGACATATAGAGAAACAAATGGTGATTTAATGGCTACCCATTTCTAGTTGTAAATTTAAACTTCTTTCAGATCTCCATTCTGAGGAAAATTCACAATGATTAAAATAAAAAGGTGCGTTTCGAAAGACCATCAACAATGTGGATGCAGTAAGCTGCGCTGCATCACCGCTAAATTTTCGACCATGAACGGTGCACCACTGATCGTGTTCTGCACTTTGTAAGTGCGTTTTGTATCATGATTCATATTCCTGTTTAAATTTTTTTTCGACCATGAATGCACCCATATAGAGGTTTATTTCACATATAGATCAATCAGTTTGCTTCAGTGATAACTTCTCGCTGAATCGATTCTTGCGTTACCAGTATTGGTTTGTGAGTAATTGAAATTGGTGGGTCATTACAGGTGGACTGTAAACCTCTGGATCGATCAGGGCGTGTTGGCCAGTTATACAGTGTTTCAATCTTGGCTGTTTGCTATCAAGCAGGTGGGTCTATTATTCTGTTCAATCATGTATATTGATTTCTGATTGAAAGCGATTGCTACAGCGGTGTTGGCGAAATCCCAAACTATTATGTATATGTACAAGTGTAGCAGATTGTATATGATGGATATTAGGTTTCATAACTCATTTCGTGTTCCCATTATGAATTTATGAAGTTTTTTGTTGTGTGAACATAGTGTGGATGACATTGACACATTATTAGCTCCTGTGACTTTTACAAATCTATAGAGAGAGAAAATATAGATAAGGTACATAATTAGTCTTCTTGGTCATACTTAACTTAAAATAAGAGTGAAAACTATGAAAGACCAAACAGTCATACTCTTCAGGCTTTGATTTTCTATACCAAGGATATACTTCTAACTTTTGAAAAATACTCTTTAGTCTCTTCTCTTCCTGCTTTCATCTCGTTTTCTCATTATCTTCCATCTTCACCTCCATGTTTACACCATAGATACGCATCTTCTTTCATCACTCCCTATCATTAAAGTCTACTCCATCTGCTGAAATGTGAAAATGACCAACGCATGAATGAACGATCCATTTCAACATGTTCTGGGAAATGCTAATTTAAAAAGATTAACCTGAAAAGGAATCATAGTTCAAACATGATAGATGTTCGCATAATTTGATCTATGAATATTTCTGATTTATAGTTTGGGTGTTAACTGTCAGTTACATGGATTTAGTTTTCACCTTATGACATATTTACTTAACATGATTGTTGAGTAATTGATTTTAAAATGTTCTAAGAAAAAAGAAAAAAGAAAAATAGCTCTCGTCTCAAGTCATGTAAGACAAGAAAAAGAATTGATTGGTTCATGCAATATATATACTTGGCTAATTATTAATGCTTTTGGCTGGGTAGCATACAGTCTGTGTAAAAAAAAATGGTTCAGTCGGAAAAAAAATATTTAGGTGTGAAATATTTTCAAATAATGTGTGTTTGTGGTACCAAAATAAAGCCAAAATATTTTCCCTGCTGATGCGCTTTGTTCTGTATAATTTGCTTTCGTAAAACAAAAGTTATGTTAAATTTTGTGCGATGAGGAACAAATCAAAATTGAGCACTTCATGGCCATTATGCGAAACCTATACACAAAGGCATGGGACGGCATGCGAAAAATGGATTTTTCTTGATTGTAGAAAACTAGTCATATTTCAAAAATTACAACACCAAATGTGATGAAAAAAAATGCAGGTGAAAGTCTGATCATCCTGCTTTATGAAAATACCAAACAATAGCAGGCTGTGATTAATCTTCATACTATAAAAAAATGTTTTCCACTTGTACCATTTTATTTGACACAGACTGTATACATTTATATATCCATTTCTTTATTTGGTAAAATGTGGGAATTTATAAGTTCATAAGTTCCTAGGTTCATCTTTATTGTCCACATAATGGAAATTTAATTTGGTTTACATGGCATAATATAACAAAATAGAAAAATTCTGTAAATTGTTTGATTCCAGTTCTGTTTGAGGAAACAACATTGAAATAGAGAGAATCATGAAAAATATAAATGAAATCCAAAGGTATCATGAAAAATACTTGATACATGTACATTTTCTTAGAATCACCTCTATTAGTATTTAGGTAATTGAACCACCTGACCAGTGCTTACTTATTTAGAGTTTTGCAATCATCTGTTTAATTCTTCAACTTTGTGAAATGTGAAATGTATGACCAATCTGGATGGTCCATACATTATTATACTTTCTTGGAAACTTTCTTTAAATATAAAGTTAGAGAAGGTTTTCTTTGAATTTCAAAAAGCGGTCATGAAGATTATACTGAAATTGGCTTCAATGATAAACAAGAAAATAATGGAATATAGAACCATATACTTCTCAATGATTGAGGGTTTTGGCTATGAACTGTCAAATTTCAATTTCTCCATCTGATGAAATATGGAACGTCCAAGGTATGGTTTAACAATTAATCAAGCAATTTCTTGAAATTTCTACAGAAGCAAAAAGAAATTATAATAGGGTATCATGAAAATAAGACTTGATAGATATTTGTATAATTAGATTCATCAGCATTTAGGCAATAATGGTTAATAATTATTTATTGATTATCGATTGATAGTAAATAAGTTTGTTTATAATTAATCAATAATTAATGGGACCATTGATGTCCATTTATATTCAATCATCAACAATGTGTGTGACTTATTTGAGAAATCATAATATTATGATGGTGAATTGGCAAGAGATTTAAAAAGCTATCCAGAAAAAATGACATTATTTATGTAGAATTTATAATTTGGACAAATACATGTAACTGTTCATTTCACATGTTTAAATGAGAATGAAGAAATAACTAATGCATAATTGTAAAATAACAGGGGACAACATTAATGAATTGCAAAAGGATTTTAAAAGCAGATGTTTTTCTTGATGGTACAGTATAGCCTTGAAAATGTGCAACTGGGAGACATATCATATAGAGGTATAGTAACGAGTTATCAGAAATGTTTAGAATATAGAATTCCCTCTTAATTGGATAATCTGTTTATGAAGATTTAATTAATTTTGAAATGACAGAACAAGTACTTGTTTTGACAAGTTTTTAGGATATGAATAGGGCAAATAATTATATAAATGGGTATATGGCCATATCTCTTACGCTAGTTTTCTGGCTTGTATTTTGTTTCTCTATCCTTAATAAAGGCAAGAGAGTACACACTATGAAATTCACTCTAAAATATTGATGGAGAACATCTGGCTTGTCAGAAAGTTTCTGAAAATGCGCCATATAAAGAAAATAATATTTTTGACTCATTGGTAATTCCAAATTGATTGGTCACATATTGACTTCATTATATATTAATCTGTAATAGCATGTTACTCTGACTCATATACATGTACTTCCCATTTTCACGAAGAACCAAGATTAACATCGGTGAACATCAAATAGCGACAGACGAGTTACCACATAATCGCAAACAACTGCCTCCCTAAAAATTGTCACTAATATCAGTCAGGCCTTGAGTATTGATTCCCAAAGGGGAACCCGCTAGGTGGTGGTCTTATACCAGCTAGAGCTAGACGAATAGTGCGCTGCGAGGTAGATAGGGGAAAAACCCAAATTAGTCAAGTGCGAAATTGATGCTGCACATACTTAAGCTTGAGATTCATTTTTACATTCGGCAACTCAAACAAACCCAATTGGGCAACTACCCCTTGGAAAATCACCCCCGTACAACTACCCCTGCCAAAAATCTACCCCTTAGCTTGCACCTAACCCTAACCCTATTTCTAGGAGTAGTTGTCCTTGGGTACTGGCGTAGAGCATACCCCCCACTAACAAAAGAAAGTGTGTCACGCTCTACCGATTATGAATACATCATCCCCCCCCCCCCCACTAACAAAAAGAAATTGATGCGTGTCTATGGCCGAGTCCTTTGGGGTAATTGTCCAGGGGGTAGCTGTCCTGATACTGGGAGGATAGTGCAGCACTGTTTTCTATTTCAAAGTAAACTGCAAAAGTAGCTCGGGCTTGGAAAATAGGCCCACAATAACACAAGATTTTGCCCAATTTTGTGTGCTGTTTGCATTTCTGTAGGCCTATATTTAATTGCTCTGTTATTATTCTTCTATGATATTTGTATGTTGTGTTTTTATGCATGAAATTTCTCTATCTGGCTAATTTATCTGATTAGAAATAGCACCCTATTTTTGAAGCTTGGGCTAGTACGGAACCACCTGTTGAGAGCAAAGAGAGTAGCATTGACACTGTCTCCAGTCCGAGTTTGATCTTGGGGTTCATGTTACAAAAATTTCTGTCAGAAGTTTTTGCAGGAAATTGCTAGTAACGCCCAATTACCTATGTGGGTATGTGGATTAGGAGTTGAGGGATGACTCTATATTGTATGTGCGAGGGAGATACATGTATAATTGAAACCGTATATTGAACATTAAATTGGAATGTATCTATAAACCCTAAGTTGATTCTGTACTGTGTGGATATCTCTCAGTTACTGCAATCAATGTGACTTCATTTTCCATTACAATTTTGATATCAACCAATATCAAATTATATACCCATTTACTATTTGTTTAGTACTGTATCTTTTGTATATATTACAAGCGTATTTTTTATCAATTTGTTTATATTTTATATTGTATTGTGTTGTTTACTGTTGTTATAACATTGAGGGATCCCAAGTGTCCATAAAAGAAGTCACCAGTATTTTCTTTGTGTATCATATTCACCAAAAGGTGTGAATTTCAATTCAAAAATTTTAATTTTTTTCTGGCAAGATAAACACATTGCCATATTATTTAGATTTGTGTTATAATAGACACACTTTTCTCATCTTCTATATATATTTTCAAAAACTTGCATAGAGAGGTGAATTGTTCAAGCTGAAATTTATTGCCTGTGGTACCTTACATTAATGCGCTGGGTCTTTCAATTTTAAGGAAGGAGTTTAAGAACAAGGGGGTCAACTCATAATCTTTTAATTCTGTGATTAATAGAATTTGGAATTTGGGGTTCATTAGGAAATTTAGAAGGTCATTTGCGTTCCTGTTATGTTTAGGTGGCCTGGAAAGATATGATTAGACAAGCAAAAGAGAAAGAGAGAGTAGAGAGAGAGAGAGAGAGAGAGAGGGATAATAACCCTATTTATAAATTTGCAACGTGAAACACAAAAGAATAACTATAACCAGATTTTCCTAGTTTTTGCATATAATACAATTATAAATCATCATGATTTCAGTTTGTTAGTTATTCTATTTTTCTTGAATATCAAGATATTATTAGGTTCCGATAATAACTTACAATAAATTTTTAAAACAACAGATTTAATCATAGAGTAATAACTGCCCAATGTTTTTTTTTCTTATAGAAATGCAATGTGATGTAATCGCTGAGTATAAAGAGAAGAGAGAGACGTGCAATCAACATACATGTAATGTTCTCACCAAATGACCCCAGTGCAATTAATGAGAGAACATACTCTTACTTCCATAGAACAAGAAATATATCAAGGGAATAAAATTGTGGTGAAGGAGTTTGCTGTAGGAAAGATAATGTTTTATGATGGATGCATAGAGGCTGGGGATAAACATTAATCAGTTTGTGTTGTAAACCCGCAGGGTATTTTAAGCGTGATAATAACGTCATGAGCACTTTCGGTTCACACCTCTATCGACTAAGAGGAATCGATGAACTTGCAGCTTGCCAAGCATATAAATGGATACTTCAGATGTGTGAAAGAGAGATGGGGGAGGATGGGAGAGAGAAGGGGAAAAATGAAAGTAAGGGTTACTTAGAGGGGTTCAGAGAAAGAAAGAGTGACAGACAGAGATAGAGGGAGAGAGAGAGAGAGAGATAGAGAGAGAAAAGAAGATAGCCAGGAGGAATCGATGAACTTGTACCATGCAAACCATTATACTTTAGATGTGTGAAAGAGAGTTGGGGGAGGATGGGAGGGAGAAAGAGAAGAGAGGGAGAGAGAGGGGGAAAAAGAAAGAAAGTTAGGGTTACAAGAGGGGTTCGGAGAGAGAAAGAGAGAGAACGATAGAGAAGGAAGGAGGCCAGGAGGAATCAATGATACTTTTGATATATAAAAGAGAGATTGAGGAGAGAGAGAAAGAGAAGAAGAGAGGAAGAGAGAGGGGAAAAAGAAAGAAAGTTAAGGTTACAAGAGGGGTTCAGAGATAGAAAGAGTGACATACAGAGAGAGAGAGAGAAAGAGAGAGAGAATGATGGAGAGAGAAGGCTAGGAGGAATCAATTAACTTTCACCATGCCAAGCATATAAATGGATAGTTTTGATGTGTGAAAGCGAGATGGGGGAGGATGAGAGGGAGAAAGAGAAGAGAGGGAGAGAGAGGGAAAAAAAAAAGGAAAGACGGTTAGGGTTACAAGAGGGGTTCAGAGAGAGATAGAGGGAGAGAGACAGAGAGAGAGAGAGTAGAGCGAGAGACAGAGAGAGAGAGAGAGAGAGAGAGAACGATAGAGAATGAAGAAGGCCAGGTGGAATCAATAATACTTTGATGTGTGAAAGAGAGATGGAGGAGGGAGAGAGAGAGAGGGGGAAAAAGAGAAAGATAGTTAGGGTTACAAAGAGGGATTCAGAGAGAGGGAGGGAGAGAGACAGAGAGAGAATGATAGAGAGAGAAGGAAGAAGGCTAGGAGGACTCCATGAACTTGTACCATGCTAAGCATATAAATGGATACTTTTGATGTGTGAAAGCGAGATGGGGGAGGGAAGCAGATAGAAAGAGTGTGTGTAAGAGAGATGGGGATGTGGGGGGGGGGGAGACAGGAAAAAAGAGAGAGATTAGAGGAGAGAGGGGAGGGAGGGGAGGGGGAGAAAGAAAGGGAAATTGAGAGGGGTTCAGAAATAGAAAGAGAGAGGGGAAGGAAAGAGAGAGAAAAAAAGAAAAGTAAAGAAAGGGGTTTACAGAGAGAGGTTCAATATATATATATATATATATATATTATATATATATATGAGAGAGAGAGAGAGTGAAGAGGGAGAGAGTAATGGAGCAAGAGAAAGAGAGTTATTTGTGAAGGCTGAAATAGATTTCCATGCTGGAAGAAAATTGAAAGAGATTGAGGGGTGAGACATAAAATGAAAGGGTAAGAGACAAAGAGAGAAGGTGCCAAATAAAGGTTCGTGTAAGGAAGAGAAAGAGAAGGAATGATAGCAACAGAAGAGAGGTATGAAATGGAAGAGAGAACTCCGACTACATGTGGAAATGGAATTAGAGATAAAGAGAGAGAGAGAGAAAGAGAGAGAGAGAGAGAGAGAGAGAGAGAGAGAGAGAGCGAGAGAGAGAGAGAAAGGGGGGGGGGAGAAATCCATAAGAATAATTCACAATTCTTTCTCTTGAGATAAAGTTTTCATGAAAGTGGTAATAACTGTCAATTATATTTTTCACAATACTTCAGCTGGCACTAGGATATTGCCTATGTTATTATCATGACACGTTCATTTTGCATGCAAAGCGAGTAGTAATATATTGAAACTTTCTCTTCATTTTGCTTTATTAAGCCTACAGGGAAGATCAAATTTAGTTGTTGGTACATGCTTTGTTAATCAAAGGGTCTTAATCATGAGACTAGATAGGTGCTGTATTGTATGATGTAGTTTATTTTATTCTTTTTTTTTTTTGCTGGACTAGGCTTTACTCGAGGCAAATCGGCCAGTATCCTGAACTATAGTCTCGAAATAAACTCAAGATCAGGTAAAATTGTACAATATGCAATAATTTTCTTCGAATTAATTCCAAAGTCGAGTTCACTCCCAAACTGCAGTACAGAATAGGGGCCAAAATGTTTTCTAAAAAGTGTCTGACTAAAGTATGTACATTATATACAGATTTGATTAATTTCAGAAGGTGAAAAATACATTGGAATTGCACTTTTTAATTACGGTACATTCCCAAACACTTTTTTTTTCTAGCAGACCTTTAATTTCCACTCTTCATACAGTATATATTTTGGTCCAACTAGAATGACCAATCCTTTAAAAGGGTTTATTTCCATCATTTTCTTCCATACTGCACCACAAAGGAGAATGTAATTCAATACCAAATTCACTTGTTCAGAATTGGTATCACTTTACTCTGGAATCCCTGTAACGGACCGCAGACAAAAGATCTGAAATTTTAGCTGGGGACACAGGTATTATTATTTTCCATATTAATGGAAAGCTTACATGAGGATTATAGAATGGAATTTAGGGTTGGAAAAGGTTTAATAAAGGACAAAAGAGGAATTACAGCTAGAAAAAATGCACTCTTTTGTAAGTTATTTATCCGAGGTGTGTAACTCAATTGTGTACATGTATGGGATAGATTAAGTTTCCAATGCCGTGACATTTGATATCAAGAATGATAAAAGAAAAATTACAATTGTAGATTTGGAAGTTTGGATCGCTGGAGCTGACGATTTATTGTATTGTAATGGAAGGTACACCAATAAACGTGTAAATTGAATTTAAGAAATATTCATCCTTGATCATCGTGGTCAACAGTCATTCGTATTCTGTCATTTATTCAAGCTTTGGTGAATACATAATATTAGATACTTCTTGTTCTATCAATGTTGAAAAGGTTGTACATATTCTCTGTCATAATTGTTTGGAAATCATCATTTATTTGAAGCATTAATGGTAAATGTTGATTGATTTGAGTCTAT
>CALNVZ010003431.1:21036210-21053710 GCA_940671915.1 Paracentrotus lividus | reverse complement strand
AAATGCTCACAAAATCAAACCTTAAGTGCCTGGTTAGAAGTTACAACAAAGAGGTAATATTATCTATTATATCAGGCAGTTAATAGGCCAAATGGTAGATTACCATTTTGTTAAAGGGTCACTTTAGAGTCTGTATTTAGAGGCTATTAAATACTCTCAACATTGAACCCTGGGCCGGTTGTAGACCAAATGGAGATAGACCAATTGGGGAGGAGATCAGGTGGATCTAGACCAAATGGCAGTTAGAATTCTGTTTTTGTTAAAGGGTCACTTTAGACTCTCAAATTCCCTCAACATTTAATCCTGGGCATGTTGTAGACCAAATCAGAATTATATCAGATAGTTGAATAGACCCAATGGCTGATCACCATTTTGTTTAAAGGGTCACTTTAGAATATTAAAGGCTCTCAGAATAGAAAACTGAGCTGGTAATAGACCAAATGACAATAGACAAAATGGAAATTATATCAGGTGGCTGTGGCTTTAGACCAAATTGCAGATTTTCATTTATTCAACTTCAGAGTCTGTGCTTGAAGACTATTTCAGTGCTCTTAAAATTGAACCCGTGGTGCCTGGTTTGAGGACCGATGTGACGGATATTACAGGAAGCACACCAGTAGTGTTTTCTCAAGGAAACCTTAGCAGATAGGAAGCAAGAAACTGACTAATTTAAAGAGACCAACTCAGGATGTTATTCCTTAAAAAATGTCAACTTAACCAGACTTTCTCGAAGGTTGTAGGAAGGCCGTCTTTACGTAGGTCAGATTTGGAGATTTCTGTGTAAACCCTCTTGAACCTTACACAACTTTTTAAATAAAAGTTTCATGGATTTAGGTAAGGCCAAAGGGAAAACTTTTAAATAATTTTATCAGACTTTCTTAAGACTTTAGGAAGGCTGTCCTTACGTAGGTCAGTTCTGGAGATGTCCATTTAAACCCTCTTGAACCATATAAATATGTGCTTCCAAAATGTACAGAGATTTGAGTGGGGCAAAAAAGTAGACTTTGAAACTCAACTTTTACCAGACTTTTGATAAAGATTTAGGAAAGCCGTCCATACGTAGGTCAGTTCTGGAGATGTCCTTGTAAACCCTCTTTAACCTGATAAAACTTTGCTTCCAAAAGTTTCAGGGGTTTGGGTTCGGCCAAAGGGAAAACTCTTTAAATTAATTTTACCAGACTTTCTTTAATGTGTTAAGAAAGCTGGTCCTACTGGTCAGATCTGGAGATTTCAGTATAAACCCTCTTGAACCTTACACAAATTTTCATACAAAGTTTCAGGGATTCAGGTGAGGCCAAAGATAAAACTTTTGAAAGAAATTTCCCCAGATATGAGACTTTCTCTAAGATTGTGGGACAAAATTCAGAACTGGAAGTGGTTTCATTTCTTTTCTTTCAAAAGTTTCAGGGGATGGTAAGGTTGAAAAGAGAACAAAGCATTTTAGCAGACTCTGGAAGGCTGTAGGGAGATTAAAAAAGAGATTTTTGGTGTGAATACTTTTGAACCTTATGAGCAAAATTTTTGTGGGAGTTATAAAAAACTTTAAAACAGTCAACTAAAGTCGATATTCTGAAGGTGAACTTGGATGAAGAATGTGCATATTCAGCATAACTTTTAAATTGAAAAACACCTATGAGCCATTTGAAAATGATTTCTGTTCCAGTTTCATGGATTTTGGTAAACATTAAAAACTTTGAAACTGTCAAATTTAGCAGTCTTAGAAAGAGTGTAAAACTCATTTTGAAGTTCAACTATCAATTGTGAACAATGCATTCATAATTTTATATCATTGAAAATTATTGTCAGTCATCAAAATATCCTGCACATTTATACACTTTTTTTCGTTACAGAGCTGTAACAATATGAGGACATAAATCTCATACTCCCTATTACTAGTTCCCTTTTAACATCCCTTTCTACTATTAGAAATCTACTATTTTGTTTCTAAATTAAAAATAGGAAACTAAGATTAATTTGATCAACTAGGATCTTCCATCAAAATATTTGTTCTTTACAATGTCAGATTTTTCCCACACTAATTACAATAGGGGAAAATAGTTTTATCTACCATTCCTGGGAAAAAATATCATTATTCTTCCATCCATGACACATATTTATCAGACAATTATCAGCTAGGGTGCTCGCAGATGAATATTTCAGTACCTGGAGTTCTTATGATTAATGAGGTTCACTCATAGCTAGTCTAGCTTCACTTCAAGGTGGTATCAGTTGATTTTAATTTCGATTTGTGATGACTTTCATATTTGATATAAAAATCTGGATTATGTTCACTGCATGTGCAACTGAATCATTGCCAGTTCTAGATTTGTTTTCTTCCTTTTGGTTGTGGATGACACATACTGTATAAGCCAAAATTTTACGCATAGAGATATTTCTGCGATTTTGTACTAGTTTTGGAAATTCGCGAGTGGATAATTTTTGTGAAGTTTCCATTACTATAAATAGCATTATGTTGAAGTGAAAATTTTTGGGCGCCGATAGTTTAAAAACGAGCAGATTAACCCCCATTTTTGAATATTTCTACCCATTGAGGATAAATTCCTATACAACTTTACAAATTTTTATGAAAATGACATGGATTTTGAATGTTTTGGAGTATGATTTTGAATCAAGTGTAATTTTAGAGTGGATTTTAAGGCTTTTTGGACGTTTTGTGAGTTTTCAAGGAGATTCGGGAGTATTCGGGCGCCGGTAGTTCGAAAACGAGCACATGGACCCTTATTTGTTAATGTTTCTACCCATTTAGGATGGATTCCTCTACAACTTTGCAAATTTTGATGAAACTGTCATGGATTTTGAATAAAATGCAGCTTAAAGTATACTTTTTAATTTTCTTGTAGATTCCATGCCTCTAAGATATGGTTTTTGTAATTTTATGCACCATTTTCGCGACATTAGGGCGCTGCTGGCTCAAATGTAAGTACAAATGTGCCAGTTTAAACAATGTCCCCATCTGTCGTATACACTTCGTAACAAATCGGGAAGGTTTGATAAAGTTTGATACTGTTTTGACAAAGTGATGACGATTTTAACTCGTTTGTTGACATCACAAGGTCTAACAGAGGCCAATTTCTTGAATTATGCGTAATTTACATGCCATCCAAATATCGCAACTTCAAAGTGCTGTAGCAAAAAGGCAAGCACATGAACCTATATTATTTTTTCCATTTTTGGCATACATAGATACCAAAGTAACTGTGTGCAAAATTTGGTGAAAATGATATGGATTTCGTTTTAACTGTGCAATGTCGTTAAATGGTTTTTAAGATTAAGAGAATTAAACATTCAAATTCAATATTTCTTTCTTGTTTTGTAAAGGGAAAAGCATCAGGCTCATTTATCTACATTAAGGAGTTGGTTCAACTTAGTTGCTGGGAGGAGGGTAATGATAATATTTTTACCTTGTAGCTAGACTAATACTGACATCTGACAACTCAGTGTGACAACTGTGTTTTCGTTAATCAGGGGTGTCATGAAAACTATTAATAATTCACAATTACACCTTGCAACATAATGTACATTCTGTCACTTATAAAAGTTACTGAGCAGCGCATGTTTGCAAACTTTTCATTTCGTCTTTACTGGAAAATGCTTGTGAATGTACACACAAATTCTCAATGTCGGGACTTTGGTCTGTTTTCAGTGCTGACCAAGTTGAGATTAAGTCTGACTGATTACCTTAATCTAAAATCCATTTTTCTATATGAATTTGTTTGTATAAATTTTTTTTTTAAAAGTAGAAAAAAGAAGTACGTGTATACAAGTCTGTATTAAATTTCGTTTGTTTTTTGCAATCTTTTTACATTAATTATTAAATGTCCTTCAATATCTGGTCAGATATTGTTCCACTTATGTTCTAGCCCTACTAGGATACTCCTTTTGTCATGTGATTTGTTCTTCCTTTTCACATTATGTATTGTCAAAGTTATATGTGTCGAAGGCTATTAGAGATTTAAATAATCTCTCTAAATATACTAAAATCCCACACATGTTTGTGATAATAATAATGAGTTGTTGTCATTTTATAGCAGTTTTGTCACATGACTTTAGATCCCTCTATAATAGATCTGTAATTCTGCAATGCTTTTAGACCGACTGCCTCACCTCTGGATGTGTTTAGACCATATGGTTGGTATATTATCCAGAAAACTAAGTGTGAAGGGCTAGAAACAGCAATTTTCTAAATGATAGATTTTAATGAACCTTCGAAATAAATCATAAACTTGAATAAAAAGGGAAACTGACCAGAAATATATGATATGAATAATGATCCAAAAACAGGATTCCATCGGACAGATACTCTAACGACTAAGCTACGGTAAACCTTATCACTGTGTTTATAAAAAAAAACCCTCAGCTTTCAATGCTTGTGTGGTCAGATATTATTAAACCTAATATATACTGTAAACGCAAAGGATAGAAATCAACATGGGGTAAATGCAAGGGATCATGATGAAGTGATGAACCTTTTTAAATATAAGTTGCAATAAAGAGGGGAACTGACCAGATATATGTAATAATTATAGTTTTGCCATGTCTGAACTCAACAGAGTGATAGTGCTAGAGGGGTTTTAATGCTTGTTAAAAATTATAAGAGTCCATGCAGTAGACGAAGCCACCCTTAGGTTGTAGTTTTTGAGGTTCAATTTGTTGAGAGTTATGCTCTCTAAAGCCGTAGCCTCTCTCCCTATACAGATAACGGTACCGTTTAAGATTTAGGGGGTTCTCAAAAGCAACCACATATCTAGGGAGAGGCAGACCACATACTCCTGAGCTTTTGAGATTCATTATGAGTTATTCCTTCTGCTTAAGAAATTTCTTCTTCTTCTCTCTAGGAGCAAAGCTCTGTAAGATGTTTAAGCATGGATTAAAGGGGTCAGTTTAAGAAGATTCTGAATGGCTGACTCACCCAAAACCCTCCCTTCTTCTGTTATACATGTCTAATACTTGGTATTAATTGTTGAATTCAAAAGATCATCTTACATCTCAGGATACTGTTGAATGGAAGAGGGGCTTTAAGGCTGTTAAAGTATAGACGTCCATGTAGGTAAGCATTGACATCTTTCTGAGTCTGAACACATGGCATTATACATGGGGGATATCATGTCTACATGCATATACATGCATGCTTGATACGGCATGGATATAGATCTCTTATGATGTGTTAGTTTGTAGCAGTCAAAATATATTATTAGGAGTTTAGAATGAGAGAGAGGGAGTTTGCATATTTGGACATGAGAAAGATATTCATAAATGATGAAGTCAAAAATAGATCAACTGACAGACAGCCAATAAGACCAGGAAATTGAGATATTGTAACACAAAGTTTGCAATTACCCAAGGACTAACAAAGCTGTAGAAATGAGTATTTGAGAGAAAAAATAGAATCAAAACAACATGAACAGATCAGAGATATACAGACACATAACTATCAAAGGATTCCTCCAATGTGATTCAAAAATGGGCATAGGATCAATCGGGAAACTTATGTGAAAATAGATAAAAGAAAGCAGTTTGTCACCATCCAAATTATCTCAGTCTAATAAATAGTCTGACAAATGAACTTTTCTTTCTCTATTCTTAATACCTCTCTCTCTCTCTCTCTCTCTCTCTCTATCCAATGGCAGCGAATGACTGACAGAGGCTTCACTATGCAAGTTACCCAATGTGATTAAGAGTTGAAGGTGATTATAGAGCTAAAGAATGGATTAAAATGTCAATGGGATTACAGGGAAGGGAAAGAATGGCTTAATCTGGACTACTTAATCTCGAGCGACTTTGTAAGCTGGAGTGATTTTTACAGCTATATTTGTAGTTGACCCATTAGGTTGTGTACATGTATGTAGCAAGTGCATGGGAATCAGATGGTCACAGTAGAGGAACTGGGCCTACATGTGCACATTTTCTTGTGCATTACTTTGTAAGTACTTTCTCACTTGGGAGCCCTACATAACTGTTCTGTTCATGGAGATTTAGATTTTGGTTCTGTTGGATTTCTGTACTGGATATAACATTAACAATTGCTGGAATCATGGATATTATTACTTTATCTACTGAAGTTAATTGGCAGAGTAGAGGTGAGTGAAGTTCATTCGTTTTTATATTTGGTTCATATGAATTTGAGTATATTTGAAGGCACCAGAGATGAAGTAGAGGGAGAGATATAGATAGGAATTGAGAGATATAAGGTGGATTCACACCTACCCGATCAGGAAAAATTCTCGCAATTTACGAGAACTGTTGCAATCATTAAAATACCTGTAAATTGTGTTTTGTGTTCACACCTGCCCGAACCATCCTTTTCCAGGGAAAATACCCAAAGTTATACACAATTAGGGAAGTAAATGGGAAAAACAAAGAAATACATAAGAAAAGCGGGGAAAGAAGGAAAACAAAGAAATACATGAAGAAAGAGAAGGAAGAAGGAAAAACAAAGAATTTTTTTCTTTACACAAGGAAAGAGAAGAAATAAGGAAAAAAACAAAGAAATACATAAGGAAAGTGGGGAAAGAAGGAAAAACAAAGAAATACATAAGGAAAGAAAAAAAAAAGAAAAAAAAGAAAGAAAAACAAAGAAATACAAAAGGAAAGAGAAAAAAAGAAGGAAAAAAAAAAAAATAAGGAATGAGAAAAAAGAAGGAAAAACAAAGAAATACATATGAAAAAGAAAGGGGGAATAGAAAGTTCCCGTAATTTATGTTCACACTACAAAAGTTCCCACGACCTTGGCGAAACTACGCGTAGTTTCGACGAAGTACCTACTAATTTATGGGAATTTATCTTCGGGAATATTACGCGTAGTTTCGTTTCACACTTGCAAAATTACGCGTAGGTTGTGATCGGGGTAAGAGTACCCGATCAGAGATTACGAGAACTTTTCCAGATCGGGCAGGTGTGAATCCACCTATAGAGGGCAAAGCACTACAGGGAAGATTTAGCAAGGAAGAATAGAGAAACTTATCTGGTTTTAATATTTGTGTATATATTTTGAAGCAAGAGCGAACTGACCAACATTCTCATTGACTATGTGTTATAAATAGCTAGTCTTAAAGTATACCTTTTGACATTAAACTATTAATATAAGAGTCACTAAAACGGCCTTTAATTTTATTTTTTGTGTCAAGGAAACAAAAATGTTTTGAGGGTAAAGTATTTGTTTGCAATTTGTTAACATTATCATGGGGCTATGAATGTATTGAATAGTGAATTTATAATGTGTTACCATTCTAGTGGGCCTGTATCATAAGATTTACTTCAATAGAACTATACATTTGCCTACCATTGCTATTCGACCTCGAATCGCCCCAAACCGAACTTTATCACACGAAATTTTGCCCTATCATTCGCTCTATTTCCCCCCCCCCCACCCCCATTGAATAGCGCCCTCCATTGACGAGGATGCGGCGAAAGCGATCCTATACACTTCCTCTAATCTCTCGCCTCCGTCGAGATACAGTCGTGTATTTTTGCCGCCGCCAAAAATAGCGTTTTTTCTCCCTTTTGGACTTCCTTGCGGTGTTTTGCGGGTTATATGCTCAGGATAATCTTTTTGAGTATTCTGAGCTCTCCTTTTGGGTCTAGTCTTTTGTGTTTTACGAGATTTGATAGTTTTTATTCTCTGCGGTGATCGTTTATTTTCAACGCTCTCTCTTCCCGTAGACTTTCGTACGTTCATTACTGCGTGTATGTATACGTGTCGTAGTTTACGTTTGAGTGTTGTGTTGTTTTGCGGCGGCACAGAGTTTTTGTGCTCCGCTTCTTTGTTAGACCCGCCTATTTACCCCCTTTGTGGTATTAACACTTTTCTTTCTCTTTTTATTTACAGATTCGTCTTGTCTTTTTCTTCTCGTGTCTCTTCAAATAAGAAGAAGCGGGGGAAGAAATTAGCGAGCAGGTGTGTGTTTTCTTCTGAGAAGTCCCCCTTGCAGGGGTGAGAGGCTTGTCTTCACCACCTCTGGATTTGCTGGGTGAGTATAATTGGGTTCGAACACTGGCGGACATAAACCTCGCTGCTCGGAATCGTCGGTCCCTCAAAGTAACGGGACCGTTGATATCTGACAGGTTTGGCACCGGTCCAGGATCTTGACGACTACGGCCTCGCGCCGATAACGATAATCCTTTGCCCGTTCGACTAACGGGAGAATCTAAAACGGTTATACATCGTTTCACAACGGTGGCCGGTTCCACTGGCTATTCAGTTCAGGCTGAAGGTGCTGGTTTCATTTCTCTCACGGTGCCGAATCCATTGTGCCTCAGGCTTCGCCTGGCATAACCGGATCGAGCTCGGTTTCTTTATTCGAGTTTGACCGGACCGGATATCGGCGCGTACCTTAACTGTGGTAAATCGGATCCGCGAGTCGGTTTCCGTACCGGTTTTGGGGGTGAGTACCGTTCAAGACGGACCTATATCCTCGGATAGTAGGCCGCTTGTCGGTTACTCACTAGCCCGGATGACATGTCCAGAGCCTTCGCTGTGTTACTTTCGGGCGGATATCTGCGGCAAGAGCGGGACGTCCCCTAGCATATCCGGTCGCCCACCTTTGGTGGGGGGGGTCCGTCTCTCTCCGTTTTCAAACGGATATCGGCGCCGTTCCCTTAACTGAGGTAAATCGGGTCCGCAAGTCGGTTTCCGTACCGGTTTTTGGGAGAGAATACCGTCCAAGGCGGACCTGTATCCTCGGATAGTAGGCCGCACGTTGGTTCCTCACTAGCGCGGCTGACACGTTCAAAGCCGTCGCTTTGTTACTTGTCGGCGGGTATCCGGTAAAGCGGGACGTCCCCGACATATCCGGTCACCACCTTTGGTGGCGGGGGTCTGTCTTTCTCCGTTTTTAATCTCGGAGTGTGTCCCCTTCCTTTTCGGATACTACGTCGGTGAGGCGTGAACGTGTTTCGGATCCCGCTCCGATTTCTTTTCGGAGCCAGGGTCCGTTATAGGCGGGCGTTTCTTTTTGAAGCCTACACCCCGTCTTCCAAGTCGGTTTCCTTTCGGATCGGCACCGCATCTGAGGCGGGCTCTTCCATGGTGAAGCGTCATAGACTTGCAGTTCCGGATCCCGATCCGGTTCCCGCGGGGATCAGTGCCCCTTTTCAGGCGGGCACTTCGGGTTCAGAGCGACTTCGTTCGTTGCCGAACCCGGATCCGGCTTTCGTTATGAACCCTGTCCCCCTCAGGTTGGACACTTCCTTTTCGGGTAGACATTAACTCCCGGATGCCGATCCGGGTAGTTTGGGTGTACTTCCGGAGGTTCACAAGTGGTTTGAGGTTTACGAGACAGCGAGTACGTCACCACTCTCGACTCACCTCTATGGGTGGTTCCCACCCTCCTTGTGAGGAGCTGGATGCTTCCTCGTCAGACGATGAGATCTTTTCGGTGGCTGATTCTCACGACTCATGTTTTGAATCTCATCCGACTCCCTTGTACCGCCATTCGGTTATGGTTGATACGCGGGATCCCTCCCGGGTTATTACTTCGGTGGATATTTTATCCGACGAAGTTGTACCTGAAGTCGTTGTAGAGCTTCCTTGGCGAAGCGAATCACAGGCTTATTACTTTTTCTTTTCGTTCCAGAGGTCGGAAGTGACCCCTTAATCTTCGGAGGGGCGTTAAGTTTTCTTTTCGGGTAGGTCGAAAGCTATTACGTCTTTTCAGCTTCGAGTACAGGATTACCTTTTGTAATCCGACTAATCCGATTTTGACTTTCGTCCACGAGTTGGGCCTTTCTCCGCCAGTCCGGGCCGAGATTCTCCTGGCCCTTAGGGAGGTTTCTTCTCCCTTGTTTTCTCAGTTTGCGGTTACATCCACCTTGCTGGATAATTCCCGTAGAGTTCATATGCTTGAGACTCTTCATATCAAGCAATCCCTCATCCCGGATATGGTCAGGAGATGACTGATCCCCCTTCCTTTACGGACAATTGGCAAGAACGTTTTGCATTTGAAGTTGACTCACGTTAGAAGGCCCAGGAATTGTCTACATCTATTAGAGATGTTCGTCAGGCCCATCGTCTTCTAGGTCTGTTATACCTGGCTTCTTTCAAAGCTCCTCCTTTCAGGAAGGGCAAGAAGAAGAAGGACAAGAGGCTTCCGTTCCTGCCCGGTCGGCCTTGGCAGCTCCTCCTCAGGATCGTAGGGTAACCGACTTTTCTCATGATTCTTATGATCGTCTGGTGTCTTTTTCAAGACCAGACTCCTCGTCGAGGACGTGGAGGTGGTAGGGCTCTTCCCGAGGCTTCGCGAAGAATCAGCCCTTTCCGACGGACAGCATTTTCCAGATGACTTCCGAGTTCGCTTGAGATCCGGTGGGCTGTCGACTTCGGAAGTTTCTTCCGGCTTGGAAGTCGATCACGGACGATGATTCGTCTCTTCCGTGATCAAGAACGGACTTCGGATAGTTCTAGAAGACCTCTCCAAGGGGTTTTATCCGAAATCGATCACGCCACATTACATCCTTTTCAGGAACTTATTTCTCGGACGGACGGGTGAGGGATCACGACTTCTGTGTTCTCTCCCCCGTTTTTTGTGATCCAAATCGTTCAGGCTCGCTCAGATGATCCTCAATATGAGAGGATCAACAGGCACATCGCAAAGTCACCTTTCAGGATGGACCATTTAGCCTCTATTTTTCGGCTCTCGGTCAGGACGACTTTGCGGTCTCTCGACCTGAGCGATGCCTTTCTCACATCCCAATAGACCCTTCGTCGAGGGATCTTTTGGGTTGTGCTGTAGGAAGGAGACTTGTCTTCGCTCAAAGCCCTTCTTTCGGTCTTCGTCCCGCTCCCAGAGTCTTCACCAGGTGGTCTCGGCGTTGATGTCTTTCCTCAGGGCCAGACCTTCGGATTTCGCTTCTTAGACGATTGGCTTCTCGTCGCCTTTCGGAGGTCTGCTTTCACACCATTTTTCGACGTGTTAGTTGAAACGACCGAGAGTTTGGGATTCATGATCAACTGGTCCAAGTCGAATTAGTTCCCTCCCGACTCGATCTACTTGGGTGCCCAGTGGATATCAAGAATTCAACATAGCTCGGCCAGCCTTGAGAGGATAGAAGCTCTGGTCAGTCTTACCAGGTCCTCCTGAGCATGCGGAGGGTTCGAGCCGAGGTTTGTTTGAGAGGCTGGGTTTTTAGCCAGTCTGGTGGACTTCTTTGCCAATTGTCGTCTCTTTATGAGACCTTTCCGGCTGCATCTCCTGAATTTTTTTTCAGGCCGAACCTCAGCTCCCCTCTGGTCTGGTTTCTTTGACGTGGAAGATCAAGAAGCTTTCTACTCTCGTGGTCGAACCGTACCTTCTTCAGGGAAAGAGATTCAAAGACCCTCTTCACTCGGTTACAGTGAACCACGAACGCTTCTCATCAAGGTTGGGGGGGGGGCCATTGTCAAGGTCGGATGTTTCCCAGATTGGGCCTCCCGAGGCGCTGCATCACTTCAACGTTCTGGAACTTTGTCAGTTCTGTTTGTTCCTTCAACGTTTTCGCGACCTTTTGGTGGGCCGTTCGCGTGTGATCTCACGGACAACACCTCTTTGAAGGCCTACATCAACAAACAAGGAGGGACACACTCTTTGGAGTTGAACGAGGTAGCGTTCCTCCTTTGGGAATGGTGCAATCGGGAGAAAGATCGTCCGGTTGCCTCCCTCTCTCCGGGGAGGACAATCTGATAGCAGACTTTCTATCCCTGGACAACAGACTTCCTCGCTTTAACTCCCGAGTCAGGGAGACTTCTGCTTTCTTTCGGGACGCGTTCTCTCTTCATTGGAAGGGTTGGAAGGCGTACGCTTTTCCACCATTCAAGTTGATCCCTCTGTTTCTCAGAAGATCAGGGAGGATCAGACAACGGTGGTCTTGATTGCTCTCTACTGCCGATCGGCCTGGTTTCAGGATCTTTTGCTCCTGTTAGCAGGGGAGCGCTGCCCTTCAGGCCGTACCGGACTTATTTCTCTACCGTTGTGGGGGTTCTACATGCGAATCCATCGCACCTTCATATTAAACTGCTTGCCTCTTTCGGCCAGAGGCTAGGGATGAATGCTTTTCAGACCGAGCAGCTGAGCTGCTAGTTGGAAGTAGATTGAAAGTCGCACTAGGATTGTATACTTTTCGCGCCTTGGGGCTTTCCTGGCCTGGTACGAACCTCTTAAGGGTCCCCAGAAGGCTCCTTTGCCTCTTATTGCTGATTCCTTATATTCTCTGTTCGATAAGGGTAGGTCTCTCTCGACGATTCGAGGTATTGTTTGGCTATTTAGGCCATTCTTACTGGTTTTTTTGCTTATGGGGTCCGGTCTCGACCGCCCCCCCCCCACCAGCTCTTGCGTTGCTTAGGGCCTTTTTCTTAAACGCCTATTTTTAAGCCCTTGACTCTAGCTGGAGTTTTCCCTAGTTTTGGAGGCTTTGTCTAAGCCACCGTTCGAGCCTTTGAACTCGATTTACCTGTTAAATCAGTCCTTTAGACAAAATTTCTCCTAGCAAAGTCTATCTGGGCAAAGGAGGAGTTTCGCTACCATGTTCTCCTCAATATCACCTGGTCATATATCGTTGGGAGAGAGATGGATGTTCGTCTGATTCCTTTCACATCCTTCATGCTTAGAACCAACAGCCTTGGCGGACTCTATCGAGATCTCATTTGTCCTCTGACGGGTTCATCTTTCAGGAAAGACATTTTCTAGTGCCCGTCAGGGCCCTCTCTATGGTTATTTAAGTAGACTGAAATCTTCGCACATCTTCACAGTATTTGTTACTTCCCGTGAACCATAGAGGGGTTCTAGAGATACGTTATCCCGGTGGATAGTCTCCGCCAATCAAGGCTGCGGTGAAGGCCCTTGAAGAGGGAACTACTCCCAAGGCCTTCAGACCAGGAGCATCAGCTCCTCTTGGGCCCTATTTACTAGGGTAGGGTGGAAGATATTTGCAAGGCGGCCTTTTTGGCGTTCTGCAATTCGTTTCACCTCCTTTTACCTGAGAGAAGTCTGCTGTAGTGAGGGTGTTTCTCCACCGCACTCTCAAAGCAGCGCGTCCTCCATAGTTCTTAATCGTTATTGTTGCCCTTCCCGACTTTGTCGGTGCTTGGTCGTAGCAATGTAAGGCAAATGAGTAAGTTTCTATTGAAGTAATCATAAAAATTACAATCTAATTTTTTATTTACATATAGAAATATACATTTTGCTACATTCCCTCCTCCGTCCCCTTTCCGTTGCAACATCGGAAGTTTTTTGGGGCGATAGAGTTAGAGGAAGTGTATAGGATCGCTTTCGGCCGCATCCTCGTCAATGGAGGGCGCTATTCAAGTGGGGGGTGGGGGGGGTAATAGGACGAATGATAGGCAAAAATTTCGGTGTAAATTTCGGTTTGGGCGGATTCGAGGTCGAATAGCAATGGTAGGCAAATGTATATTTCTATATCGTAAATAATAAAATTAGATTGTAATTTTTATGACTACACTGATCAGGGTGTTGCATTATGGGTTAAGAATCAGGGCAGAATCGAGTAGTTGAGGACTTGAGGTGGTGCTATACAAGGCTGCTGGTTTGTGAGTTAGAGATGAGCGATAACAAGGAAGTAAGAGATGGAGAGAGTGAAGTGCTAGAGAGAAGAGAGAAAGAAAAACTTTTTATGAAGAGAAATTTGGTGTACAAAAGGGACTTGGGGTATTAAGCAATAATGAGCAGGAGAGAGATAGAGAGAGCTAGAGAAAAGCAAGCAAGATAGAATGATGATTTGAAGGAGGAATAGAGGGAGAGAGATTAAGAGGAAGTAAGAGATAGAGAGGGGAAAAGCACTAGAGAGAAGAGAGTATTAATTTTTGTGAACATATTTCAAGGTGCAAAGGGAGAAAGATGGAGAGGGGGAAAGTGCTAGATGGAAGGGAGTGTGCAAGAGAGAATTACGAGAGAATAGAGAAATAAATGAGGAAAAAGTTTTTGTCAAGAGAAAAAAGGGTTTAGATACAGGAAGAGGGGGCGAGAAATTGTCTAAGACTCCCACGAGTACACAGTACCGCACAAAAGTACAATTGGTCATATTCAAACGTGAGTGACACGACATTTGGACTGATAGAAGGGCGCATATCTGTGCACTTGTAGGTTATGAATGGATCATGACTACCATATTATGTATAATGTAGGAGTGGCATGTGTCATTACCAGTTGGATTTGAATTTTACAATTGGTCCTGGAAATTATGATTAAAAAACAGTGCGTGAGTGACACCAAAAAAGACATGGGTTTCTGACCATCATTGGTTATGGTTGGATTTGTTCCCACATAGATCTCTAATATGCTTTTCAGACTGCAGTTAAAATCCTTAACCCCAGGAAATAGGTAGGGCTAAGGGGGGGCCTTAGTACCACCTATTTCCTGGGGTTAAGCTTAGCACGCTTCGGTTTCAGACTGCGTTTTACCAAAGTAGGCTAGCACGGTAAATAGTACGGTACTATCTGGCCCTGCTAAAAAGCAGGGTTAGCCGGGTAATTGCGGAGTTAGCCGGGCAATTACGGTGCTAAGAGTTGCAGTCTGAAACCAAACCGTGCTAAGGAAAAGCGGGGCTAAGCATTAGCCAATCAATGAAAATGTGGTCATGAATATGCATAATTATTCGTAAACTTGATAACACAAGTAAAGCGAAAAACAATGAATAACATAAGGAAAAAGAGAAAAACAATGAATAACATTAGGAAAAAAGAGAAAAACAATGAATTACATAAGGAAAAAGGGAAAAACAATGAATAACAAAGAAAAAGAGTAAAACAATGAATTACATGAGGAAAAAGAGAAAAACAATGAATAACATAATAAAAGAAAGATAAAACAATGAATAACATTAGGAAAGAGAGATAAAATAATGAATAAGATAAGGAAAGATAGAAAAACAATGAATAACATAAGGAAAGAGAGATAAAATAATGAATAACATAAGGAAAGGTAGAAAAACAATGAATAACATAAGGAAAAAGAGAAAAAACAATGAATAACATAATGAAAGATAGAAAAACAAGGAATAATATAAGGAAAAAGAGAAAAAACAAGGAATAACATAGGGAAAGAGAGATAAAAAAAATAAGGAATAACAAAGAAAAAGAGACAAAACAAGGAATAACATAAGGAAAAAAAAACAGGGAATAACTAACACAAGGAAAAAGAGAAAAACAAGAATAACAAAAGGAAAGATAGAAAACATAGAATAACATGAGGAGAGAGAGAAAAACAATGAAGAACATAAAGAAAGAGAATGAAATCATTAATATTCATGATCCAGCAAATAGTCTGGGGTTAAGCAATACCCAGTGTGAAAAGCATTGAATTTCTTAACCCAAGCTAAGCAAATAGTATGGGGTTAAGAAACACAGTCTGAAAGCAAAAAAAGATAGTACGGGGTTAAGGATAGTATGGGGTTAAGGATAGTACGGGGTTAAGAAATAGCAGTCTGAAAAGGGTATAAGGATACCAGAAGTGCTGGTATATGTATATGAATAGTGTACCTCTCTGACATTTATTGTGTTTATCAATCATTCCCTCTCTGTGGAAAATTGTCCACCTCTATGTGTCGTGAGTGACATGACCAGTGCCTTAAATTCAACATTTCAAGTAAATAACTAAATCCAAATTACCTGTATATATATGCCGTGTTAGAGTAGTCCATGAAAATTACATTAAGCAAAAAAAATCTGACAAAAGTGATTGGTATTAAGAATAAGATGCATTTAAAGCACCATAGTCCCATACGTGCAAATTCCTGTTTGCTCAATTATTCAGTGTAAGAAAACTGGATCACATAATGTTTGAACTTAAATAATTGTTTGTATTGTAAAGAAGCCTTTGTGTTGATTTCAGATCCTAATTTGCATTTTCAAAGGCACAGCGCCACATTAAAATTTCAGCTAAATGTCCCACTTAGTCTGAATATGACCAATTATCAATACTTTAACCAGCGGACGTGAGAGGAAGAAGAAGGAGAATAAGAAATTAATAGTGGGAGAGCAAGCAAGAGAGAACATGGAGAAAGAAGAAAAGATGAAGAATGCAAAGAAATAAGATTGGAAAGATAAGAGACTGACAAACTCGTAGAAAGGAGAGGGGGAAGGAAAATGTAGAGCACATATAAGCTGATGCATTGAAGAGAAATCAAATTGGACCTTTTCCTAACATAGCATCCTTTGGGAGTGATCCGTTATAGCTGACAGGATTGGATTCCCAGGACGGTGCCTAAACGAACCCATTTAAGCCTGTGATTTCATGTGTTTATGTTATTGCGATTGCATGTCTCAATTGACACTCAAATTGAGAACGTGAAAAGACACATTAGTCAAGCCCAGAGGTAGCTAGCTGCCCTAGTTTTAACACCTCCGCAGTGTTACTAACCATTTTCATCCAAATTGGAGGAATCCATAGACAAATTTAAATGGATCAGATTAAATAATTTCAATTTTTAATTTTGGATAGAGATCAACCATCTATTTCAAGCTGCAGTGGGTATTAATCCACAGTCAAATTAAGAACACATCGTCGACTGAGAGCTAGAAGGGCGCTATTACAGATCAAAGATGTTCCGTTGAGAGCCATAAGGCGCTTTTACAATTGACTTTGTACAGCAATAGCGCCCTTATGGCTCTAAACGGAATATCTTTGATCTGCAATAGCACCCTTTTGGCTCTCAACAGATGACATACAAGCTAGTCCATGGAGACACATAGTGCAACTTGCAAGACACATTATTATAACCATGGTGTATATAAGATATCCCGAGATATATGGTATAACCCAGGGGTATATTCATCCCATTTAATTTTATCACATTCAGTTATGTTCCTTGTATCATATAATCTCACAGATTTGAGTATCCATGCAGGGACAATTTTTTATAATGATGATAATATTTTGGATTTTTATAGCGCCTAATGCATTGAACTGAACTTAACTTGAACTTTGTTATCCATCCAATTAGCATGATTATATTGTGCCTTTATCTTCTGTATTTTGAAGCAGCACTTCCACTAGAGGACGATATGCATGTACATGTATAACAAACAATGTGTGTCTAAATCAAAATACAAACAATTTTTAAAGGTAAAAAGGAACCATTAAATACACAATTAGTCTTTGTCTCTGACATTATTATTACCCCATTGCAGTCATTGGTAATGGGTTGAGGTTCATTATTTCAGGACAGAAAATTAAATGTAGCGCCAGTGATATTTTCCTTTAATTGTACATAAGAAAAAGAAAGCATCTGAAATACAAAGAACACCTATCTTGGTGTGATTTGAATGAGAGGAAACTTATTTTGAACTAATTTTTAATAGAATGCTTGAGAAAAACAGTTGAATATCACTAACTGTAGCTTAAGAAAACACTTATTTTCAAATTTTCCGAGTGCTGAAAAAAAACTTGATCTTTTTGACAAAATATTGTTTTTGGCCATGCGTTATGAGGTGGGCCCTTTTCTGTTACAACCCAAGTTTTCCAAGGAATTGTACCGTTTTTATTCAATCGAATAT
>CALNVZ010003431.1:20984666-21034592 GCA_940671915.1 Paracentrotus lividus | reverse complement strand
ATTTTATATCATTTTTCATGTTTGTGCTTGTCGCGCAAATGTAACGGCACCACCTATATGGGGGCCCAGTTTAAAACACATGGCCTTTTAAACTTCACAGAATGGTCCCAATATAATGATTTCAATGCCCTTGGTTTCCTTTAAACAAATTTAAATCAAGCTGAATTAAATATTCAGATTCTAGGTCTAAAGGTATAAGCTAAAATGGATCGTGAATTGTTTAATTTATCCCGGATATTGCATCCTACAGTTTACAGCAGTTAGGTGTAATTAATAGGAAGACATATAATCAACGGAAGTTTTGAGTACTTCCAATCTATATCAATTACTTCCTCCTTTTGATTTAAGAAACCTTATCGTGAAAATAATAGTTGTATTGTCTGTTATTTGAGAGCAAAAAGGCAAGTTGTCTTATTTCAACTTGCATGTACAGGTAGAAATAATGTCTTTCTGACTCTGTCAAAGGAAGTAGTTATTGATTCTTTTAATATCAATAACTTTTTATTCAATAAATCTTATCTTGAATGTATGGTGTATTGTCTAAAATTGAATATTGAAATTGAATTGGTTTATTGGAATAAAAAGAAAAAAAAAATGTTGAATGACAATGGGAGATGGCTGTATACTAGGTAATACAGTGTACAAAGGATTTTAAGACAATTTTTAGTTAAAGGGACCTTTTGATCTAATTTGCTTTCTTCACACTTGCAGTACATTGACAATTATATTTTACTCCATTGATTTGGCTATAACTATACAAAGAGTTATAGAAGATTAAAAAATATCCTAATTGTTAGGAATTGAACGCTTGTAATGAAGCAGCCAGGGTGCTATGAATGTAATTAGTCATTTTTTTTTGTTTAAATGTCTGACACGATGAAAATAGCTGCAAGAAAATATCCAAACTAAAAGATCCAAAAACTATTAAATAAAGATTTTTCAATAAATATCGCCCAACTCTGTCAACAGTCCCTAAGGTAATTGTCTGGGATATACAATATACAGTATGTAAAGCTATCCTTGTGTGACGTGTAATTATGGAAATTAACACTGCTCTCTAGCTCATTAGGGCATACAAAACCCAGGGTATTTGTAAAACTAAGCCAAATACTTTCACTTGTCATAAAAAATCACAAGTGAAACGCTTTTGATTATTATTAGATATGGGAGATAAACATGTATCCACAAAAATATATTACTCATATCCTTAGTGTTATAAATATACCCAAATATCGCCCTTCTCCTTGTAATTAGTTCTGAATTAACTGATGGTATATGATATAATATACACTGCCTCCATCGATGCATGGTTGATAGCATTGGGATAAGCAAAATCACAAGGTTGTCTGTCAATTTAAAAAATGACTTTTATGATGAGGGAGTGGTTTTGGTAATCCTTCCATCAGAAGAAAAGATGTGTTTATGATCAACAAAACCATATGTAGGCCCATGTACATGTAGCCAGTTACTTAAAGCTGTGATATAGTTTTCGTATCAAAGTCTTGAAACATAAACTTTCTCTGTTTTAATTCATTTTGAGATAAAATAGGATATGTTAAAACCTAATTTATACCGGTTGATATGTGAGATCTGAAAATCATTATATTATGATAAAAATGTCTAAAATCAACAGTTGCGGTTCGTGCTAAATTAGCTATATTTTGTTATTGGTGTAAAACATATCTACAGGCATGGATGGGGAGGAAATTTTCAGGATAATATTGTGTATAGTTTAAATTAAGCAGAAAGATATCAATTTTCTGAATCTATGAAATAATTGTTGGTCTATATTAAGGGAAATAATATCACTGCCTATAGAGGGTGCTAAATTGTTTTAGCAGTCAAATTCATATGTTCATAAAGATTCGACATGTAACAAATTTGTGTTTTTGTCACTTCGATTATTTTACATGAGGCCTAAGAGTTTTTCAAAAGAGACCAATCATTTTGATTGAAATTTGTAAGATTGAATCTTATCAAAACTATATAACCCAGCTTTAAAGGAAAAATGAGATGTGAATCACATCTTTATTCCTATACTTTTTGAACTCTTCTCACGTGGGATTGATAAAATTGTTGTCCTTATCTCTCTGCCAAAGACCCTCCTTATCACACAAGTTATAATTCATTGAAAGTATTTTTTCAATTACATATGAATTGCAATTCCCAAAGTGAGATTCAAATCAGAGTTCAGAGAGTGGATGAATCTAATCATTGAAAAGTATTTTTTATAAACATGAACGTTTTTTATAGAAAGTTTTGGTTTTTTATTTTTAATACGGTTCTTTTTATAATTTGAAATATCTTGCCAGCTTTTCAGTATTATATATTTGGAACATGACACAAACATTTTTCATAAACATGAAATCTCATTTTATAGACAGTTTTAGTCTCTCTTGGATTTTAATCATGTATATTTCCTTTTTATGTAATGCAACGTCTTGTTAATTTATTTTTATGTGTGATTTAGCCATTCTTATTCAATGTAAAAACTCATGGTAAATCATTTCATTTAAAAACTATTATTATTCATGTAATGTAAATACTTGATATGATTAGTATAGCATCCAAGAACATGTTTCATTTGTCCGTAAAGTCAATTGTAACTTTACAAACGACTAATTTGTGAAACATCCCCCTGGTTGCCTACCAACATAGCTTTTCATTGCTTAAAAATTGAAGTGGAGCAATTAATCAAGTTCCTTTGAAAGTGATGAATTTAGAATGATTCTAAACATCTGTTTGACATGAGAAAGTGCACATTTAAGTAGGTTACATGTATGTGTTATAGATGATAAATTGACTGCCTAGCACTGAATTGGCTATAAAGGAAGGATAATCAAAGTATATACAGGGGGAGGAGCTATATAATGAACGAGTCGCTACTTTTCTTTACCAGATTCTAATTTCCTAATGGGCTGAAAATTAATGAATCCCCATTACCTATCTCATCAAAATTTCATTGCTTGGCCGGGTCAGACACTTGGTGGTGGGTGTGAAGTCCTATATACTGATTTTGAGGTAGTGTTTCGCACCGACTTGGCCCAGATGTGTCAGTGATGATGAATTATAGATGTTGTTTTGGTATTAACTTTGGGTTATTGGGATATTTGCGGAGGGACACTGCCCTGATGCAGCAGTGTGCTAGGAGAAGCAAGTTTAAGATATACCTGCACAATTAGGCCACATGAACCTCTATAATTGGCATAAATTTTGCTATGGTTATACAATTTCATAAATTGTGGTATTCCCAATTTTCTTTACTTATTTATATCTCTGTTCCAATTTCTCTGTCAAGTCTACTTTTTTTTTCTTTTATCTCCTGTGCCATATCTCTATCCAGTTTCATCATTTCCTTTGATATCTCCTGCTCTTCCCTCTTTCTCTCTCTCTCTCTCTCTCTCTCTCCTTCTCCCTCTCTCCTTCTCCCTCTCTCTCTCTCCTCTCTCTTTCTCTCTCCTTCTCCCTCTCTCTCCTTCTCCCTCTCTCTCCTCCCTCTCTGTCCTTCTCCCTCTCTCTCTCGATCCTTCTCCCTATCTCTCCTTCTCCCTCTCTCTCCTTCTCTCTCTCTCTCTAATCGTCTGTCTGTGTCTCTCTCTCCCCATTGTCTAAGTGTAACATCATATAATACATGTACTCTCTTGTGGATTTGTGTGAAAAAAACCAAGAAATGTTTTTATGCATACACAATATCCCATAAGATTTTTTCAACCAACATAAGAAAGAAAACTATCAGGTGTAGTTCTGTTTAAATGCCAATTTCAATTATTTCAGTTAATTGCTTACACACTTTTTATTGACCATAAAAACCAAATATGCAAGAGTAATCAATGTTAATGTTTTCTTTTTATTTGTCTTCTTACATCATTTAGATGGTACACTTAAAAAATAAAAAACATTTGGAAAGTACACCGCAACTTAAAATCCTTAAAAGTACTTTGCTCACTATATTGGATATTATCTGTTTAAAGTTGTGAATGAATTATATATGGGCATACAGAGCTATAATGTTAATTTCCTCAAAACTTTTCATTCATGATATATATTATCGCATGCATGATACTGGACTAATACATACGAACAGAATGATATTTTGTTTGCGACAATTGCTAGGCTGTAAATTCCATACACTGATTGTATGACTAATTTCAACCCTGTACTTAAAATTATACCCTACCCTAAACCTGAACCTGAACATACATAAAAATCACAAATCTATGATTATTTTTGCGATTTGTACATGTTTGCTGAAAAAACGTGGGGGGTGGGGAAGGGGTTCAGCCCCCAGCTCCGCAGGTCAGCGTCCCTTGCTAAACCTTAAATAAAATCCTATTGTAACCCTACCCATAACCCTACCTCTTAGACAAAACAAATCCTGGAACAGTTTGTTGCTGGAGCAAATGTCACCGATCACTACAAAAGTATTGTTGAAAACAGATGTTGTAAATGGCCTAGATTGATTTATTCTTAATTGATTTCGTCTGCAATGCCCGTCACATCTGAAACCATTTTTAGACCTCCATTCATTGTTCGGCCATTCAACAAAAGTAATGTTATTGATTAGTTGATTATAGAGTGAAAACAAGAGAGTTAATGCGTGTTTGAAAGTATACCAAATGAATGGAGACATACATTTGTAATAGACAGATAGTTGGGATTATGTGCTTCATATTTTGCTCTTAATTCTTTTTTCGAGGAGGATTGTAACTGTTTAGTATTGTGAGTACATAAAAATTTACTATTTGCATTGTTTTGAGGTTGTAATATATGAAATGGGGAGGGGGAGTGAGGTGGTGCATCATGTCATTGCAATATTATTATTATTATTATTATTATTTTTATTTTATTTTTTTATTTATTTATTTATTTATTATTATTATTATTATTATTATTATTATTATTTTTTTTTTTTTGGGGGGGGGAGATATTTTAGTCAATAAAAGGGCAAATTTTAATGATTAGATACAAAATTATAACTTTTTTGGTGGGGGGGGGGGACTGCAGCCTCCATCACCGAACCTTGTCATTTGCATATTGATGAATAAAAATAGTGTCCTTGTAGAGAGTCATAATAATACAATAAATTTGATCATCACTTTATTACAGCATGAATATTTGTCTCACATTTACAACAAGCTGTCAGTAATGTGGTATTCATAATTTTGGTCCTTAATTTTTTGAGAGTATCAACTTGGCACCACCTTTCTGTAATTATATACTGATAATGGAGAAAACATCTTACTCAAGGTGCATTATAGGAATTTCATCCAAACACTACCAAAGTTGAGAGGGGCAAATACCTTGCCAATTAAAATTAAATGCCACTGAAGAAGAAGACGTTCAAATATTAAATACCTTCATGCTATTGCCTTCATTTCCGATGTTGAATATAGAATCGAGTGGTATATACGTTCACTTGTCATTAATGGAGTAGATGTGTATATGGATTTCAAGTGCTTTTAAATACCAATCCGCATTGCATATCCGGATACAAAATGGCTACATGTAGGGACCGTTCACACAAAACACTTTAGTCCTGTCAGAAATTGTTTCCTAGAAATTATACTTACTGCATCTCAGACAAAGTAAAGCCCAGAGCAATTGTCGTGGGAGCAAATATCATGTCATTGAGTGAGAGAAAGAGAGAGAGAGAGAAAAAAGAGTCAGATAAACAGACAGACAGAGAGACAGAGAGAGAGAGAGACAGAGACAGAGAGAGAGACAGAAAAAGAGTCAGATAAACAGACAGACAGAGAGAGAGAGAGAGAGAGAGAGACAGAGAAAGACAGAGAGAACAGAGAGAAGAGAGAGAGGAGAGAAGAGAGAGAGAAGAGACGACAGAGAGACAGAAAGACAGAAAAAGAGTCAGAAAACAGACAGACAGAGAGACAGAGAGTGAGACAGAGAGAGCTGAGACAGAGAGAGAGAGACGAGAGACAGAAAAAGAGTCGATAAACAGACAGTCAGATAAACAGACAGACAGAGAGACAGACGAGAGAGAGAGAGAGAAAAGAGAACAGAGAGACAGAAAAGAGAGACAAACAGATCAGACAGTGAGACAGAGAGACAAGAGAGAGAGAGAGAGAGAAGGAGAGTGGAAAAGAGAGGGCCTAGGAGCAAGTGAATAGCGGGTGCGGCTAACCATTATTGCCTTGTCAGATGTAAAACATGTTTTGTTACAGTGTGAACAGTGCATGTCCAAATGGGCATGAATAAAGATGAGGATACACATATGAACACTTGATTTCACCTGTCTCTAGGTACATTGTGATACATGTAAAAGCAGATATCTGACCAGAGGCGGCTCATAAGTTAGAGATCGATTGGGGGGGGGGGGAGGGGTCAGATGGTGACTTGAGGGGGGGGGGAATAGTGTTTTCACATTATACCTGTACTGATTTGTCGGTTATATCCACTTTGTCTGACAGCAGTCAGTCAAATTCTCTGTTGTTTGATACCTCAGGGCTCATGCCATTGGTCTACTATCAATTTGGTCTGCACTTTGTGCTAATTCTCATTTGGTCTAATGAGCACTTGGTCTAATTCCAAATTCACCTAATAACCAAATTGTTTAGTAAATTCCCAAAAGAATATTTGATCTATTACCAGTTTGTTACAGGTAATAGTCTATATTAGCCCAGCTGAACATTTAGATCAAATGGCCATGAGACCAAACAGGAATTATGCAAAATAGTAAGTAGGTGAGGTGGAAATGAGACAAAAAGGTGTTTAGATGAATTGGTTGTAGACGAAATAGAGTTCGACCGTGTGGCATGAGACTGGACAGGCATCAGTCAAAGTTGTTTTAGACCAAGTGGCAAATTCCCCATATTCACCCCATAGAATAGAGGGGCACGTACCTATTAGTTCCTTGCCTGTTTCCAGCGCTGAAGCAAGACTGATGATTTTACGCATGTCCCTCATACAAGCTTGAAATTTGTTCACCTGTTATCCATTCATGATTGCAAAGCTGTGGCCATTAGAGAAGGTAGAAAGATGGAAAACGGCTTAAAGATTCTACCAACATCAGAGATGTCAGGAATACATTAAAAGTTTGAAAATCCATTAATAGTACCCATCCCTCTCTCTTTCTCTCTCTCTCTCTCTCTTCTCTCTCTCTCTCTGTCTCTGTCTGCCTCTCTCTATTTCTACATCACTGCCCTTCATCAACATCATCATTCTCTGTCCCTTCATTTTTCATTTTTTCCAGTCCTCTCTTTCTCTTTCCTCTCATTCTGTATACTTCACTTTTCAAAAAAAGATCATCTACACCCTTTCTCTGTCTTTATATATCTCTCCATCCTTCCACTTTCTCCTTTTTGCCAATATAGTCTCTCTTTTTATATTTCTCTCTCTCTCTCTCTTTCTCTTTTTCCCATTCTTAATTCTCACTCTTTTCCATTACATCCCTGCATTCTCCCTCTGTATGTTGTTATATCTGTACACTCTCTTGAACTCTCTTTCCAGATATAACCTGTTAAATCCCACATCTAAGAATCAAAACTTCATCATTTGATAAATGTATCTTTGACAAGTCGATCACCCGAGCAGAAAGTGCGATGAACAGTGTAGACAGTTTTCAACAGCGGTTTAGTCATACACAGTTCTGTATATAAATTCTTTAGGGTACGCATGGAAAAAAATTAGATATTACATAAATACAGTGAAGTTTGATTGCAGTTCGATAAAGGATTTATTAGAAATTCATATCACTTTATAAGTATATTGAAGAGAAAAAAAATCAAATTGAAATCTATAGACCGATCTTGCAGGGAATATTTTTGCTTACTTACAATTTAACAAATTTTGAAAATGGAGTTACTTCAGTTATTTAATTTTAAATATATAGTTCATATTAGGGCTTAGGGCTTTCATTACACACTTTCTTGACATACTTTGGAATAATAAACATTGTCTGCTGTAATAAAAGCCACTTTGTGACATAATAATCGAGAGTTTCCCAGGAAGAATGTTTAGCTGTGGATCAGAGTAGTGCAGGTTTCATATTGCTTTTAAATGTCAATGGTTGTTCATTTTCAGGGGAACGTTGTCATTATTGCGATAGCTCTCTCGTCATGGTTCATTCTATTGAAGCGTGATGTCTTAGTTTGCCGACATTCAGTATATGGAGATTTTGGCCCAGCTTGAAATATATGTGCATGTACCAAAAGTTTTCCTAAAAACATTGCCATGTTTGGTATCGGAATTCTAACAGGTATACCATCAATGACTCAGTTTTCTTCAAAGAGTGGGTGTAGTACCTTTTGGAACTACCCTCTTTATAATTGCACTTCATTGAACATCATACTTTTCGTAATGCAAGTACTATTTTAAGAATAAAGTATGTTTTTATAGGCTATTAGAAAAGTTTGGTATAACACCTTAAGCCATTTAATCAGTAATGGCATTACATATCAAAGGCATATGTGAGTATACTCTTTCAATTTATTTATTTGTTATTTATTCAAAATGAATTGATTTGTAAATATATATGGCATGATATCCAAACACAATTTTCATCAAATGGGGACGTAGTTTATCTAACACAGATGTGAATATACTCTTTTACTTTATTTACTTTTTTTAATGATTTATTCGATGGATAGATATTTATTATGTACAGAAGTCCCAACAATACAAATGAACAGAATGACAACTTGAACAAAGTCTTAAGCCAACTGAATGATGAAAAGAAGGACATCTTGATTAAATGGCGACTTCAATTATCGTGATATTAATTGAAACGATGCAAGCAGGCTCAGGCAAGTCAGAAGCCTTTATGGATGTTATTATGGACAACCTATGGACTCAACAGTGGTCCGCACCGACGAGACAAGAATCATTGTGACCTTGTGATTTCATCAAACCCTTGTGCAATTGACGGAAGTTGAAATTATAGCGCACTTGGGAAATTAGTGACCATAATATGCTACGATGGGATACAAACTACTTCGTCAATCAGAGAGACACTGCACCTAAACGAGACTACAAATCTGCCAACTTTGACGCAATCAATGTGAACTAGAGAGATTGATTGGAAATAACAAACTAAATAACAAATCAGCTGATCAAGCATGGGACGAAACTAAAACTGTGTTACGTAGCTTATACATGACTATGTTCCTACAAAACAACAACGCAAAAGAAGAAAAACGCTGTGGCTCACAAGGAGAGCACAGAAATCGATTCGCCGCAAACACAGAGCATGGAAGCGGTACAAAGCCCAGAAGACGACTCAAAGATATGAACACTATAAGAAGTGCCAGAAAGAGGCAAAGCGTGAAGTAGAAGCAGCCAAAAGAAACTTTGAGAAAAGACTTGCAGAGAACATAAAGGAAGATACCAAAAGCTTCTATGCATATGTGAGAACGAAACAGAAAGTAAAGGATTCTGTCGGGCCTCTTAAGAACGAATCTGGCGAAACGATTAACCCGAGTTGATACAGCTAATGCCCTCAACAACTTTTTTGCGACGGTGTTCACAGATGAGAAAGATGAAGCACCTATCCCTGAAACAATATTTCAAGGACCTGAAGATATGTATCTCAAAGACTTTTGATTACAGAAGAATGTGTCAGAAAGAAACTGGAAGCGCTTGATCCAACTAAGGCTGCAGGACCAGATGATACCTCCAGTTATCCTCAAGACAATGGCAAACCAATTATGTGTACCCCTAGCCCTATGTATACAAACAAGTCCTTAGAGGAAGGAATAGTGCCCACAGACTGGAAACTTGCCCATGTTATCCCAATCTTCAAAAAAGGGTCAAGATCTAAGCCTAACAACTATAGACCAATCAGTTTGACTTCAACGGCTGGGAAAGTGATGGAAAGCATAATTAGAGACAAGATTACTGAGCATGTTGATAGACATAACCTTATCTATGACACCCAACATGGCTTCACCAAAGGAAGGTCAACAACAACGAACCTGCTGGAGTATCTCGAGCTTATTACGAAGAGATGGACGAGGGCACGCCAGTGACGTCGTATATCTCGATCTAGCAAAAGCGTTCGACACTGTGCCACACAAGAGACTAATCAGAAAAATCCGTGCTCTATGGTATCGATGGAAATCTACTTCAATGGATCAAATGTTGGCTCAGTGATCGTAAACAAAGAGTTAGTACACAAGGAGCAGAACCGATTGGAGACATGTTACAGCTCCGTTGTTCAAGGATCAGTGCTGGGACCAATTTGTTTTCTGATGTATGTAAATGATATTGATACTGGTATCAACAATGACCCGACCATCAGCAAATTCGCAGATGATACCAAGCTTATACATTCTGTAAAGACTGACGATGACATAAAAGGTATGCAAGACTCAATTAACCACCTGGATCATATGGCAGCAAAATGGCTGATGAGATTCAACATTGACAAGTGTGGTGTTATGCACTTCGGATCAACAACCCCCACCAAGTGTATGTACTAAATGGCTCTGAACTAAAAAAACAGTAGAAGAAAAAGATCTTGGAATTCTCATCAACAAGTCTCTAAAAGTTGCTTCGCAATGTGCAGCAGCAGCCAAGAGAGGAAATATGGTACTAGGGATGATCAAACGTAACTTCGCCTATAAAAACAGACAATGATCCTTGAAACTTTATAAATCTCTTGTACGTCCGCACTTGGATTATGCAATGCAGACATGGAGCCCATACCTCGCAAAAGACAAAAAGATACTGAGAAGGTCCAAGCTAGAGCGACGAAAATGATTCCCGATATCCATTACCATCCTATGAAGACAGGCTCGCCAGGTTAAATCTTACCACACTGGAAAGGAGGAGGGAAAGGGGAGACCTCATTCAAACATACAGAATCTTAACACAAATGACAAATCTAACCCGGACAATTATTTCCAGAGAGCAGAGTACGTCAGAACTAGAGGCACTCTCTTAAATTCGCCAAGCAACGATCTAGACTGGATATAAGGAAACATTTCTTTAGCCAAAGGGTCGTCAATCAATGGAATAACTCCCACAGTCCACAGTTGAGGCACCAACACTCCTGCACTTAAGATAAACTATCAAAATTGGGTTTTAAATGCTCTAAGAGCCTCCTTAACCCTGCCACACTCATCTGTACACCCTCATCGCGTAGACAGTGAGATGTGGCCATCAAGGTATGTTTATAAATGCATAAATGAATTAATGGTGTGATATCAATAACTTGTCATCCAAACTGGATGTATATCAAATTGGATGTAGTATTTTTTTAAACTGATCTCTTGATATGAGTGCACTTCATTTGGCATCATATTACGCAAGTACTATTCTCATGATTGTAAGAATAAAGTCTGCTCTTGTAGACTATGCCAGAACCTGTGGATGAACACCCCAAACTTTTTTATCAGAAAGCTTGAGAAAAAATTTACATGATACAATATGTACTTCGAGATGAGCAAGTAAAGACTTAACTTGGATAAAAAACAAAGAAACAAAACTTCTCAATTAATACACATGGTGTGTGGAAGCGTGACGGCATCATAAAGATTTATCTTATTGAACATCATAATTTGTGTTACTATTGTAAAAATAAAGTCTGTTCTAATAGACTATGGCAGACCTGGGGATAAACACCTCAGGCATCATCACTAGTGACATGACATATCAAAGACAGATGTGAATATACTTTTTAGCTTGAAGTACATTCCACTTTCTTTGTAATGAAACAAGGATATATGGAGAAGTTTCTTTCTTTATACAGTCTAGTCTATGACTGACACAGTATTTGGAAATAGGGGGCATCAAGCTCAAAGGGGGGGGGGGGGCGGCGCAAAACTTGCTGATTTTAAACACACATCTCCATGTGTATTCATTGAAATTCCACTATTAATAAGGAAACAGGAAACAGAAACTTTTTCATTATACGATGTCTAGTCTATGGCAGATACAGATTTTGGAAATAGGGCGGCGTCAAACCCGGGGGGGGGGGGGGGGGAGCGCTTAAATTTTCTGATTTTAACACACATCTCCATGTGTATTCACTGAAATTCCACCCCCATTGTAATGAAAACAAGGATTTTTTTATGGAGAAGTTTCTTTATACAGAGTAGTCTGTGGCACATATGCCATTTATGCCTCTTTGATTGCCTATTAGTGATTCTTTATACAACATTAATATTGTGAGAACTTTTTATTAATGATTGTCTCATTCCTTGAACAACATACATGAATGTGTGTGATAGGATTTTATAACAAATCTATGATCTCATTCCAGGTATATAAGTATCTAATATGTAAAGAAACTTGAAATTCTGAAAAAATAGGCGTAAGCTGAGAAGATTACCCTAGAAAATACAAGGGTTGAAATTGTTTGATTGATTATTTTCATATTCAAATCCAAGCAAAGAGAGTGTGTCGGATACATGTGTTAATTAAAAGAAAAGATCAGGAAAGTAAAATTGATAAATCTTCCTGTCATGCATTGTATTCGTATTTCATTTAGGTTCCTTAGTTTAATGGAGTAGAGTTGGAAAGGCGTAATTGAAGAGCTCCAATCCAAAAGGTACTACATCCATCTTTGTTACTTCTGAATAAAACGCATTTGTTTTCAATATTTTTAACAGGCATCTATAGAAAAGTGAGATATAAGAAAGGTTGCTTTTAAAATTGAGGTGAACAGTTTTGCTCAAAGAAAAGTACCTACCTGAATGATAGTGTATCATAGCTATGTTCACACAGGACCATCAGGAATTTAAACCCCGACTGCTTGTTCTCGAGTCGGGTTCACACGGAGTGCTTATCCTCGAGGATAAGCGAGAGGCTCAATGACCGGAAGTACAAGTTGTATGTAGCGTGCGCTATTTATTTCCACGTACTCTTCGGCTATGTTGCTTGACTGAACCGGAAGTATAACCATTACAAGAGGTCACTCTGATCCTCGAGAACACGAAACTAATTGGTCAATCTAGCAAGCTGTTTATAAACGTTTCTTTTCTCCAATTTTTTTTCAATGAGTACTGGTAATTGAAATATCAGTTAGCAAAATTGCTTTCTTGAGTTCAGGAGAAAATCTCAACTCAAACATTGCGTAATGGAATGTGGCCATGGATTAATTAGAGGCTATTAAGAAATAAGTGTCAATTGAGACTTAGGAAGTCATAACAAAAGATAATATAATGCAGTTATGTACATTTGTGAAAGTATATTTATTTTCCTATTATTTAGTTACATCATCCTTTTGGCTTTCAGGCTAAGACGTTTGTTTGGTTTTTAAGTTTGTAAATATAATCCTTTTAAAAATTTATCTCTTAATGGATTTAAGTATCAATTGATTAGTTTTATTCTACAATGTAGCAGGGTAAGGGTGTGTTCAATGTCTAGTTTCAAATTTATACGCCAACATGAATCATAATACAAAATGCAATTACAAAACACACACACACAAACGCGATCAGCGGTGCACCATTCAGTGTCAAAAATTTAAAGCTGATTATATTTCCATTGTCTTTAAATTCCCCGCTCTCAAAAAACAAAAATCTGCTCCTTCTTTCACTTGCATTGGAAGCTTCCACTGCAAGAGCACCTTTAAACACATTTGAAAACTCAATCCTGTTCAGTGTCGCATTTTGTTGCAATCGCTGATTGTGTTTCAAAACGCATCTTTTTGGCGTTTAAATTTTCCTCCGTATCGAGATTTGAAACACGTTTACTTTTCCGGCCGGGAATGGGGGACAATGAACACACACTTTGTTCCTCTTTATATCAGCGTTTTGTAATTGCGTTTTGTATCATGATTCATGTTGGTGTATAAATTTGAAACTGGACATTGAACACACTCTAAACAAAAGCTGTTTTGAATAAGAGAAGACTCTTCTTTTACCATGTTAATGCTATGAAGTTGTTGTGAATTAAGAGTAAATTAACTTTAAAGAAATGATTCAATCATTTGGTTCTGTTTCATCAGTAAATCAGGTTATAAAATTGATTGTAAGGTTATAAGCTTTACTTACCTTTAATAGTTCATGAGGATATGAGGGAATCCAAATGGTACAATTATTGTTCAACCCTCCAATTCTACTACAAAAGATTATTATTGAGTCTGCATGGTATTAACAATAATAGTGGGGACTTATATAGCGCTCAGGTCCGCCTTATCGATGCTCATGGCGCTTAAGTGTTCACTTATTATTCCCTGGCTAAGCTAGGCAGCCCGAAGGCGCACACGGCTTACAGGAATTTCTTCCTACTGGTACCAATTTACTTCACCTGGGTCGAGTGTGGCATGTGTAGATTAGCGTCTTGCCAAAGGACATTTGTGAAGTGGCCGTGCAGGGGTTCAAACCGCGTACCTTGTGATTGACAGTCCGCGACTGTTTCACTAGACCACCACACATCATAAAGTAAAGTGTTTTCTCTAGGCCCACTTAATTCTGTTTCTTGATTATCTGTGAGGATGTATTGCAATGCTAAGTTATCAACCATTTGCATTTTTAAGAAATGATTCCTAATTTTTAGCTTAGAATTCAATGATTTGGATATTACATTACTCTTTCTGAAAGACTATGTGTTAAAATCATGCAAAATAAGCAATATTACTGTCATTTATTTTGTAGATTCCTAAATTTTGCTGCAAAATGTTAGTGGGTATGTCAATGCATGATCTTATTTAAACATTGAGGTTAGTCTGGCTCCATATTCCCTCTGCTCACACTTATCAAATTATCCTGTGAGTATTTATTACACTTTCTATCAAGACGTCTTTTTATTAGAGTTGTTTCGATGTCCATGTAGCAGCTCATAAGCTGATCTAGGGATTTCTCTTCCTTTTCTCATTTCTCAGGGAGGCCTGTGATTGGATAAGCCTGTTGATCCCATCAGCCAATCAGGGAGCAGCAAGCAGAGTGACTGGAAACGGCTGAATAGAGAGAGAGAGACAGAAGAAGGAATGAAAGTACATGCACTGATCAACTTCGATCTGTGTATGTGTGCTGTCAAGCTAGCTCCATCTCTCTTAATCTCCTAAACCCCTCCTCCTGTTCATCGTCATGGAAACAGGATGTGCTCTATAGATGCCTTATCTCTGCTACTGCCTGATTTGTAAGTATCATATTCTTTTCACACTGGTGGAGTAGTGATCTAATCATTTACAACTGAATTAAAATGGCAGATCAATTTAGCGGCACCTGTCCAACATGATTACAACATTTTTTTTAGCATTTGGAATATAAACGTAAATAAAAGCAGATCTTAGATGGGTGTGTTTCTTTTCATTCACTCTCAGCATTTGCTCTTTATGTTCATGTCAGGAGCTGCCTTTCAACCGTAACTTTAGAAAAGGATGATTTTTTTTCTTCAAACTTTTGTATGAGTGTAATACTTTCAGTGACAATTAGGAGATCATATAGACTGTCAATTGTTGAAGAAATTGTGATTTCCAGTAATTTCTGAAATGTGAAATTAAAGAATAAAGCAACTTTATATCAGGTGCTTGGAAAGTACATTGGCTTTTATGAGTGAATGACAGGATATAGAATTACATCTGGTGGCTGTAATTCTGCATTTTATTTGACATATGAGACATGATACATGAAACATTTAAGCAAAATTGGAAGAAATGTTTTGTCAGCTGTATATTTCATGTACATGTACTTCAGCCCTGTCATCTGAGTTGGCAAGCTAAATTGATTTTTAATCTTTAATGTTCACTGGAACATCTGTGCTTAGGAGGCCTATTGGGAGAGCTTCACACATTCATGTGACAACTAAATCCGGTTCCATATCCATGGAAAATATATTATGTCTTGACCAAAGCCTAGTCGAGCTTCCCATTAGCTGTGTGTAGAGAAATACAGGTCCTATTATTACCAGTATAAGTTTCATGATTGAGACCCTATAATATATGAGTGAAAAGTCTGTGTGCATGTAAACTAAACCTTGGATGTGATCACTGGTCTGTATTCGTCAGATACAATGACCATGCTATCATCATCAGCATCAATACCACCATCACGTTAGCTGGTTGCTTTGGAATGCGGGAGCATCGTCACGGCAGCATCCTCCTCCCGCTCTCACCCTGTCTCTCCTACCTCCGCTCGAATCATCATCATTGTCGGCACGCCAAACATGCCGCTCAAAGTTCGCTCAACAAATTGGGGTCGGCTGGTTCCTTCGAATGTCTTATCGCTTTATCGAGCTTCCTCCCCCGATGACTGCATCGGCTGCTATCAGAAATAAAATGTGACTGGCTTCGGGGAGGCCATTATAACACCTCTAGGACTGTGCATATATACTCATGACTGGAAGCATACACTGGAATATATTACTTCCTGGAACTTCATATCATTCTATATTTTTTTGTATTTCCCCTGGACTGACACAGATATTTGCTGAGAGGGAAAGGACAAACCAAGGAGATACTTAGGTTGACTCGATATATGAGGTAAGTTTTCATCCTTTAATTAGTTTCTTTTCTGATTGTTCTGTTTCAATAGATGTTGCAATATTGAACCCATTCAGTGCGACTGGTTCCGTGTGACTATGTGTATTCTAAATTAATTTTCCAGAGTCCATGCAATTTGGATTTTGTTTATTTATAACTGTTGAATTTCACTTTCGAACATTCTTTTTTTTTTTTTGTGAAGAATTACCTGGCTTTAGTATATTTTACATAAACAACAAGTAAAGATAGAATAGAAACTTGCAAACATATATGGTAACAACAAACTTTTCCTCTGAATGATTTTATATCATATAAAATACTTGTTCATGTAAAAGGAAATATATGTTGTTGAATTGGGTTGAATTTGATTTATCAATTAACATCAGCACAATATACAATGCATATGATACACAATATTACAATGAATAGACAGAGCTACATATACATGTACATGTTCATGTACATATAAGTGTAAATACCTAGAAAATCAGAGTGTTATTGAACAGGGAAAAAAGTGAGGATGTTAAAATGAACTAAAAGTTCCCCTTTTTTACGTTTAGAACTTGTAGGAAATGCATGTAGCAACACAGTCATTTTCTTGGGTCGGCCAAGTTTTATTAGCCCTAAAAAAAAACTTCCCCTTTCAAAATTAATTATTCAACAATATAATATCCATCTATTGGGATGGGAGGAAATGTTAGTGTTGTTGGCTAAATTTAGACATGACAATTCTGGTCAATATAATCCTGAAACTGACATCCTGGTTGGCATGGTTTTCATGGCTATTTTTTTATAGGGATTCTAGTAGTAATTTATTTGGTTTATTTTGTCTTAATAGTCTGCTCCTGATTCCTTCTTAAATATGGAACAGTGAAAAGTATTATTGAAATTTGTTCTGTTTCTGAGGGTTCTTGATTAGCTTTCTCCACCTCTCTCTCTCTCTCTCTGTCTCTCTCCCCTCTTTCTCCCCCTTCCCCCTTCTCTCTTTCTCTCCATCTCTTCATTTTTTCTTTTTCTTGAACCCTTCCCTTCTAATTTGCTTCTGTAGAAATTGTTTGCCCCTCTCTAGTTTCTTTCCTTAGAATAACCTGAGACGATAATTTTAGCTATTCATTTCATTTCCTCTTTGCATAACTTTTCTTCTTTTTTTTTCTTCTTCATCAGTGTTCATTCATTGTAAAATGGGATGTTAAACCTATAATAAACTAAGGGTGTGTTCAATGTCCAGTTTCAAATATATACGCCAACATGAACCATGATACAAAACGCAATTACAAAACACAAACGTGATGAGCAGTGCACCGTTCAGTGTCAAATATTTAAAGCTGATTATATTTCCATCATCTTTAAATTCCCCGCTCTCAAAAAACAAACCTCTTCTCATTTTTTCACTTGCACCGACAGCTTCCATTGCGAGAGCACATTTAAACATGTTTGAAAACTCAATGCTGTTCAGTGTCGCATTTCGTTGCAATCGCGATGCTCAAGGTCGTAAAATTGAAGCTTATTGTGTTTCAAAACGCATCTTTTTCAGCGTTTAAATTAAACAAATAGCCATACATGTAGTTAAACAAAGATAATGCCTCAGTCACAATGGTAAAACTGACTCTAAATCAACACTAAACCAATGAATTCATTACATAGCTGTTGATAGCATGTACATTTGTAGTCGGTTTCTGGGTTTGTCTGGGGTCGATTGGAAGTGTGCCGGGGGTATTACCATGAGTATTGTCTATGTGAATTACACTGATGATCATCAACACAGCATGTCAATATACAGTGAACTTTGTATTACTTTAGGGCTGTGTTTATACTTGTACTTGTAAAGTAATAATGAGCATCAACAAGGCATATGCAGTGAAATTACTATAAGGCTGCGTCCCGGGGTGTGTTTATACATGTACATGTACCTCTCAAACAATGTTAGAATCATGTATTCATTGAAAACCATCAGGAAAAACAAATTTGATTGTAGAATGGGGCACTGACAAATGCTTGGTTGACAAATTATTGCCATTGGACATATTCCGTCTAAGATGTAGGGTAAGGATTGTGATAGGGTGTTACGTTAGGTTTAGGGTTCGGTAAAGAAGTTAGCCATTAACTAGTGTAAGTAATTGAACGCAGAGCAATTGAAGATGCTAGTACTAGAAGTTCCTATGTTACATCAAATCAGTTTTGAGAAACAGAGGGTAAAAATGTAACATACGAACATCTAGTACTAGCATCTTCACTTATTTTACATATTCCGAAAGAGTAACTCCTCTCGCATCTTTTGGTACCATTTTTGTGTGGTATGTCTTTACGCTTGGATGAACACGACACATTGTTACATAAATGTAACAGAGGGCCAAAATGTAACATACGAACTTCTAGTACTAGCATCTTCAATTCGGCTCTGGATCAAATATCATAGACCCTCAATGGAAAGTTGTCCTCACATAAAACAGTGTTATCAAGTCATGTATCAGATGGTATTAACAAAGACTTGTGATTTGGAAAAACAAATAGAAATTCTTACAAAAAAAAAAAATTAAAAATTAAAAAAGGAGTTGTCATCTAATAGGATCTGATAATCATCAAATTAATTTTATACCATCCAATTTATTGATCTCCATTACATTCCACTCCGCTGTAAATTCCACACACCAAGTGAATAACTAACTTCAACCCTAGGCTCAAAAGTATATCCTACCCTGAACCTAACCCTAAACAATATACCCTACCTTAAACCTTACATTAAACCTAACCCTAAACCTAACATAAAAACCTATTGCAACCTTAGCGCTTAACCCTACATCTTAGACAAAATTAAGCCCAGAGCAAATATCTTGTCACCTGTGTAAGGGTGGTATCTCACTTCGCGGAGATGTCTCCACGACAGAATAGAAAATTTCGTTTCCTCAACGGATAAAAAGTATTAGAGACGTCTCCGATATTGCGGAGACGTCTCGGAGACAATTTTTTTTTCATAAATTGTCGCGGAGACGTCTCCGCGATATCAGAGCCTCTCTAATACTTTTTATCCATCGCAAAGATGAAATTTTCTATTCTGTCGTGGAGACGTCTCCGGGAAGTGAGATACCACCCTAAATGCCTAATTCTGGCCGGTCATCGCTAGTACATGTATAAACACAGCCATAGTAACTTGATTTATGTTGATACAGATGGCATCACAAATCACTTGTGTCCAAATTGTTTGTTGATGAGCTATAATTTTTCACCACGGGGAGGGCAGGCACTGGTTAAGAGAAAGTTATTTATTGATTCAAAAGATATCATATTAATCAAATCTGGTTCAAAGTATGCCTTATGATATGGCTTCTTTTATCATTGTTGTTGAGTTTGCCATGTTATTGAAAAACTATAGTTACAAACATATAGTGACAGATTAACTTGTAATACATGTAGCCTACATTGTGATGTTAATATTAAAAGAAAATAAGAACCTTCAAAAAACCAATAAAACAGATACAAGCTCTTTTAGCCTGTCAAAACAGAATGAGTAAAAACAAAGGGATAGAGAGAGAGAGAGAGAGAGAGAGAGAGAGAGAGAGAGAGAGAGGGGGGGGGGAGGTAAACAAGAAGATAATATGATTTGAAGTGTCTAACAGAAATATTCAATATATTAAAATAGAATATACAAATAACATAGGGGCAATATAACAAAAGAGACACAAAGAACAATAGTGAGTGAGAGAGAGAGAGAGAGAGAGAGAGAGAGAGAGAAAGAGAGAAAAGAAGAGAGAAAATATAGAGAGATGCACATGTACAAAATAGGCCAGCAAAAAAAATCATCAGAGATAAAGATAAATACCAACAGATATAAACAAAACAAATTCAGCAATACCTTATATCTATTGTTAGTTGTTTGATTACTACCTTTAACTATCTATGATTGGCTTCACGCTATGTGCCTTAGCTTAGACCTGCCATATCAACTTCACGTTTAAGCTCTGATTATTCCACAAGGCAATTTGGCAACTCAGTAGGGTGGTACAAGCACAGTAAAGTGGTGTACAGCAATGTAGCTGAATAGATTGTCAGGTAACTGTGCTGGCATCCATTGCTTGGTTTTGTGGGAAAGTTTGCATGCTACATTCAGGCGAAAACTTGAATATGACTTGACCTCTGACCCGATCCTTTACCATGATCTTAACCCTGAACCTACAAGTACAATAAAACTTGATTGCACCATAATCCTAAGGGTGGTATCTCACTTCGCGGAGACGTCTCTGCGACAGAACAGAAAATTTCGTCTCTGTGACGGATAAAATGTATTAGAGACGTCTCCGCGACAATTTATGAAAAAAAAAGTCTGAAGTAGTACCAAATCTGACTCCGAGACGTCTCCGCGATATTGGAGACGTCTATAATACTTTTTATCCATCACGGAGACGAAATTTTCTTTTCTGTCGCAGAGACGTCTCCGCGAAGTGAGATACCACCCTAACTCTATAGCGTGAAAGTAAGGAGGCTCAGATAAACCATGGTTTAAAATGTGTAATACGTGTCATGGTGTCATTAGTCAATGGTTTAATTTTTAACATACGAGATGATAAACCTCCTTCTTGAATCCAACCTATATGTTTGTCTTTAACAAAGCAACAAACAAAAAATATTAACTGCACCGTGACCCTTACAGCCTCTGATGAACCAGAAATTTAAAGAAACGAAAAGTAGCTTTTATTTCATTAACACAGTTGTTTTACCCATAATCCAATTCAATTGTAATTTTGCCTTAAAGTTTAGATCCAGAAAATGAGATGGCAGGAAAATCAAAATTTCAATATCAAATTCAGAGCCTTCTCATTTGGATTGATATAAAATATAAGTCCAGTTGCAATTTTTCCTACTATGTTCACATCTGTACCTGTAATAAACTCATTTGTTCCCCCACCCCTTCTCTCTCTCTCTCTCTCTCTATCTCTCTCGCTCTCTTTCTCTCTCTCTCTCTCTCTCTATCTCTCTCGCTCTCTTTCTCTCTCTCTCTCTCTCTCTCTCTCTCTCGCTCTCTTTGACACTTTTTCTGTGTATTTCTCACTTACACCTATTTCCTCTATCTTTAAATGTATTATGACACTTTTGGTGAAATTTAAAATCTCTCTGTCTGTCACTGTCTCTGTCTCTCTCCCTCCCTTTTAGACATTTCTCATTATATTTCACACATACATCTATTAACTTGTTTTCCCTCTCTCTTCTATCAGTTATTCAGTCATGTCATGTTGAATTAAACTGTATTCTAACATTGTGGGTGAAATTTTAAATCTTATTCTTGTAGATCAAAATCCTCCCCTCTTCATCCATCTCTGTATATTATTGTAAGATACATGTATCTATCCCAAAGTACCTCTTCATCATCTCAAGAGCATTGTTCGTGTAAGGAATATATTTTGAGCAAATACCGCCACCATTTGACGTGCTCTCGCAGTGTCATTGAAGCCCCTCCAACCCACCATTTACACCTATCCAACAAGCGGTGTTTACATTAGCGAAAAGGATACATTTTGAGTAAATTCCATAACATATAGTTGTACTGCCCCTCGGGGATAGAGTGGTTTTCTTTTCATTGAGGTGAACGGGGGAGGGGGGAATGATCGAAATTGATTCGATGGTCGACAAACCGCATGCTGGAGTCGTGCCCAGGCATATACCGGAGCTGATCAGCGCGGCTGGAGCTAAGTAAAGAACAATATTGATCATGACCCAAGTAGGCCAGCTCAAGCGAGATACTTGGCCCAAGATGATATTACGACACATGCAAACGTTTGGAGCGTAAAAATAGATGTCGTTTTCCTCCCAGGGCACCGTGAGCTCGCGGCTTTTTTTGGAGCCTCGTAACGACACGGTTGGGAGTTGTCAATTTCATTCATGATTGACAGGGCATGCTGGGTAACATGATGGTCCGCGGGGAAAAGGTTTGAATTTAACCAGATTAATTTGAAACATTCCTGTCGGTGTATGGCGATTCGGGCGTGCTTTCTATGCAAATCGTACATGGCATGTTGAGTAACCCATGAATGACCTTACATCTTGGTTGTAAATCTCATACCACATTCACACGGACATGACAAACTCAAACCAAGAGATTGCATTACCTTACATGGCAGGTTACTGTTTGGTTTAGGGTCAATTCGAGTCAGTCTGACAGTGGGAAAGAGCTGCATGCCTTACACTATTACACTTACATTCAAGAAAGCAGTGTACATGTAGCTTGAAGCATGTTCATAAATGTTTCATTCATGCATATGAACAGTGATAGGTGTGAACGGGGTGTAAAGAAAGCTTTTTGATTTGATTTGATTTGATTTGATTTATTTGCCAAGTATAAACAACATTCACATAAGCTTGACGGGATGACCCATGAAAGCCCTAGAGCTTATTTACAACGGGGTCCCAACATAATAGAATAAAGTTAATACAGGTACAAAATTATAAATTATAATATATAATATATAATATATATATACATGGAACGTATTTACAGCAAACTTTAAACAGTTAAATAACACATAAAAACTAGTTCAAAACATAAACACATTAAATAAATTAAAGTAAAACATTGAGAAAATAATATTTCAAGGCATATCATACTGTCGTTACAACGTCGCTTGCTTCAATTGTTTTAGTCTCAATTGAAAGAAACTCCTTAAGCACTCTTTTGAAATGTGCGTAGTTTTCTATTGCTTTAATATGATTAGGAAGAGAATTCCAGTATTTGATGGCATTGTAATAAAAGCAATTGCCAATACTACCAACTCGCCCTGGCAAGCTAAAGTTATAATGACTATTTCTTGTATCATAATTATGTAAGTTTGAGACAAGGTTAAAGTTGAGGCCAATATAATGATTTGCTCTCGAGTGGTAAATTTTGTGGCATGGTGCAGATTTAATTGTTTTGATCTTTGATTTACATCAAGTAGACCAGCTGCAGAGAGCTCTCTGTAACCAACATGAGATCTTGGGCCTAAACAATTGATGAATCTTACCATCTTATTTTGTGTGATTTTCAACTTCTTTTGATCTAATTTGCCTAAATTAGAATACCACGCAGCGTTAGCATAATCGAATAAACATTGAATGAGAGCAAAACATAATATACGCCTTGCATGTAGATTCATACAATTTTGATATCTATACAAAAATTTCAAACGGGAGTTTGCCTTCTTTACAATAGATTCTACTAAAGAACAAAATGAAACCTTACAATTTAATTCGATGCCTAGATACTTACAGATTCTTTTTTCTGAATGATTTGATCTTTGTAAGCTACGTTGAATTCATCTTCCTTTTTCTTATTACTTTTGTTGGAAAACAAAATACTTTCTGTTTTACCCAAATGTAAAGATAGCTTATTATCAGTCATCCAATCAACACATATTGACATTTCTTCGCTGAGTTTTTTCTCAACAAGTTTTGGGTTAGAACTTGAAAAAAGTAACGGCTGTCATCAGCATAAAGTAACAGCTTACAGTCTTTTACACAAATACACATATCATTAATATAACTCGTAAATAGGATTGGGCCTAAAATACTTCCTTGTGGAACACCACAAGTATTGGTAGTAATCTGGAGTATACATCATAAGAACGATACCACTGGTGTCGATTTGATAAATATGATCTGAACCATTGCCAAAGTTTCGGTGTTGAATCCCATTACTTTTAACTTAGTCATAATAATCTCGTGATTAACAGTATCAAATGCCTTTTGTAGGGTCAAGAAGGACCATACCAACGTAGTTTCCATGTGATGTTTCGGTCCTCACATAATCTGTCAATGAATTAGACATGTTTCGGTTGAATAGTCATGTCTAAAGCCAGATTGAAAATCATAAATGATATTTCTTTCTTTATAATATCTTTCAAGTTGAACATGAATAGATTTTCAAAAATTTTGGATACAACACTTAATACACTTATTGGTCTATAATTTCCAACTTCTGTCTTGTCTTTCTTTTTATACAATGGTGTTACTTTGGCTATTTTCATGTCGTCTGGAAAAGTACTCGTTCTAATACTTATATTTATTATATTACACAAAGGTCCATATATACTCTTAGCCGCATCTTTCAAAAATTTAGCGGGAATCATGTTAATCCAGTACCTTTAGATACGTTTAATTTGCGCAACTCGTTAAACACAAATTGCTCACTTACTGGTGATAACACAAAACTATTTTCGAGTACACCTTTTTCTTTATAAAGTCACGAATACAATGATTATCTGCATTGAAAAGATTATTGGATGGTGGTAGTTTTTTAACAAGTTGCAAGCAAAACATTTGTAAAATAAGAATTGAATTCGTCAGCGATTGTCAGTTTGTCATGACATAATTGGCCGTCGACACGAATGACAGACTCTTGTAGCTTGTATTAGTATCTGAAGTAGATATCAACATACAATACATGAAGCTCACTTAGACTATATAGTTCTTGTTTAGTTAACATAAAACTTATCATTTTGTTATTTCTGTTAACATTGTTATTACCTTTTCCAGAGGTACTTTATTTTTATACATGGAAAATGGTTGTGTTTGATATGTTAATTTATCTCAGTCTAATCTCCTCTTTGCTGTCTATTTGTCCCATCCTCTCCCTTTCTACATTACATCTTGTGTTATTTTTTTATTAAGTTGTACTTATTATTCCCCCCCCCCTATCTCTCTTTCTCCCCCCTTCCTTCCCTGATTTATGTAAATCTATACATTGTATCAGCATATGTAATTTATCTTTTTCTCAATTTATGTATTTTTTATATTTTTATTTTCTTCAAAATATGGCTTCAGACTTCACCCTTTTTTAATTACTAGCAAGAAATGTTTTTAGACACTGAATCATGATTACTAGGAAGTTCTTCAAAAATGTAAGTTTTATGACATCATTAAAATGTTTATGGTGGAGATGTAAATACATAAGTTGTAATAATAAACCCCTCACAAAAAGTTTCGCAAATCGACTTTGGGCCATGATAACTTTTCAGGTACGCTTTAGTTATTCCTAATATCCATACCATTCGAAAGATAATTTATTCCCCTTTTTATTGATATCCTATTTGTAATGATTGTATCATGCTTCAATGCACAGAATATCAGAATATGGAGAAAAGTAAAAAGTCAAATGTTGTAAAATGCATTTCTATTGATCACACTGAAGTTCCGCAACTTGGCTTTAGGTCGTGATAACTTTCGGGATATTTTCTAATTTTTATTGAATTTATAGCATTGTCAAGTTAATTTATTCCTCTCTTGATTGATATCTTATTTGTCATGGTGATGTCATGCCTGGGTCCCCAGAACCCAAGAATACCACCTGAATACATGACAAAGCGAAAGATAATTTTCAGTTTAAATTTCTGTAACACAAATCTGAACCTTGATACATTTTAATGTGGGGATTTAATCATTGTCAATTTTTATAGCATTAAAAAGTTAATTTATTCTTCTTTTTACTGATACCCTATTTGCAATAGTAACATCATGTTTGAATGCACATAACTCACGAATATAATGCAAAGTAAAAAGTGAAAAGTTGCGAAATGCATTGTTATTACCCGCAACAGACAATAATACTCACAATAGGCATTCAATTTGCAACATTTAACTTCTAACTTGTCCTAACATTCAGGTGTTCTGTCCATGCAGGAACGACACTGTTGTTACAATTAGGGTGTCATTGAAAAGAGGAATAAATTATCTTGACAATGGTCTAAAGTTCAATAAAAATTAGAAAATACCCCATAAGTTATCAGAGCCGTAAGTCGAGTTGCGGAACTTCGCTTTGATAAATGCATTTTGCAACATTTGACTTTTTACTTTTCTCCATATTCTGATATTCTGTGCATTGAAGCATGACATAATAATTAGAAGTAGGATATCAATAAAAAGGGGAATAAATTATCTTTCCAATGGTATGACTATCAGGAATAACTAAAGCATACCTGAAAAGTTATCATGGCCCAAAGTCTACTTGCGAAACTTTTTGTGAGGGGTTTATAATAATTGCCAGAGTAGTAATGAGAGGGATACAAATTTATATAATTCTTAATTATATCTCTTTCTTCATTAGTATATTCTGCATGCTCTGAAATTTATCCCTTCATTCTCTGCCCATGATGAGTTCTTCAATAACTGATGATCTCTTATCATTCTCTCATCTTTTGTCTGTATCTTCTTCCTTCTTTCCTCCTTTATCTGTCTGTCTGTCTGTCTGTCTCTCTCACTTTCTTCTTTCCTCCATTTCTGTGTGTCTTTCTCTTCTACTCTGTTTCTTTTTTTCTTCTTCTTCTTTCCTCTCTGTCTCTTTTTTAGATTCTCTTATTTCCTCTGTGTTTCTTTCTCTTCTCTCTGTATACGTTTCTTCTATTCTTCCTTTCTCTGTTTCTTTTTCATCTAATCTCATTCCCTCTTTCTCTGTCCCTCTTTCTTCTTTTGCCTTCCCCCCACTCTGTCATTTTTCTTCTATTCTAGTCCCTTTTCTTGTCCCCTTTTTCTATTACTGTCTTCCTTTCTGTCTATATATTTTGTTATAATTCGCTTCATTTCTCCCTGTCTCTTTGCCTCTGTTGTTCTATATGTTTCTTTTCATTTCCATAAACTTTCCCTAACATCCTTTCCTACCCAATATATTCAGCTCTTGCCTCTGAATCATTTTACTTGGAAAATCTTGTCATAAAATAGACTTTTATGACACCATCAAGAAAAAATCGAGAGCATTATGATAGAGATGTCTCGTTGGGCTCTAAAGTCTTTGATGGAAGTTTCCGAGAGGACTGACATTTATGCTTTCTGGGGGAGGGTTTATTATGTCATGCGTAATATGCAGGATATCAAAATGATTTTATCATTGCCAAAATTGCGGTAAACCACTTATTTTAAGGATGTTATCATAAGTGAAGTCATACTTCCATGCCATCCTATATTAAATTTCATCTTTAGTTCATTTTAAGTTTTATTTTTATATTTAAATAAAATAACAATTGCCCTTAATATAACATCATGATATCAGCGCAGTATCAAAGAGAGAATGTGAATTTAATGAAACAAATTTAATATTCCATTTTCTTTGTAAGTGTTACTCTAAACAATTTGATTATTATTCATTTAGAATAATACCAACAGAAATAGACATTCTTAAAAATAAAATACTTACCACCTATTTTAATGTAATTTAAAATTTTTATAACAGTGCATTACCCCAAAATAGACTATTATGTCATGTTCTTTTACTTCTACAATATTAGAATATGAAATAATATAAACACCTTTCCATTTTATAATTGTAAAAATAGCAAATTTTGTGATTATCACTACATTATCCCAAATAGACCATCTTATTGTGCTCTGCTTTTCCTTATATTTGTGATGTGATTATTTAAAAAAAAAATGAACAGAAAAACATTGTGAAAATAATGCACTATACCCAAACTAGACTAGAATTATGACCGAGAGTAACCCCGTATCAAATATTGTTATACTTATATATGAAGAGAGAGGTCCAGCTTTGCACTTTGTAAAAATAATATTTTGCACATTTAAAGTACAAGGGCTAGATACCTCTATTCTGATAAAATTGAAAATGTCACTTTGAAATCTTCAGATGCATGCAACTTTAATTCATGCCTGTGCTGGAGAAAAGTGACAAGCAGCGTTTTAAAGTCTAACATCCATAATGATATGAATGATTATGTCCAAAAGAGTGACACTCATCTTGCTTTTCAGAAACGAATTTTGATTGTTTAGCCCCTGGAATACCAAATTTCATTTCACTGTAAGCCTGGGCATATTGTTGAGTGCATAATTGCACGATTCTTAATGCAGTCCAAACTCATTACATATTTGGCCTATGTCCAGCAATGTCGAATGAAGTATGATAGTATGGAAATTGCTCAGAGTCACTGAATATATATTGTCAAATTCATAATGCCATTATGATTGGTTTACTACTATAGACCTGTACAAATTGAAAACATTGAAGGATGCATTTTTAAAGAAAAATATCACACATGTTTGATAGATTTCAAAACAATAAAAATTTTAATATAGTCAGAACGATGTTATTCTTAACCTTTCATACAAAAAACATTCACATCAGTATAAATAATATAAGAAAGTAAGGGGACAGCTAAAAAGGCTGGGTATGTAGATTACAGCCTCCAATAACTTAAGAAAACTAAAAGTTCAACATCACAAAGACGATAAAACAGACACATGAAAAACTGACAAAATAATTGAAAACTATAGGAAAAAGATAAAAAAGACAGGGATATTGTATATTGTATATAATGAATTTATCATCAAATCGATGACAAAAATATAATTGCATCTGTATTTCAGCGGTCACAATTTTGAGTCTGTGCACTAATTGCATAGTGGTTTGGAAATTGCACAATTCACAGATTATCCAGTGGTGGATCCAGGATTTCAGGATGGGGGGGGGGGGGGGGGGGGGGGGGGTGGGGCGCCACCAAAATTGTCTGATTTTAACATGTACAGCCAATGAGTGGTTTTCAAATTATAGGGGGGCATGCGTACCCTGCGCCCCCGCCTGGATCCGCCACTGTTGTCAGAAAAGTTAAAGACACTGTGATGTGTGGTTAAAAATATTAACGATTTGCACCAGCCACAAGACCTGTGAATATTACACTATTTTTTGTTGCAATATAGGAGACTGAACTTTCAGAGAAAAATAACCTAGAAACTATATAACCTTACAGGTAGAATATACATGTAAATGTTAATCAGATTAAGAAACAGATTAGCCCTGGGGATTAGCCGAGTAAATGACAACCTGAATATAAAAATGCCCAATTCCATCTCTTGGCCGAATTGAATTATAGACTGAAAATTGGTTCTTATACATGAGCACATGCCATGTATAATTTACAGCCCTGGAAAGCGTTTCATGAAAGGACTTGTCAGACGTTGTATCAGACAAACTGTTATAAGCTACTGAAATGCTTGCATCTGATTGGCTGAGAGCAAAGTTGTCGGATAAAATGTCCGACAAATCCTTTGATGAAATGCCCCCAGAAATCCACCCAAAAGTGCCTGACATGAAGGAAACACTATCCAAATCATCATTGGACACACACACACAAATTCAAATTTTCCTGATTTACTTGAAATTAACTATCATGGACATGACCATTCTAACATTCATATACTCAAAGGCAAGCAGGCCCGGATTCAAGATATCCGAATTAAATACATTTCTTGGGCCCTATTGTCTATGGACAAAAGCGGCTCTATTATGTTTACGCATGGGCCAGATAAGTTCATTGTATGATATCAGGCTGCGTCCGCTACTGGCAAGATACAGTTTTGAATTAAAGCTTGTAATTTGCAATTGACGATTGATTTTCTGTTGGAAAAATTGGTGAGTATCGATGGCATGATACTATTTCTACCGCGGCATATTGATTCCTGTACTATAAGAGGAGGAGGAATCACGAATGGACGACACATTGTTTATCTTTAATTGAGCTTGATGAGATTAATGGGTTTACCAGGAAAGATGGTTACCTTATTTTATTCATTCATTTATTCTATTTTTATCAAATGTATTACACGGTATATAAGCTGAGGTGTAAAGAACTATACATGTATTTCCATAACTCTTAATTTTCTAATAGAGTTTAAAAGCTCAAATACAATTCAAATGCAGTTTGTTCTGGAAATTTTATGATATTGAATGTGAATGATTTTTCTGTTTTTTTTTTTTTTTTTTTTTTTTTTTTGGAATTTGACTGTTCAGGAAGCTATTTAATGCTTATAAGTAACCATGCAGGGCCTCCAGTTTTAATTCCTATCCTTGGGCCTTGGAATTGGAGATGGGTGCTTTAGCAAATGGAACTGTATATTGTGCATCAATTTGGTTTTAGCAAGGAATCTCCCTGTTACGAGACCACTTTGCTACTGACTAGGCTATCACACCTCAAATATTACATAAATTATGTTGAAAACAAAAAATTAATTAATTTTGTGTTAACAAATTATATATTATCATATAAGTATATAATCTTATATGTTTCTGCCTCTTAGAAGTCGTAATATAGTTATATTTTGGAGAAAGACAGTCTTTGCCATAGCAGCAGAAATTCATATAAACATAATTCTGGTAATATTGTAAGATAAAGCTTGTAATTCACAAATGACAATTGATTTTCTGTTGGAAAAATTGGTGAGTATCGATTGCATGATACTATTTCCACCGTGGTGTATTGATTCCTGTATTATAAGAGGAGGAGGGATCACGCAGGGACGACACATTGTTTATCTTTAATTGAGCTTGATGAGATTAATGGGGTTACCTGGAAAGATTAATTTCAGGCTGCTGTCTTAAAGCTTAAATCCAGTTTTAGGATTACAGAAAATTAATTGTTTGCATTTTGTTTCTATTAGTCCGTGCTGCACGAGCTTCAGCTAGACAAGTCGTGCACTGCTAGGTGGATGGGCAGAATCAGTTAAGCGCAAAATTGACGCTGCACTAGCCTGAGCTTAACCTTGAGATTCAGTTTTACAACCCAAACGTGAGTTGCTGCACTAACAAGCACGATATTAAGTGCATATGCTTAGGTTTCAGGCTAGTGCAGAACCGATCCTCTGAATAGAATACAAATGAAGTTGTTGTTCATAATTCATTTAGATCATCAAATTTAATACAGTGGTAAATAACTCGGCCAAATATTTTTCTTTTTATGGTACCTTTTTTAAAACAAATTTAATATCCTCAAGAAAACTAATATAGCAAGGAAGAGAAAAAAATCATGGATAATTAAATTCATTCTGTCACTTGGGACCCGTGATCAGGTGAACTCTGTATTTATAATAGGTCAATATTTTCACTCGCATTGGCACTCTGGTTGAATTCCTAAGTGAGGGAACTCAAGCATTGGATGAGACCTCTCTAAAATCTTGATGAGCGGTCACTTTGCTTCCATCATCTATACCGTGTTTACACTGTGACTCTCCTCTCGTGTTGAATCCTCAGGAAGGGTTCAACACTGCAAAGAGTGAATCTGTGATCCTGTTTATACACAACAAAAAAGACGAATTCAACACGGATCCCACATCATTGCCCAAAGTAAAGGGACGTCATTTATGTGTGTTGTGATGTATAGCTGAGTTCCACCACTGACCTCAAAGTCATCGAGTTCAACACAGCTTTCTGTTTACACACAGAAAAGTTGCCGCCTCAAACCTGCCTCCCGGATCGAAAACTACGATTTTGGCTGAGCAAAAAAGGTATGTTGAACTTGGGTCGCTGATCACACTGATCCTGTTTACATGACGTAAAATTGCTGTGTCAAACAAGATTGCCGTGTTGAACCTCCGAGCTGAGTCACAGTGTAAACATGGTACTAGTTTATTCTTCGAACGAGTGCCGCATGGACAAGGGACTTTGAGGCGTCCTCAAGTGCTTTTGAGGTCGTAGATGTAGATTGATGGAGATATTTTACAAACATTCCTGATTGATTTACCACATTTTGTCAGTTTTGAGTTGATAGGATTAAGGGCTTGTGTAAGCTGTCACTCACAGTGAATATTGGGTGAAGGATAGTTCCGGCAACAGACCAAAAGTGATCAAACAAATGCATTTTCTGTAATTTTCTGTGATAATTAATGCAAAAATTATGCTGAATTGGAGTGTTTTGGTGAAGACTCTTCATTGAGGTCGCTGTTCCAGTATATTCTAATAAATTGATTTACAAACTTTCTTCCGTAGTTTCAGAATCTACACACAAATAATCTGGTACATTTAGAATGATAATGCATTATCAGCTTCCAATCCTATTGCAAATAGAGAATGGAAATGTACCCTTACAAATACATATTTAGTTGGTTTTAATCAAATCAGAGAATTAGAGAAACAGGGCCCTCTAACAAAAGAGTTATGATCAGTTGCAAGTCGATGGTAACCAATCAGGATCTTTGTTATATAGACCTCTTGGATAAAAGTCTCACTGTGAACCAATCAAAATCAAAAGTAGTAATGGCATATTGGAAACTCCTGGATAAAAAGAGATAATTTGATTGTATGTTTTTTTTTGTTTTCATGGTTCAAGACAGCAGAATAGATCCATTACATAGAAGATACTTGTATGTGTAAAACCTAGTGTACTGAATGTGCAAAACATTATTTTCTTCTGAGGAAAATAGAAATTTATGACACTAAAAGAAAAGAATCAAAACTTTTTCTTTGATCACTACAACTTTAAAAGCACCTAACTTTGTTATCCTTTGTTGGATTTTGGTTAAACCGTCACTGATCTGTCTTCCACTTTTATTGAAACCAACTTTATACGATGATGAATTCCTTCTTAGATTTGGCACAAAAAGGTATAAACAAAGATGCCTTGCTTTAAGTCACAGGATGTAAATCAAATGACATCTCTGTAAACATGCCATCTCCTTTTATGAATTTCATGTGCAGGTGGAACCTTTCATCTTTAGTAGATCTTAACTTATTTTCTTTTATATTTCAAGATTAATAGTGCTCAGAATTGTTAGGCACCAACTGGAAATCTACCATTAAGTCACCTTCTGAATAAATTTTCTTTGGAAGGTTATTCCAGGTTCCCTTGTAGTGCAATTAACAATTGAAGACTCTATGCCATTTTGGACTGTTTTGCTGAACAAACTTTGGATCTTAGTAGCTTCTTCTTCTGATTCCTTCATTGCTGATGATTATTGCAGATGTATAAATATATCAGTGTTGACATATATTGAGGTATGCAGATACAGATCCAAATGCAGATCCAAACTTTACATGCTAGTACATTTATCTATTTAAAAACATCATATCTGTAAACATGCCATGTTCTTGTAAGAATTACATGTGCAGGTGGAACCTCTCATCTTGAGTAGATCTGAAGTAATTTCTCATTAGATTCCAAGATTAATCCATCATTAAGTCACATTTTGAGAAAGATTTCTTGAACTTACCATTCAGAATACAGGGTTTCGGATCCTAGTGGATGGAATTTATAAATATGTCAGGGTATCTTAATTAATATGCATGTAGGTATGACGAATATTAAGGAAATTTCTCTAAATATGTCATATTCTTGTAGGAATTTCATGTGCAAGTGGAAACTCTCATCTTCAAAACATCTGCAATAATTTCCTCTTAAATTTCAAGAGTAACAGCACATTGTTGCTACCCACCAACTTGAAATCAACCATTAAGTCACCTTTTGAGTAAATCTTCTTTGATAAAATATTCCAGGAGTCCTGATGATGCATATTACCCTTGTAGACCTGCCATTTTTAATTTTGATCATGGTATCTTCTCTTCTTTAAGATAATGTGCCTTGTCCTTTTCTGCTGAAAATTCTTGCAGATATATCATTGCTGACTTTGTATGAAAATTATGCACAAGTGGAACTACTCATTATCTTCAGTAGATATCAACTTATTTCTAAGATGTAGTTTATAAACCCAAGATTTTGTCCGTGGAATATAGTCATATGAAAAAGTGCATTCTGTTAGGAGTGCTCTCTAAGCTGAGGTTCATAATTTTGTTTAAAGACAGGTTTTATATACCAGCCTGGAAAATGGTCTGATACATGTATCAATAATTCTTTATGAAAAGTGAATTTAATACAATTTGGAATGGAACGCTATACATTTCCTTATGATACGATAGCGTAAACTCAATGTGCAGTTATGTGAGATAAGTCCCTCTGCCTTTCAGTTGGCTATCACACACACAATTTAGACTCCACACATCAATTAGCATTAGGTATGGATGGATAGTTTCACTTGGTGTCACTTTCTTGCATTGCAGTGGTGGATTCAAGCGGGGGCACAGGGGATGCGCCCCCAACCCACAATAATTTGAAAAACACTCATTGACTGTACATGTTAAAATCAGAAAATTTTGGGGGACAAAAGTGCTCTCTCTTATGTTTGGGCATGGGCAGATCTGTCACTGCATCGTCAGTTCAAGATTAATGTCGGTGATTCTAGTGTAAGACGATTAAAGTCTCCTGATTATCCAGGGACTTGCATAATACTGTATCTCCTTCCTTTTTTTTTTCTTGCTTTTTTCCAGACAAGGCAAGGTTTAAGTTTATTTCAGCAGGGAATGAACCGTATAAAACTTGACAGTTGTTGTAGTGTATTACAAATCTTCTGGTTATCCAGGGACTTGAATACATGTACATGTATCTTCTTAGATCTATTTCCTTGTTTTATCAGTGATGATTGTTGAAATAAATCAAGGTTTACTTTATTTCTGCCAGGGATCTTATAATTTTGTAAAAATGATCAGTTGCTCTAGTGTGTACATGAAACAAGTCTCTGATTACCCAGGGACTTCCATGGCATATTGTATTGTATTGTATTTATTTTCCATTCAACATATAAAAACATAACAATATATAAAACATAATTCAATATAATATATACAAGTGAAATATACACAGTAAGGTAATGGATTAAGGAATCAAATAGAATGGCTGGATAGCCGATCAGCAACAAAATTAAAATGGTACTGGTTTCCTCGAGGTCCAGTTAAACATAAAACATAGAAACTTAAACTGACTGTATATATATATCTACAAGTCAATAAGGAACAATTTAACATTCACATACTATAAAGCGGCTAAAATAAGTTAAAACATTGAATATCAGTAGACCCTAATACCCCCCCCCCCCCCCGGTGAAACCAACTCTCAATTAAAGATCAGAGCCATATGTGGTTGTTGAAGGCAAAAATCTAAGAATGTGTTTAAGTTTTTGCCATTTAATGTAGATGATGTATATCATTGTATTTTTTGATCCTCTGTATAAAAACATTCTTCGGCAAGATTCTGTATTGGGTTTTGGAATAGTAACATTGCCTTTAGATCTGAGATTATACACATAGTTGCAAAATTGGAGATTCGGTTAGGTACAAAGGTGCCATATTATGTAAACATTTAAAAACAATTGTGTTAATATGCAAATTTCTTCTGGATTGTAGAGACTCCATTCAAGCCTGTTATGTATTTGTTTATTAGAAGTATAAGAAGCGGTTTAACCTTTAAAATAATACGACCTGCCCTATTTTGTAATTTTTGTAATTGATTATGTATTTTTTACTTGCTGAGTCGTATACCACATCCGCATAATCGAAAGGGGAGTATAATAGAATTGTACACCAATTTAAGTTACTTTCAGTTACATAATACCGAGTCGTGCCAAAAAATTAACAAGTTTGCTAATTTTTTTACAGAGTTCTGTAATATGCAAATCCCATTTCAGTTTGGATCAAGATACATTCCAAGATATTTTACCACATTGCACTGCTTAATAGGCTACTAGAAATATTCACATTAAACATTGACATTTAGATAAATAGCACCAGTTCCAATATAACATGGATACAGTTTTATCTACATTGAGACTAAGCTATTATGGCACAACCAATTAATATATTGCACAAGTCCAGATTTATATACTTTTCAATCCTTAATTTCTTTACCAGAAAAATATATAACAGTGTCATCTGCATAAAGATGTAATTTACAGTATTTAATTTGTTTAACAAAGTCATTGATATATATAATGATAAAATTGGTCCAAGGGTTGAGCCCTGTGGTATTCCAGTAACAATATTCAAATATTTGAAGAAACAGATCAATATATTGTACAGATTTTTCGGTTAAAAAGAATAACTTTCAACCAAAAAGAGCATCTTTTTGCAACACCAATATTAGTAATATTATTTACAAGTATATTACATCTACAGTATCGAAAGCTTTTTTTAGATCTATAAAGACGGCTCCCGTATAAAGATGTTCGTCCCATTGCTTTAAGCCAATCATCAGTGACTTTTAATAAAGATGTCATAGTGGAAGATTTTTAAAACCGGATTGCTCGTACAAAGTATAGAAATTTCTTCAAGTAAAATTTAAGTTGATTGCTACAAGTCTTTCGAATATTTTAGAAACAGTAGAAAGGATTGAAATCGGCCTGTAATTACAAGGCCATCTTTTTTCCCCCGACTTATGAATTGGTAACTTTAGCTTTAAAATTTTCGGAAATTTACCATCTAGCAGTGATGTGTTATTAAGTAAGTAACGAAGGAAGTATATTGGAGCAGACATTTTTATTATTGGGCGGAAAACCATCAATGCCACATGAGTTTATTTTTTAACAACTTAATTTCACGTAAAACATCTCTTCGGTCACTGGTTGAAGTAAAAGCAGGATTGAGAATAGGTATCCCTAAGACAGGCTCACGGAAACAGGTATTTGATGATAATCTTTTTCCAATATTTGCAAAATAATCATTAAAACATTCGCTTGTTCAATTAATTTTCTCTATCATTTTTAAAAACAGAATTAATGTTGTTATGGGTATAATGATTTAAGAACTGACCAAATATTCCCCGAATTTTCTTTGATTTTGTAATTTTTTCAGAATATTTTTTCTTTTCTTTTCTGATTCGAAATGTGATCATATTCCTTAATTTCCTATACTCTTTCATCTTATAATCATCTTTATCTTACAGGCCTTTTCTTCAACATGTCCCTTTCCCGTTCAACTTAATAATATCTGAATTCATCCATGGCGTTCTTACTCGTACTCTTTACTCTAAGAGCATACTTTTGTTGACAACCATCATTAGAAGAAGTTCCCATTTATCTAGGGCTTTATCGATACTTTCACTCTAAGAATTTCGTGCCAAGGTTGTTTACTTAGGTCTTCAGAGAAAGAATTAAGATCAATACCAGTCAATTTCCGGAAATTAATCGTGCGTGACGAACTTTCATGTTTGATTTCCATATAACGTAACTCATTGAATGATCACTGATCCCAATATGTATTACCCCATGACTTTTTACTCTGTCCGGTGTGTTGTGTAAGCATATGGTCAATCAAGCGTTTTAGAGCTTGATGTAACCCGAGTATATTCTTTAGTATTTATGTTATGCAATGAATATAAGTTGTGTATTTCGTCTAGCATATCTTGTATTCTTGTGCAAAGTTTCCAGACTTCAAAAGATTGTTTTGACATAAATCAAGGTGTACTTTGTCCTCTTTCTTTTTCCAGGGAATGTTTTGTTCATGCTGTGAAGCTTTCAGACTCACAACGATTTGTATTTTTTCATTTGTATCCTAGGTCTTTTCCATTTCCACAGGCACTTTGATCTTTCTCCCTTTTCTTTCTCTCTTTAAAAAAAAATATACATAAATATATAAATGTGGAAATCTAAACTTTGACATTCTGACATATGTCCACAATTATGTGAGGGAACGAAAATCATTTTTTATGCTTTTTTAAAATACTTTTTATCACTATACATTTTTATTACTTTTCACCCTTTATATAATTTGCTCCTGTGTTTAATCATTTTGAGGGATCGAAAAATATAGCATGCTCAACTGACACATTCATTGGTTCTGTGAGTTTATGATGTTTTTTAATTAATATTTTTTTAACATTCACATTCATGCACGAAGATCACCACACCACAAATTTTTCTACTTTTAAAGTATTTTGGCCAATATATGATTGTATGAAGGGGGTTAAAGATGAGAATCTTACCTTAAATATAGATATATTCATGTCCTCAAATGAACTTTTGTTAATATTGGTGCTTTTAGGAATCTGTGTAGAATAACAAAGCCTTAGTGTACCTGGATGTGATGAATTTATATAGGCAAATTATAAAAGTAAATTTTGAAATGTTGGACAGAGACAGTACTTTTGGCTTACATATGATTGTATGAAAGGGGTTAACAATAAAAAGCTTACTGGAAATATAGAGATATTAATGTCCTCAAATGAACTTTTGTTAATATTGGCGCTTTTAGAAATCTGTGTAGAATAACAAAGCCTTAGTGTACCTGGATGTGATGAATTTATATAGGCGAATTATAAAAGTAAATTTAGAAATGTTGGACAGAGACAGTACTTTTGGCTTTAATACATATGATTGTATGAAAGGGGTTAACGATAAAAAAGCTTACTGGAAATATAGAGATATTAATGTCCTCAAATGAACTTTTGTTAAGATTGGAGCTTTTAGGAATCTGTGTAGAATAATAAAGCCTTAGTGTACCTGGATGTGATGAATTATACAGGTTATTATTAAAGTAAATTAGTAAATGTAGGACAGAAAGGGCAGAGAGAAGATACATAGAGATTATTTGGTATTACGACCACACCCTTCTTAATCTCTCCCTCAGTAGGCGCTGCTGCACTAGCTCGAGCTAAAAAATAGGACGCGAATTGGAGGATCGGGGAAAAATCTGAAAAAGAAACCGGTCCTGCACTAGCTCAAGCTTCAGTCAAAGTTTTGCACATTAACAACCTGACCTGACCTTGAACAAACAAGCGTGATATGTATTGCGCAACTGGTAAACATGCACCGCGAGCGTATATATGCATAGATGCAGGATTGAGAATTTATCTCGAGCTAGTGCAGCACCGCAAAAATAGAGCGCTATTTTGTGCTAAAACCGCAAACAAGCTCAAGTTATTTCATAAAAGCCTAAGATGACTCAGGCTTTGATTTCCTCCAAATTAGCATACTGTTTGACCAAAAAGCTGGATCTCTGATCGGGGTAATTCATGAGATCACAAATAACGCGCTATTTGCAATAGCTCAAGCTAGTGCAACACCGCCTTCTCTCTCTCCTTATCAGTTTCTTTTATCTTTTTCTCAGTCACTCCTTGTCTTATTCTATCTTACTTTCTCCTTTTCCCCCTTTTCCATCTCTGACTTGGTTGGTCTTTCTTGCACCCTTTTACTGATGTTCAATTTTTTTAAAGCTTATTCTTCCGTCTCTCCTGCTTAGTTTTTCTCAATCTTACCTCTTGTGTATTTATTATAGATGTTTTTCATTCATTCTTTCTTTCTCTGTCTCTCTCTGTCTATATTTGTATCTTCCCCCCCCCCTCCTGACAAAATTATGTATATCCATAAATGTATGAATAAAATTACATATAAGATGTAGAACAAAAAAACATATATAGAAAAGAAAAGAAAAGGACAATTACAAACATGTATGAGTGGGAAATTAGACCCCCCCCCAAAAAAAAAAAAAAAAAAAAGAGAGAGAGAGAGAGAGAGAGAGAGAGATTAAGAGTACCTATGAGAGAAAAGAGGAATGGACAAAAACAGTTGTATAAAAGAGACATGTAAAAAAAAGACAAAGAACAAACTCATAACACTGAAAATGAAGTGGAAGGAAAGATAGAAAAAGGGGAGAAAGGTAAAGGAATAGAAGAAAAGGGTAAAAGAAAAAGACAGATGATGGCATGCATTCTGTGTGGCATGGTTTATTATGTTTGAAGTTTGTCATGTATTATCATTAGAGCTTCCAGCTTCCAATTATCATCACATTCCATTCATCAATACATGTCATCTACCATCACCATCTCACTGACCTCACTCTCAACTTTTCTTTCATCTCATCTCGTCTCGTCTTCTATTTTCATACCTCTGTCTCTCTGTCTGTCTGTCTGTCTCTCCCTCTCTCTTCATTTTCACAGAATCTTTGACTCGACTTCTCTATCATCTACACACGCAATTTATTTGTCTATTTTTAATACTCTCTATCTCTCTCCTCCCCTCCCCTTCCTCTCTCACTCTCTCTGTCTCTCTTTCTCTTGATCTGTCTTCCCTCACATTTTCACTTTCCATCAGCCAAGAATCTTTGTCTCAACTTTTCTATCATCTACTCATCTCATCTCTGTCTCTCTGTCAGCCAAGAATATTTGTCCCATCTATTCATCTCATTCCAATTTCTATTTTTATTTCTCCCTCTCTCTCTCTCTCCCTCTCTCTCTCTCTCCCTCTCTCTCTCTCTTATCAGACAATAATCTTTGTCTTAACTTCTCTATCATCACTGAACTCATCTAGTCTTCTATTTTTAAGTAACCTTTATTTCTCTCTCCCCCTCCCTCCTTTCTTCATCTCTCTCTCTCTCTCTCTCTCTCTCCCTCTCTCTCTCTCTCTCTCTCTCTCTCCAGCCAAGGACATTTGTCTATTTCAACTCATCACTTCATCTCTTCCTCTGTTATCATAGCTCTCTCTCTCTCTAGTATCGTTCACACGGCAAGCCTTAACTCCAAGTTAACTCCAAGTTGTCCTCGAGGACTATGTTCTTGAGGACAACTTGGAGTTAACTTGGAGTTAAGGCCCGTGTGAACGAACTCGGTGTTTATGTTCTCGAGGACAAGTCGGGATTTATGTTCTCGACAGATCTTAGGGTTAAGGCTCGAAACTCCAAGCGATGGGTGGTCTCCGATCGCGCGTTTGACCGTGTGGACACGATTTTAACTTGGAGTTACTGTTCTCGAGGATAAGAGTGACCTCTTGTAACGGTTAAACTTCCGGTTCGGTCAAGGGACATAGCCAAATAGTACAAGGAAATAAAAAGCGCACGCTACATACAACTTGAACTTCCGGTCATCGAGCCTCTCACTTATCCTCGAGGATAACTATCCCCGATAACGCAACTCGAGAACAAGCCGTCAAGGTTTAAATTCTTAAGGATACAATCCTCGAGGACTAAAACTCCGATGGTCCCGTGTGAACATAGCTTCTCTCTTATGGTCGTATCTCACGTCGCGGAAACTACTTTGAGACGGTTTTGAAATGGCTTGGAGACGGTGTTGAAACTTGTCACGGAGACGTTTCAGGGACGTACGTCTCCGACTGTCTATCTGTCTATCTCTTTCACACAAGCACTTTCAGTCTCAATAACCTCTGTCACAAATTCAATTTCATCTCAATTTATCATCACCCAGTTAATTTCTTCTTCCATCTACTTGTCTTTTGTCCTCTCACACTCACCTCTTTCTTCCTCTATTGTTACCTCTCACTCTTTCTCTTTTTGTATCTCTCTGTTTTATGTCATCTATTCTTCCATTTCCTTTTTCATTATATGCTATAATTGCCCTTTTACATTTACATGATTGTCTTTGCAAAATATATATTACTAATTCTGAACCTGAGCTCTTGTCAAGCTATTTCAAATAACACCTTCCAATCCCATTAACCTAAGGTCATTAAGTTATGATAATCATATCAAATGTCTATTCAGCTCAAAGCCATAGTGAAGGTATCACTTCCGAACTTTAGCCCAAATGTAGTCTTAATGCACAGACTCTAGCAGAAATTGAAATTGTTTTGTATTGAATGAAGCAGTCCAGCTAAACATGGGCAGTGTCAAACTTGTCTTTAGGCATAAAAAGAAATGTTTGTTTGCCATAACAGAGGTTAAAAAAAAAAGATGGGTCAGTAGGGCGTTTAAAAATTTTTTTTTTGAATACTTTGTTTTAGGTTGTGTGTTCGGCGGAAACTCCTCGCATGTACGCAACCGTATATAAAAGTATGCACGCCCACGTCACTCTAACAATTCATGACAAATGGGGATCGAGGGTTCAGGTTCTGGTGAGACACTCTCAAGTGTTGCTCGCGATATGTTCAAATATGGACGATATTCTTACAGTGCCATTCGCCAGTAAAAAATGAATAAAAAAGTAGGCAAAAGAATGAAAATTAGGGTCGATCAGCACATCTCTTTTTTTGCTTGGTCATATTTGAATAAAAAAATAAACGTCGGCAGGTTTGACAAAGGTTGGTCGGGTTATGACAAACAAATGTTTTTTTTTGTTTTTTTTTTGCCTTAGCTTTGAGCTGTCAAAGGCTTAATTCTTATATGTTGTAATGGTATAGCTTGATAATTCAGACATAGTTAATTAAATTGTTAATCATACATTTGTATTATCTTGCTATCATACAGGTAGTTTCTAATCATATTTTTGCTTGTAAGGTGCTTTGATGAAATTTTTTTACTTATTTTGTGCTTTATAAAAATAGTGAACTTGCTATCCTTTAGTAATGTGTTAAGTGAGAGCATGTGTCTGCATACTAGACCATACAGATATTATTCCCCTTTTCATTATATTTTGTTATCTTAGCTGTGTCCACATCAGCCCGAACTTGCACAATCTCGAGATGCTAGCCCATCAGCCCTCTTCCAGAAAAACTCAAGGTTAAAATAAATCCGAACTCCCATAGCTCAAGTATAATGATTCTCACTCAACTGCAAATGGAATCAGCCAGGCCTACTGTGCATGCACTTTTTGCATTTCGGTCTGATGTCATGAATAGGTTATCCTGAGCTAAAACCTGAAACTGCGCACATCTAGGATTTCATGAGGGGGGGGGGGTCCAAAATTGCGAATTTCATGATCCTCTTGTACCCAAAAATTTTTGAACATCCCTATTTTTTCCACTTTTTTTTGCTCAAGAGGGGGGGGGGGGGGGTGCAATGCCCCAAAATTTCTTATTTTAAGCACTTTTTTCTAAATTTTGGGTATGGGGGCAGTACTCACTATTCTGGCCCCCCCCCCTTCTTGACAAATTATCCCGATAGCTTCTTCCACATTAAGAATAACATTCAGCTATTTCTGATGGGACTAATTTGAAACCTTAGGCGGATGTAGTCGGGCCTCTTGTGTCTCTACTTTGTTATTTCAACTTCCTCTCAACCTAATTTGGTGAAGTGGTACTTGTGTAAAATGATGCATTAGCTACTGAGCTCATTCTGAAAACTCTTTGCATGTAGTTACTGGAGAAGGATGGCCGGTCGTGCCGCACTTTAGAATCATTATTAGGTTCTCGACCTGCCATTGAGTGTGCATCGCCTCATGAAAAATTATATATATAAAGAAATAATGCATGGCTTTTTATGAATACATATTGTATACATATTTTTAGAAGGCTGTTCAATGGGGTCCATACAGGGGTTAATGTAGATGCTGATGAAAAGTACAACCAAGGAGGTAAAAATATAAAAACAACTTTACTTCATTGTTCATGAAAAGTGCAGGTGTATAACCCATATTATATACCTCATTTTAAGAATCTTTAATAATCCTGTCTTCTGATTGGTTGAAAGTGCAGTCATGTTCTGAACTATGACCACCATAGTACCCTTTTCCCGGTTTTACCATGACATAGTTTTTTTTAAAATGACATAGTATACAAATATACAATGACAATCGAGGATCTGGTTAAAACTATTCGCATTGAAGGAACATCACATACATGTAGTACTATTCTCTCGAGGGCCATCGGCCCGAGAGAGAATAGTACTATGTGATGTTCCTGAGTGCGAATAGTTTTAACCTGTTCTGAGAATGAGTCATTGTATATTTGTTTTATATCCCTTCCACTATCCTTTTAATTTTTTTAATGAACAAAATTATATAGTCTATGCTTACCTTTCTTCTGGATCCAATAAGTACAAGTACTTACAAAGCGCCCGTTTTTGTTCGAGCACCGACGAAAAATCTTGCGAGCGCTGAATCGAGTGATTTGATGTCGATCTCATCACAACTCACACCATCAATTTGTGAACAAAATTCACGGAATATAGATACAGCATACTTAATTTGTTTCTGAGTATTAACGCTGTCAGTCGAGTTCATGAAATCCACAATTTCCTCGTCATTATACTGCTGAAATCTTCCGTTATTACCATCAATCTGGCAACTAGTGGAGGCAGCCATTTTGTCTGTTTACAAACAAAAATCAGCTGTTGCGCACCTGGTCAGTGCAGCTCGCCGAAAGTTTCCTGTGGCATGCGCGCGGCATGCAGTGGAGAATTCAGGTAAAAGCAGCAGAGTAGCACCGCTCGCGTTGTGCGTTGCGCAACTCGTGAATAGGGTGGGGGGGGGTCGGAAAAACGTATAGTCCAGTTTTTCCCTAGGGAAAAAATGTACTATGCGTGACGTCATGAAGAAAAACGAACTATTTCTTGAGAAACGTTTTTCTTAGTTAAACTTTTCTTTTTCTCCTTGTGTACACTCTCAATGCAAACAATCTTAGATAAGGGATATAATTCATTTTATACAGTTCTTTTTCCATGGCTGTCACGATCCCTTTTTGTCTACGTTCAAAAAAGTTGATTTTTGCGACTGCGTATACCATAATTTGCAGCACGATTTTGGTCGATAGTTTTAGACAGCTTGTGCGTCAACGTGCGGACGCGCAACGCAGACGCATTCTTTCTTTGCAAACTATTGATAGAGCGGATCCCTGATTTTCAGACGAGCGTTTAGTTTAGCCCGATATAGCTGTGTTCGTTCTGATGTAGATCTAAAAATCCTATTTAAAGCAAAATGTCAGAGGCTAATCTGCTATTTGGACAGCAAGAACAACCAATCTGCAGTTGACTGTAAGTAGAATACCGGTATTGTCTGTGGCAAGCAACGGCTGCCTGTTGTTGCAGGGGCCTGCAACCAGTGATCAGCCCCGAAGAAATTGACAAGCAAAAAAAAAAAGAAGAAAAAAAGGGGGCACTCACAAAATGAAAACAAGGTTCATGTACAAAAGGTATGCAGATTTATTTTTTCTTCCAATCTTACGGGGGGGGGGGGGGGGGGGGGGGGGGGGGGGGGGGGCACCCTCCGCCCCCTGGATCCGCGCCTGTTTTTTTTTATAAAACTTTCTTCCTCCTTGTCCTTACCTCTCTCTCTCTCTGTCTCTGTCTCTATCTCTCTCTCCATCTCTCTTTTCCCTTTTATGCTATTGTCCTTCTTGTTCTTGGACCCACAGCAATTGCTCTACATGTACCGTCATCCTTTCTTTTTTTTTCCTTTTTAAGATCCCAAAATTATCCCTCCCACCACTGTCAGATATTCCCTCTTATCTACAATTCTTCCATATTACAACTACCATTTTGTTGGATGCCTGTTTTACAAGTATAATACATAGCCTGGGAGAAGAAAACCACTCACTTTTATCTGTCTAGAAGTCATCAGTTCTGAGTGCCGTCATTTAAACATTTGTCTTTCGATTCGTTTCCTTTGATTTTCTTTCTGTGACAGAGGGAACTTTAAATTTAGGTATGTAGGACGCGTAGGAAGGGGTCAATTCCAAAAGGGACTAAATCCAAATGGATCCGTTTTTAACTGAAATTGCAGGGCTTTCTTGTATTACATTGAAGATACAACAAAATTAATTAATAAAATTAATAAAACAATAAAATGTATTTTGCACTTGAAAACAAGAATATTATTATATTTAAAAAACATTTGTATGAGCAAAAATATCCACAATTGTCATATTCAAAATGTACTCAATTTAACATGTAAAGTAAATAGTAGGTTTTATCTAATTTGTTGACATTGATTCAAAAATCATCATTTACAAGGTAAAGTTTTATTAGTTTAATTTGATTTGCTTGAAACCACTGAAAGCGGATATAATCCTTTTTTAACGTATTGCTTATATCACATATCGGTATTCTTCTTTTCCATGATTGTAGCCGTCCCTCTCCCCAGTCGCTCATTATTCATGGATAGTTCTTCATGGGTATGGAGGAATATGATACCTTCATTATTATCACTCTCATGAGGTGCGTGTCTTCACCAGATTAAAGTTTTAAAATAGTACACTATGTCTGATTCCATGAATAAGCTGGATCAGAGAATATCAGACTTTTTGTCTGGAATATTATTCGACTTGCTAAATTGAACAAAACGTTAGCCCTCATCATTTCAAAAATAGCAGGATAGCTTGCATTTTTGGTATAGAAACTGCACCCCCCCCCCCCCAGTCCAGTTTGAAGTACATGTGGTTATAGTGAAGCCGCCAGCAGAGTACCAAGGAACTCTAATTTTTTTTGGCAGTAATGTAATGTGCAGGACGTTTTTTAAATATAAAAATTAATGTCGTCAAAAAGATTATGCAAGAAATATGTTGCCACTCTCAGGAAGATAATATGATTAATAATGATAATAATATTAAGCATTTATAATGCGCCATCTATCTAGTAAACTAGTAAAGTATTTCAGAGAATGTTCCCCTTAATGGATTCTGCTCTAGTACATGGAACATTTTTTCCCTCAAGTGTTTTTATCCCCCTTTCTGCCTCCCTGGAATCTTACATCATTGAGATGTAGAGAGAAGAAGATGCATGACACGTTACCGATCACTCAAGAGATGATGGGTAATAAAGTGGAAAGTGGTACCAAATTAGCTAGTGGGTCCAATGTCATGCCAAATGAGGGGTACATCCTGTTACATTTCATCCACTTTTAGGCTGGCAAAATCGGAAGTGTAGGATGATTTCGTGTATGGTACTTCATGTAGTCTGTTCAATTGCTTGGGTATGGATATTATACCAAAGAACTTTTATTTAAGGGTGAATTCTGTGTTGTCTCAATGGTCTTGATAATAAGGATGAGGATAGTAGCAATGATGATGATGTTGTTGACGATTAAGATGAGAATAAATGATTTACTTCAAAAGAATGATATATTTGCCTACTTTGCTATTCGTCCTCGAATCGCCCAACCAACCGATACTTTAATCCCTCTTTCTTCTGTAATAGACTTTGCTCTATTTCTCTCTATTCATACCCCTTACCCCTGTGAGAAGGAAGGCAGCCCTCATTTCATTGATCGAGGCACCTATCAGCCAAAACCGTTTCCCAAAGAAACTAATGCTCTCTTTCTCATCGCTGGCCTGCCGAGCTGTGAACGTACCTCTCGAGAATTGCTTGCTCCGCAAAATGGGTCTTGTTTTCACTTATTTGTGAACCTTTATTTGGGATGCCTTAACTTGTATCGAGGTCTTGCTCTTAGTTGTCTAGCCAAATTCATATGTGTCGTGGTATTTTTCCTATTTTATTGGGAGTAAGATTGAGGGCCCGTTTTTTTGAGGATAATTCTGTTTGGAATTTCGAGGCGCCTTCTCCCTAGCCCTCTTTTTGACATTCTATTACGTACGTGTTTTTATATTAACACCCTTGTGGTGCAAGGGGCCTTTTTGCTCGACGACGAGTTCCGCACTTCATTTCAACACAGTGTAGTGAACGGCCTTTTTGTGTGGATGTGGGAGAGGCTTTTGTGACCTTCCTGTCCCAGCGGCAGATCTAAACTCCCTATGGGTATAAATGTGTTTTTTGTTCTTTTCCATGATATTGCAAGAGTGTTCTTTATATTTCCGAGGAAGAAGACCTTTCATTCCATTCTTGTATCTTCTGAAACTTCCACACATTAATTCTATCGTCCCGGACCTCATCGGAGAGTTTCTTCATCTACCAGGAAGGCAACGAAGTCCGATTTACTGCCATAATTATTAATAGAGCTCCGCCGTACAGTTAGAACGGGATAGAGAGAGAACGGGCATAGACGGAACGAAAAGCTGTTCGAGAATCTGTTTTCAAACGAAAGTAATCGGGATTGCACAACCCCGCCACCAAGAGGGGCGTCAGGATATTGGGCTGTAAGGCTGGTCAGCTTGGGTAAGTTGTCCACAACATTACGCTACACTGCACAAGGTATTCGTAAGATTGAGCGATGGCCACAGGTAAAAGTTCGTGTCGGTGGGAGTCACGTTATGTGACTCCTGGGGACGGGTGTTTCAGTTCGCTATCGTCGGCCTATCCCCAGCGACGCAACCCAAAATCAGAATCTTTGCGTGAGGGATTCGAGGAGGGCAACTTCGTACGATCATAGTCTTGACATTGATCTAAGTGAAGTTTGTAAGGATCGACTGTAGAGATCTTTCCAACAGATCGAGGGATCGATCGAATCGTGTTAGGTTGGGCATTTGCCCACCGTGAGATTGGTCATATGTTATTTGATATGCCCTATGTATCGTTGATCTTGTAGTTGTTTTTCTATGTTAGTATCCAGATTTATTCGTTAGGTAAAGAATTTTTCTAGATCACATCAATCGATCATGAACATTAATCGATCGTATTCAGCTTTTCATAATGATGCAACAGTTTGAATCGATCACAACAAGTAATCGATTACATACTTAGAAATCGAATTAACACATGAATCGATCATATGATTGAGTCGATAATACAACATAATCGTTCACAGATGGAATTATCGATCACAGGCATAAATCGAATAACAGTTTGAATCTGATCAATAGCATAAGATCGATTGGCCAGTTTCTTGAATCGATCACTAATTACAATTCTGATAATCTACGCGATTGAATTCGATTCACATAATCGATCATCAGGATTGAATTCATCACTGTTGCATACGATCAAAGAATTGAGATCGTACCCGCCCAATATCGACTCTGGAGGCATCGGATCATACAACAATCGATTATATAAACTCGGATCTCACCTAAATCGATCTCTGTTGAGATATATCATGTCAGAATCGATTACAGTAACACCATGTATTGTTTCTCTTTCCACATCATCGTATGTCCATGGTTCCTGCCCACTGGTAAATCAATCACAAGAGATTCATTGTAGACAGAATGATCATGTTGGTTTTGGTTATGGGAAATAATCAAGTCAGCCTCATAACCAATCGGGGTAGTTAATTTCATCGTGATTATAAGTCGGAGTTCACTACCACTACATTTCAGAAGGATGGCAGGTATGTGGGGCTCTTTCGTCGAGTCCACGTCCACGTCCAGATCTTTTAGCTTCGTGTTGAAAAATATTACGATGAACACGGGCCCGGCCCCCAAACGAATAGGCTCATATAACTTTTATTCCTTTAATGGCAAGGATCATTCTACAGCTATCAGTCATAATCGCTCGCCACATGAATTGGATTGCGATATAACGGGCTTGGGATGGGATGGGTTTCTCCTATTCCCTTTGACTCAGGTACTTGACTTGACTTCGATCCAGAAGTTGATGAGTCAGGAGGGTGGTCAAATTCTACCATGTTTGTCGTTTGAAATTTATCTGTTACCTTCACGGATATTTTGGTTTAGAAATATTTATTTCCGGTTCTTCCAAAGGTCGTATTCAGATATTTCCCTTATGGCGGTCTTATTCTTTCATATTATCGACCGTATATTTTAAATAAGGTAGAGCACTCTATCTAGTAGACTTGATTGGTTCGAGTACTCTCCGTTATGGAGGATCTATTTCGCTCTAAGTTTAGGGCGGAATAGAAGCTCTCCTGCGAGGTCGGAAAGACGATTTCGAGTACCTAGGCACCGAAGGGGACTCCAGGATTGGTACCAATTCCATCGTTGTGTGGGATGTACCGCTCTGATGAGTGTTAAATTCCTAACAATGTATCGTATTTAACCCTTCTGATTGGACGATAATGTTTCGGAGGCAGATGTCGAGCCAGTATCATTCCTTCAGAGTCGCGTACTCCGGACACTTCGTGGTAGGGATTTCCATCGAGAGACTAGAAGACTACGCACTAGATTGAAGGGAGTTTTTAACCTCTTCCTCCCTCGGAGTTCGGTTCGACGAATCTTCTCCGCATTGGAGAAAACTTCTAGATTTCTTCTGTATCTTAAAGAATAATAGGGGGGGGGGGTGTTTGATACCAGATCATCGCTCCACCCTTGCAAGGATATTCAGATCACGCTTCGATGATGTTGATTATCGTAACTACGACGTTTTAGGCCCGTCTATCTGATAGAGGTCCGTTTTGTTCTTCAGAAGAAGAAGTTCACTACTCAGTTCGGACTCAACGGAGTTTGAGAAAAATACGAGCTTTTAGCCTATATACGATCTGTATGTAGGATTCAAACCGGAAGTATCTCAGGATTTCAGCGATTCCGAAATTAGA
>CALNVZ010003431.1:20939634-20982886 GCA_940671915.1 Paracentrotus lividus | reverse complement strand
TGTTTTCTGAGGTTAGGATTTATATAAAGGAGATATTTTGGGTTTACCCAGGTTGTCGTTTCAATTTCCGGAACTGACCGGAAATCCCTTCGTTCTTCCGGGTAGTATTCTCCGGTTTCACTAGGAAGTATTAACCTGTTTGAGACGAGCTGATTTGGCTACAACACACATTTCCCATAGACCTCGGCCCGAATATATTCGGGCTCAGGCCCCAACGGGTTAAGGGCAGGATGTCGACGATTATAATCACTCCTCTCTACCACAGCCGCGGACTTGGTTGCGATAGTTTCTCCCTCTGGTTAACGGAGAAACCATAACACTTGCCGTGGTGTGAGTTCTTAGCATAACAGCAGCGTTTAGAGCTAACTCTCGAACACCTGAAACGTCTCCCTTTTATATTCAGCCGTTATCAAGAAGTCAATTCGAGCTACAGGATGTGACGATTGTGTTCCTCTCGACCTTAAGGGAGTAGGTGTGTATCACTACGTTACAAACCCTTCTTTCGAACGGTACATTTTTCTGGGGTCCGAGAAAACTTTTCTCCCGTTTATACCGTTTTTCATCATCTTTCACTCGACGGGGGTAATGTTCTGCTTACCCAGAGGGATTTGGATCAGCTATTCAGCTATCCACATTTTTCAGCTATCCCAGCTATTTCAAATTCTTATCGATGGATATCTATTTTCAGCGGTTCTTCTGTCATCACTTCTCTTTATTTTCTATCTCTTAAGAGTCCCTACTCAAACCTCGGGTCTCTAATTTGAGTGGTCGCGAGGACCTCAGGTCCTAGCTTACCCTCCTTCCAACCACCCGTTCTTAGGTTCTGCTGGATAGATCTTCCAAGGATCTCCCTGATTTGTATATGTCGGGGAAAACGCTAAGTTTTGCTCGCTCCTCTTCTATCAACGAGCAACTTAGGTTGGAATTATAGAGATATTCATCTTTTCTCTTTCGACATGCTTTGAACGAAAATCAGACAGATTTTCGGTCTGTTAAAAATTTTCCTACGTCCCTTTAGTCAATTTCATCGTTGCGCACTGACAGAATGTCGGCCGTAAAAATCTTTTGATTCTGGAAAATGGCCAATGGTTAATCCATGGATTCGGACCGTAGGACGTACTCGAGATAGATAGTAGAAAAAAAAAAAAAAAAAAAAAAAAAAAAAAAAAAAAAAAAAAAAAAAATGCGGACCCGAGGACCAAGGTACCTAGTTTATCCTAGGAACCCCTATGTGAGGGTACCAGCCTTTCGGGACATGTTTTTAGGGAATTTCCCGTGGAAAGTGTATGTTTATCAAATAATGGGTGAACGTTTCTGCGATGAAAGGAAACTTTTCTCTTTGTTCTATCATGGCTACGGCGTCATCCTTATTATCTAAAACTGTAGGTGTTGTCCCTCCCCAGTACAAATCGGTGCTGTCGTATAGCAAAGTAGGCAATATATCATCTTTTTGAAGTAATCATAAAATTATCACTAATTTTATTATTTACAATAAAGAATATTATATTGCCTACAATCCCTCCCTCGTCCCCCGTTCCATCACTATTAAAAGTTTTAGGGTGGTATGAGACAAGAGGAAGTTTGTTGGGAATGTTTTGGCTGAGTGCCCTCATCATGAGAGGGCGCCCTTCTCACAGGGGAGGGGAAGATAGGAGACAATAGAGCAAAGTTTTCGCGGGTTAAGTAATCGGTTGGTTGGGCGATTCGAGGACGAATAGCAAAGTAGGCAAATATATAATTCTTTATTGTAAATAATAAAATTAGTGATAATTTTTATGATAAGGATGATGATGGTGATTATAAAGATGGAGGATTATAAAGATGATGAGGATAGCGGTGATGATTGTGGTGATGATGATGGTGATGATGATGGTGATGATGGTGATGATGAAGATGACGATGATGGTTGTGGTGGAGGTGGAGATGATGATGATGGTGGTGGAGATAATGATGATGATGGTGATGGTGATGATGATGAAGATGAGGATAAGGAAGCTTTTGATTATGATGATGATAATGATGATTATTATGATCTTGATGTTGATGTTGATGATGATGATGATGATGATGATGATGATGATGATGATGATGATGATGTTGGTGATTTTGATGTTGGTGATTTTGATATTGATGAGGATGATGATGATGGCAATGATGATGTTGATTAAAACTTATGAAGATAAGGATAATAATAATGACAGTGGTGATAATGATAAGGATAAGTGAAAAGGATGATGATGATGATGATGATGATGATGATGATGATGGATGATGGTGATGTTGAGGATTATTATTATGGTCATAATGATGATGAAGATGTTGATTATTAAAGTATGTCTGAAAGTTATTTTGAGATATGATATGAGTATGCAAGCACTCAATTCTATAATAGAGTCTCCTTCTCTAAACATTAATCAATGGTTTCATATCTTGCATAGATGTCAGCAGGCGTGCAACATGTGTTAGCATTGGTATGTGACAACTGATAGATCAGCTGACAATAGCTCGTCATAAGAACAGCTTTGGCTTGGTCCTTTTGTCGGAGGTTTATTAATTTGATGTCTCTTGTAAAACAATTTCAACTTATCATGTGATACATGTAATTAATCAGACAAACAAACAAATAGATTGTGTTTTTAATGAAAGAGGGGGCTGAGTACAATCTATAGACAGGGACCACAGAGTGTTTTTGACAGTGGAGGGGCTGAGCTGAAATTTTTTTGGGGGAGGGGGCTGAACAGGCTAAAAATCACCAATGTATGGTCATTTTTGCATTTTCGTACACGTTTGCTTGACAAAAGGGGGGGGGGGGGCTGAAACAACAGCAACAAAAAAAACAAAACAACAACAACAACATAAGAAGTAATGTGCTCATCTGCAATAACTGAAATTGTCATGTGATATGTGTAATCAGACAAAATAACAAGAAGATTTGTTATTGTAATGAAAGAGGGGGTGGAATATATATTAGAAAGAGTCAAAACTCGTGACTTGAATATGATATAAACGTGATTATCTGCAATAAATCAAACTGATCATTAAATGTACATGATTGTGCATAATATTAGACAAATCAACAAAATAGAGGAGAGGTGTTGAAACATGACCAAATCACGATAAAACATGTTCAATCAAGACAAAATAACGAGTGGTATGTTATGTAGCCTAAATGAGGAAGGGGTCCAAAAGAAAAAGAGTCCAAGCTCAAACATGATAAATAATGTGCAAATGAGCAATAAGTTAAATTTATCATTAAATGTTCCCAGACAAAGAAAAAGAAGATGTGTTATTGTAATGAAAGAGAGAGCGGAATATACAGAGTCTAAGCTTATGCATAAATCATTATGGGAAATAAAGTACTTGTGTGAAATAATCTAAACTTATCGTTAAATCTTCTCAGACAAACAACAAGTAGAAGCGTTATTGTAATTAAGTAGGGGGCGGAATATACATGTACAAAGAATCCTAGTTCATGAATAAAACATCTTGAACAATAATGTACTCATGTGCAATAATTTAGACTGATCATTAACTCTTTGCACGCCACATTAATTTTAAGCATAAAAAAAAGACTTTTCTCTTTAATTATTAAGAATAGTACAACAATTTTTCTTAGTATGAACTACAAGAAATTATTCCCCAGACCCGGTCCTAGCATTATCAGTGATTTTCAGATATTTTAGCCCAGCCATTACAGATAAAGAGAATTATTACGATTGTATAATTAATAAGTACAATTGTGACTATAGTCGAACTTGGCAGGCAAAGAGTTTAAAGTTCTCGTGCAGACAAAGTGAAAGAAGATGTGTTATTGTAATGTAAGAGGGGGCGGAATAGATAACCAATGTACAAAGAGTCCTGCATTAGCCTGCAACTTAAGTCCCAGCTCATGAATAAAACATGAGCCTTCAAATGCTTGCCTGTAAAGATTTGAACTAATCATGTGAAAAGGGTAATGAGTCAAAACAACAAATAGGCGCCATGTTATTGTATAATGAAGAAGGGGGCGGAATATACTATAGGCGGTGCTACATGAGCTCAAGCTTGAAAAATATTGGGCTTTTTAAAAATCTGATAAATTAGCCCGATCAGAGAATATCAGGTTTTTTTTCTCAAATAATGGTTTATTTAGGGCAAAATCTCAGCCCAAGTCGTCTTGGGCAGCATGCTAATTAAAAAGTGCTGCACTAGTGTGAAACTTATAAGCCTCATCAAGATGGGGCTTTGGTTTCAGGATCGTATAAACAAGCTTTGTTTTTGCGGCTGAAGATCTGATCGTAAAACTATTCAGCTCGAGCTAGCTCAAACTAGCTTAAAGGAGAATTGTCCCTTTGTAGATAGTTGGCTTACTGTGGATCCAGAAAAATCAAATAAGCACATTAGTGAAGGTTTGGTGAAAATTGGATAATTGATAATAAAGTTATGAGTATTTGAATATTGAGATCTCTAATGACATAGGAAATCTCCCATTGGCAACGCGGTCACCATTTGTGATGTCACAAAGGGATAACTCCCTATATGGTGTGCACAAAAAACTATTCAAAGTGTCTCTTTATTTTCATTCTAATGATAGAACAGCTTTTCTTTTCATGATATATTATGACTTTCATATATTTACAAGTCATCCCATAAAAAGATTTTTTATTCTCCCTTTAGAATCAATAAAAAAGAGGATTTTAGTACAATGTGTACAATAGATATGGGAAAGATCTCCCTGCATTACATCACACATCATGGTCGCATTGCCAATTGGAGGATCTCCATATCATAAGTGATCTCAAAATCTAAAAATTCATATCTCTCTTATTCATTGCCTGATTTTTCTGAAACTTTCCCAATATGATTTGGGGGTTTGTCTCCATTCACTGAAGCTAAATTTCTCAGAGGGGATAATTCCCCTTTAAACCTGGTGTATAGTTTTGGTAGCAAAAAAGGAATTGGCACAAAACCGATCAAATGTAGTTACATGTTGTCCACAGTGCACTAAAAGATATGTGTGAGAGATCTTGTGACATTCCTTTCGTTATTTCTGATGAATTTCATTGAATTTGTTTGAATATAGCGTAATTTAACTGCCGTTTATACCTCTGCTGACAAGTTCGCACGCCGGAGGTTACGGCGTGAATTAGTGCGAACGATCTGTGTGTAACACCCACACAAGAGAATCCCCATTGGTTTTCCACGTGAGTGCTAACCTGTAACGGGTCCCCGACTTATCTTTTTTATCCTTATATTATGAAATAAAGACACTAAAACGAGATTTCAAGCACTATAATTTGCTTTATTATGGTTCTCGGATTCAATCTTTCATAATTTATCTTAATGTGAACCAAAATTAATTTTTCTTTCTCCTGAAACTATACACCACCTTTAAGCTACATGTGTAGTGCAGTATCAATGTTGCGCTTGACTGTTTGTAGGGTCCCCCCCTCCTGATCTAACTTGTAGCGTGCTATTTATCTTACTTGAGTTAGTGTAGTACCACCCAAAACTTTGAAGCTCATGAATAAAACATCATGAGCAATTAAGTACTCATGTGAAATAATTTGAACTGATCATAAAATGTAGACATAATCAGACATAACAACAAGTACATGTCGATGGTGTGTTATTGTAATGAAAGAGGGGGTGTATTACATGGTTAGTGGAAACTCATGATTAAAACATTACACTGATGCTTTTCTCATGAATTTGCAACTCACCGAACAACCTCATATTACATTGTCTTTTCTTCCCTAGGGTATATACAAGGATAGCATGTGATGATGCACATTTTAAACCACATTGAAGTTTTTAGGGCAAGAAGGGCTGTTAGGTAACAACTTTTAAATAGATTAAATGTCCTTCTTACTTTTAACTTTATCAACTTTGTCATATTCCCTGGGGTATATACAAGGATAATATGCAATGGTGCACATTTTAGACCACGTGTTATATTTGAGAGCAAAAAGGCTTTTAAGTAATAGAACTTTACATAGATTCAGTGTCCTTCTGACTTTTAACATAATAGTACATTGTGTCATATTCCCTGAGGTATATACTTGTACAAGGATAACATGCAATGATGCACATTTTAAACCACATTGTATTTTTTTAGCGCAAGAAGGGCTGTTAGGTAACAACTTTTACATAGATTCAGTATCCTTCTGAGTTTTAGCTCTATAGTTCATTGTCTCATTTTCCCTGGGGCATATACAAGGACAGGATTGAGTAACTTTAGGCGCTCCTGCACTAGCGCGAGCTAAAAATTAGCACACTACATTGTAATTGGTGGATCGGAAAATAACCCAAAAAAGAAACCGGTGCACTAGCCCAAGCTATTTTAAAATTTCGCATTAACGACCTGACCTGACCTTGAACAAACAAACCCGATGTGTATAGCGCAACTGATAACTACTGCTAGCACATGCACAGGTGCACGATTTTTGGATTTAGCTTATGGCACCGCGCATAATAGCGTGCTTTTCGTGCTAAAACCGCAAACCAACTCGAGTTTTTTCAAAAAAGCCTAAAAATGACTTGCTTTTTGATTTCCTTCAAATTATTTTTTGACCACAAAGTCAGATCTGCTCTGATCGATCTAATTCGTCGGATCACAATAGCGCGCTATTTGAAATAGCTCAAGCTAGTGCAGTACCGCCTAAAATGAAGGCTTGTAATTTCTTTTCCACTACTAAAATAGTCTAGACATGTTAATATATTACTGGTTCATTTTTGAGGATTTAGCTTTTGAGAATAATTTATGAAAAAAGCAATACAAGTGGAACCGTTTGTCCTTTTGCACTCTACCAAAATATTTTTACAGTACTATATCATGTCAAAATAAGATTTCACTATTGTAACTAAATACAACTCCTATGACCAAGGTAATAATGTGTAAAACATTCTTTGTAAAGCGCCATGCGCATCATGCATGAGCGCTATATAAAAAGCCACCAATATTATTTACATGTTTTATCATTCATATATTTCAGTACAATTCAATATGTACATTTGTAAAGCGCCATGAGCGTCATGCATGACAGACCTGCACGCTATATAAGAAGCCACGATTATCATTATTATTATTAACATATTTTATCATTCATATATTTCAGTAGGCCTACAATTCAATATGTACATATACCACCTCACACATCTGAACAATAAAAAGTTCCAATCTGCCAATGAAAACGGGAGGAAAAGAATTACCAGTTGCTACCATTATCAGAGGTGTTTTGTCTCTTGCACATATCCTTCGTCTATGGAATTTTCATTTCCCATATCAAACATCAATACGCATGCTGATCAATATGGCGCTATCTTTGATGTCGATAATTTCATCGCTCGTTACAAAAGGAGGCCACAAAAGCGATGTATCAATTGCTTTTTACTTGCCCTTCATTGATCAATATTCTATTGGTAACCAGAAATAGAAATTACTATTATGATGTATATGTATCGTCATGATATATTGTACAGTGCCCTGAGGTGTTGTTTGAAATATTGCATTTGTTTTGCATGGAAGTATAATTCTGTATACATATACTCTTCTGTTTGAGAATTGAAGAAAAAGAAATTATAACAATATTTTATTAAGATATATTTTTATTTGAACATATACATATACACATACAAGTATTTTATATATTTAATGTTTTCCAATTTTTATGTATACTCTCCTTCTTAATACAGCTCAGATTATTATAAGAATATAATGTCTTTGTAAATTAAAACATGTAGTATTTTATTTAGTCATTTTTAAAGAGGTAATTCCAAAATAATGACAAATCGATTGATAATTAATAACACTAATAATCAGCATTTATAAAGTGCTTTATTCATATTACAGGTCCAAACATTCTCTCATGAATATAAGAGAGATCATGATACTAATTTAGCAAGCTTTATTGCATTATTTCAATGTAGAACCCGATCATTTGAGCAAATTTAATGAAACATTGATTTGTTGTAATTGATGAAAGTGATGTATGAAAGAGACTTTGAATTGACCTCTGTGGTTTAACCTTGACCAAAGCAACCTTGACTTCAGACTTTTTAAAACGTATTTATATTGACAAACTTTGGGGATCAATTTGTGATAATGAAAAGACTGGTAAATTATTCTTTCCAGTGAAAAAAAAAAATCATTTCTCAATGAAAAATTAGACTCAAATGGAAAGAGAAAGTATAAAATGAACTGTGTAAGAGATACAATTTTCTATTTCTCATTGGAATTCTTTTTATTTGGTATTTATAAGAACTATCTTGGAATTGTTTTTATTTGGTGTTTATAAGAATCATTTTGGAGGGATATGTGAATCTATAAAAAATGAAAGAAGACTTTAATTTGACTTTAAAAAAATATAAAAATATAGGCCTTTATTCAAAAGATAATGAATTACAGTGAATGTAAACGAACCAATTGTCCATGTATAGTACTTTTGGATAAGCAAATGAGATCAAATCAAATCAAATCAAATTAACAGATATACTTGCAATAAGTTTTAGACATGTTACTACGCTATAGTTAATTCAGAAAATAGGTCTTTTGAAAGGCTTCAGGTCTAATCTTTTATCTTTTATCCCTGATTGTTTTTACTTTTAGTGGATTACTGGAAAGCACTCCTAATAGGAACAAGCATAGTACCTATATGTAAGCTCAGATCATAGCAAATACCTTTGGGATTCGTGCCAACCTGTGCACATACAGCTGTACGTTAGAGGGAATTTAGAGATAGTCTCTTAGCATGGACTCTAAATTGAAACATTTAAAGCTTATCTTCAGCTTTGGGAATGGAATTTCAGATCAAGGGACTCTGGCTAAAATTTATTCTGAAATGGACTTGTGAAAAAGCATCATCTGATGTTGTTTTTTCTTTTAAATCGTTTTTGTGCATGTTTCTCTTTTCAATTATTTTCTTTGGTTAAAAGTAATTGCTGCATGACAATTAGGCGTACATTAAATAAATGAAGCTAAGAAATACCAGAAGCCAGTCAGGCAATAAGTTACTCTCTTGTTGATGTTATGTAAATATAGCAGGAGGATTTTGAGAAAACAAAGGGGGGAAAAATCTGCTTATTATGCTTATGAGGTTATTTCCTATCCATGTCTTTACCCCATATAAAAAAATTTCCAATCATGTAAAGTACAAAACTATTTTCTTTTTTTTGTGCTATGAATTATTATGAGATACAAATCATTTAAAAGAGTTTGTGGTGGCAAAATATATAACTTCTGGCCAGAATTTTCTATGTGATGAATACTAAATACTTCATATTATCAATACATTTATATACACGTAGGGCAGTCTAAACGTACTTGAAATAAATTGGTCCAGATTCAGTTTGAAAAAGTTATCGCTTTGGCCTGTAGCTTGATGTGCATGACCATGAATAGATATTGGCCATGGTCTGTTGAGTATATTGTCGATGAAGTGGTAATTGCCTCGATAGCAAATGTGACGGAAGTGAAAGAAATTTGTCTGCCTGGCGTTCATAGTCTAGGAGGAATGTGGATGTACAAAATGCAGTTTGGGAATGTTAGGATGACGGTAATTTTAGTTAAGTGCTACTTTAAAACATGAAACATTCCTGTGATGGATTGCTTGTTTAATTTGAACATGTGTTTCGAGAAGTGAGTGGAAACTTGTCAAAGAAAATGCTTGAATAATTTGTTGTGATATTAAGATGCTTTTTCTGCCAGTCCAAATCCTTTTTTTATTTCTTTCTGGTCTTTATAAAGAGGATAATTTCTTACGTCCCGATATATCTTTGATGAGAATCTTTGAAAGAAATTGATGTCCATTACATTTACGGCTTAATCCTTTAGCTCTCAAGCCGCCGTTTGCCTTTCAGCGTACTCCTTTTTTCCTTAGGGTGGTATCTCACTTCGCGGAAACTACTTTGAAACAACTTTGAGACAGATTTGAAACAACTTTGAGATGGATTTCGGAGACATCGCGGAGACGTCTATGAGACGTTTCATGAGTAGCGGAAACTACTTTAAGACAGTTCTTTGGAACTGCTTTGAGACAGTTTTTGAAAATTGTCGCGCAGACGTCTCGGGAGACGTCTCCTAAGTTTTGGAGACGTCTCTAATACTTTTTATCCGTTGCGGAAACGATTCCGTCACGGAGACGTCTCCGCGAAGTGAGATACCACCCTTACATACTGTATGCAAGTGGTTGATTTGGTGATGACTCTTCTCTCGTCCTATTTTATTTATTATACGTTTCTACTTGAAGCTGCATACTACACACCTGGGCCCATATTCATAAAACCCTCATAAGTCAGTTGCCAACTAGGCCTTAGCTGAAAGAAAAATCCCCTTCTTTCAAACTAGCTATCAAGTAACTTTCTCATTTGATATAAAGGCAACAACACAATAGATCATAATTTGCATGAGTAACTACAGCCATGCTGCAGGTGTTCAATTATTCTATAGTCACTCAGATGACCAAAACATGTGAACTGCACTAGAAATATGCACCCCCCCCCCTCCCACACACAGACACACAAACACAATTCATTGCAATTTCTTTGTTCATGTAGACTATCCTGCATAAATAATAAGGGTTTGTCTAGCAACATGTTTGCTCCTATTAATTACCCATTAATTCATATCTTCAGTGGTCCATCCATATCGGGTAGGGGGGGGGGGGGGGGGGGGAGCAAGCATTGGACTTCTGCTTTTCTATTTATTTTTCATTTGTCAAATTTAAGATTTTTTTTATTTTGTTTGCTTCTCGGATATATTTTTGGCGAAAGAAATATTTTGTCACAACCTATATCTTTGAAAAATTTCTTCGTCGTTTTATAACTCCAGTACATTTCTCCTATCCCTGAAGATTCTTTCCCTTCTTAACCCTCTTTTGTAGCTCTTCTAGCTCCAAAACCCTTCTCGCCATCATTAAATCATGGAAAAATAACAAGTCCAAAGTCAACAAATAGCATACACCTAACTCATGGAAAAATAACAAGTCCAAAGTCAACAAGTAGCATACACTTAAATTGTTATTCACAAAACCCTACTAAGAACCCCAATAAGTAGTTGATATTCCAGATTGGTCATATGCATAACAACAGTGAAAAATACAATAAAAGAATGTGAATATAATATATTGAATACAGATACATAAAATAGAGACACCTGTTTTAGTCTCATGCAATGTGCAGTCTTGAGCAGTCAGCCCACCAAACTTTTCCACATATAGGTTTTGTCTTGCTAGTCTCATCCTTCAGACCTCATGACATAATCAGGTTAACTTACCATAAATTATCATTGATTTTGAAAAATGTGATATCTTAGAAAATAACAATATTGAAATACAAATTTAGTGGATTGTTCATTTGACATTATAAATAAACTAACATAAAAACTGAAAATCTCTCCAAATATCGCTTTAGAAACTCAAATTTGAGGGTAAAATAAGTTACATCATAAAACGCTATAGGTGCTCATGATCAACTCTATCTTTTTGAAGGAAATTGTGTGACAACTAAGGCAATTAAGGTTTTGTGAATAACAATTTTTGGTTGCTAACTAGAGCCGGATGGCAGCTTTGAAGGAATGTATCTGGCAACAATAGAATCATGAATGTTGTCACCATCTATATTTTTCAACTGGAGCTTCTTTTGATATTTGTGGAGGGTGAATAAGCTCATACCAAGCATGTGAAAGAAAATACCTTTATACTAATGAGCTTGTAAATTGACACGCCAGAAAAACTTAGGAGGGTTTTGTGAATATCAAATTTGACTTGGTGTGGAACTTCGGTCAATTTAGTTGCTAACTATAGGCTTATGAGGGTTTTATGAATACGGCCCCTGGATTTAAATAAGCTTCACCCATTAATGGATAACACAATACATGTACTCTGGCAAATATGCTGCATTCAATTTCTCTCACCTGTCCAAAACCAGAGTGCTAGACTTACCCTAAAATCCATTTGGAACCCTAACCCCCCATATTTTTTAATGAAAAATAGCCAAAAGGAAATGTTATCTAAGAGAATGTCAATCAAACAAAATTGAAATAGTGCTTCATTTACCCAATGCCAAGCATAACTTTCATTTCAGATTTGATGTGAGATTATACCTTCAAGATCATAGATGAGATATTAGGCCTATTCCATAAAGTACATAATGATACAAAACTTTGTTAAGTTGTCCCAAAAAATCTGCAGAACATACATTTTTGGTGCAGTTTCTATAGCATAAGGTTGATTTAAACTCAAGTAAGATTGCAATGTCATTCTTTTTATCAGCTGTTAATATTGCTTGTACATGTGTGGCTATAGATGTGTAGTATGTTAAAAGGCTGTTCTGTCACAGGCAACATTATGGATATTTCTATAAATGGGAAAAGTTGCTCTCACACTAAAGCAACTGTTGAAGTCGTTAAGGTCGGTCACAGATAGTCAAATAACCATCAATTGACTGCCACTGACCCTTCTAGACTTTCAAAAATGCTATTATAAGGTTGTAGTACACAATCTAATTACAAGGGTATTACACTGTTGAACAGTCATTGATGATCACTTGACCGTTGCTGACCGACATAAACTGACCCTGACAATAGCTGTAGTGTGAAAGCGCCTTTAGAAAGACATGATGCAATATCTCTTCATTTCTTTGACAGGATATTTACATTAATATTGATCAAAATAATTGGCATGAGCGTGGTGCATCATTTAGTTGAAATAATGTTTTTCCCAATTTTTGTGCTTGTTGGTACGTGTTGAACTGTGAGCGACCCATAGCAAATCCTAAATTGAAAAAGACTGTTAGATTGGGAATAAAGGAGCAGAATAGTAGGATGTGTTTATATTTACCCTTATAATTTTAATTATTATGATAATTCATATTTCTAGCTAAATGACAGAAGGGGAGTATTTTTAAAAGTGCTGAAGAAAAGTGATAAATGACTCTGAAGTAAAGTAAGCTTTAATTGATTGCATACATGTATCTCCAAAATTAGAAAAAGAAAGATCATCAATGCAAAAAAAAAGAAAAAAAGAAGGGAATGAGTGATTGTAAAAGTGCATGAGTTGATAATAGGTACAGAAATTGATATACGTATGCTTTCAGAATGAACAATGCAATCAGATCAATACAGCAAACTCATACATAATAAATATGATCTATCATGTATTTGGTTCGACATGTCAGCCAGTTTACACTTATATAGCACAATACAACATTACTGAAATGAAGTGTAAGCGAATTGGCATTGCCAAACTCAAATAGAGGCTGAAAAATTATCAATTTTGAGTTGGCTTTACCAGCCAAAAATCAATGTGTTTCATCAGTGGGTAATATTTCCAGTGGCTCACTAAGTGGATTGGATATTATGTGATAGAAATAATGATGATAACAGTACGTGCAGTTGAATTCGGCATACTTTTAATTGAAATACATATTTACAATTACATGGATACTATGTATTGGTGAGATGATAAAAACCTGTTGTATCTGTATCTCCAAAATATGAACAAAAATTATGTTCTAATCAAATGTTTTTTTCAATGGATAACATTGAAGTAGCAATGGATGTCCTAGTTATTGAAGTTCATAATTATTTAAATGTGTGACAGAGAGCTCTTCAATTTTTGTAATTATGTTAGATTTTTGTCTCTTTCTCTTAACAGATTAGCACATGATCACCACAACAAGTGAGCTACAGCTTGTCTCCGACAGTCACTCTTTGGTGAGTAAGTTTCCATATTTCAATGTCATTTCAGTAAACTAGCATTTTATTTCATTTTTGTACTAGTTGCAGCAACAGTAGTACAGCAGTTTTGACAATGTAGTCGCTTTAGTAGTAGTATTAGTAGTAGTAGTAGTAGTAAAAGTAGAAGTAGTAGTAGTAGTAGTAGCAGCAGCAGCAGCAGCAGCAGCAGCAGCAGCAGCAGCAGCAGCAGCAGCAGCAGCAGCAGCAGCAGCAGCAGCAGTAGCAGTACAGTAGCAGTAGCAGTAGCAGTAGCAGTAGTAGTAAGTAGTAGTAGTGTTAGTAGTCAGTAGTAGTAGTAGTAGTAGTAGTAGTAGTAGTAGCAGCAGCAGCAGCAGCAGCAGTAGTAGTAGTCAGTAGCGAGCAGCAGTAGTAGTAGTAGTAGTTAGTTGCAGTAGTAGTAGTAGTCAGAGTAGTTATAATTGTAGTAGTTGTGATTGTAGTAGTTGTAGTAGTAGTAGCAGCAGCAGCAGCAGCAGCAGCAGCAGCAGTAAGAAAAAGTAAAAAGTAGAAGTAGGAGTAGAAATACCACATGATGGTAATGAATTCATGTATCATAACCCCTTAACCAATTATGTAGGTCAAACCAGCAACCAAAATTTGTAGTACATTCATATCTTGGGGTAGATAACAGGTAAATTGCCACTTGGTCTAATCCATTTCGACTGTTGACTTATTTTGTCCCATCCCGAATTGTTTCTGCCCCTGCCCTCCCCCCCCCCCCCCCCAACAAAATCCTACAAAATATCTCCACTAGGAAATATTTCCTCATAATACTAGCATTCAAATAATACTTTCATATCTGGGGTAGATGACACAAGGAGGACCAAAACCTGCCCCACCCCTCCCTCATCAAAATCCTAAAGATGTAAATCCCCTGGGCAAATCCAAGCTATTTTGCATCTTTGTCTTGTGTGCTACCAAATGAGAATTTACTATCAATTAATATGAAATGATTCATTTCAAATATTTCTCATGTTTTGCATAAAGGTTCAGAAGCATCACCCAAAACACAAATGATATATGAGATGAATCCTTTCATGATTAATTTAAGTAAATTTTGGTAAACTATTCATCGGTAACAGATGTGACAAAACTGCAAAATAGATGTGGACCCCCCCCCCCCGCGCATTCTCCTCTTGGAAATAATCCATATAATACAAGCATTCAAATATACATGAAAAAATGAGGCAAAGAAAATGGGGTACCATCAGGATTCGAACCAGAGACCTCCTTGTGCTAGGTCAGGCGCTCTGTACCATTGAGCTTATTAGTAGAAACCCTGAATGGGGTCGTCCCTAATACCCGTTAACTCTACAATGCTCGAGTAGTCAGAAGCTATTGAAACCTGGCATAAACCTGAAGGATAGAAATCAACTTGGAGTAAATGCGAGGGATCACGGCAAAGTGATGCAGCTTTTTTAATATAAATTTTGAATAATGAAGGAAACTGACCAGAAATATATAATATGGAAAAATGAGCAAAGAAAATGGGGTACCATCGGGATTCGAATCAGAGACCTCCTGGTTATTAGTCAGGCACTCTACCATCTGAGCTATAGTAAGCCCTGGATGGGGTCGGCCCTAATATCCGTTAACTCTAATAATGTTAATAATACATTCACATCTAGGGTAGATAACATAGTAAGGTAGATTGTTAACAAAATAACATTAAGCAAATAAAAATGATGAATAGCAAGGAAATTAATTTCTTGTAATTACATGAGTTAATTAAAACTCTGTGGGCTGTGAGCGGACAAACTCCTTTTTCTTTTCTGTGAAACAATCCCTGACCTTGTATACATAACCTAGTAGGCTGGATATCGATTAGGTCCATTCCGATTTGAGGCAAGCTTGTCCAGAAACATTCGTCATCTGATACCGTTATCGGACAGCCCTTGTCCCCCAGGGGTCACTAAACTAATCCAATAGATGGTGCTTCATTAGATCTATGCTGGTATATAGCGTGATGCCAATTGAATCAAGAGAAAGTCAGTTGAAAGTAAGTTGAAGCGCAAAGTTGATACTACATCAGCTCAAACTTTAGGTCTACAATCTGACATTGAGTTTGCACCAACAAGCCATTATGTGCATGATGGTATCACGCTTAAATTTCAAGCTAATACAGCAAATTGCACTAGCTGTTTTGAGCCAAACTTCTAAAACTAGCTTGAGTTTGGAAATAGCCCAGGATGATTTGGGGTGAAATTTTGCCCACTTTAGCGCACTATTTGAGAGAAAAGGCCTGATATTTTTCCATTGAACTACTTCATGGGATTATAATTAGCAAGCTATTTACTAATCTGGAGGTAATGAAGCACCGCCTAGAGAGCATCCATGCAGTAGGGATCTTCAATACCAGAATGACCGCTGGGGATTATGGGGAAATGCAGGATAACACATGCAGTAGCAAATTCAGGTTTTGAAAATAGAAGGGACACAGCTTGAAAACAAGAAAAAAGGTGGTGTGCAGCCCAAAATGTTCCTTTTTTTAGCAGCTAAAGTCAATAAGTGCCTTAAAAATAGGGGGCGCATGGGGAGGGGAGTGTGCATGGCAGGGGTGCCTTTAAGTTTGCCATTTGGATAAGGTTAAAAAAAAAGTAAAGATGTCATAGTCATCCCATTGTGATTGTGTATATACTGATGAAGGGAATAATAGTTTTGTAAAATGTTGAATATTTAGTCTTGAAAACAGTCCTGAGACAAGGAGGGAGAGAGAGAGAGTCCAAAGCAAGCACACACACACATAAAACAAGATGTGGAGAGAGGGGAGACATAGATGCAGCTATGAGGGTATGAGAGTCAGATATAGAGAAACAGATGACATAGAGAGAAAGAGTAAGAGAGAGAGAGAGAGAGATAGGTCACAATTAAGAGGGGAAAACATGGGTGGGTGTGTGATACAATGAAGTAAAATGAAATGATTGAATATCAGGAAATTGAGAGCCATTAAGGGATCTGCTCCAATCAAAAGAAAATGACAAAAAAAGAAAAATGATGGGGGGTCTCTGATGTCACTTTACGTGCACTATCCATTTTTCTATTATCGGAAAGTACAAAGTTTATGTATACAGATAAATTGTGAAAACCATCAACTTAATTTTATTAATATGTGTGCCTATCTAAGCCTCAATGTTCAACGCATAAAATGGTTGTCTATTGGTTTTAAGTGTCGTGGCAAGAATACTTCTTGATTTTATTGGTAAAATCCTGGGGTAGAATATGCCAAGGTGGGCGGTGTCTTAAAGAAACAAGACAGGATGTGATAAGCTATTGCAAGACAGGACATTCTGAATCTGAATCAACAACATAATGATTTAGTGATAATATTTCAGCGGTGCCTGACAGATGTCTAAGACAAAAGAATACTGCCCCTAGTTGCTAGAGTGTGTTTGGGCTGGAATCCTGTACATTTGTAAAACCAATTTTCTACAAATCTTTATATTCATGAATCCTTTCATCTTTGCTGCATAGTTTATAACTCTCGTTATTCCTCAGCCATACCAACAAGAATAACTCCACACCACAGTCTCTGGTGACAATTACTCTGGACTTTATTTTATCTAAAATGTGGAGACAGGGTTTGGGTTTCAAAAGGGCTTTATGTTAGGTTTAGGGTAGGGTATAAAGTTGGTCCAGGGTTGTAGTTATTAATTTGATAGCATGTAGTGTTTTGAATTTACAGTGGTACAGCAATTTTTGCTGGAGCAAATGTATTAAAATTTTACCATAGCCTAAAACATCGTCTTACGATCATCTAGTGTTGGTTTGGAGTCTGTTGCACTGGTGCAACCAACCCATCACGTATGAATTATTGAAAGCTCGCTAAAGAGGTATCCATATTTCATTTTCTCCAAGGTGAAAAGCTCCATGTTAAATACACTATAGATGAGAGATTACATGCATTGGTTTACAAATTACCCAAGGGGATTGACTAAAGTATCCACACTAAATTCATTGTCATCATTTCAAATCAACCCGTCAGCTTTCGAAATTGGAAGATTAGGGAATGAATAATGTTATACAGTCTGTGTCAAATAAAATGGTACAAGTGGAAAACATTTATTTATAGTATGAAGATAAATCACAACCTGGTACTGTTTGGTATGTTCATAAAGCGGGAAAATCAGACTTCCTTCTGCAATTTTTTCATCACAGTTGGTGCTTTAATTTTTGAGATCTGACTAATTTTCTACAATCAAGAAAAATCCATTTTTCGCACACCATCCCATGCCTTTGTGTATAGGTTTCGCATAATGGCCATGAATTCAGCGCTCCAGAACAATAGAAGTGCGTAATTTTGATTTGTTCCCCATCGCACAAAACTTAGCATAACTTTTGTTTTACGAAAGGAAATTATACAGAACAAAGCGCATCAGTATACAAATCTTTTGGCTTTAATTTGGTTCCACATACACACATTATATGAAATGATTTCACACCTAAACTATTTTTTCCCCGACTGTACCATTTTTTTTTTACACAGACTGTAGTTTGAAGTTGGTGATGTTTGGGGTTTTTGGCCAGGCTGCAAGGTAATTGTTGCAACATGTCATGAATAAAGTAGAATTTTCCATGGAGCATACAAGTATTAGGATGACATTGTCTTAGGATTAAAGGGATGCAGTAACATTGAATGATATGCAAAAGGCAATTTATTTGATTTAGCTCATTTTGCCAACATGATTATAATCACATAGGTCAGTCTGGTATCCCTTGAAAATTGCAGTCTAATTGCTTTCTTTACTTTCGAGATATCTACGATTTCATACTCAAATTTTCAAACCCATTCTCTGATGCTTTTGAAAACCGCATGCGTACACCACATTTCCTGTCGTGTAGTCCCCGTCCCTACCGGGCTGCTAAGCTTGCAATGGAGCGGTAGTAAATTAACTTGTGTTCGGCTGTATGCTTAGCATAATTTTTTTACACTGTTTTAAGATAGTAAATGACTTCCATTTGATCTGAAACTTTCAGTAGTTTGTTTTTACTGTTACTGTTACTACCGAAAGAAATTGGAATAGAGCATAATACAATGTAGCTTTACCCAATGGCTCCTAGAGCTGTCATTAATTTTGAATCATGTATAAGTAGGAAACGATTTTATGAGTCTCATGTTTTTATGAAGACTTTGTCAAAATGATGTTTTACACAAGCTACTTTTGCATTTAAAGTGAATCAGTAACTTTGTGGTGGCTCAATTTATCTTTGATGATTGTCTCAATTTGTGAAGTACAGAAAGATAAATCAACAGTCATGAACATAGATTTTTCATGATGCTATCAAGATTTATGATACCAACATTTTCCAAACTGTATTTGGGTAAAACTGCAGTTTATAAAAAGTGTGGTATTTCTAGTCATTTATGTATGTTTGCTTTTTGTGCAGCATATGACAAGGCTGCATAAATACGTTTCCCACAGCGTTACACAATATTATTTGTAAGCCTTCACAATTTTACAAAATATCTTTAAGTAATCCCTCATAGATCAATTTGTTGAATATTTGAATCAAAGTATGATCAAAATAATTCGAAAATATAATCAGACATTTTGTATTCCATTGCCATCTGCATATTTGTTTATTACAATGTTGCCCTTTAGGCTTTGGAAGATGATTCCTTTTTATTTTTGACAGTACTGCTCTTTTAATATCATTCATGGTTTTTATTATAACGATATTACTCCCTCTATGAGACAAGGTCTTTTACGCTTTCATAATCCCACAAATACCAATGACAGAGAAATTACCGAGGTATTAGTATAATTGCGCGGAACATGTGAAAATACCCTTGGGCTAGAGTGTGTGCGAGTGCTGGCTTTATGAGAGATTTGCGGAAGTGGAAAGAAATTAAATGCAACCGATCGATCGGGAAGCGTTTGGTTATGCTCCGTATGTACTGGAGTTCAACTGGACTGGGATCCGGTATGCTTCAAATAATGTTGTGCACCTATGTGATGAAAATGCAAATTTTGCTCTTGAAAAAATACATATCTATAGCCATGACTTTTCCAGAGTAGACAAGTATACTGATTGGTATTATATTTGAGCAGAATATCAACCCAAATGCAGGAGGGTTTTTTTTTTTTTTTTTTTTTTTTTTTTTTTTTTTTACCAAAGTCAGTTTTGTTTTACTTTTTGCATTTTTGTTAATCAAATGATTGCCTCATATATTTTTCTGAAATTAATTGATGGTTTTTCATGATATACCAATTGTTTTACAATTGTTCCCCCTTACAAAAGAAATTTAAAGATATTAAAATGCCTTTGAAGGGCATGTGGGTTGCAAAATCTTTGTGCAGAGAAGAGCATTTAGGGGAAGAAATTAAAAGAGAGAGAGAGAGCAAGAGGAAGCTACAGAAAAGAAAAATTGTGTATAGACTTGCTTGTAACCATGTAGCACATCATCTCATAGTTTAATCAAAATAGCCTTCCGGCTTTTAACACCATGCAAACAGGCATGTTTGTAGTTCATGGCAATTTAGGGCCGGATGGCAGGACTATTGAGGGTAAATAAGATCAAGCTGCATTTTAGCGAGATGGTTTCAATACAGGGAATGAAATAGATCAGTTCAAGTATTTTAAATTTGTTATCATACATTTCTTCATTCCTCGTTTAAACATGCATGCTTTTCTACTGATTTTTATACACATGTTTCACAACTTTATTTGGGGTGAATTATTAAAGATGCTATTTTATTTATTGTTCATCTATTGATTTTGTCTTTTTTTAAAACAGTTTAGCCCATGGATCAGTATTTATAGATGAACTGTCTTACAAGGGGGTCCTGTGTCCATACAAATACAAATAATAGTACATACATGAAATATACTAACAATTATTAGGACTATAATGTAATACAAGTATTATGTTCAGTAAGATATTTCGTTTTATTTAGTTTTAAGCAAGTATTTAGCTATAATAAAGTTGATAAGTCAAATTTGAAAAAAAGTGTTAAAATTGTCCCCGGTCTCCCTTACAACTGTTTACCCTATTCACATACTGCAAAACATGTACATCCAATAATCCATGCATGACATTGAGTGTTAACTCAAGTGTGTAATAGAGCATAACATTGGATGGATTAGATTGGGCTAAATTGGATCGTGATCGGCTCCAATTTGCCGACAACATCTTTACATTTCCTCCACCCTGCTCATACCATCACATTGGCGTCTGGCCCGTAATTCAGCAATAATAATTCTCCTAATCAACTTAAAATGTGACCAAATAAGGTCATATGGTTAATCAGATTCGGTGCAGTCATGGCACTTACACAATTTTCACGAGCATTATTGCAGATTTCAGTGGCTGATCCAGGAGCTGGAAATAGAAGGGGCTCAGATGGCAATTTTCTTACACATAATTTTATTAACATGTTAAATGTGTGATTTTCAAAAAAATGAGGGGGCAGTGGATATTGCTACATGAGAGCCAGGAGGTAGTTTACTTTTTTGTATGTTGTCTCTTCAGACTTTAAAGGGGAAGTTCACCTTAGTAAAGTTGGTTAAAAATAAAAAGCAGAAAATGAAAGAAAAATGCATTGTCTATGTCCTTACACATTTTGTGAAATTTTTAAGTCTATCCTTGTGAAAATTTGCTTTTCAATAAAAGGCTAATTATAGTTATAAAACAACAAAAACTATGATATTGTGTACTCAGAAAGTCTCAAATTTTGTTCAAAAATATCCAAATGTGGAAATATTGTATATTGTTTGTTGAGATCTGAAAGGATATTACTCAAAGAATTTTTACACATATCGAAGTCTAGAATATGTAATTGTCAGATAGATAAACTAACTCATGACTAAAAAGTCATTACGTCCTTATATAAAGAAAGGGGTTGAGGGTCAGATATGAACTTTTAACCCTGAAAAATACCCATGCACACATCCTGATGATTTACATACACTCTAGTGATGCAGACATTCCTTTATGCTGAAGCAGACCAGAAATAGTTTAATTACACACGCTCCTGGATCCGAAAGTTGTCGGAAATGAATTTAACCCAATGTTATTTCCCTTCCCATAACCATGCGCCCACTCAAAACACTCAAGCATGCAGCATATATCGTCCTCTCAGCGCAACAAAGACGTTGACTTACTGTAATGTGAATAAGTTAGAACCATTCTGCATCTTAACGCTAAACAGACGATATGAGCATACTGTGGATATTAATTGCTGATTATGTGATTATGTTTAATAGAGTAGTTGAGCTGGATTTGGTGCCGGAGCGGAAGGAGTGCTTTTCAATTATCTCAAAGTGGATGATGTGGGATGTAGTTCTATACGAAGTTGACAGGGCACATCTAGCTGCTTTTTCATTATGACTTTGTGTACTATAAAAGGGAATGGTTCATGTATCTCTCATTTGATTGATTGATTTTAATAATTGAATTTCTATCTAAAATATAATGTTTCAGGATGTAGTTTATTATTAGATTCTTTCAGCCGATCATTTTTTTCTAAAGACACTCATTGGTAGACACTAATTCATTAATTTATAAAATGTCTTTTGCAGTTCAGTGATAGATGAATATATCATCTACACTTTATTTTATTGAAGGTAAGGCTTTCACAGTTTGCACCATTAAATTTGTTTATATCTCAGGGCATCTTTAGAATAATGAATGATAGCCTACTGCAGGAGGCTTCACAGACATCACCTGAGTGATAGAAAATGTCCTTGTCTGGTGGGATCTGTCAAGTTTGGTGCAAAATGTCTAACAACAGAAAAAAGATTCTGTACAAATTTGATTCATGCAAAACTGCCAAGTAACACTGATTTTCAGTATTTAGAACTAGAAACATGAAAAAATACTCATGGTTTCAAACAAAATATTGAATGACAAAGTTGTCTTTTGGTATTCTCTGATAATACTGATTTTCAAAGTACTGATTTTCAGCTTTTGGAATGTTGCAATGTTCTTTTACAAGTTGTCAGATCTGCTCATGTGGCTGATTATGTCATTGCATGGTACATAGCTATATGGACACTCCCTGTGAGACATGACTCAAAGTCTATGTAAAGTGTCAGAGAACATGAAAAATACAGTGGCAAAGAGACATTTGACAGATATTGAGACCCCTGGATGTTAAATGGAAATCATGGCTTTGGAGCGGAGTGCCTTGGGGAAAAAGCGGGGAAAATGGGTGCAAAGTATCGTTCAACCACCGTATTCAAGACCGATGATTGGCAAGCTCAGTAGACACTAGGGAACGATTTGTAACAGGTTTCACGGAATGGCTTAAGTGCAGTTCTTAAGCCTATGGTTCATAAAACCAGAAATGGCTTACAATGTCATGCAGTCATGAAGAAAAGGAAGGAAATAGAGGAAGAGAGAGCGAAAGAGAGCATGACAGGATTTGAAAGTAAAGAAGGGATGACTTCATTGTGCCATACATGATTGAAGAAAGGGAAACAGAGAAAGAGAGAGATAGAGGGAGGGAAAGAGAGAGAGCGAGAGAGAGAGTGAGAGATGGGGGGGGGGTGAGAGAGGTTGAAAGAAGAGTTGAGCTAATTGTGATATACAGGAATGAAAAAAAAAGAACAAGAAAGAGAAAGAGAGAGAGAGAGAGAGGGGGGGGATATGAGAGGTTTGAAAGTACAGGAGGAAATGCAGGTGAAATGATGGATGGTAAAAGAGAGAACTACATGTAGAGAGGAAAACAAAGATGAAGACACAGAGAATATAAATAGAGGGGAAGAAATTAAAGAGAAGAAGGGAGAACAATAAATTATGACAGACTGTCTACTGTATATATCCTAAATGTTGAAAAGCGCCTTACAAACAGCATTATGATAATTACAATATCTTTGTATTCAATGATATACAGAAATGTACAAAATTTACCCAAAATATAATACCAAGTACATGTATCCACATACAGTAAGTTCATTTTGAATGAGGCATGCCATTTATTCTCAAATTCTCTTATTTTAGTTTGGACTCTGAAAAGAACGATTACCATAAGTGGTAAACCATAATCCAAGATTGCAATTCAATGATTCGGCAGCAATGTTTCTTAAGCTTTTAGATTCTGGAGTAAGTGGTTTTGAGAGAACAAACCACACACATGCAATATGATCGCTGAATGTAATGAGTTCAAAGCCAATATTAAGTTTAATGAGACAAACCCAGTTGACAAGTATCCCATTACCTACATAAAAACTGTCATGTATAATGCAATGGTCACAAGTGATGGTTGTGGCACATGCCTGCAACGTAGCCCTTATTGCATGCAGGTTGCTTGTGGCCGTTGTGAGCCAATTCTTGCGATTCCTATGTTTCTATAATAGAGGTATTGCAAAAACGCCTGCATTTGTACCTGCTCTTTGCGTGTCTGAAAAAAAAAGTGTATGTGACGGTTCTCGTATCAATACCCCCTAGACAATTACCACCTCCCCCCCCCCCCCCCCCGCACAAAAATCTACCCCTACTCTACTAACTCTTTTTGTGGGGGTAGTTGTCCTGGATGTAACTGTCCAAGGGGTAGTTAGCCTGATGCGATGTGCGACGTAGAATATTTCTATGAAATTGGTAATAGAGAGTTGCATGTTGCACTGACGATTTTTTGTAACCACTGCATTAGTAGGGTTGGGCAAATAATAATTTTTTTCTGAGAAGTTATTTCAAACAAGTTGTTTCTATAGTCAAATTCGATGTAGAATCCAAAAATGACAATTATTTTTGTGTACGATGATTTCTGCAACGCTAAAGTGCAAAAAACCAAAACGGTGTCTTTTGCCCTTTTAACACACACTTTATAGGTATAAACCAGTTTATTTTGTTTCTGTATGGGTTTTGATGGTCAAGAAACTCAAATCTGAGAAGTAAATCATGACCTAATGTACCTAGTATTTATTATAGGTGTTATTTAGTGATTTTGATATGAGGTGATTTTTGCTCGATATTGACTGAAACTAACTACCAAACTACACTTACAGTCAACTTAGGTAGGATTAATCATGTTGAAGAGGTCAGATTTGTGTTTCCTGACACCCAAAACCCACATAAAAACATAATAAAAGTGGTTTGTACATGTGAAAAGTGTGATAATTGGGTAAAATCCGCCATTTTGGTTTTTTTGCACTTTAGCGACATAAGACGTCATCGTACGCAAAAACAAATGTTATTTTTTGGTTTCTACATCAAATTTTACTATAGAAGCAAATCGTTTGAAAAAAAAAGTTGAGATTTGCCCAACCCTAGTATTAGGTTAGATGCGATTAGTCTTGTTGGGGTCTTATTCCAGTATGGCTTAATTCATGCACAAACGTCATGGCAACCACATCACAGCAGTGTCACTGTCTGGTACAGGATTTGAAAATGTGGGGGGGGGGGTGCCAAAATGTTCTGATTTTAACATGTAGCCTAGAGTCAATGGGAATTTTTCAAATTATAGGGGGTGTTCGTCCCCTGCGCCCCTGCCTGGATCCGCCACTGCGATGTGATTAGCAATATTGAGGTCCAATTATCATTCCGGTATGGCTTAATTCATGCACAAACGTTATGGCAACCACATTGGAGTATAATATGAACAAGTACTAAAGTGACAGTGATACATGGATGGGCTTCATTGTCAAACACATCAGCTCAATTGGATTGATTTTGAGCGTAATGAATTAAGTGCATCTACCTTGAATGACTTCATGCAATGCATGTGTGTTGACATACCATCACTTTATATCTTTTTGCTAAGAATCAGAAGGAAGCAAGTACTTTAGATGTTAAAGCTGTATGAACTAGCACCCGTGATAGAACCAGAAATTATATAATATCAACAACAATGTAACTCCATCCAAGGGTAAACCCAAATTTATCTCTTATATTATTTACAACAATAATTATTATACAACAGATATTTTAACATTTCTGTTATCAATAAAATAAACAGGGACTTTATTGTTTTATCTAAAAAAATCTGTCAAAAGGTACATGTATCTATTGAATCAAAATTTTTAATGGCACCGGCAGTCTTTTGAGGTAACTGTCTCCTTAGAATGTAATATTTTACATTTCAAGTCAAAAGTTGTACCCTCAAAAAATCTGAGAAGATGAGTTTTGATATATCTCATATTAATCTAGAGTTGTTTTTTGTTGTTGTCGCAATGGGGTACATTTTAAAGATTTTGATAAGACAGTCTGTGTCCAAAAAAAATGGTACAGTCGGGGAAAAAAAATAATTTAGGTGGGAAATGTTTTCAAATAATATGTGTATGGGGTGCCAAATTAAAGACAAAAGATTTTCCTTGCTTTTTATTTCTATTGTTCTGGAGTGCTGAATTCATGGTGATTATGTGCAACTTACACAAAAGCATGGAACGGCGTGCAAAAAATGGATATTCTGGATTGTAGAAAAATGTACAAATCTCAAAAACTACAACACCACATTTGATGAAAAAACTTGCAGAAAAAAGTCTGATTTTCCTGCTTTATGAAAATACCAAACAATATCAGCTTGTGATTGATCTTCATAGTACTATAAAAAAATGTTTTCCACTTTTATTTGACACAGGCTGTATAAATGGCCTACTCTATAAACCCATCATATATTACTGAACGTAAGTTGCCAGACAATATTGATCTAGGTTGAATTTAATAAGCTGTGTGTCGTTAGCATCTAGTTCATTGAACCCCAAGCTGAATCAAAGTCACACACAATCTTACAAGAACATCAAGACTCGCTCTTTGGCAAGACAGCGTTAAAGGGAATCTAGTGAAGTGAGAAAGATGAACAAAATCATTGTGAGCATTTCTATTATTTGAATTGTATTTAGGAAGAATATCATAATAAGAAGGTTTCACTGTTAATGATTGCTCTTCTATTGCCCTAATAGTCAGAATATGACCCATTATACACCCAAAACAGATGAAATGTTCGGGCTGAACAATGTGTGTAGTTACATGCATTCATTTGTGTGTGTAATGACTCTAAAGTTGAATTGGGTTAATTTCCTATCATTTTGGTGATGCCGAATCCTAACAGCAAACATTAATGCTTAGGTGAATTGTTATCAACCTTTCCCAAGCGCTTTTAGACAGTGTCTTCCACATTTCAATCTCGTGACCTGAACAATAATTTCACTTTAAATTGCCATTTGACTTGATCGTCCACTTGATAATCTTGCCAAGTCAACTCGATGTCCTTATCGTGATTGGGTTTTGACAGACATGTGTATCAATCAGATATGATTATTTTCATTTGGGACCAGCTTTTAATAACCGCGTTTACATTATGACTCGGCTAAAATTGCCGTGTCGAGCACGATTGCCGTGTCAAACCCGTGACCCGAGTCACAGTGTAAACGAGGTAATAGTCACCATATCTGAAAGACATTACTGGCATTTGATCCTGGGTTTGATTTTTGTTAGTTTGTAGGCTGATGTAGAGAGTTGACAATGAGCATTACCACTCCATAAATACTGTCCTCATGTCAAGTTACTTAACTAACCATATCGCCTTAACCCGTTGTATACTGAGAACTTTTTAGAATGCTGAATGAATCGTGATTGTCAAGCAGGCTTGCAAGAAATTCTTTTCATTAAAAGGTGAAACAAAGACAGCTTTAAATAGATCAATGACAGATAATTTTAATTATATAAGGTCTTTATATGTTAATGCAATCATAAGTGAAATAAACGCTGGACAAGAGGGATGTTTTATGTTTCTTCAGCCCACATATATGTGGGCTTAGTATACAACGGGTTAAAGTCAACATGGCAAGTTCAATTATCTTGTCAACAAAAAAAGTTATGTTGATATCTTGACAAAACAATCTCACCATGTAAAACTTTGCGAGATAAAATATTTCACCACGTCTACATGTAAAAGTGGAAAGGTACTTCAAGGCTTCCTCACTTTGAGGAGGGAGACTGATATAAGGTAATTTACTCTATATGAAACAATGTAGTTAATGCATGTCTGGCTTTCAATGGAAAATCTATTTATGTTCTGCGTATGTAGTATTGTATGCCAGTGGCATATCATGGGCACAGTCATGGACAGGGCACCATGCTGTCTCTATACAGTGCGTCCCAGAAAAAAAATGAAACCGAGATTTATTGATATTTTATCATAACTTAATGTGAATCAAAATTCATAAATGTGAATCAAAATTAATAAATGACCCGTCAATTTAAAGCTTGGACTCTCTTCTTTAATTTGATACAATCAACATGACCCACATGTCATTCATGAGTGAGTAAAAGCAATTTGAAGAGATGAAACCAAAAAGTTGTTTGGCGGGTGGTTTTCTAAAGCGTCAAGGAACGGGTTAGAAAATTTGAGTATAAAATCGTAGATATCTCGATAGTAAAGCAAGCAAGTAGACTGCAATTTTTAAAGAATACCAGACTGACCTATGTGTTCATAACCATGTTGGCAAAATGAGCTAAATGCAAAAAATTGCAATTTGAATATCATTCAATGTTACTTGAGATATGTTGATTGAGATAAGTTATGATAAAACATCGATCAATCTCAGTTTTGTTTTTTCTGGGATGCACTGTATAGTTCCATGAATTTTACCCAGGCGACAATTTTTCCGCAGTCAATCCTGAATATTAATGAAATAAATTGAATAAGCCCTGGACTAAACATGAACATTTCACTAACCTAACAAAAACATTATTGCAACCCTTTCACTATACAGTACCTTAGACAAATGAATCCTTGAGCAATTATTGCTGGAGCATAAATTGGCACATCCCAGTCTCATTCGATCCTTAAAATATGAAAGGACAAATTGCTCAGATCTGGGAGATAGCAAACCTTCTGCCACACTCAAGAAGGATTGTATTTAATTTTTTTATTTATTTATTTATTATTTTTTTAAATTTTATTTATTTATTTATTTATTTATTTATTATTTTTTATTTCTTTATTTCTTTATTTCTTTATTTATTTATTTATTTATTATTATTATTTTTGTTTGTTTTTTTTGTTTTTTTGGGGGGTGTCATGTTTTCCTCCCCACTCTTGCAGTATGGGGGGGGTGGCACACTCTACTCTAATAGCCACATGTTTTACTCAACTCTTGCAGTATGGGGGGGGGGCGGGTTGGCACACTTCTACTCTAATTTCCCATGTAGCTACACCACTGGATTTATTACTCATCAAATGAGTCTGATACTTTGTTTTTATCCCTATCCTCCAGTTGGGCTGCAAGAGGACAATCAGTTGTTGATGAAATTTGCAATTTGATTGCTCCAACAAATCAAATGTGTATATGTACACATTTAGAGGCAGATGCTCGCAATGCTTGAGGGAGAGAAAGAGAGAGAGAGACAGAGAGAGACAGAGAGAGAGAGAGAGACAGAGAGAGACAGAGAGAGAGAGAGAGAGTAAGAGAGATAGAGAGAGGGAGAGATAGAGAGAGGGAGAGAGAGAGAGAGAGAGAGAGATAGAGAGAGAGAGAGATAGAGAGATAGATAGAGATAGAGATAGAGATAGAGATCCTGAACATTTTGTGTTGCCCCATATATGCACATCTGTGCAAGTCCATGTGACTCAAAGTTAAATTATTTTCACTTCTTATCATTTTTGCGATTCAAAAACCTCACAGCTCAAAATAATGCTTAGGTGAATTGTTATCAACCTTTCCAAATCACTTTTAGACAATGTCTACCACTTTTCAATGCCATGACCAGAACAATAGTTTCACTTTAACCAAAGCACCACTGCTATTCTTTGAATAGCAGTGAAACCAATGGAAGTATAATCAATGCTTTGTTTATTAACTTTAGAAGGAAATGAGGGCTTAAGAAAAATTGCTTGATTCAGCTCCAATGTTTCAACGTCATATTAACAGTTGTTGAAAATGAAAGCACCAGAAAGTATTGAAGGGCATGCATGTTATCTACCTTAGATCTGAATATACTCAATATTTGTTTATATTTTATTTTTGAAAAGGAAAAGGACATGGTGTGTGGGAATAAATATTACTAATATATAGTATTGACAACTAAGAATAAAACACACACATGGTGGGGGGGGGGGGGGGGGGGGGGGGGGATTAAAAAAAGGACATGCCATACCTTTTGCTAACAGAAAATTCTCTATAGATTTTTTGCAAATTCTCAATTTAATACAATTTGACTTCCATAAAGTTCTCATGAACTTTTTTTTTAAAATTACATGATATACAACTCAAAATGTTTTTTCCCCTCAATTTGCAATTCAGAGCCCAGGTTGCTTTAATTTCAGATTTGATTTTAGTGGCGGATCCAGGCGGGGGCGCAGGGGACGCGCGCCCCCCTATAATTTGAAAACCACTCATTGACCGTACATGTTAAAATCCAAAAATTTTGGTGGCGCCCCCCCCCCCCCCCCCCCCTATCCTGAAATCCTGGATCCACCAATGGACTTCCCCCTTTAAAGTAAACAGCCCCTGATGAAAATGATGAGATGGGCTATCAAATGATCATACTAGTTTATATTCATGAATAGTCACATGGCTCTCTTGGGAAATTGAACAAGCGTCCATGATTCCATGTTCATCAGTGTCCGCCTATCTAGCGATGCATGCATGAAAAATGAGACACATAATGTAATCTGCTACAATGGTTATCTCCTCCATCGAAACAAATCAAAAGCAGTGCCATGATGTGAAGTTCAAATATGTCTTTATGGATTATATGGTCTCTTTGCTCAGGGTAATTTGTATGAAAAATGAGAGACCAGACCTAATGTAATCTGCTATTATGACTATCTTCTTCATCAAAACAAAGCAAAAAGCAGTGTCATAAAAATAAGCTAATATGTGCTGTTCAAATTGTGTCTTTATGAAGTTATTTTATCAGTTTTATCAATGGGTTTGATAAAGATGCATATAAAATGAGAGACCTAATGTAATATGCTACAGTGGTTATCTCCACCATTAAAACTAAATAAAAGCAATGCCATGAAAATAAGTGCAGTCAAAATATTGTCTTTATGAATTATATGGTCTTTATACAGAGGGTCATTTGACCTTATGTGCATGTAATCTGCTACATTGATTATCTTCTTTATCAAACCAAAGCAAAAAACAGTGTCATAACAATAAACTAATATGTGCTGTCTAAATTGTGTCTTTATGAATTATGTGGTCTTTTATACACAGGGTCATTTAATCACTTCTATTAATGAGTTTAATAGGTATGCATATACGATGAGAGACCTACATGTAATATAATCTGCTGCAACGATTAACGCCTTTATCAAATCAAAAAGTAGGGTCAGAAAAACAAGCTGTAACATGTGCAGTCAAAATGTTGTCTTTTAACCCTTAGGGTGCCACAGACACGTTTTCGTGCAATTGTACTTATTATCTATACAATCGTAATAATTCATTTTCTCTTTAATGCTTATTTGCAAAAGAGCATAGTAAATTGTATTGTGTCTATAGATTGATTTCCAGTCATTTACACCAAGCAAGACTATTTCATACTATTTTAAAAGATTTAAAAAGAAAGTCTACTTATTTTGTTAAAAATTAACATGGCACGTTAAGAGTTAAGAGCATAAAATGCTCTGTCGCACACATATCAATTGAAAACTTCTGTTTCCATTGAATGCAAGAATACTGCATTTCAATATCTTCTTTATCAAATAAAACAAAAGCAGTATCATGAAGCAGGTTGTTAAACAAGTCCAATAAAAATGTTGTCTTTATTGATATAAAGTCCTTGGCAGCTGTGATATCCCTTAAAAACACCTGTTGAAATAAAGATTGTTTTCTTCATCAGATAAAATAATGAAAATGATTGAATTTGATAAATATAAGTAAACTCAAATAATATGCCTTCAAATAAGGGGCTCGGGTGATGATATTGGTAAAATTATCATGTTATGGAGGGCCTTATTTGGAGAATAGTTAATAAGAATTGAAATGGCTACCCCTGGTAAAAGAAATGATATTATTATTATTGTCTATTTTTTCATTTTAGTCTGAACTTTCTTTGATGAGACATCGTCATTGCATAAAATAGATGGGAAAATCACATCCTTCTTGAATGATTTCTTTGAAATTCATGAAGTAGAAAAATATCCTAGTAAAGTCAGAATCAAAGAACATTGTGGCATTATGAGGCTTAAATCCATGACCTAAATATGTCATACCCAGTGTTTGAAACACTCAAGTAGCCACTTTTAAATGTGTCTGATTGTGCTACTTTCAAATGTCTACATTAGCCTATTTTCTCGCTTCTGAAAGCAAAGCAAATTGAATTATATCACTTATTAACCTACATTGAAATTCAAGATCCTAACCTTGAGTAGATCGCAACGTCTTTATATCGCTTTCTCAATGCTAGAAGACTGTTAACTCTAATGTCCTTTTACCACTCAACAAACTTATTATATCAAATCTTGACTGTTAAAAAAAAAGCCCTGAGCTATTTGTAACACATTTTGTATTATATATTTTTAATAGAGAAAAGGGATGACATATGTCGGCATTTTATTAAGCATGAGCTGTAGTCTGTAGATTAATTGCAAAATATTTTTGGCAGTCCAATACACCTAAGTGTAGTCTAACGCTTTGAAAGCTATTCTTCTGTGGTTAACTTGAGTTGACGTGAGCTAATGAATGCTGTATTTTATTGGAATTTGTAATGAAAAGCGTATTATACTTTTGTATATTGTTTCTAGTAGAGCACAAACAAAAAGAATTATTTTCAATAATCAATTACTGTGGAAGAATCTTTCATCTAATGTTATTTTTCACTGTTTTCTTGCTACATGATTATCACTTATATATGACTTTTCAAGTCATCTTTATTGTGAGGTTCATGTACATGTCATGGACTTACTTAAAAATATGAAATAGTGATTAAAGGCACTATACTATAGTAATTAAAGATGTTCTCCATATACTATATTTGTGATTCATATGATTATATAAACATTGTGTCATTATACAGTGCATCCCAGAAAAAAGTATACCCAACTATGAGGGCCTCATATAAGGAATTTATAAATCTTGTGACCATATTTTTTATCTCATGTTAAAGAGTAACTCATACTGAAAGAAAAAAAAGTTTACTTCCGAAAAACTTGGTACAAAGCACTTTCGACAGATTTTTTTTCAAAGATCAAGTACTCAGCCATTCGAGAGAGCATTGACATAAATTTGGTATCATTGAACAGAACATGAGTTACTTTTTAACATAAAATGGAAAATAAGGTAACATGATTTATGAATTTCTTACACGAGACCCTCAAAGTTGGGTATACTTTTTTCTGGGACGCACTGTGTATAATTGAGGTAATATGAAAGGAATCAAATGTTCATATTTGAAATAAGACAGCTTAAAACTGATGAACTTTTTTTATGACTCCCTCTGTAGTTTAATTTATCATTAATCATCCCATATTTCCATTACTACAGGTTCTAAAGATGTAACTTGAGAGTCAGAGAAAAATCATTACCATGGAAACGGGTGAAAGCTCCACCCATCTATCCGTCAGCTGCACATCTACCGTTGACTCCACTGCCTCGACCAACTCATCCTTTGATGACGCCCAACAGGAAGACAACCATGAGGTACATGTATGTGTCTATGTATTCAGATTATTTTGTTTTCATTACCATTCCTTGGATAGGACGTTAAATAGAAGTTTTATGTAAAGGAAAGTTATGTACTATTCACATGAACCCAAACTCTCTTTGTAAAAGACTGGAAGATGATATTTTTTAATATAAAACATAATTAAAACATTATGTACTTGATGAATCTATACATGAACCATCTTTTGCATAATGATGATTTTAAAACATATTTTATTTCCACTACATGAACTGGGATTTGCTTTAAAAATTTAAGAGATACAGTTGTGTGTACCAATACCCATGTACCTGTTTCTTTTTTAAAAAAAAAACCCTTTTTGAAATGTTTATCCCAACTTTTTTTGGGCCGATTTCATTTCATCTAACCTCATTTCATCTAACCTCATTAGGTCAAGGGTGAAAGGTTGTTACTCCAGCAGAGGTCATCTGAAAGTAATAACGACCCAGGGGAGATGATGACGAGGCCCTCTGTTGGGCTACGAGAGACAAGGATCATCATCAGCCAAGATGATAGTGTTACCATTGACGACGGTCACATGGAGGATGAGGATGAGGATAAGGAAGAAGGAAAGAGGTCTGAGTCACTGCATAAGCTCCATCAACAACATGCATTAGACTCATGGGATCAAGAAGGTAATATATTTACCTGTATTTATTATTTAAAGAATAGTTATAAACAATGATATACTTCAATTATGTTAATTGGTGTATTTCATATTCTTTGAAATTGTTTCAGTAGAAAAAAAAACTATAGGATTTCCCAATCAAATTGGAAAATCGACATTCAATTTGATAATTAGGTCATTCAAATTAGGATTATCGGCACTCAATAGAATTTCAGGAGTGCAAATTCCTTTTTCAAGCAATCAAATGTGTGTTTTTGGTCATTCAAATTTGAAAAGTTGCACTTTGTTGGTAAAACGGTCGATCAAATTGGCAAAGATGTGATATCATTGTGCAATACCACCATGATTAGCATACAAATTTTAGCTGGGCATTCAATTTACAATAATTAGCATTCAAATTCTAACATTACTCTATAGCTGCAAGCATTAAAAAAAAATGTTTACTTATACATTTAAAATATCATTTTCAAATATGAATTTTTGGCAACTCATTGGGGGTTTTGATCTGTTGGGTCACATACAATGAACCTCAATCACTGTACAGCAAATCTCTTTTTTTTTCTTTAGGTGACTCTGCAAGTTCTAGCAGTCGTTCCTCTTCGACCACCAGGATATCACCACGCCTCTCTCCATCTCCCTCACACCGGTCCCATCATCATCAAGTAAGGCATACCGGTATCTCATCAGCGCCCCCTAACATCAATAGTAAGTATCTCATCATACCGTTCAGGGGCTGCGGAGCATTTTTTGAAAGTGGATGGGCTGAGTTGAAAGTGGGGGGCTGAACCGGCTAATTATCACAAATCTATGGAAATTTTTGCGGTTTTGTATATGTTTGCTGATAAAAAGTTGGGGGTTGGGGGTTGCATCCCTTTTAGCCCCCGCGGTCCCTGCCTTTGATCATGGTTTATATATGTTTGCACTGTCTTTTTTCTTGTTTTTTTTGTCAAGAAGTAACTATCTTTAATTGTGAACCGAAAAGTATCATGATTTCAATATCATCATTACCATACTACAAATGTGCCTGCATTCAGGGCCTTGCACATCCATAGTTGAGCTGAGTCTGTTTTGATTGATCTATTGTGAGTGATCCCACCCTTATATTAAATCACAGAATTGAAAGCAGGACAACAACGAATTACCTAAATATATTCGTTCTATTTAAGGCAAAAACTTACTTACTGTAATTGTCATTATGCTGTAAAATGAAATGATATTGAGACATGAAGCAAATGGCAGAGAACCAATACACTTGTAGAGACAGCTCATCAATGATTGCATTGCTGTCTGTGAACAGATTGTTTTCTTGATCATGATGATAATTGCTTTTGAAAAAGAAACAATATTTTTATTGTTAATGTCATTTTGTGCAGGGGCCGGGGAGCGATTTTGAAAGTGAAGGGGCTGAACCAAAGTGGGGGGGGGGGGGGGGGGGGCTGAACAGGCTAAAAATCACAAATGTATGGTCATTTTTGCATTTTGTACCGTCTGGCTGAAAAAAGTGGGGGGGGCTGCAGCCCCCCCCAGCCCCCCCGGCTCCGCGGCCCCTGTTGTGTGCCACAACATTTGGCTAAAAGGGATGTACATGTATATTGTAAGTTTATATATCTCGTGAGATAGATATTTGATATTTTTTTTAAATATTTTCAATTTCATTCATATTCCAGGTTCCATATCTCTAATGTGCTTGGGGAGCTCAGTGATGAAGGTCAAACGTCAAGGTCGTACATCGTCCAAGATGCTTTATCTGGACAGTACCAGGTCTTACATCAGATGGAAGCCATCCAAGAAAGGACATAAAGCTATTGGTAAAACACTTTGAATACATGCCTAGGATATTCCTAAGATACTCCCAAGTTACTCCTAAGACACTCCTAAGATAATCCTTAAACATTCCTAAGACACTCTTAACCCTAATCAGGCCGGGGGGGGGGGGGGGGGGGGGGTTGAATCAACTCCCCCCTCGACATTTTACGCGACCATACCGCCGCGCGAAATTTTTTGACCGTGCTGCTAAATGACTTTTTACTTTCAAGTCTTGCGCATCTTTTGAAACCATTTTCGCGAAAATCTAGCATACGGTGACGACGCTGCACGATTTTCAAAAATTTCCGTCAGACCGAAAACCGCTCAAAAACGTGATTTTGTGTACAAAGTCAATGCAAATAGAGTTTTCTCACTTCATTCATAAACATATGATTATTTTCACTCTCAGTGGCCAAAATCAATTTATTTTAGCATAATTATGCTTCAAAAAGATTCTGCAATCAATTTTGACCAAAAAACAAAGAAAAACAAAAGGTTGAAAAACAAAGAAATACATAAGAAATTCGTAAAACAATAAAATACATAAGAAAATGATTTTGATACCAAATTTTTTTTCAAGTACAATTGTTAGGAATGCTACAAAGAATATATAGACCAAATTTTAGCATTCTAGGAGCTTCATTTAGTAAATTAGAGCAAAAAGTATGAATTATGCATAAATTAGCATAATTAATTAATATAAAATAAAATAACATTGTTTCAGGAAAATTAACGATACTAACTTGTAGATTACATCGCACACTACCATTGTGCAAAATTTTGCGGCGCTCGCGCGATCGGCGGCCGAGATCTCAGGGGGGGGTTGATTCAACCCCCCCCCCCCCCCCCCCCCCGGCCAAAGGACAGCCAAAAAAGCCCGGCCTGATTAGGGTTAAGATACATGTACTCCTAATACAATCCTACATGTAGATACTTCTAAGAGACCCTAAAAAGACTCCTTATACAATCCTAGACACTCCTAAGAGAGACCTAAGATACTTCTAAGATACTCCTAATATACTCCAGATGTTACAACAATAGGTGCCAGGCGCAATTCAAGGGGGTGGGGAGTGCCTACCCCCCCCCCCTCCCCCTCCAAGAAAGGAAATGAAGCAATCGGTAAGACATGGGGGATTTCCAGTTTGGTGTTATACTTGTGGTGTTGGGCCAATTTTGACATCGGCACAGCCTCAAAATTATTAAAGAAAAAAACAAACAAACAAACAAACAAAGGTCTCACTTGATGATGAGCTGTCAGTAATGTGATTTGGACCAAATTATTAATATTCGGATTAGGTGTTGGAGCTTTCTAAATTGTGCTTCCAACACTAGCACCAACACCGACACCGGTCTTGAAATCACCCACTGGGTCAAATGCTAACCTCAAATATATCCTCATAGTTTTCATAGAGTTGCGTAAATAGTGATTTTCGCAACAGAGGGAAACGTAATATTTTGAGAAAAACATATTTTCTAGTACATTTTTATTCAATTGCTATTTTCTTCCCCTGTCATACTGATTCCTATGTGGTTGTTTTTTTTAGTAGAAATGCCCTTTATTTAGCTTATCATAATCATTCATTGGATACAGTTAACATCAAGAACGTGCGTGAGATCCGTGAGGGGGCTTGTACAGATACCTTCAAGAAACACCTAGCCAGCGCTGCAGGTCATAAACCTAGTCATTGCTTCTCTGTTATCCATGGGACCAGCTGGGAGTCACTGGATATCGTAGCAGGTTCCGTGGATGAGGCTCAGGCCTGGATCCAGGGGCTAAGACATCTCATGGAACAGGCCCAGGAGGAGACAGCACAGAGTGATCAGCTCAGAGACTCATATCCTTTCAATTGCTGACTTTCATGGTGGTTTCATTTTGGGGAGTTACTTGCCGCAATTTTTTTTATCCAATCCCAAATTTCTTCCAACTTTTCTGAATTGTGAAAATATCTGTATGTGAAAATACTGCTTTATGCAGTTGAGACTTTTGAAGAGTTGCCGAATGATGCATTTGTATTGTACTTGTATGTAATCATATTTTACCATATACAATAAATATATTTCTTTCTAGGCCTATAGGATATCTATTGCCCTAAAGTTTTATTAAATATATCAAAAGTTGTTCCTTGACTTTTTCAAACATGGTTGAAATCTGTATTTGAGGCAGCTGATAAGAGTGGGGATGGGCTACTCAGTATGGATGAAGTATTGAAACTACTTCACAAACTCAATGTCAATCTCAGCAAAAGAAAAGTCAAACAGCTTTTTAGGGTAAGTTTTCTCCAGTCACACTGTCTTTCCTGATCTTTATCTCTCTGCCTCACCTCTCTATCTTTCTATCTCTCTATCTCTTTGTCCCTCATCTGTTGGTTTCTCATCGCATCTCTCTCTATCTCTCTTCCTCACCTCACTATCTCTCTATCCCTTTGTCCCTCATCTGTTGGTTTCTCATCACATCTCTCTCTCTCTATCTCTCTTCCTCACCTCTCTATCTCTCTATCCCTCTATCCCTTTGTCCCTCATCTGTTGGTTTCTCACTTCATCTCTCTATCTCTCTCTCTCTCTATCTCTCTTCCTCACCTCTCTATCTTTCTATCTCTCTATCTCTTTGTCCCTCATCTTTTGGTTTCTCAATACATCTCTCTCTATCTCTCTTTACCAGTCTCTTGTCTCCCTTTTGTCTTTCATTCCCCTCCATCTTTCTTTCTGATATGTGGAATATCTCAAAGTTACAATAAAAATGTTACTTTGGACATTTATGATGCTAAGAGGCAACTTTTAAAAAAAATCAAGCCGATAATTATAAAACTCATAAAATGATATATTCTGCTTTTGCACCCTAAACGATTCATGTTGATTAGAATGCTTTTATGCATTTCTTTGTTACTCGTATCACTACAGAACAAAATTATACCAGACAAGTTTATCTCATATCAAAGGAGATCTTTAAAGTCTGTGCTATTCAGACTAACATAAAACACATGTTTTCTATGTGTTAGTAATTAATTGTTATTGTTTTTATATTTATTGCTGTCATTTGTAATAAAAATATACAAAATAAATGACGCCGAAATGAATATTTTAATTTTTGTATATCCCTCTCCAGGAAGCAGACACCAACATAGACGAGCACCTTGGCAAGCTGGACTTTGATGAGTTTGTCCACTTCTACAAGACCTTGTCGATGCGCCCTGAGCTCTATGCGCTCCTCAGGGAATACAGCTGTGGCAAGGAACACATGACTTTGGAAGATGTGGAAGTTTTCTTGAGAAACGAGCAGGATATTGGCAGAGTTAATGAGCAGGTATGCTGCAGACTCATTGAGAAGTATGAACCAGTGCCAGAGAATATCTGCAATGGAAGGTTGGGGATTGATGGTAAGTCTGAACATATTTTAAACAAACTTGATAAATTTAACCATTCTCAAACTGCCTTTAAACACAATTCAGCTTACTCCACATACCATCCGTAATCGCCCTTCAACTTACTCCTCAGACCATTCATTACCGCCCTCCATGGATTTGTTCAAACCATTCTTTTGTGTTCTCCTCAAGCTGTCTGGACCCACGTTTCTGTGTTTTAATGTGTCATAGTTAAAACCTTGTAAATAGTGTCTTTACTTGCAAACAAAACTAAAGGAAACTCCCATACCCCCCAACATTCCAAATATTTATCCAATTATAGTCTAATGTATTACTAATATAGGCCTACAAATAAGGCACTATTTCTTTATCATTTTACATGGGGAAGTTTTGTACAATAGAAAAATTAAATGCATGCCCCACATGATTTCAGTTGACCAATCAGGCTGATTATATTTTTCAACCTGTCTTTAAACTGAAATGTATGATACTATTTCAATCATTGTATCAAGACTAAAGCTTGAGAAGACCAAAGCTTGAGAAGACTAAAGCTTGAGAAGACTAAAGCTTGAGAAGACCAAAGCTTGTGAAGACCAAAGCTTGAGAAGACTAAAGCTTGAGAAGATAAGAAGAGATGAGTAACTTGCCGCAATTTTTTTTAATCCAATCCCAAATTTCTTCCACACTTTCTGAATTGTGAAAATATCTGTATGTGAAAATACTGCTTTATGCAGTGAGACTTTTGAAGAGTTGCCGAATGATGCATTTGTATTGTACTTGTATGTAATCATATTTTACCATATACAATAAATATTTGCTTTCTAGGCCTATAGGATATCTATTGCCCTAAAGTTTTATTAAATATATCAAAAGTTGTTCCTTGACTTTTTCAAACATGGTTGAAATCTGTATTTGAGGCAGCTGATAAGAGTGGGGATGGGCTACTCAGTACTGGATGAAGTATTGAAACTATTCACAAACTCAATGTGCAATCTCAGCAAAAGAAAAAGTCAAAACAGCTTTTAGGGTAAGTTTTCTCCAGTCACACTGTCTTTCCTGATCTTTATCTCTCTGCCTCACCTCTCTATCTTTCTATCTCTCTATCTCTTTGTCCCCTCATCTGTTGGTTCTCATCGCATCTCTCTCGTCTATCTCTTCCTCACCTCACTATCTCTCTATCCCTTTGTCCCTCATCTTGTTGGTTTCTCTCATCACATCTCTCTCTCTCTATCTCTCTTCCTCACCTCTCTATCTCTCTATCCTCTATCCTTTGTCCTCATTCTGTTGTTTCTCACTTCACTCTCTATCTCTCTCTCTCTATCTCTCTCCTCACCTCTCTATCTTTCTATCTCTCTATCTCTTGTCCCTCATCTTTTGGTTCTCAATACATCTCTCTATCTCTCTTACCAGTCTCTTGTCTCCCTTTTGTCTTTCATCCCTCCATCTTTCTTCTGATATGTGGATATCTCAAAGTTACATAAAAATGTTACTTTGGACATTTATGATGCTAAGAAGGCAACTTTAAAAAAAATCAAGCCGATAATTATAAAACTCATAAAATGATATATTCTGCTTTTGCACCCTAAACGATTCATGTTGATTAGAATGCTTTTATGCATTTCTTTGTTACTCGTATCACTACAGAAACAATTATACCAGACAAGTTTATCTCATATCAAAGGAGATCTTTAAAGTCTGTGCTATTCAGACTAACATAAAACACATGTTTCTATGTGTTAGTAATTTAATTGTTATTGTTTTTATATTTATTGCTGTCATTTGTATAAAAATATACAAAATAAATGACGCCGAAATGAATATTTTAATTTTTGTATATCCGTCTCCAGGAAAGCAGACACCAACATAGACGAGCACCTTGGCAAGCTGGACTTTGATGAGTTTGTCACTTCTACAAGACCTTGTCGATGCGCCCTGAGCCTATGCGCTCCTCAGGGAATACAGCTGTGGCAAGGAAGACACATGACTTTGGAAGATGTGGAAGTTTTCTTGAGAAACGAGCAGGATATTGGCAGAGTTAATGAGCAGGTATGCTGCAGACTCATTGAGAAGTATGAACGCAGTGCCAGAGAATATCTGCAATGGAAAGGTTGGGGATTGAGGTAAGTCTGAAACATATTTAAACAAACTTGATAAATTTAACCATTCTCAAAACTGCCTTTAAACACAATTCAGCTTACTCCACATACCATCCGTAATCGCCTTCAACTTACTCCTCAGACCATTCATTACCGCCCTCCATGGATTTGTTCAAACCATTCTTTTGTGTTCTCCTCAAGCCTGTCTGACCCACGTTTCTGTGTTTTAATGTGTCATAGTTAAAAACCTTGTAAATAGTGTCTTTACTTGCAAAGCAAAACTAAAGGAAACTCCCATACCCCCCAACATTCCAAATATTTATCCAATTATAGTCTAATGTATTACTAATTATGGCCTACAAATAAGGCACTATTTCTTTATCATTTACATGGGGAAGTTTTGTACAATAGAAAAATTAAATGCATGCCCCACATGATTTCAGTTGACCAATCAGGCTGATTATATTTTTCAACCTGTCTTTAAACTGAAATGTATGATACTATTTCAATCATTGTATCAAGACTAAAGCTGAGAAGACCAAAGCTTGAGAAGACTAAAGCTTGAGAAGACTAAAGCTTGAGAAGACCAAAGCTTGTGAAGGACCAAAGCTTGAGAAGACTAAAGCTTGAGAAGACTAAAGCTTGAGAAGACTAAAGCTTGAGAAGACTAAATTGTGAAGACCAAAGCTTGAGAAGACTAAAGCTTGTGAAGACAAAAGCTTGAGAAGACCAAAGCTTGAGAAGACTAAAGCTTGAGAAGACTAAGCTGAGAAGACCAAAAGCTTGAGAAGACTAAAGCTTGAGAAGACCAAAGCTTGAGAAGACTAAAGCTTGAGAAGACTAAAGCTTGAGAAGACCAAAGCTTGAGAAGACTAAGCTTGTGAAACCAAAGCTTGAGAAGACCAAAGCTTGAGAAGACTAAAGCTTGAGAAAGCTAAAGCTTGAGAAGACTAAAGCTTGAGAAGACTAAAGCTTGAGAAAGACTAAAGCTTGAAGAAGACTAAAGCTGAGAAGACTAAAGCTTGGAGAAGTCTAAAGCTTCAGTGCAGGGCTCTATTAGAGACCACAGAGAGATACATACATAATCTAATAGAATTAGATTAAATTAAAATGGTGTGCCTCTTTAACGTTTGCAAGCATGATGAAGATATATTATGATTACCAAACAGTAACATACTCCACGAATTGCATGCAAAAGCTATTAAGCAGTGGCAATGAGGGGTATAATGTGTCATTATAATGTCTGCAACATATTAGTAATAAATGTACAAATCATGTAAAATAGAAGTGACATACATTATTGTTTTAAATAATCTGCTCAAGTCATTATGTTTATATAACTTCCAAGCTTATGTGGTCACAAATAAAAGACAGATATCTTGTTACTTTTATAAGTCTTCTTAAATAGTGTAAATTTGCATTACAGCAAATGCTGACCTGGGCCACATTTATAGAAAAAAATGGTTAATTTGCACAATTTAAAACATATTAGAGTTACGTACCATGTGTACCATGTATACGTCGATTGTTTAGAGAATAGACTGCTCTTTTGTGTGTATGCATTAAAGATATTAAATTAGATTAATTATCTTCATAATTGGATTAAGGTATGAAAAGCTGTGAAGACGTAAAGGTCATGGACTATTAAAATCATCAAATTAATAATAAATAGTGCATACTCTACAATGCAAACATACTAGATTATGTGGCACGACAAATACTAAATTATCCCGAGGGCACATCTTATTCCAAGGAGAAGGCCAGTAGCCGAGTTTGAAACAATGTTGCACGCGGGATAATTAAGTTATTTGAGTTCACAGTAGTCAGTAAAGTTGCATTAATAGAGTCATGCACTATTTATTATAGTAAATAGACCCCTAGAATCTTTACCTTGGCCTAAATCTGGTTATCTTGCCAATTTTGCCAATTTTTTGGTGCAATTAACTATTGTGACTAATTGTTATCTCTCCGCGTATCTACTTGTTGTTGCGCACATTTATACTGTTATACGCGCTAGCGCAACAAGGCCAGTCGATTTTACATTCATTTTAAACACAGGTAAAACCGTCATAACAAAAAAAACGTTCAATAACAAAA
>CALNVZ010003431.1:20918357-20939609 GCA_940671915.1 Paracentrotus lividus | reverse complement strand
CCGTTCAATATAACAAAAACGTGAATGACACGTGACATCATTTCAACCAATCACAACTCTTAAAATACTACCACTATTTACTATTTCAAACTGTCACATGCATGATTAAGTTTATTAAAAATTATTGGCTATATATACTTGAAAATTATTATGCTGAGGCATGGCAGATTATAATATGCCAGTAATTACAGCTACAGTGCATTTTAGCTACATGCACATTGTTTAATTACCACTTTATAATTTACATTACTTTTTCTTTTTAAACCTTGTTATGCAGCTTATTTCTGAGAAGAAATACAAACTGTATTGTAGTGTAAATCACCCAAATGACTTATTGCATGAATTATATAGTTTTGGTACCTGTATTTTATTTATTTATTTTTTATTTTTTATTTTTTTTACTATTGTAAAGCTTGAAAACATAACAAAATTTGTACACCCCTCTCACTTGTCTTCTCTTTATCTTTCACTCTTTCCCTCTTTCCCTCTCACTTTTCTCTCCCTTTTTCTTTCATTCTTTCTCTGTCATTATCTCCCTTTCTCCCCCTCCCTTTCTCTTTCATTCTGTCTGTCTGTCTGTCTTTCTCTCTCTCTCTCTCTCTCTCTCTCTCTCTCTCTATCTCCCTTTCTTTCTCGTCACCCCTCTTTCTCTTTCTCTCTCTCTCTCTCTCCATTTCTTTATTTACCTTTCTCTCTTTCTCTCACTCTCTCCCTATCTCTTTCTCTCGATCCGTCTCACTCACAGGACTAATGAGATACCTCTTGAGTGAGGAGGGTGACCTCTTCAACCTGGGTCACCGAGGGGTCAATCAGGACATGACCCAGCCCCTATCACACTACTATATTGCTTCTTCACACAACACGTACCTTCTTGGTGACCAGTTGATGTCGCAATCTAGCGTGGATGTCTATGGGCTTGTCTTGCAGGCAGGTTGCAGATGTGTGGAATGTAAGCGACAATTCTGTATCTAATAAAATAGATGAAATAACTAGCGAAATGAACCAATGATGGTCACACCGATGTGTTGGCTCAGTGGATAGAGCGTCCGCCTCATAATCGGGAGGTTGTGGGTTCGATCCCCGGCCGCGTCATACCAAAGACGCTAAAAATGGTAGTTGTTGCTTCCCTGTTTGGCGTTCAACAAGAGGGGGATGGAGCAACGTCCATCTGGCGCTGCTCAGCGGCTGCCAAGCCCACAGGACAAGGGCAAAAAGAATATCCGATTCGGACAATAAAATTTAGAGCATAATTACTTCTTCTTTCAATACATACAGGTCATGTTTACACTTGGCACCCCAAGTTTTGCCATTTTCTAAAGAGAGTGTAAACCGCATGTGTCTTTCCTATGACAGAGTCAATTGATTGTGTACATTATAAACAATATGAGGGGACAAGCAAAAAGATGGACAACAGGCATGAGGGAAACATTGGTCTGTAATCTTTGAATTAACTATGCAAAGAAATATATTAAATCATTATTTTTGCATAAAATTGGCAATTTTTCAATGCATTTCATGATCTTCATGAACAAAGAGTCATTCAATATCTATCTTTATATTTTGTAAAGGTTGAAGAAGTGAAGTAAAATATGAATGGCACCAATTTTAAGGATTAAAAAAAAGATCAATGGTTTCACATCTTTGGTACATTGCTATCTTACATAGATGTGAAACTGTTACATGGAAAGTTTAATAAATGATGGATCAAACACAACTTTTTACAGAATATTTCTCTCAATTTTGCTAATTTCCGAAGAATTACATGTACTCACTTTATATCATAGTCATTTGTCATAATTACTTTTGTATAGTTCTTGATGATTATATTTCTAATTGGTTATAACTTATGTATTTTTTACAAGCCACAGAATTTATTGTTCTTTCATCACAATGCATGTTGAGACAGAATTCAAGTACAATCAGCTGATTGCAGCCCCCACCACTGTGCAATTATGTTATGAATGCAGGTTAAACAAATTATTTTCAACAATGTCTTACAAATTTTACTCGAATCCTTTCTTACCAAAAATATAACTTTTAGATGTAAATAGTTGTGTTTTTCATTGTAAACTGATCAATTCAGCAAACACACAAAAAAAGAAAATCCTTCATAGAGTTAACAACATGCAGCAAACGGCTGATTATACTAAAATTCTATCCCATCATGCTTTGCAATGCAGCAAGAAAAGTAATTGCATGCATGCTTCTCTGATAATTTTCTCCTGAATAAATATTTGCTTATAAATAAACTCTCCCTAAACTTTTCTCCAGTGGACACGTGGGACGGAAAGGATGGTGAGCCGGTCATCTATCACGGCTACACGCTCACATCCAAGATAAAGTTCCGGGACGTGAATCACCGTAGTCAACAAATACGCCTTTGTGTACAGCCCGTACCCTGTCATCCTGTCAGTAGAGAATCATTGCACTCTGGAACAGCAAGAAGAAGAATGGCTACGTACCTGCCTGGAGATACTTGGGTGGTATCCTTTAACCACTGCCTCCCCCCTGTATCCCCAAAGAAAAAAAAAGAAAAAGAACATTTATCATTTGCAGTTAACATGGGCAGCCATTTTTATGCCTCCGCCACCGAAGTGGTGCCGGAGGCATAAATGTTTCAGGTGTCGTCCGTCCGTACGTCCGCCCGTTTTTCGTTCTCAGCGATAACTTAAGAACCGTTTGAACGGATCACTTTCAAACTTGGAATCATGTATGCATAATGTAGGGACAATGATCTGATTAGACTTTGGGTCATTAGGTCAAGAGGTCAAAGGTCACGGAGGTCATTGTAAATGCATGAAAATGGCTCGTTCTCGCCATAACTTAAAAAATCGTTTTTGACGGGTTCAACTTCAAAACTTGGTAATGTGTGCCTATGGAGGGGCAATGAACCTGATTAGATTTTAGGGTCATGAGGTCAAAGGTCCACAGAGGTCATTGTATACATGAAAATAAGTTGTTCTCCGCGATAAGCTTAATGAAGAGGTTTTGCGGTTCAGCTTCAAAACTTGGCTCCATGTTGCATGTGGTAGGGACAATGAACTGATTAAGAAATTGGGTCATGAGGTCAAAGGTCAGCAGAGGTCATTGTGTACATGAAAATGGCTCTTCGTTCTTTTGCGATAACTTAAGAACCCCGTTTGAGGGATCAACTTCAAACTTGGATCATATTTACATATGGAGGGACAATGAACTTATCAGATTTTGGGGTCATTGGGTCAAAGGTCACAGAGGTCGATTGGTACATGAAAAATGGCTTGTTCCGCAATAAACTTAAAAAACCGTTTTGACGCGGATCAATTAAACTTGGGTCATATGTGCACTATGGGACGGACAATAAACTGATTAGATTTAGAGTCCATGGGTCAAAGTTAAAGGCCACAGAGGACATTTGTGGTACGTGAAAATGGCTTGTTCTTGGGCGATAACTTAAGAACAGTTTTGATGGATGAACATCAACTTGGGTCATGTGTGCATATGGTAGGGACATGAATTTATCATATTTTGAAGGTCATGAAGTCAAAGGTCAAGGGTCACAGAATTCATTGTATACATGAAAATGGCACGTTCTTGCTGTAACTTATGAACCCGTTTTAATGGATCAACTTCAACTTGGGTCATGTGGGAAGAAAGATGAACTGATTAGATTTTTGAGGTCAGGACATCAAAGGTTCACTGTTATATGTAAATGACTCGTTTGTGCAATTTCTGAAGATTTGACAGATCAACTTAAACATTTTTAATCCTTTTATTACATCAGTTAGCGACATCCTTCCTAGTTTGGATAATAATTCTGATGATACAACTTTAATAGAATTTGGGGTCAATATCTCAAAGATGTCATGGTTATAAATGGATGTAAAATACTCAACATGCGCATGCCTTTTTTTCCGATGTGGCAATACGAGGCATGCCTTCCGACCTGTGCGGCGGTCGAAGATTCATCTAGTTACATTTTTTAAAGCATGTTTGTTCAATATATCATCAATTCTAATTTTCGTAAAATTGGCCATTGTAAATAAGAGAATTATATTACTTTATTTTTACCTTTTTTGATGCACAGATTGTATATTTTAATTGCATTTTTTTCAGCAAATGCCATTTATTTATTAAAGATTTAAGGTATCATGGCACCCATTGTTTTATGATTTTGTTTTGTTTTGCCAAAAATCTTTTTATTTGAAGTTGGAACAGTGACGGGTGTTTTTTTTTTTTTGTCCAAAATCAATCAACTGTACTTTTACATCACTAAGATTAAACAATAGAAAGAACTTTCCTTGACCAACGGTGTTTGAACAGAGACCAGCTTATGAAATATCTAGCACACCTGATGGAGGTAGTCTTCCTTCTCCAGACTCGCTTCAAATATATAAAATACTCATTAAGGTGAGTGGCTCACTTGTTGTTTTTCAAACTTTTCAGCATTTCGTTCAGCATTACAAGGAAGAGGTAAAATTATGATAAATTGAAGTGCTGCATGTATATGAGAGATCCATTTCAGAGACCCCTATGTACCACAAGTGCGGATCCATGGGGGTGGTTGCGGAAGCGTGAAAATAGAAAAACTTTTTTTTTTTTTTGCTTGTCAATTCTTCGGGACCGCTTGAATCGGACCGACCTGACCTACCCCTAGATTGAAATATTGTTTGAAATTTTCAACCCCCCCCGCTCCGTTATCACGCGCACCAAGTGTGACGTGAAAAAAAAATTGACTGTACCTTTTGTTGTTCACCATAAACTTATTTCAGGTACCTTTTCGCCCCCCCCACCCCCCTCCCCCGTCAAAGTCCTCTCTTGATCCGCGCCTGTACCAACAGAATGTTCACCTGGTATCCTCAATCCTCAAATATCCTCTAATCGATAAACATTAGTGAAAGTAAATTGTGGGTAGTATATTTTACTAGCTGTGATTGGTATGGTTTGATGTCACCTGTCCTTCACATTCTGGTAGGCATGAAAAGATCCGGATGTGTATTAAAGAATCAGTGTATCTTTTCTCACCCCTCTTATTGCTTATATGTCCTCTCTCCTTCTCTAATCTGCACTGTGCCCCCCCCCCCTTCTCTCTCTCTCTCTTCTCTCTCTCTCACACTCTCACTCTCTTCCTTCCCATTCACTATTCCTCTTTCCCCATCTCCTCCCCTATATATCTCCCCTTCTCCATCTCATATATTTCTAATGTAAAATCTCTCTCTCTTCTCCCTTTCTCTCCCTCTCCATCTCTCATAATATTTTAAATGTTAAATATCTCTCTCGCCTCTCCCTCTTCACTGTCCTCCTAGGCTACAGAAAGCTTCCATTAGTCATGATCGATCTAGAGGAAGGTGAAGTCAGTGAAGAGGATAGTGTTGATGGAAGCTGGATGAAGATTTCAAGGTAATATGCCATTTAATGTGCTACAGTCCGTGTCAAAAAAAATGGTACATCGGAAAAAATAATTTAGTGTGAAATCTTTTCAAATAATGTGTGTTATGTGGTACCAAATTAAAGCCAAAGGATTTTTAACTTGCTTGATGCCACTTTGTTCTATATAATTTGCTTTCATAAAAAAAAAGTTAATACTCAATTTTGTGCCAACAAGGACAAATCGAAATTACGCACTTCTATTGTTGCTGCGAGCACTGAATTTATGGCCATTATGCCGAAACGTACACAAAGGCATGGGATCGGCGTGCGAAAAATGGAATTTTTCTGATTGTAGAGAAAACTGGTCATATCTCAAAAATTACAGCACCAATAGGATTGAAAAAAATGCACAAGAAAGTCTGATTTTATTTATGAAAAAACCAAACATACCAAGGTTGTCATTAATCTTCATACAATAAAAAAATGTTTTCCACTTGTACCATTTTTTATTTGACAACAGATGTATAATGTATGTAGCATTGCACGCTCCCATCAAAACTTTTGATAAAATCCCCAAAATTCTAAGTCCTACTTTACATCTTCTGATCAGCAATGGGAATTGCAAAATAAAGGGAAGTTGGCTATAAACTTTTCATGGAAACTGTCGATTAAGTAAATCTAGAAGCCAACCATACTCATCCTAAGGTTGTTTATCTTTCTTTACTTATTAACTTTGGTTACATTCCACTCTTATCAACGGAACCTTTTGAGAAGTTATCTTTATATATGAAAAAATGTATTTTTGATATATTTTCATAACTGAAGATGATATTTAGCAGCTACGGCTTTTGTTTTGTGTTTCTCCTCAATAAAATGTAGTTTAGAAAAGACAGAGACAAGGAGTAAGTTTGAATCCATTGCCATGGCCGGCTTGCTAATTAATGAGGAAAGAAGCCAATCTCACCATCTCAACAGGGATGGCAGAGGATTCAAACACTCAAATTGATAATGTGATATCGACAGATCTATTAAAACATCAAGAATGTAGCATAATGCTATCAATTATTTCAAACACTCAAATTGATAATTTTGATATCGACAGATCTATTAAAACCATAAGAAATGTAGCAAAATGCTTATGCAAATTGATTTCAAACACTCAAATGATAATGTGGATATCGACAGATCTATTGAAAAAGGACTGGTAGCATAATGGCTAGCAATTATTAATCAAAGATAAATTAATCACATATCTCCCTGTCTTCACTCTCCCTTCCTCTTCTCCTCTTTCTCATTTCCCCTTCCTTCTACTTTCCACTCTCCCAATCAACCCTCCGTTTCCCTCTCTTTCTTTCTCTTTCACTCCATCTCCTTTTCCTCAACCTCCTCTCCTCTCCTCTTCTCTCTCCTACCTCTCTCTCTCTCTTCTCTCTCCTTCCTCCTCTCTCTCCTCTCTCTTCTCTCTCCTACTCTCTCTCTCTCTCTCTCTCTGCCTTCCTCTCTCTATCTCTCTCTCCCTATCTCTCTCTCTCTTTTCTCTTCCTCCTCCTCTCTCTCTTCTCTCTTCTCTCTCCTATCTCTCTCTTTCTTCTTTCTCTTCTCCTACTCTCTCTCCCGTCTCTCTTCTTTCTCTCTCCTACTTCTCTCTTCCTATCTCTCTCATCTCTTCTCTCCTTGTTCTCTTTCTCTCTCTTCCTCCTCTGCACTTTCTACCTTCCACCTCTCACTCCCTCTCCTTTCCCCTCCCCTCCTCCCCGCCCTCCCTCTTCATATTCCTCCATGTTCCTCCCCTGGTAGTTGGAAAAGTCAGAGACCAGGAGTAAGTTTGTATCCATTGCCATGGCTCAGCTGGCCGTTTGATGAGGAAGCAAGCCCTATCTCACCATCTCACAGGCATGGCAGAGGATTGCACATAAGGTTATGGTAATGCCAATACTAAAAAATATGGCAATTCTATTTTTGATTTGATTGATTGATTGATTGATTTCTTGCATAAATAAAAATTATGATTACAATTATAACTAGGAGATTAATTGTAATTATAACATGTACAAAAATTTTTGGTTGTATGGTACAGGTACCTGCTTCCGTGCTTAACACGTAGGCCCACAGGGAAGTAAGATTTTTTTATGTAACCATATCAGAGGATTGGCCACATAAATTATGTTGGCCAATACTCCAAAATTGTGGCTTGATTCTATATTTATTTGATTTTGATTTTAAATGTTTATTTTTATTTAAGAAGCTGTGTGGCCATTTGAAAATTGACTTGATGCAAGGTTTTTCAAATACTAGTGTATTTGTTTGATATTGGTAGGTACATTTTGGTGTTGGACTCTATGTGATGATGTTATGTAACTTGAAATTTACAGTGTTGCAAGTCCATTTATCAAATATTTTATCTGGTTTAAGAATCCTTCAACCTAACACACAAGAACATGTTAATTATGGGGTGCCATGCTTAAAATCTCTTAAAATCATAGTAACTTTAATAGAACAATGTTACTGTGGAAGTTACAATGCGATAGCAAAGTTACAATGAAGGAACTTGGTCACTTAGTGCTACCTTTTTTTTTAAAAGTTAAAAAGTCTTTGAATAATACAATAAGTCATGAGATACAGATTGGTACATTGTGTATTAAATCATATTTAAAAATGCCTGTATTGTACAATAAGTCCATGATTATGCCTTTCTTTCTCAAATTTATAGCTGGAAAGCCAGGAACTGGGCCTGAAAATAAGGTCATCGGGCAGATATTTACAAAAATGTTGAGAAGGAGTGATTTAGATTGCAAAGCTGCATAGAAGGAATAAGAGAAATCAATAGTGTAGTTATAGTATCATATTACATATTGCAAAGTAAAATTGCATATCTAGATGAATAGAGAATAACCAAAGTGTCAGTGGTAGCAAATCATAATACACGTACTGAAAATAAGAGTTTCATTGCAAAGGGACTCTAATCCCTTTTGATTGAAAAACTGAATTAATTGATTATCATAGTCTGTTCACTAAGATAGAATACCTGTCTTGCAACAAAAGCATTACGTTAACTATTCTTGAGAACGTGTAATAAAAAGGCATGCATTCAATATTTCCTTTCCAAGACATCTGCAACAAAACAGTTAAACAAATTGCTGTTTTTCTGCAAGTTTAATATGATTGGATTTTTATCCCTTTGGTAAATTGACATCTTAGAATGTTTGTGGCTGTAATCACCTGCTAAGAGTCCATTTAAAAAGGTACTTGGTACAAGACGTTTAGCTCTAAACAAAGGATATGTATCGATTGTACATATATAGATGAAATGTTAAGTTCATTCATTGTTCATCTCTTACATATGTATAACTGTGATTGTAAAGAAAAAAACCACACATACGTGTAGTGACATAATTCTTAAATTGTTTAGCCTGCCACCATCGCATTGATAGCAATATTAATGCCTAAAATATATTAGAAAAATATAAAGTAGCAAAAATTCATGCCCTATTAGGTAAATGTTCAGTGCTTTAGAATATACATGTACGTGTTAAGGATGTTATAGTTATACATGTACATGTATTATTATTATATTCATTATGAATATTTAAAAATTAGTTAAGATTACATAGGTGAAGAAAAAAGTGCGATTAATATTTTACATTTGTCTTTAAAGTGTGCATGGCTCCGGTCATTATTACTATAAATTGTCTATCTGAAACTTAATGGCCCGAAATTCACAAAGGTGGTTTCTGGCAAACCCCACGGATCGCGGATTTGTGATATATTCATGTAATAATTACGTTAAATTGATAGCGCGTACATTGAAAAAGGTCAATATGAATGCGCGATTTTGTCCATATTTGCACGAGATATACGCAGTTGCTATGGTTGTTGACATAATGAGCCCACGGTTTTTGAATTAATGAAGTCCACTGTTGAGTCAACGGTTTATTTAAATTAATTTGAATAAACAGCAGCCAAAACTCTAGCGAAACAAGCGTAAATTTAGAGGCTCTGTGCAAAATCGCGCATTCATATTGGACCTTTCTCACAGTACGCCGCCAAAATTAAGCGTATTTATTACACAAAAATCTACATAATCCACGGATCCGTGGGTTGGCAGGAAACCAACTTTGTGAATTCGGGCCAATGTATCCCAAAATTTCCCTTTTCGGCTCCAATATGAGCTACATGTACCTTCATGCTATATTAACACGGAGTAGCGGGTATGCCCTCTACATTCATTCTGTTAAACAACATTAATATCTATTAATCTTTGTCCAAACTTACTTTTGCACATATAAAAAAGATTTTAGAAGTAAGCCTAAATGTAGACGATCATGGATATGTAGACCACATAGTTCTCCTTAACTAAGACATTAGTTTTCCTGGTGTAATAAACTTAGGTGTTCATATGATCGAATAACCAAAGTCACACAGCTTTAAAAAAAAGTATCAACTAATAACAAACCATCAATTTCTCTCTCTATCCAGAATCATGAACATAAATCTGTTTGCTAAGAAACTCACCGTTTTGTGGACCAAAAATTCATGTCAAGATACCATAAAAGTATTCTAGGCAACAGGACCCTGGTACAACGTTATATAATAAGAGGACCGGCAATATTCCAAACTGAGGGCATTATCTTTTGTAGTTTGCCTTTACTAATTTCTAAGCGTCCAAAACAAACTGCTTTTTTTTTGTGTACAATTTAAAATGGGCATGCAAGTGGGTTTGGCCAAATTTTATTTCTTGAAATTTGTCCTATATTAAAAAAAAGAAAAAAAATTGATTCAATTTTGCATTCTATTATTTCTTCCCAATATTAAATTATGTAGCTTGCTTAACTTTGAAACGTGTGAAAAAACTGAAACCAAATTTCATGAAAAAATAAGAAATAATTCATCTTATGTATTTTCTTCTGATTAATTTGGTGAAAAAAAAAATATCCTCTGCTGGCAGTTGGTATTTCATGTAGATATATATTGTTACTTGTATATTAGTTTTGCACAACCACACCCCCCTTATAGTGCCTGTTCACGATCTATCTTTCTTTGTGTCTTTCTATAATTTTCATTTGTGTATCTATTGATTTGATTATTGCACGCAGAGATTAGACAGATTGAAGGCCCTTCTAGAAGCAACTTGAGGTTTGTATTGCCTGCTTGTTTCTTTTCATTGCACATCTCACCTTTTTGGGCTCTCAGCTTTTATCATTGGCCTTGTACCACTTACCACTTCTGTGCCTTTAGAGTTTAATAATCAACTTTTAACTAATTTCTCGATATTAAAAATGGAAGGGCTATTGAACCATTGTTTTTTTGTTCCATTTTCCTTTCATATCTTCTATGGAATAATCTTTGCTGTGTATGTACTTGTTTTTTACTTTGACAATACGAAATAGTTTTTCCAAATCAAATATAAAAGTGGAAAATTTAGGGCTGGGGCAGGTTCCCAATAACCTATTGTTGGTGAATTGCAAACATTTTAAAGATTTAATTTATTTGACAAGAAATACAGGTATTATATTATGTATTCGTCTATAGAGTTATCGAGATAAGAACCAATTCGATAAATCGTGAATTTGTTGTATTGTCTCTAAATAAAGCCAATCCTCATCACCCTAGAAAATAAAAGTAAAAAGCGGTCATGCTAATGCACCCTCATCTCAGTCTTGTAAGAAGTCCTAAAATCTATATCCTGGACATGTCAAACTCAACCAAACAATCCCATGTTTTCCCTTACTACTAATAATTAATTAACCAATCCAAATCAATAAATTTACATAATCGTCAGCAATCTGGATGTAGCACACTAACTTTCCTCGACTTAGCTCGAAAAAGTAGCTTATCCAGCTTGCCTCAGAAGTGATGTTTGCCCCTCACTTTCATCAAACAGGGAATATTTCCTATTAGCAATATTTTTCTCTTTCATTTGCCCATTAACTGAAGTATTAATCTAAACTGTGTATTGATTATACAATATATTATATCATATTTATATTATCAAAGTGTATCTATTATCTCTTTGATTGGTGAAACGATATGCATATTTATGGTACTTTTGGTATGAGTCACTATAACTTTACGCAATGCTCACGAAAGTATTCATCCTATATCTGTAACACATGCTACATGTATGCAGATGTTCTTATCGATATATTGAATGTAGTTCAAATTGCGACAAACTTTATGTATAACCAATTCAAAATTATCCTTCTAAAACTTTATCACCTTTGTTGTATAAGATTTTTCATCTTTTAAAATACTTCTTTGTACTTTTTAAAGCATGTCATTTTTATCAAAATATTCTGAAAGTGATAAAGAAATATATCATCACATATTCATCATATTTGTATCTATTAGTATTCATACTTATAAGAAATATATCATCGACTATATTCATCATATTTGTATTTATCTAGTATTCATAACTTATAAATTTATATTGTTAGCACAAATAATAGTCACCGTATATTTTCGATACTTTTATTTGATTTCTGACAGCTTTGAATCAAGAACATACATGTCATCAACATACTCGGCAGAATTGAAAGAATATAAAGTTATTTTTTTTTCCTATATGGCTCAGGCTTATTTGAAATTTATTTTCTTACATAACCCAGGATTATAAGCCATTTATTAACTGATATATACTCAACTGGCAGTCTCTTGTCCCATCATATATTTTATTTAAAATGTATAGTCAATTTTTAATGAATTGATTGTTAATCTTTGAATTAAACATACATTGTCATCACTCCGAAACCCATAAAATTATTTAGAATATAGGGTAAAATCAATAGTGAATTGGAATTTTGTAATGAATCAATAAGGCTGGCAGGTTTCATTCATTGAAAACCTTTTCTCATTAAATATTATCTAAGTACCATATTCTTGCATTACAAGATTAACTTATATTTCCTACACAACCAACCCCTTCTTCCTCTCTGTCTGAAGGCTTCGTACACTGCATCATTTTGTTGTGTTAGTTGATAACTTCTACTTGTAGTTTCCATTAGCCTTTGCAATGTACAATTGCAGTGTGGGTGTGTAATGGTGGTTACCTAACTTTCGCGGAGATGGGTTAAGATGAATTTGGGACTGTACTTTGAGCATGGATTTTGTAAACTTGTCTTGGGGGATCTCAAAACCGTCTCAAAGTAGTCCCTCAAATCCGTCCAGAGAAGTCCCCCGCGACGCGAAAAAAAATATCGGAGACGGTCTCCGTAGGCGGGGAAAAATGTATCGGAAGAAAAAGTTCAAACTGTCTAGTCTGTGTAAAGTAAGTCCCAATCCATCTCTAAAACCGTCTCCACGAAGTGAGTCTACCATAAGTAAATCTATTTTGTTAATATGCGAATTTCATACTTTGATTACATCAAAATGGAACATCAAAATAGCGACCATTTGTGAGTTGTCATTAAATTGTTGCAAAGCATAGTGTGCTCGCACTTTCTCTCTCCCTGTTTTATGCAAACATGAATTTGATACATAAAGGGGAATTTACTCTGGGCTGTGCCGTACCAAGCTGTTTTGCAAGTAAAAATGACTTTATGAACAACTGGCAATCAGTTCTTGTGCTTACATGTAATTGAATTAAGATACACTTTGGTAGGAATAATCCAAGAACCAGTCCATTCGTTTGGTAAAGTCATTTGTAAATTTACAAATGGCTTGGGTGAAACACCCCTAAGATATTCATTTCAAATAGCAGGGCCGTCTAGGGGGGGTGCGTGAGGGTGCGAACCGCACCCCCCTTCAGACCAAAAAAAAGGAAAGAAAAAGCGCAAAAGAGAAGAAGAAAAAAAAAAAAAAGAAAAAAAAAAGAGGGGTGCCGAAAGGAGCAAAAAAAACAAACAAACAAAACAAACAATTATATGTTAGTTAGGCTAAGGTCTTATAATGGTCTCGCCGGGGAGGGGTGCCGGCGGAGTGCGGCAGGGGGTAGGGGCACTAATCTGGAGCCACTTGTTTCGAAATGTTCCAAATTTTGGCTCTCCCACTCTTTCTTTGGATATCTTTCCGCAGCGCCTACCCGTTATCCCAAAATTTCTTTTCAAATAGAATTACAAATAAATTTTGATAAATTTTAAAGAAAAATTTGTATTCTTATTTTTTTTTTTTAATCCAAGAGCGCTCTCCTTATGATTTAATATCAACAATTTCAGGAGATGCTTTTGTCAATTAGTCGCAAAAATAAGTTTTTAATTGCTTTGCTTTCAGGTCATTATATACAGAAAAATTTGGGGCATGCATGTACAAAATGTTTACGTTATAAACTTTAAAATATAAAACAAATAAATATTTAAAAAAATGATTAAAATAATTAATACTTATGTTCGTTCTCTATTACATATTTCGCCTCGCGCTTCGCGCTCGGTATGTTTAACAAAATTACATCATACATTAAGGGATTACAAAAAATTTACAACCATTTGTGATTTTCACTCGCCGCTTGCGCTCGCGTAGTTGCCAAGGCGGGGATTAATAGGCCCTAAAGGATTTAAAAGAATTAAGAAGGCGAAATATGTATGATTAATACAATATTGCCCTTCAATGTCGTTATACGGCAAACTTTGCGGCTCGGGCAGTTCGCGCTCGCAAACCAGAAAAATAAGACATAATAAAACAAAATATTCTTTCATTTAAATAGCTATAATAATGTAGGAAGAAGCTTTTGCTCCCGCTCGTGTTGGTGATGAATAAAGGAATTATCATTTTCCGAAAGGGATTACAATCATTTATTTAGAACATTCTTTAATTAGGATTTAATATTTGCTCGCGCTTGCGCTCGGCATTTAGCTAAAGTGTGTGATTATCAGCTCGTAGGGGAATTCAAAAAGAAAGTCAGTATAAAGGCCAAAATTTTCGGCTCGCGCTTTGCGCTCGCAAACCAAATAGAAGACAATGACAAAAGAAATACTCTGACTTAAGCTCGCTAGATTATTGTTAAAAAAAAAAACTTATCCACTTGCGGCTTCGCGCTCGTATGTGTATATCTTAACAAAACTTATCATCACGTGCAGAAAGGATATATATCTACAAGACATTTAGTTAGACCATAACAGATCCATTAATTTAAGAAAGAATGCGCACAAATGTGTAAAATCAATAGGCAAAAATTTTGGGCTCGCGCTTCGCTGCTCGCAAACAGAAAAGAAACTTTATTCCAAGTCGCTATTGCAGAAAGCTTTCCTTCCTTTCCGCGCTTCGCGCCTCATATGTTTACATAAAGATATTTACCTTTCATTGCCGAAAAACGGCTCGGTATGCTTATATCATAAAAAGACTTATCATCACGTTCAGAAAGGAATTATACAGACATTTATTTAGACCATTAATTAACAGATCTGTTAATCAGAGAGAAGGCGTACAATATGTTGTGAAATACAATGCCTTCTGTCCTTATAGGCAAAAATTTCGGGCTCGCGCTTCGCGCTCGAGCAAACAAAAAAACAAAACCAAAATGAATTAAAGAAATACTTTTTTCTCAAGTCGCCATTGCAGAAGCTTTTCCTCTCAGGCTTCGCGCTACCATACTTACATCGTAAAAGTGAATTACCATTTTCATTCGAAAAAAAATCTTCTATTGGTGTGGAGGGGGCCGGGAGACACCCTCCCACACCCTCTCCAAGCTCACTCGCTAGGCTCACTAGGCTCGGCGCTTTTGCCCCCCAAAAATGGGGGAAAGAAACCCTCGAAACGCACCTCCCCTTGAAAAAAAGCTTTGGTGACGGCCCTGAATAAGAATAAGAAATTGTCACAGAAATGATAAACATGTTCCCTTGTCTAAAGATAGATTGAACAACCATTATTTTTTTGTCAAGATGCATAAACCCCCTGCCCCTCCCTTTCCCAACTCGCACTTTCGTCCTATCTAGCTGTACATGTAGATTTTGTCAGTCAAATTAGGTTTTCCCTGTTTTTATCCTTGTGCTAAGTCTGATGAATTAAGGAGGCTGTAACTATAGTATACAGTCTTGATTTAAAAATAGAAAGAGGAAACTAGGTTTCATCGATATCTGTAATCAACCATTTCACTAATTAGTCATATTTCAGTTATATTTCTTTTAAAAATTGACATTCTAAAAAATATGTCATCAACACAATATTTTGATATTATCAGATAGGAATTTGAAGACATTTCAAACTGTATTATTGTAGCAACGTTGATATTGGTAAGAGGCCAGGATGGTGGGCACTGTGAATGTTGTTTTTATGTCCTGTTGGACTTTCAGTCCAAGTTTCACTTTTTCCTCCCCTGTCTGATGGTCTGTATTGGGTTAGGTATTGGTAAAGTCAGTAAATATTTTTTAAACATGGGTAGTTTCAATTTGTTTTTCAACAGAGTTTATGGCATCTCAACAATAGCATCCTTATGGTGCATTTATCATACAATTTGACTTCAGTATACATGTATGCTTAGCCTAATTTAAGATTTTATTGCAAGTAGAATACATTGTATCAAACGTAAACGTTTACGCTGTTGGGATGTTATATAAGACAAGGAAATTATTCATTTACAACCTTGTAAAATCAAATTTTGTTTCAGTGAATCTTATTCACAACAAAATTTCTAAATAGTTCAGGATTTTTACTGCATATGATTATATCCTCAGGATTGTATTGTTTTGAAAACCTATTTCCCTCTTTGATTAGAACAATTCACACCCTTATCTCTTTAGGATAACAGTTTGAGGGCAAATCATACATAAAATACAATACAAAATCAAATGAATGTATGGCAGCCAACCACATAATTTTGAAAGATTGATTCAGACCTAGTCATGATTTTTTAAAACTATCCTTTTCCTTCCCTCTAGCTGAAAGAAAGGGCAGTATCATAAATCTTCCAAGAATGCAGACTGGACTTCAGGAAACATTCAGAAAGTTGAAAGGCAATAGAGTAAGTTTAACTCTTTTTTTTTTTCTTGAGCAGGCTTTCAGAAGTGGAAAACTCTTTTGAAATACTTTGTGGGAAATTAGATTCAACTTTATTGTTTCACTTTAAACATACTTTGGCCTATGTTTTACCATTGCCGTTTGTGAGACATGCACTACTTACTACAGATAATTATTGAGCAAACCCATTTAGGCATTATATCCTGAGAATTTGTTCTAATCAAGGAAAGGCCAAACTGCAGCATGCATTTTTGCTCAGAGTCGATAAGAACATTGATTCAGCTTACTGAACATCTTTACCATTCGCTGCCTGAAATAATACTTTAATAGCAATGTTTATTCCAGTATAATTATTGTTTTTAATAGAGTAAAAAAAAAAGCTGAGGCGTACGATCCTTGCAGAATTTATGAGAGACAAAATCTTTGTAAGGATCAACTTCGTCAGGATTTATCTCTCACGAAGATTCTGCTAAGATCTAAAGCTCAGGCTCTTTTTTGACTCATTTTACTCAACCAATGACTAGCCTCTTCATTGGATAAGCACGAGCTTAGCAGTTCTTTTTTTTTTTTTTTTGCATTATTGTTATTTACTCACAGTATTACTTATTGCTTTGGTTATTATGTCTTTATCTTTATATGACAGAGGAGAGCGAACTCCAGGCATGGCTCCGAAGCGGACTAACAACATGCAGTCTTGAGTTTGATCGTTTCGTCTTCACGAGAATGACGACTTAAGAGGGCGGTACAAACGAGAACCAGCACGCCGAAGCAGAGAAGACAACGTTCAAAACAGAAAGAGGGCGTTTTGTTCTCTCGAGGCAGTTATCTGATTTAGTCAATACACAAGATTCTGTAGCTTCAAGGGCTTCCAGGAAAACAGTAAGATATGGCAATCAATTTTAATTTCTGATGACTAAGGGTTGTTCAATGTCCAGTTTCAAATTTACACTGCCAACATGGCAATCATGAATACAAAAACGCAATTACAAACATAAACCAACGCGATCAAGCGATGCAGCCTTATCGCTGTCAAAAATTTAAAGCTGATTATAATTCCATCGTCTTTAAATTCCCCGCCTCTAGAAAAAAAACACTTCTCCTTTTTTACTGCACCGGAAGCTTCCATTGCGACAGCACATTTAAACACGTTTGAGAAAACTCAATCCTGTTCAGTGTTGCGTTTTGTTGCAATCGTGCATGCCAAGGTCGCAAAATTGAGGCTGATTGTGTTTCAAAACACATCTTTTTTGGCGTTTAAATTTTCCTCCTGAACAAGATTTGAAACACATTTTAGCTTTACGCCGGGGATGGGGACAAAGTGAACACATTACGTTGTTTTCTCTTTATATCAGCTTTTTGTAATTGCGGTATTGTATCATGATTCATGTTGCATATAAATTTGAAACTGGACCGTTGAACTCTAATGCCTTTTTCAGATTTCAACTCGATGGGCTTGTTAGTGTGAATAAGGCCATTTATGCTACAGTGGCTTTTGACATCTAGCATTTCAAAATTTTGCAGAAGGTGTTTTGTATATATTGCAATTTATTGCTTCTTTACCAGCAGTAATATTAGAAGTAATAATAGTAAAATATTTTCTTATTATTATTATGATATTAATATATACATATAATGGGTCATGTATAATTTTGCTGTTACATAGTGCTTTTTGATTACGCGAATGTAATACCATTTCCCTTTTATTGTGATAAACAAATGCTATAGCAGTCAAATGCAAGAAATTTATAAGTAAGGTGATATAAAAGTTAAAGTAGACAAAAATGTTAATATATAAGTTTGTACGTGTTTATACAGAGTACCTTCAATTTTAAGAAATTGTAAAATAATACCTACATGTTTCACTCCGATTATCAATTTATTGTATTATGATATTAACAAAATGTATAAATATATAACATAACAATTCAAATGAACATATCATACATACCATTCAAAAGAATTGTTCAATTTTTAAGAATCATAATGAGAATACATTAGTGTAAAGACATTAACAAAGATGTTATATAATCATCGTATTTTTAAATCTAGTTTTAATATTTTTTAATTTCCTATTTATATTTTATTTAAATCTCCATCATAATATTGCTATAATCGATGCATAAATTTTTGTATCAGTTGCCGTGTGGGAGCTGCCCCTCTCTTGGGTGAAAAGCATGACGATGTCAAACAAGCCAACAGCAGTGACTCGATGTGACTACCTGACCACCAAAATGACTGAGTAAGGCACCAGAACTTTGCCAATCATTACTACCACCCCTCATAACCTGTGTAGTCTACCGTACAGATAACTCCATATACAATTGCATCAAGTTTAAGCTTGACCCTCAACTGGATAGACTGAGTAACTTCAAGTACCCTCAGCCACTCTGGAACTGTGAGCGTTGCAACTTAAAGAAGTAGTTAGTGTGGAAATAAGTATGCCGATTGGCTTCCGTTTTTCAAAACCTGTTCATAAGTCGGAGTCATTGGCAACCCCAAGTGACACATGTTGTAGAGTTAACACAATGTTTCAGTGAGATGTTCCATGAAACTAGACTTATGACGGTTTCAAGAACGCCGTGAGCCACTCTGGAAGCTGTGGATGCCACATTGGTAAGTGTGAGTGTGGAAAAAAGAGAAGTAATCCTTGGGTCCGTTTTCAAAACTTTCATAAAGTCTAAGTTCTTGGACACCGCAATAGTGACACATGTTTTAAAAGTTAACACATGTTTCAGTGAGATGTCATGAACTAGACTTATGGACGGTTTCGAGAACGGCCAAGAGGGAGGCATTTCCAGTGTTAAGCTTCGCTTAAATGTCCCATCTATTCCAAGCCATCAAGAATTTGCCAGAATAATCTGATTGGCTTCTTAATAGAACACATCCCCTGTGTGTGATGGTGTAATGTGTCAGCACTCAATAAGAATTTAAGCGGGACTTTAATTAATACTTAAGTCCTTTTAAAACGCAGGCCCTGACCACTTAAAATATAGTACAAAACTGATGATCATAGAAAATCTCAATTGGCAACACAGGGTAAGTTAATTTTGTTAAAGTTTTTCTTATTCCAGCTATGTGGCTTGTAGAACATAATCCTGCTATTACATCTATATAAATTCTTATATCATTATCAAGGTGGTATTTGTCTTTGCAAATAGATAATAATGACTATTTATGTTTAGATATATACTCTTTAATTCTGTTTTATAAAACATAATTAACATCTTAGTAAGTTATGCAATGTTGTTTTTCCGCTTTTCCCCACCCAGTAGCCGCTTAACTACCAAGACTTAAGGTCGTGCTGTGCGATTAACTAATTCTCAGCTCTATGTATCTTCTAAGCATCGTCTTCTGTTGTATGTTCATACATGTAGGCCTATATATTTTATTTGTTTATGCATTATCAAAATTTTTTCCTTTGCAAAATGAATGAGAATGAATGTATATGTATTGAAACAATAATTCTGTTTTAATAACTTACCAGATTGTAACTAACTAATAAACCAAATTATATTCATTATTTTTCCCTCTTCTCTCTTCTAGTTGGCCCTTAACTACCAGACTGAAAAAGGTGTGCTATGCAATTACTAAGAGCCAAGTCAGGGCCAACGGTAGCTGTGGCTAACGTACTCAAAGCCAAATATCTAGACAAGGTGAAACAAAATTTGTAATTAATTAAGGATAATCAAGAAAATTGCAATTCACTTTCAGGCTTACAGTAAAGCATAGAAATATCATACATGTATACTCTATTAAAAAATATTTCTCTCTCTTAATTAAATGGTTGCTGCTTGCTAATATGAAACTCCCCTGTAAATTTAAGAGGATACAAGAAATTTGATTTGAATAAGCAATAGAAATTGCCAATATTAATTGCCCTTGAATTTTCATAATCCATAGCAAATTTTATTGAAAACAGAGAATTAACTTTAATTTTAATTGCGGCCTGTTAGAAGGTATATTCTTTGTCCACATTAATCATTCTCCTTTGTTGTGGTTCATTGTGGTTTACCTTGTACACTAAGTTGTTGTAAAGCAAATGACTGTTGTCAAAATCCAACAGGAATACCTTTCCCCTTTTTCGAACATTTCCGCTTTGTTTTCCTCTTTTGATTAGACAAGGTCCAGTTTGATCCAACGTCCAATAAATCCCATCGCTTGGTGTCCAGAAGAAGCAGCTAACATCATATCATCAGTTGGTTCAGCAACTACTAGCCTCCGCAGAGTCTACTAAGGGAACGGGAGAGGTATAATATTATTTATTCAAGACTTATTTGTCAAAATAAATTTCTTCTTATTCGAGGAATTTTAGATGGTCAATAAGAGAGAGGTAGACAGCAAAATTACTTGGCAAGATGATATTAAGAAATGGACTAGATAAGGGGAATAAAAACAAGTGTAAATGACAAGCAATTGTTGAGATGCTAGATACCACCTGTAGCAAAGGGACAGCATTGATGATGAACGTGTAAACAAAAAAATTATTTCACTTTTAACTTCTGTAATACTTCTCAGGAACTTTCTAATTAACATTCTGAAATTTTTAGTGGCCTTTAACATGCAACAAAAGCATCTCCCTACAGAGATAATATCTGTACATGTATGCACAGTAGGTACATACATGGAGGTACATCATGGAGGTACATAAATTTATGGACATAACATGGAGTAACATACATGGAGGTACATACATGGGGTACATAACATGGAGGTACATACGATGGAGGTACATACAGGAGGTACATACATGGAGGTACTACTGGAGGTACATACATTTAATGTCATACATGGAGGTACATACATGGGAGTACATACATGGAGGTACAATACATTTATTTGTACATAGCATGGAGGTAAAATACATGGAGGTACATTACATGGAGGTACATACATGGAGGTACATACTGGAGTACATACATGGAGGTACATACATGAGTACTAACATGGAGGTACATACACGGGAGGTACATACATGGAGGTACATACATGGAGGTAGCATACATGGAGGTACATAATGGA
>CALNVZ010003431.1:20871825-20918332 GCA_940671915.1 Paracentrotus lividus | reverse complement strand
GTAAATGACTCGTTGTGCAATTTCTGAGGACCTTGACAGATCAACTTAAACTTTTTAATCCTTTTTATACATCAGTTAGCGACATCCTTCCTGAGTTTGGAAATAATTCTGATGATACAACTTTAATAGAATTTGGGGTCAATATCTCAAAGATGTCCATGGTTATAAATGGATGTAAAATACATGCGCATGCCTTTTTTTTCCGATGTGGCAATACGGAGGCATGCCTTCCGACCGTGCGCGGTCGAAGATTCATCTAGTTTAATTTTTTTAAAGCATGTTTGTATCAAATATATCATCATTCTAATTTCTAAATTGGCCATGTAAATAAGAAATTATTACTTTATTTTTACCTTTTTGATGCACAGATTGGTATATTTTATTGCATTTTTCAGCAAATGCCATTTATTTATTAAAGATTAAGGTATCATGGCACCCATTGTTTGATGATTTTGTTTTGTTTTGCCAAAAATCTTTTTATTTGAAGTTGGAACAGTGACGGGGTTGCCAAAATCAATCAATGTACTTTTAATCACTAAGATTAAATCAATAGAAGAAACTGTTCCTTGACCAACGGTGTTTGACAGACCAGCTTATGATATCTAGCACACCTGATGGAGGTAGTCTTCCTTCTCCAGACTCGCTCAAATATAAAATACTCATTAAGGTGAGTGGCTCACTTGTTGTTTTTCAAAACTTTTCAGCATTTCAGTTCAGCATTACAAGTGAAGAGGTAAAATTATGATAAATTGAAGTGCTGCATGTATATGAGAGATCCATTCAGAGACCCCTATGTACCACAAGTGCGGATCCATGGGGGTGGCGGAAGGTGAAAATATGAAAAACTTTTTTTTTTTTTGCTTGTCAATTCTTCGGGACCGCTTGATCGGACGACCTGACCTACCCCTAGATGAAATATTTTTGAAAATTTTCAACCCCCCCCCGCTCCGCTTATCACGCCACCAGTGTGACGTGAAAAAAAAAATTGATGTACCTTTTTGGTTGTTCACCATAAACTATTTTCAGGTACCTTTTCGCCCCCCCCCCCCCCCCCCCCGTCAAAGTCCATCTCTTAATCCGCGCCTGTACCACAGAATGTCACCTGGTATCCTCAAATCCTCAATATCCTCTAATCGATTATAACATTTAGTGAAAGTAAATTGTGGTAGTATATTTTACTAGCTGTGATTGGTTGGTTTGATGTCACCTGTCCTTCACCATTCTGGTACATTGAAAGATCCGGATGTGTATTTAAAGAATTCAGTATCTTTCTCACCCCTCTTATTGCTTATATGTCCTCTCCTTTTTCTCTATCTCACTGTGCCCCCCCCCCCTTCTCTCTCTCTCTCTCTCTCACACTCTCACTCTCTTCCTTCCCATTTCACTATTCCTCCTTTTCCCCATCTCCTCCCCTATCTATCTCTCCCTCTCCATCTCATAATATTTCTAATGTAAATCTCTCTCTCTCTCCCTTTCTCTCCCTCTCCATCTCTCATAATATTTTAAATGTAAATCTCTCTCTCTCTCTCCCTCTTCATCTGTCTCCTAGGCTAAGAAGCTTCCATTAGATCATGATGCTGATCTAGAGGCAGGTGAAGTCAGTGAAGAGGATAGTGCTGATGAGCTGGATGAAGATTTCAAGGTAATATGCCATTTAATGTGCTACAGTCCGTGTCAAAAAAAATGGTACATTCGGGAAAAAATAATTTAGGTGTGAAATCTTTTCAAATAATGTGTGTATGTGGTACCAAATTAAAGCCAAAGGATTTTACTTGCTGATGCACTTTGTTCTATATAATTTGCTTTCATAAAAAAAAAGTTATACTCAATTTTGTGCAACAAGGAACAAATCGAAATTACGCACTTCTATTGTTCTGGAGCACTGAATTTATGGCCATTATGCGAAACGTACACAAAGGCATGGGACGGCGTGCGAAAAATGGATTTTTCTTGATTGTAGAAAACTGGTCATATCTCAAAAATTACAGCACCAAATAGGATGAAAAAAATGCACAAGAAAGTCTGATTTTATTTATGAAAATACCAAACAATACCAGGTTGTCATTAATCTTCATACAATAAAAAAATGTTTTCCACTTGTACCATTTTATTTGACACAGACTGTATAATGTATGTAGCATGCACGCTCCCTCAAAACTTTTGATAAATCCCCAAAATTCTAAGTCCTACTTTACATCTTCTGATCAGCAATGGGATTGCAAATAAAGGGAAGTTGCTATAACTTTTCATGAAATGTCGATTAAGTAAATTCTAGAAGCCAACCATACGTCATCCTAAGGTTGTTTATCTTTCTTTACTATTAACTTGGTTACATTCCACTCTTATCAACGGAACCTTTTGAGAGTTATCTTTTATATGAAAAATGTATTTTGATATATTTTCATAACTGAAGATGATATTTAGCACTACGCTTTTGTTTTGTGTTTCTCCTCATAAAATGTAGTTAGAAAAGACAGAGACAAGGAGTAAGTTTGAATCCATTGCCATGGCTCGGCTTGCATAATTAATGAGGAAGAAGCCAATCTCACCATCTCAACAGGGATGGCAGAGGATTCAAACACTCAAATTGATAATGTGATATCGACAGATCTATTAAAACATAAGAATGTAGCATAATGCTATCAATTATTTCAAACACTCAAATTGATAATTTGATATCGACAGATCTATTAAAACATAAGAATGTAGCATAATGCTATCAATTATTTCAAACACTCAAATTGATAATGTGATATCGACAGATCTATTGAAAAAAGGACTGTAGCATAATGCTAGCAATTATTAATCAAAGATAAATTAATCACATATCTCCCTGTCTCACTCTCCCTTCCTCCTCTCTCTTTCTTCATTTCCCCCTCTCCTTCTACTTTCCTCTCCCAATCACCCTCCTTTCCCTCTCTTTCTTTCTCTTTCACTCCATCTCCTTTCCCTCCACCTCCTTCTCTCTCCCTCTTCTCTCTCCTACCTCTCTCTCTCTCTTCTCTCTCCTTCCTCTCTCTCTCTTCTCTCTCTTCCTCTCCGTCCACTCCTCTCCTCTATCTTCTCTCTCCTATCTCTCTCTCTCTTTTCTCTCTCCTTCCTCTCTCTCTCTCTCTCTTCTCTCTCCTATCTCTCTCTTTCTTCTGTTCTCTTCTCCTATCTCTCTCCCTCTCTCTTCTTTTCTCTCTCCTATCTCTCTCTCCTATCTCTCTCCATCTCTCTCTCTCCTTTTCTCTCTTCTCTCTCCTTCCTCTCTCTGTCACTTTCTACCTTCCCCTCTCACTCCCTCTCCTTTCCCTCCCCCTCCTCCCCGCCCCCTCTTCATATTCCGTTCCATGTTCCTCCTGGTAGTTGGAAAAGTCAGAGACCAGGAGTAAGTTTGAATCCATTGCCATGGCTCAGCTGGCGTTGATGAGGAAGAAGCCTATCTCACCATCTCAACAGGCATGGCAGAGGATTGCACATAAGGTATGTATGCCAATACTAAAAATAATGGCAATTCTATATTTTGATTTGATTTGATTTGATTGATTGATTTCTGCATAATAAAAATATGATTACAATATAAACTAGAGATTAATTGTAATTATAACATGTACAATTTTTGGTTGTATGTACGGTACTGCTTCGTGCTAACACGTAGGCCTACAGGGAAGTAAGATTTTTTATGTAACACATATCAGAGGATTGCACATAAATTATGTTTGCCAATACTCCAAATGATGCTTATTCTATATTTATTTGATTTGATTTAAATGTTTATTTTATTTAAGAGCTGTGTGGCCATTGTTAAAAATTGACTTGATGCAAGGTTTTTCATAATACTAGTGTATTTGTTTGATATTGGTAGTACATTTGGTGTTGACCTCTTGATGATGATGTTATGTAACTTGAAATTTACAGTGTTGCAAGTCCATTTATCAAATATTTTATCTGTTTAAGAATCTTCAACCTAACACACAAGAACATGTTAATATGGGTGCCATTGCTTAAAATCTCTTAAAATCATAGTAACTTTTATAGAACAATGTTACTGTGGAAGTTACAAGGGATAGCAAAGTTACAATGACAGGAACTGGTCACTTAGTGCTACCTTTTTTTTTTAAATGTTAAAAGTCTTTGAATAATACAATAAGTCAATGCAGATACAGATTGGTACATTTGTATTAAAATCATATTTTAAAAATGCTGTTATTGTACAATAAGTCCATGATTATGCCTTTCTTTCCTCAAATTCTCAAGCTTGGAAAGCCAGGAACTGGGCCTGAAAATAAGGTCATCGGCAGATATTTACAAAATGTGAGAAGGAGTGATTTAGATGCAAAGGTGCATAGAAGGAATAGAGAAATCAATAAAGTGTTAGTTATAGTATCATATTACATATTGCAGAATGAAAATTGCATACTAGATGGAATAGAGAAATAACCAAAGTGTCAGTGATAGAATCATAATACACGTAGCTGAAAATAAAGAGTTTCATTGCAAAAGGGACTAAATCCACTTTTGATGAAAACTGAATTATTGATATCATGTCTGTTCACTAAGATAGAATACCTGTCTTGAACAAAAGCATTAACCTTAACTATTTTGAGAACGGTGTAATAAAAAGGCATCATTCAATATTTCTTTTCCATAGACATCTGCACAAAACAGTAAACAAATGCTGTTTTTCTGCAAGTTATATGATTGGATTTTATCCCTTTTGGAATGACACTCTTAGAATGTTTGTGCTGTATCACCTGCTAAGAGTCCATTTAAAGGTACTTGGTACATAGACCGTTTTAGCTCTAAACAAAGGATATGTATCCATTGTACATATAGATGAAATGTCTAGTCATTCATTGTATCATCTCTTTACATAATGTATAACTGTGATTGTAAAGAAAAAACCACACATACGTGTAGTGACATAATTCTATTGTTTAGCCTGCCACATCGCATTGATCAGCAATATTAGTGCTAAATATATTAGAAAAATAAAGTAGCAAAAATTCATGCCTATAGGTAAATGTTCAGTGCTTTAGAATATACATGTACGTGTATAGGATGTATAGTTATACATGTACATGTATTATTATTATTATCATTATGAATATTAAAAATTAGTTACAGATTATAGGTGAAGAAAAAAAAGTGGATAATATTTTACATTTGTCTTCTTAAAGTGTGCATGGCTCCGGTCATTATTACTATAATTGTCTATCTGAAACTAAATGGCCCGAATTCACAAAGGTGGTTTCTGCCAAACCCACGGATCCGCGGATTTGTGAATATTCATGTAATAATTACGCTTAATTGTAGCGCGTACATTGAAAAAGGTCCAATATGAATGCGCGATTTTGTCATTTTGCACGAGATATACGCCAGTTGCTATGGTGTTGACATAATGAGCCCACGGTTTTGAATTAATGAGTCCACTGTTGAGTCAACGGTTTATTTAAATTAATTTGAATAAACAGCAGCAAAACCATAGCGACAAGCGTAAATTTAGAGCTCTGTGACAAAATCGCGCATTCATATTGGACCTTTCTCACAGTACGCGCCAAAATTAAGCGTATTTATTACACAAAATCTACATAATCCACGGATCCGTGGGTTTGGCAGAAACCAACTTTGTGAATTCGGGCCAATGTATCCCAAATTTCCTTTTCGGCTCCAATATGAGCTACATGTACCTTCATGTCTATATTAACACGAGTAGCGGGTATGCCCTCTACATTCATTCTGTAACTAACATTAATATCTATAATCTTTGTCCAAACTTACTTTTGCACATAGAATTAGAAGTAAGCCTAAATGTAGACGATCATGGATATGTAGCTACACATAGTTCTCTTACTAAGACATAGTTTTCCTGGTGATAAACTTAGGTGTTCATATGATCGAATAACCAAAGTCCACACAGCTTTAAAAAAAGTATCAAACTAATAACAACCATCAATTTCTCTCTTATCCAGAATCATGACATAAATCTGTTGCTAGAAACTCACCTTTTGTGACAAAAATTCATGTCAAGATACATAAAAGTTTCTAGCAACAGGACCCTGGTACACGTATATAATAAGAGGACCGCATATTCCAACTGAGGGCATTATCTTTTGTTAAGTTGCCTTTACATAATTTCTAAAGCGTCAAAACAAACTGCTTTTTTTTTGTGCTACAAATTAAAATGGCATGCAGTGGGTTTGGCCAAATTTTATTTCTTGAAATTTGCCATATTAAAAAAAGAAGAAAAAAAAAATTGATTCAATTTGCATTCTATTATTTCTTCCCAATATTAATTATGTAGCTTGCTTAACTTTTGAAACGTGTGAAAAAACTGAAACCAAATTTCATGAAAAAATAAGATAAATTCATCTTATGTATTTTCTTCTGATTAATTTGTGAAAAAAAAAATATCCTCTGCTGCATTGTATTTCATGTAGATATATATTGTTACTTGTATATTAGTTTGCACAACCACATATAGTGCCGTTCACATCTATCTTTCTTTGTGTCTTTCTATAATTTCATTGTGTATCATTGATTGATTATTGCACGCAGCGATTAGACAGATTGAAGGCCCTTCTAGAAGCAACTGAGGTTTGTATTGCCTGCTTGTTTCTTTTCATTGCACATCTCACCTTTTTGCTCTCAGCTTTTTCATTGGCCTTGTACCACTTACCACTTCTGTGCCTTTAGAGTTTAATAATCAACTTTAACTAATTCTCGATATTAAAAATTGAGGGCTAATTGAACCATTGTTTTTTTGTTCCATTTTCCTTTTCATATCTTCTATGGCAATAATCTTTGCTGTGTATGTACTTGTTTTTACTTGACAATACGAAATAGTTTTTCCAATCAAATATAAAAGTGGAAATTTAGGGGCTGGGGCAGGTTCCCAATAACCTATTGTGTGAATTGCAACTATTTTAAAGATTTATTTATTTGACAAGAAATACATGTATATATTATTGTATTCGTCTATAGAGTATCGAGATAAGAGACAATTCAGATAAATCGTGAATTTGTGTATTGTCTCTAAGATAAAGCAATCCTCATCACCCTAGAATAAAAGTAAAAACGGTCATGTAATGCACCCTCATCCTCAGTCTTGTAAGAAGTCCTAAATCTATATCCTGGACAATGTCAAACCCAACCAAACAATCCCATTGTTTTCCCTTACTACTAATAATTAATTTAACAATCCAATCAATAAATTTTACATAATCGTCAGCAATCTGGATGTACACACTAACTTTCCTCGACTTAGCTTCGAAAAGTTAGCTATCCAGCTTGCCTCAGAAGTGATAGTTTGCCCCTCACTTTCATCAAACAGGGAATATTTCCTTATAAGCAATATTTTTCCTCTTCATTTGCCCATTAACTGAAGTATAATCTAAACTGTGTATTGATTATACAATTACTATAATATATAAATATCTATTATCATTTAAACATTGCTTTTTCTTTTGTTATGGTGCATAATTACCAATGCTCACAGTTATCCATTACTACATGTATCCACACTCATTTCAAGTTTCTTATCATATTGAATTTCAAATTCACAATATGTATACCAATTCAAAGTTATCCTTCTAAACTTTATCACCTTTGTTGTATAAGATTTTCATCTTTTAAAAATACTTCTTTGTACTTTTAAAGCATGTCATTTTTATCAAAAATATTCTGAAGTGATAAGAAATATATCATCAACATATTCATCATATTTGTATCTATTAGTATTCATAACTTATAAGAAATATATCATCGACATATTCATCATATTTGTATTTATTAGTATTCATAACTTATAAATTTATATTGTTACACAATATATCACCGTATATTTTCGATACTTTTATTTGATTTCTGAAGCTTTGAATCAAGAACATACATGTCATCAACATACTCGGCAGAATTGAAAGAATATAAAGTATTTTTTTTTCCTATATGGCTCAGGCTATTTTGAAATTTATTTTCTACATAACCCAGGGATATAAGCCATTTATTAACTGATATATACTCAACTTGGCATGTCTCTGTCCCATCATATATTTTATTTAAAAATGTATAGTCAATTTTATGATATTGATTGTTAATCTTTGAATTAAACATACATTTGTCATCACTCCTGAAACCCATAAATTATTTAAATATAGGGTAAAATCAATAGTGAATTGGAATTTTGTATGAATCAATAAGGCTGAGGTTTCATTCATTGAAACCTTTTCTCAATTAAATATTTTATCTAAGTACACATATTTTGCATTACAAGATTAACTTATATTTCCTACACAACCAACCCCTTCTTCCTCTCTGTCTGAGGCTCTGTACACTGCATCATTTTGTTGTGTTAGTTACTAACTTCTACTTGTAGTTTTCCATTACCTTGCAATGTACAATTGCAGTGTGGGTGTGTAATGGTGGTACCTAACTTCGCGGAGATGGGTTTAAGATGAATTTGGGACTGTACTTTGAGATGGTTTTGAAACTTGTCTTGGGGATCTCAAAACCGTCTCAAAGTAGTCCCAAATCCGTCTCAGAGAAGTCCCCCGCGACGGAAAAAAAATATCGGAGACGTCTCCGTAGGCGGGGAAAAATGTATCGGAGAAAAAGTTTCAAAACTGTCTAGTCTGTGTCAAAGTAGTCCCAAATCCATCTTAAAACCGTCTCCACGAAGTGAGTCTACCATAAGTAATCTATTTTGTTAATATGCGAATTTCATACTTTGATTACATCAAAATGGACATCAAATAGCGACCATTTGTGAGTTGTCATTAAATTGTTGCATAGTGTGCTCGCACTTTCTCTCTCCCTGTTTTATTGCAACATGAATTTGATACATAAAGGGGAAGTTTACTCTGGGCTGTGCGTCACCAAGCTGTTTGCAAGTTAAAAATGACTTTATGAACAACTGGCAATCAGTTCTTGTGCTACATGTAATTGATTAAGTACATTTGGTTAGGATATTATCCAAGAACATGTTCCATTCGTTTGTAAAGTCATTTGTAAATTTACAAATGGCTTGGTGAAACACCCCTAGATATTCATTTCAAATAGCAGGGCCGTCGCCAGGGGGGGTGCGGAGGGTGCGAACGCACCCCCCTTCAGACCAAAAAAAAGGAAAGAAAAAGCGCAAAAGAGAAGAAGAAGAAAAAAAAAAAAGAAAAAAAAAGAGGGGTGCGAAAAGGAGCAAAAAAAAACAAACAAACAAACAAACAATATATGTATAGGCTAAGGTCTATAATGGTCGTCGCCGGGGGAGGGGTGCGGCGAGTGCGGCAGGGGGAGGGGCACTAATCGGTGCCACTTGTTTCGAAATGTTCCAAATTTTGCTCTCCCACTCTTTCTTTGGATATCATTTCCCAGCAGCCTACCCGTATCCCCAAAATTTCTTTTCAAATAGAATTACAAATAAATTTGATAAATTTTAAAGAAAAATTTGTATTCTTATTTTTTTTTTTAATCCAAGAGCGCTCTCCTATGATTTAATATCAACAATTTCAGGAGATGCTTTTGTCAATTAGTCGCAAAAATAAGTTTTAATTGCCTTGCTTTCAGGTCATTATAACAGAAAATTTGGGGCATGCATGTACAAAATGTTTACGTTATAAACTTTAAAATATAAAACAAATAAATATTTAAAAAATGATTAAAATAATTAATACTTTATGTTCAGTTCTCTATGTACATATTTCCGCTCGCGCTTCGCGCTCGTATGTTTACAAAAATTACCATCATAATAAGGGATTACAAAAATTTACAATCCATTGTGATTTTCACTCGCGCTTGGCGCTCGCAGTAGTTGCCAAAGAGCGGGGATTAATAGGCTCCTAAAGGATTTAAAAAGAAGTAAGAGGCGAAATATGTATGAAATACAATGCCTTCATGTCGTTATACGGCAAACTTTGCGGCTCGCAGTTCGCGCTCGCAACCAGAAAATAAGACAATTAATAAACAAAATATTCTTTCTTTAAATAGCTATAATAATGTAGAAAGCTTTTGCTCCCGCTTCGTGTTGGTGTGATAATAAAAGGAATTATCATTTTCCGAAAGGGGTTACAATCATTTATTTAGAACATTCTTTAATAGGATTTAATTTTGCTCGCGCTTTGCGCTCGCATTTAGCTAAAGTGTGGTGATTATCAGCTCGTAGGGGAATTCAAAAAGAAAGTCAGTATAAGGCAAAATTTTCGGCTCGCGCTTTGCGCTCGCAAACCAAATAGAAGACAATGACCAAAAGAAATACTCTGACTTAAGCTCGCTAATTATGTAAAAAAAAAAACTTTCCACTTGCGCTTCGCGCTCGTATGTGTATATCTTAACAAAACTTATCATCACGTGCAGAAAGGATATATATCTACAGACATTTAGTTAGACCATAACAGATCCATTAATTAAGAAGAAATGCGCACAACATGTGTAAAATACAATAGGCAAAATTTTCGGCTCGCGCTTCGCGCTCGCAAACAGAAAAGAAAACTTTTATTCCAAGTCGCTATGCAGAAAGCTTTCCTTTCGCGCTTCGCGCTCATATGTTTACATAAAAGATATTTACCATTTTCATTGCGAAAAACGCTCGTATGCTTATATCATAAAAAGACTTATCATCACGTTCAGAAAGGATATACAGACATTTATTTAGACCATTAATTAACAGATCTGTTAATCAAGAAGTAAGGCGTACAATATGTGTGAAATACAATGCCTTCTTGTCCTTATAAGGCAAAAATTTCGGCTCGCGCTTCGCGCTCGCAAACAAAAAACAAAACAATGATTAAAAGAAATACTTTTTCTTCCAAGTCGCCATGCAGAAAGCTTTCCTCTCAGGCTTCGCGCTCACATACTTACATCGTAAAAGGAATTACCATTTTCATTCGAAAAAAAAATCTCTATGGTGTGGGAGGGGCCGGGAGACACCCCTCCCACACCCTCTCCGCTCACTCGCTAGGCTCACTAGGGCTCGGCCGCTTTGCCCCCCAAAAATGGGGGAAAGAACCCTCCGAAACGCACCTCCCCTTGAAAAAAGCTGGTGACGGCCCTGAATAAGATAATGAAATTGTCACAGAAATGATAAACATTGTTCCCTTGTCTAAAGACTAGATTGAACAACCCATTATTTTTTGTCAAGATGCATAAACCCCCTGCCCCTCCCTTTCCCAACTCGCACTTTCGTCCTATCTAGCTGTACATGTAGATTATTGTCAGTCAATTAGGTTTTTTCCCTGGTTTTATCCTTGTGCTAAGTCTATGAATTAAGGAGCTGTAACTATAGTAATGACAGTCTTGATTTAAAATAGAAAGAGAAATAGGTTCATCAATGATCTGTAATCAACCATTTCACTAATTAGTCATATTTCAGTTATATTTCTTTTAAAAAAATTGACATTCTAAAAAATATGTCATCAAACACAAATATTTTGATATTATCAGATAGAAATTTGAAGACATTTCCAAACTGGTATATTGTACAACGTTGATATTGTAAGAGGCAGGATGGTGGGCACTGTTGATGTTGTTTTTGTCTGTTGGACTTCAGTCCAAGTTCACTTTTTTACCCCTGTCTGATGGTCTGTATTGTTAGGTATTGGTAAAGTCAGTAAATATTTTTATAAACATGGGTGTCAATTTGTTTTTCAACAGAGTTTATGGCATCTCAACAAATAGCATACCTTATGGTACATTTATCATACAATTTGACTTCAGTATACATGTATGCTAGCCATAATTTAAGATATTTATTCAAGTAGAAATACATTGTATCAAACGTAAACGTTTTACGCTGTTGGGATGTTAATAAAGACAAGGAAATTATTCATTTACAACCTTGTAAATCAAATTTTGTTTCAGTGAATCTTATTCACAACAAAATTCTAAATAGTTCAGGATTTTTACCTGCATATGATTATATCCTCAGGATTGTATTGTTGAAAACCTATTTCCCTCTTTGATTAGAACAATTCACACCCTTATCTCTTTAGGATAACAGTTGAGGCAAATCATACAATAAATACAATACAAAATCAATGAATGTATGACAGCCAACCACATAATTTTGAAGATTGATCAGACCTAGTCATGATTTTTTTAAACTATCTTTTCCTTCCTCTAGCTGAAAGAAAAGGGCAGTGATCATAAATCTTCCAAGAATGGCAGGACTGGACTTACAGGAACATTCAGAAAGTTGAAAGCAACTAGAGTAAGTTTAACTCTTTTTTTTTTCTTGAGCAGCTTTCAGAAGTGGAAAACTTTTGAAATACTTGTGGGAATTAGATTCAAACTTTATTGTTTCACTTTAAACATACTTTGCCTATGTTTTACCATGCCGTTTGTGAGACATGCACTACTTAACAGATAATTTTGAGCAAACCCATTTAGCATTATATCCTGAGAAATTTGTTCTAATCACAGGAAAGGGCCAAACTGCAGCATGCATTTTGCTCAGAGTCGGATAAGAACATCTGATTCAGCTTTACTGAACATCTTTACCATTCCTGCCTGAAATAATACTTTAATACAATGTTATTCAGTATAATTATTGTTTTTAATAGAGTAAAAAAAAAAGCCTGAGCTTACGATCCTTGCAGAATCTTTATGAGAGACAAAATCTTTGTAAGGATCAAACTTCGTCAGGATTTTATCTCTCACGAAGATTCTGCTAAGATCTAAAGCTCAGGCTCTTTTTGACTCAATTTTACTCCACTAGCTCTCTTCATTGGATAAGCAGCTTTAGCAGTTCTTTTTTTTTTTTTTTTTGCATTATTGTATTTACTCACAGTATTACTTATTGCTTTGGTTATTATTGTCTTTATCTTTATATGACAGAGGAGAGCGAAACTCCAGCATGGCTCCGAGTCGGACAACAACAGCAGTCTTGAGTTTGATCGTTCGTCTTCACGAGATGACGACTTAGAGGGCGGTACAAACGAGAACCAGCACGCCGAGCAGAGAAGACAACGTTCAAACAGAAAGAGGGCGTTTGTTCTCTCGAGGCAGTTATCTGATTTAGTCAAATACACAAGATCTGTAGCATTCAAGGGCTTCCCAGAAAACAGTAAGATATGGCAATCAATTTTAATTTCTGATGGACTAAGGGTGTGTTCAATGTCCAGTTTCAAATTTACACGCCAACATGAATCATGATACAAAACGCAATTACAAAACATAAACCCAAACGCGATCAGCGATGCACCTATTCAGTGTCAAAAATTTAAAGCTGATTATAATTCCATCGTCTTTAAATTCCCCGCTCTAAAAAAAAAAACATCTTCTCCTTTTTTCACTTGCACCGGAAGCTTCCATTGCGACAGCACATTTAAACACGTTTGAAAACTCAATCCTGTTCAGTGTTGCGTTTTGTTGCAATCGTGATGCTCAAGGTCGCAAAATTGAAGCTGATTGTGTTTCAAAACACATCTTTTTTGGCGTTTAAATTTTCCTCTGAATCAAGATTTGAAACACATTTACTTTTACGACCGGGGATGGGGGACAATGAACACATACGTTGTTTCTCTTTATATCAGCTTTTTGTAATTGCGTTTGTATCATGATTCATGTTGGCATATAAATTTGAAACTGGACGTTGAACTCTAAATAGCCTTTCTAGATTTCAACCGATGGGCTGTTAGTGTGATAAGCCATTATGCTACAGTGCTTTTGACAATCTAAGCATTTCAAAATATTTGCAGAAGGTGTTTTGTATATATGCAATTATTGCTTCTTTACCAGCAGTAATATTAGAAGTAATAATAGTAAAAATATTTTCATTATTATATTATTGATATTAATATATACATATAATGTTCATGTATAATTTGCTGTTACATAGTGCTTTTGATTACCGAATGTAATACCATTTCCCTTTTTATTGGATAAACAAATGTATAGCATCAAATGCAAGAATTTATAAGTAGGTGATATAAAGTTAAAGTAGACAAAAACTGTTAATATATAAGTTTGTACGTGTTTATACAGAGTACCTTCAATTTAAGACAATGGTAAAATAATACCTACATGTTTCACTCGATTATCAATTTATTGTATTATGATATTAACAATAATGTATAAATATATAACAATAACAATTCAAATGAACATATCATACATACCATCAAAAGAATTGTTCAATTTTTAAGAATCATAATAGAATACATTAGTGTAAAGACATTAACAAAGATGTTATAAATCATCGTAATTTTTAATACTAGTTTTAATATTTTTAATTTCTATTTATATTTATAAAATCATATAATTTTTTGTGATAATTTTCAGTGCCGTGTTGGGAGCTGCCCTCTCTTGGTGAGATGAGAGCAAACAACCTCGCAGCGACGAGAGCACCAGACTTTGCCAACTTCACCACCCATAACCTGTGTAGAGTCTATCCATCAGCCTACAGGATAGACTCGAGTAACTTCAACCCTCAGCCACTCTGGAACTGTGGTTGCCAACTTGGTAAGTGTAGTGTGGAAATAAGTATCCTTGGCTTCGTTTTTCAAAACTGTCATAAGTCGGAGTTCTTGGACAACCCATAGTGACACATGTTGTAGAGTTAACACATGTTTCAGTGAGATGTCCATGAAACTAGACTTATGACGGTTTCAAGAAACGCCGTGAGCCACTCTGGAACTGTGGATGCCAACTTGGTAAGTGTAGTGTGGAAAAAAGAGAAGTATCCTTGGGTCCGTTTTTCAAAAACTTTCATAAGTCTAAGTTCTTGGACAACCCATAGTGACACATGTTTTAAAGTTAACACATGTTTCAGTGAGATGTCCATGAAACTAGACTTATGACGGTTTCGAGAAACGGGCCCAAGAGGGACATTTCACAGTGTTAAGCTTCGCTTAAATGTCCCCCTCTAATTCCAAGCCCATCAAGAATTTGCCAAATAATCTGATTGGCTTCTTAATAGCACACATCCCCTGTGTGTGATGGTGTAATGTGTCAGCACTCAAATAAGAATTTAAGCGGGACTTTAATTAATACTTAAGTCCTTTTAAAACGCAGGCCCTAGACCACTTAAAATATAGTAACAAACTGATGATATAGAAAATCTCCAATTGGCAACACAGGGTAAGTTATTTTGTTAAAGTTTTTCTTATCCCAGCATCCATGTGGCTTGTAGACATAATCCTGCTATTACATCTATATAAATTTCTTGATATCATTATCAAGGTGTATTTGTCTTTGCAAATAGAATAATAATGACTATTTATGTTTAGATATATATCTTTATTCTGTTTTATAACATAATTAAACAATCTTAGTAGTTATGCAATGATTGTTTTCCTTTTCCCCACCCAGTAGCCCTTAACTACCAGACTTAAGGTCGTGCTGTGCGATTACTAATTTCTCAGCATCTATGTATCTTCTAAGCATCGTTCTTCTGTTGTATGTTCATACATGTAGGCCTATATATTTTTTATATTGTTTATCATTATCAAATTTATTTTCTTTGCAAATGAAATGAGAATGATGTATATGTATTGAAACACTAATTCTGTTTTATAACCTTACCAGAATTGAACTAACTAATAACCAAATTATATTCATTATTTTCCTCTTTCTCTTCTAGTTGCCCTTAACTACCAGACTGAAGGTCGTGCTATGCAATTACTAAGAGCCAAGTTCAGGGCCAACGGTAGCTGTGGCTACGTACTCAAACCAAATATCCTCAGACAAGGTGAAACAAAATTTTGTAATTAATTAAGGATAATCAAAAGAAAATTGCAAATTCACTTTCAGGCTATACAGTAAACAATAGAAATATTCATACATGTACTCCTATTAAAAAATATTTTCTCTCTCTTTAATAAATGGTGCTGCTGCTAATATGAAACTCCCTGTAAATTTAAGAGGATACAAGAAATATTGATTTGAATAACAATAGAATTGCCAATATAATTGCCCTTGAACTTTTCATAATCCATACAAATTTATTGAAAACAGAGAATTAACTTTAATTTTATTGCGGCCTGTTAGAAGGTATATTCTTTGTCACAATTATCCATTCTCCTTTGTTGTGGTTCATTGTGGTTTTACCTTGTACACTAGTTGTTGTAAAAGCAATGACTGTTGTCAAAATCCAACAGGAATACCCTTTCCCCCTTTTTCGACATTTCCGCTTTGTTTTCCTCTTTTGATTTAGACAAGGTCCAGTTTGATCCAACGTCCAATAATCCCATCGCTGGTGTCCAGAAGAAGCAGCTAACCATTCATATCATCAGTGGTCAGCAACTACCTAAGCCTCCGCAGAGTCTACTAGGGGAACGTGGAGAGGTATATATTATTTATTCAGACTTATTTGTCAAAATAAATTTCTTCTTATTCAAGGAATTTTAGATGGTCAATAAGAGAGAGGTAGACAGCAAATTACTTGGCAAGATGATATTAAGAAATGGACTAGATTAAGGGGATAAAAACAAGTGTAAATGACAGCAAGTTGTTGAGATGCTAGATACCAACCCTGTACAAAGGGACAGCATTTGATGATGACGATGTAAACAAAAAAAATTATTTCACTTTTACTTCTGTAATACTTCTTCAGGAAAACCTGTCTATTAACATTCTGAAATTTTAGTGGCACTTTAACATGCAACAAAAGCATCTCCCTACAAGGAGATAATATCCTGTACATGTATGCACAGTAGGTACATACATGGAGGTACATACATGGAGGTACATAAATTTATGGACATACATGGAGGTACATACATGGAGGTACATACATGGAGGTACATACATGGAGGTACATACATGGAGGTACATACATGGAGGTACATACATGGAGGTACATACATGGAGGTACATACATTTATGTACATACATGGAGGTACATACATGGAGGTACATACATGGAGGTACATACATTTATGTACATACATGGAGGTAAATACATGGAGGTACATACATGGAGGTACATACATGGAGGTACATACATGGAGGTACATACATGGAGGTACATACATGGAGGTACATACATGGAGGTACATACACGGAGGTACATACATGGAGGTACATACATGGAGGTACATACATGGAGGTACATACATGGAGGTACATACATGGAGGTACATACATGGAGGTACATACATGGAGGTACATACATGGATGTACATACAAAGAGCTCAGTTCCAAAAGGTACTACATCCACTTCGGATGAAAATTGAGTTATGGATATGACACCATTATTCAGATAGGTAACTTTCTTTGAACAAAACTTTGAAGAAACAAAAATGACAACAACTGTAAAAAAATGCACTTTCAAATTTCACTTTTCCATAGATGCCTGTACAAAATATGGAAAACAAATGCATTTTACTCAGAAGTAACAAAAGTGGATGTAGTACCTTTTGGAAATTACATGGATGTACATACACAGAGGTACATACATGGAGGTACATACATGGAGGTACATACATGGAGGTACATACATTGCAGTAATTTTGTTTTGTTTTGTTTTGTTTTGTTTTGTTTCTTAGATCATTGACCCATATGTGGAGGTGGAAGTGGTCGGACTGAATGGTGACTGTACAAAGGCACAGACCAAGACTGTTCAAGATAATGGTAATGTATAATTAAATAAAATTTAAATTGCATTATTTCCTGTTATTATCACATATTAGTACTCATGTTGGTTTTTGTAAGGAATAAGTGATGACAGTAGCTATAATTGATGTATTCACTTTAATAACAAATCATTTTTTTCAATAGACTTTCCACTAATGCTACCACATTACGGCTTGTGACTTACACACTCGGTCGCAATAAATTTGTAACATATTTGTACAACCAATGGGAAATTTAAATTTGTATAACCTCATAATTTTCCTTTGTTATACCTCAGGTTTCAACCCCGTGTGGGACTATGTTGTGACCTTTCCTGTTACTCTACCTGATTTGACCTTGGTCAGGTTTGTCGTGTGGGATGAAGACCCTATCGGGAGAGACTTCATCGGTCAAGCAACTCTTCCTTTCACTAGCCTCTGTCAAGGTAGGTATTGCATCTCAAATTGTGCTAAGAGGCACTTTTGGCACAGGGGGTTAAGCAATATTAGTAAGATTTATGGTGTGGGATGAAGATCCTATTGGTGGAGACTTCATTGGTCAAACAACCCTTTATTTCACCAGCCTCTGTCAATGTAGGTATTGCCACTGTTTGAGCAGTTTGGCACCTATTATATGCCCTTGGATGTACTAAGAGAGAGATACATATGGCATGTTAAGTGTCAGTCAATGTTTATACCTCTTAGATGGTGTAAAGAAAGTTTTTAGATCTATGGTATAAATTGAATTGCACTTTCAAACAAATTTTGCTGATAATGTTTCTAAATTCCTTTTATGCAGTAATTTTGTTTGTTTAACTTTATACATCTCAATCAATAAAATATTAAATTTCTTAAATAGTAATTTTCTGTATATTTTTTGCTGTACTGACAGCTTATTACTGCATCATTAATTTTGTTCATATTCTCTTTTGCTTTTGTTTTTCTAGGATACCGTCACATCCATCTAGAAGGTCTTGACCATGCAACTATATTTGTGAATGTCACTATAGAAGATCATACTGAGAAGGTATATTGTATGTGTATTTAAAATAGATGCTTCTTTGTAATGTAATGACATTTAGTTGTACTTCACGTTTAGAAGATAATGTGTCAGAAGATTATCTGTCAGCGTGCTCCTTGTCCTTTAATGTTATGATGGGATGATTTAATTGCCCCCTTAAGTTCCTGTTTAAATTGTTTTATTTTTACAGTAAAGGATGATAACATTGAGTATGTTCTTGTTCAAACATTTCCTTTTCAATTTCTTTTTTTTTTGTTGAAGAAATTATACATGTATCTTTGAAAATACATAGTTTAGATCTATGTTATGTTATTTTAAGTTGGAGTTTGATATATTACTATGAACAATCCCATTCATAAAGCTCCAGTATGTGTTTTTTCATTTTTAAAATAGATTTTCTAAACCCTTTCTTGAGAAATGTATCCAAAATGGCAATGGTAAATAGTCAAATTTATCACATGCTTTTATATCATTTTAGTTCCCTGTTATATCGTTAATTTTCTTGTCATGTCTCTAGAAATACATCAAAAACAGCAAAGGCCCACGCTCCACCTCGATCACCCGAACCACTTCCTCGCCGAGCCGCAGCCGAGCCAAATCCATCGAAACAGAGGTCAGCCTGATGACCGGTGGTAGCCCCGCCCACCACGCCTCGCCCAAGAGACGCACCTCCCTGGCCGAGAGACTAGGCATCAGGAGGAGGCATAGCACCACTGCTCTGCTGGTGGAAGGCATCATGACAGTTGGTGGCAATAGTAGTGGTGGCAGCGGTGGGATCAAGAGTCCAACCACGCCCACGTCGACGCCTACCTTTGGTATCCTGAGACAGAAGAGGAGGAGCTATGAGGGGGAGATGAGGAAGGGACGGTCACAGGGTGACGAGGAGGGATGTGATGATGGTAAGTTAACTACACATTTTTCTAGCATACTGATGATAGTAACACCAGACTGAACATAAAACAAGCAAGAAATTATGTTACCCCAAATATATGTGACCGGGCTGCTCGAAACCACCAATAAGTCACCGTAATTCATATTTTGGTTTGTTGGGTTTTCTGAAAGTAGAAATTCCAAGCTTTCCAATGATATCAAACACTTGTACTTTACTAAAGGTTAGCCATGTGAAATCTCCTGTGCAGGAAAGCCTACTATTTGCTCTGTTGTTTTATGTGCAACTAATTGATGGTTTCGAAGTGGTGTGTCACATTATTGGAAATAAACCACAAAGGAAAGTAGATGAACATGAACCTGTAAAATAAATGGATTACTCTTTGAAGGCATTTACCATCCCTACTTGTCCTAAATATGAGCTACTATGCTCATAACAACAGATGATATATAGAATTACATCATAGGCTAGAATTATAACTATTAGGAGCACTTTCATGTGTTTTCTATAACATTTTTAAGGATCCTCAGTTAAGACAGGCATAGGCAAACAAAAAGGAAATGTGGGTTACAAATAAGTATATATTTTCATCATTTTATAAATATTACAACCTCACAACATTTCATGAAAACACTTGCCTGTTTTTAAGACACTGCCAAGCTGTAATTAGGAATGAGGATTGTTTGGTGGTATAATATAAAACTGTGATTTTTATGTGAGCATGTTTGCATATAGTTAACAGAAGGTGGCAGGTTTTTTGTCACTATTTTCTAATACCCACATGAATATAGGCAAGTATAGTATAGTGTCATGCACAGATTTGAAATTATTGCATTCATTAATGCTATGTTTATCAATTTGAGCATGTACAATATACCAACAGTTGCCTTGTCATATTTGCTATAAAGTGGTAGATTTGTGGTTGTAAAACAGGTTTTACAGAAACCATTTATTATAGTCTGTTAAGTTAAGATTGAAGGAAAAATAACATTGAAAGCCAAATTAAGGTAATGCATCTTATTCTAATTTCATGTCTATTGTACATGTGGTGCTTTTGATGCCTGTCAATTGCGTAGAATACATAAATATGACTTTTAAAAGAAATTACATCAGATATTCTTTGGTTTATTATTTTGAATAAATCAATCACTAAGGAATTATTAGAACTCCAGTATGTCTTACGTTTGCCAAAAGTCATAGACACTTAATCACCTAACATAATTTTATTTCATGTTCTAACCCATCAACTTTCAAAAGGATCAAAATGACAGGTAAAAGCATTTTGTGACATAGATCGTGTCGATAATAGTGTGTGATTGTTTAGGTAATGTGTGTTTATAGATTGTGCATGAAATGCTTTTCTTTAGTTGTGTACACTTTATGTTCTGTAAAGGCAGTTTTATTTTAAAGTGAATTTTTCATCTCTTACTCTTTAAAAAAATGAATATTATTGGATAACATTATTTTTGGGAATTTTTTCAAATTTTAAATAGTCCTGTGTTGCAATTCAATTGATTTTGAAAACATATTTTTTTCCTGATAGTTAATATATTTCAAATGTTTACTTGTATATTGATTATTGAACAGTACATGAAATATTCTCCTGTTGTGTTACTGTCCATATATCTCTCTTCCTTTTTGTATCGTTCAGTGTACTGCTTCATTATTGATTAATCATGAATTTATCTCTTCATTCATTTTTCGTTAATCAATTTGACTTTTTTTGTAAACAATAAATAAAAATCATTTTTTTTGTGGTATATACATGTATGTGCTCAAAACCAAAGTCACAAAATGTATTTTTCTTTGTATTTACATTTTCAATGATATAAAAAACTTATAGTTTGGTAAGAGCAGTCAAGATAACTGTTTCAGAGAAATCTATCTCGTCACTTATATTACCACCTTCCCCATTCTCTTCGTCGTTGCTGTTTGCAATTTATTGGTGATCTTGAGGTTTAATTTGGTCACATACATGTATTCATTTGCTTAATGCCAATTCAATCAATCAATTCCTGATGTCAGGCTCCTACAGAATGAAGACCTCTACACTAAAGCCCAGCGCACACATTGCGATGCGATTGCACTAAGATCCGATTGCAACAAATTGCCAATCGCATCGCAGTGCAATCGCATCGCAGGCCAGCGCACACATTGCAACAGGCGCTGCATAGCACCATGGTACCCCTCTTTTACGCGCAGGCGTGCAGTAATACAACCTCCATCTCTAGCCAATCTGATTGGCTGAAGTTATAAAAATCGCAGGAAGATTTGACATGTCAAATGTCTGAGATTTGGTCTGCGATTCTTCTGCAACACATCGCATCGCAGTTGCAGCACGTCGCTGGTTGGCACACACACTGCAATTTTGTTACAATCGGATCTTAGTGCAATCGCATCGCAATGTGTGCGCTGGGCTTAATTGTTTTGTTTGCTCTACACTGCACTGTTCTATTCTATGTTACTACACTGGAAACTCGTTATAACAAGGTCCTTGGGACCATGTTACCTTGTTATATTGAGAATCTTGTTATATCAGGGTAAAAAAGAAAAGAATACAACGAGCTGGGACCAGCAAAATTACCTCGTTATATCAGGAACCACGTTATATTAGGTCTCATTATAACAAATTTCCACTTACATTATACCAATTATTCAAATGATAATTATCATCCTTTTTTTTTTTCTTTTTTTTTCTTTCAGTTTTTGGTGATGATGACTGTGACTTGATTCCTGTTGACTGTGACGCCATATTGGATCGCATTATGTCCAGTGACATTGCTGTAGAGCTAGAGGCAGATGGTAGTACGAGTGTCCCTCTGGACGAGATCCTACAAATACTCCGCCTAGGAATTTCCCCATCCCAAATCATCCAAGTCATCCAAGATGGTCGATTGAGTCTCAGACCAGCGCTCCATGATTTTCCTCCGATTAGCCAAAGCAGGGATAGTCCAGACGTAGACTCCAGTCAGATAGGGATGCAGAGAGGTCCGGAAGGTGGTGTCATTTCTGAGTTTGAACAATGTGATCCTAAACCAGCTCCTACTTTGAGTAGAGTCTTAGATGATGATCTTGTGTTTCCTATGAACAATAATGATATATCAACAGAAATGGAAGCCCTCCTGTCTGCCCGCTTTACAAAGGAGAGATTTGGATTCGGGGTGATGTCCTACGATGAGTGCTCCTCGACTGAAGACTGCTCTAGTCTAGGGTCTGCTGAAGATTTAGTAGTGGACACCTTGGCAACGGATCATGTGATCAGAGAACCATCAGGTGACTTGATCTCGGAAGAGGGTCATGCCAAGTTGGATGAAGAGAGAGAAAGAAGAGAAACGGGGTCAGAGGAAGCGTTAAACTCCTATGGTTGCAAGGTTCTAGGTAGCAAGAGTAGCGGAGCGTATGTAATCCTTGATGATTCCTGCAACCTTGGAAATCAGGGTAGTGACTATGAGAACCAGGGTAGCGATAATGACAATCAGGTCAATAGTTTGTGTGACGTTGTAGAACAAGATGATAATGTAGTAAGTGTACTTAGAACTGTTGGGGTTTCACTGTATCCAGACAAATCATTTCACACATCCAATCAATGTAATAATTCCTCAAGGGAAGATAAGGTTACCCCTGGCATAGATAATCCTACTGAACTAACTTCATGCTTTGAAAATATTACTGAGTTTAATAAGATGAGTGGTATTACCCATACAAATAACCAGGATCAACAGAGTGTTAGCTCAGTAGATTACTCTCAAGATTACTTGCAATGTTCAAAGGGTGGAAAAGAACAGCACCACGAGTACATCCAGGACTTATCTGAAAGTCAGGCAGAAGGTCTCTTCCAATCTCAAGATTCTGCTAAAAGGCTTGTAAAAGGTTGTCCAGAATCAGAGCTGTCTTTGGTCTCTCAAGGTCCAGAGGAACGCGAATCCAGTGGACAATCGGGCTCCCTGTCCAATGTTGTTGACTCCATGTTTGACCTGGTAGCCAGTCTGGCAGAAGAAGAGAGGGAACTACAGACGTTAGAAGAAAAAGGCATTTCACAAGATTACCCACATCTCAAGGATTGTGCTTTAGAACTGCAGGCCTTAGAAGAGAGAGGCATTTTACAAGATTACCTACCTCCCAAGGGTTGCAGTTTGGTATCTCCAGATTGTACTGCAGATGGTGAAAGGCATATGCAAGCCCAGGTTTCTCCTAAGGATGTCTTTGATGCAAATGGCCAACCTAGACCACTGGCCCCAACAGGGCTGTCACCAGATACACCTCCCCTCAGAGGTGTGAGCCTGACTTCACTTCACAATGGAGATGAATTAAATGAAATGATTTCTATTGATCCTGAGAAATCAACTCGGAACAGCTCAGCTCCTAGACATGGACCAAGGAAGAAGTCATTGGTAAAAGTTCTCAGTGGACTATTCCAAAAGTATGAACTGTTTGATGCCAAGCTGCCAGAGTCTTTCAGCAAAGGAATAAGATCATCTCTGAGGAAGAGATTCATCACGAGAAGTGTGCCAGACATAAGCAACCTCAACTTTAAAGAGGAGGAAAATGAGGTTAAGGAGAGTGATGGGTCTATGCAGAGTTTTGGAAAGAAAGTGTGGTCATCCAGTAACCAAGATATAAGTTCTACAAGACCAGCTAGTAAGAGTGTTGAGAACCTATGCGGTATTTGGGAAGAATCTCTAACTTCAAATAAGGACTTGATGTTCTGTTCTGACTATACTGACATTGGCATTAAGCAAATCGGAGGAATTTCATACAGATGTGAATTTTCACATGACCCAGCAACTAAGATGAATCCGAATAGAGACCTCAAAACAAATGATTTTGCACAAGCTCTGAGGGAAGATGTTCATGATGATGTCGTCACCAATGTGGCTGTTGTCACAGAAGACAAAGCAATTCAAACCGATGTGGATACAAGTTCAGTGCCACCCAAGTACCAAAAGCGTAAGCTTCACCGAGTGCTACCAGGTTCATGGAATCGTGATGGTGAGCCAACAAGACCCCTCAGTTGTCCTGTGTTACCTCAGGAAACGGGAAACCAAAGCAATAAACACAGAATAGTGTACTTCCAGGAGCAACCACTTAATCAACCATTAGACTCCAGCAGTTGGGAACAGAAGAACTGTTCAGTAGGTGAAGGACCAAAGGAAGATGTCAAGGATCATTACCAAAAGGATGGACTTGACCTGGAAGATATCAGGGTCACATTGGCAGACGTGTCCTCTGAAGACCCTGACAGCGGTGATGATGCAGGAGAGTTGAGCAGTCACATATGCATCGTCAAAGGGTGTAACTGCGGTGTTAGCAATCTTTCAAATCTCCTAGATTCTAGTCTCTTGGTTGAAACTTGCTTCACTGGTGATGTGGATGAAGGAGTAAATGAAGATGGACTGCAGAGGAGATTGCATTATGAGAAAGGCAGAGGTCTTGATATACTTGAAGTTAAACAAGAACAACAGGAAGAATCAGTCGAGACAGATACTTCTACTGATGTGTCTATATTTGGTGATGGACCAATGAACACCATCAGGCCTGTACATCTGGATGGCACAATAGATGAGACTGGAATGGAATCAAGTATGGCTATCAACAGCATTTCCTCAATACATACTCACCTGGGAGGTACACGCAGGAGCATAGGAACCTTCAGAAGTGAGTACAATCGCAGCTTTGATGATGGTGAGCGTACTGATGATGAAGAATGGCAAACACTTGCAAGCAGTACACCAAATACAGCATCCCAAGATACTTGTTCCAGGGAGCAGATTTCTCCTGAAATCAATCACGAGGTATTTGTATGTGCATCTGATCTGAAGCCTATCCAGGAGATTGAAATCCTGGAAGAGAGTTTCAGCAGTGAGAGTATCCCCTCAACAAACTCTACTGATGGAACTTCAGCTTCAGAGAATATTGATACAGATCCAGAGCTTCTGGACAATCGAGTAAATGATGGGGATTCAGATACGTGTTCTGAGGAAGACAGAGGAAAGGGAAATGTCACTCCAATTAATACTACACCTGATTGCTCTTCATTGCCTGTAGATGATAATGAAGAAGAAAGCAGAACAGTTCAAGATGATAATACTCTGATTAATGCAGAAGAAACTGGACCTGTTCTCTCTTCAGTCTCCATAGATGATCATAAAGAAGAAAGCAGAACGGTTCACAATATTGATAGTGTGATCAGTGCTGAAAAAACTAGACCCAAGAGTAGTAGCAGTGAATCTTCATTTGATATGTTCAAGTCTTTGGATGAATTAAGTACTGTGCTAGATGACGAGTTGTGTCATGGAAGGAATCATGTCAGAAGTCCCTCTTCAATCTCCTCCATCCCTACATTATGCCAATCAGCTGCACAAGTGCCATCTAGCATTAATGAAATTAAGAAAGCCCCACCTTCTGGCTTAGAGATGGGACAGTGCACAAGGTCTGGGGTTGAGAAACTAGGTAAGAACACAGTACTTCCCAGACCTGACACTGCTGGTTCCACCAGCCATGGTGAAGACAGTTTAGCCATCAGCAAAGGAAGGACAGACGTGAAGCATGCAGTGCATTCAACGCCACCAGTGATTGGAAGCGCTATTTCAGTCAGGTTCTTGGGTCAAATTCCTCGCCAGATGTCTGCATACTCCTACAGTGACTCTGACTCTGACTATGATTCAACAACAAGTGGTTCATCGCAAGAAACTGTTGTTGAAGTCCTTCCCAATCTTCCGCAGTTTGCAAGGCCGATGGTCAAGCCGCCTGTTCCACCTAAGAGTCCAAAGCTAAAGGAACAACTTGTAAGACAAAGGTCAAGAGAGAAACCACCTGTCCCACCAAAGCCACAACATCTCAAGGATCTATATGCAGAAAAGAAAGCAAAGGCACTCAAGCAGAGCATAGCTCATGCCACGTCCCCTGACACTACCTTAACAGGAAAGCATCCTGAGACTGATATAGTCAAAGAATCCACAACAACTTTTAATTTCAATGATGGTCCCAATTCAATAAAAAATCGAACAGTTACTATAAATGGCGATAGCCACCATGATATACTTTCCACTGGGATGTTATCACCTGGATTGGTGCACTCCTTGAGAAGTATTCCCTCAGATATGCCATCAACCCCGATAGATACTCCTGCTAACGCTTCCCTCAAAGGTACCGAATCCTTACACCAGCTTTTGGAAAAGAAGTACAATGTGACGACTCGAAAGAAGTTCAGAGCTAAGCCACCTCTAGAACACAGGCACAGTACAGGTTCTTTGTTTTCCCTTGCAGACCTTCCAGGTATCAAGGACAATGCTTCAGGACACCTATCAAAGGATCAGAAGACCTTCGCGGTTGAAGATATCGACCATGACAGATGGGACCAGTCTCTTGAGAGTTGGTCTTTAGATAGGAAGAAACGATCAAATCAGAGGGTGTACTTCATGCTGAACGTCTAGGTAACCATTTCAATAGTAAACTACCATCTTATAGTATCTCAGCGGTTATTAGTGCCTTCATCCTTTGAGAATATATACCCCAAATTTTGAACAATTATATAATATATTTACAGAAATCATGTAAAAATCTACTGGGTTAAATCAATAAATAACTTGTTTCTATGCCCTATGATGGACCTATATTCAACAGTGATATAGCAATTGTAGTATCGTTATGGAATTCAACAATAATACAGAATGAAATATTTCTACTTAATTGGTATTCCTCTTATTATGTTGGGGAGTGTATAGATCTTTTTACCTAGCTATCGATTTGTTATTGATTTAGTGATCTATGATATGACTGTTTGGGACAAGAGTATCTCCAATGAACTTATACTCATCTACTACTTTGCTGTTTTTTTTCACCAAAGCCTGTTAAGCAAACACATGATTTGGAACTTACACTTACTTTATTATGATTCTCATTCACGTGTTGTTGTTTTTTTTAATAATATGTATGAGTAGTTTTAATACTCTACTTTAACAGCTTTTAGAAATTAGACAACAAAAGAACTACCTATTGGTCCTTCTGATTTTGCTCCTCTCAAGTCTTTTTTTCTCAATTAAACTCGACCTATTGAAAACTGGACATTTGAGTGGTATATTGAGAGCATTATCGAGTATGGAAGACTGCTCCATGAAATATAGTTCTTATTTATTTATATACACTGTACATGTTGATCATATGGAAACTGCTGTCCAAAAAACCTTTTTTCAAATAAGATACATGTACAGGTTCTTATTTATGTGTCTCTGTGATTCTTTTTCTTAACACTGTGATGCAAATATCTTTGACTTTGTTAAACATGCTATATAACTGTACAATTATTATTTTCATTTCTATTATTACTTGTATTTCGCATATAATATAATTTAATAAAGTATGCAATACTTTATATGGGGCATATGATGTAACATAAATATTGAAGAACATTTTATTTTATAAAATGATGTGTCTGTTTGATAAACTAGTCCAAATTTATATATCTTATTGTCTTTTTAAAACTGACTTTGTTAACATGAAAATAGAGAAAATGATATATGAATGTATTTTGTAGAAGGGGCTCAAAATGTACTTAATGTTGTCTGTGACTGACAGGATATTATTATTAATTATTGTATATGATACATCCATTTAATGATTGATGGATACTACATTTGTGACATATTCTTTGTATCATTTACACCGTGCTTGGCAAGTAAAATTTAAAGTATCACTTTAATTCTCTTTTGCTGTTGATTGTATACTGAACAATTTGGTTTTTTTTTTACATGTTACATTTGTCCTCTAATTTTGATTATTTTGAAGAAATGTATCTATCACTTTAGTTCATGACATCCTTTGTGTAACTAGAATGCATTTGGTAGGGATATTTATTGATTGATTGAGATTATGTGCAATTTATAGACCCTCTATTTAATCCTTGCAAGATATTTAATGTTTTGTATTACATGATTTTGAAATATAATCACTGCAGCTCTGATATGTTTACATACTCATTGTGTATACCTCTCTTTACATGATTATTTGTTTGTATTTCTATGGATATTTTTGGGTATATGTAAATCATTAAAATTTTGTTATTTCCATATTATATGAATGTACCTATGTAAAATTAAATTACTTTTGTTTATATGTATACGATTTTTTGTGAGAAGGAAGGGCTGATTTGAGTGAGTTTAATTATTGACTTGAATTGTATTTTTTTTTTTAAATAGAATACATGTATGTACTATGAGTTTAATGTTCTCGCTATTCTGTATAAGGTACGTTTGAGTAAGATTTTAATCTCTATCAACTTCTCTATCAACTTTTATCTTCGGATATACAAGGAATAAAAAAATAATAAACTTAAACATCAAGAATTGTAATTTTATCAACCTTTAAGATAAAACCTATTCAGTGTGTCCCAGAAAAAGTGGAACAATTATGATCATTCATTTTCTCAGTCAAACAAATAATTAATGGAGTATTAAATGCATAATTTTTAAAGTTTTCCTTTTCCTATTTCTATTGATGCCAAATACTTTACAAAAGAGCTACGCATAGATGAGCAAGAAATTCAAATGTCAAAACCAATTTGTGCCGACTAAAGCAATATAAAGCAGATAAAGCAAGGGATTGATTAATTGTATTCACTAACATTGGGAGATTTGATGAAAGAAACAAGACAAAGAACATGAAATCTAAATCCCGCCCACTGATTCTGCGCAAACTGATTTTTGCAATTATTTTTCAAACACTTCTTTATCAAATATGCGTGGCTCTGTCGAAATGCATTTGATGTCAAATATTTTTTTTTTTTTAAAGGTTGAAATTTAAAAACTTACCGTTCGAGTTACTGTTTTTCGGGGATACGCTGTATATACATTGTTTTTAACTATATATCTATATATCATTTATTTATACTTGGTTTTGAGATTTAGAGAAAAGTATTAATGTCAGTCGGAACTTTTAAAGCCACTCTTTTCAGTGATTGTTCGGTGGCATAGCAGTTATATTTTGCAGGTTCCGGGTTCGAAACCGATAATGACCAAGTTGATTTAAACGCCCTGAAGCCTTACTTTGGTTGACTAATAACTTTTCTCATACACTTTCTTATTCATAAGATCTTCAGTTTTATAACTGTCCAGTTCCGAACTTCAGACATTATCAATCGGACAATAATATATTTTCTTTAGGGTTCATGTCAATGGGTTTTGACTTTACATTGTGTAACGTGAGGTTTTTTATTTGGGGTGATATATTTTCAATGAAAATCACCTCGACACTTTTATTGTATGTATCTTATATATCATATGTACTTTATTCGTAATGTAGTATTTGCAAGAAAATATTATGTTTGAGATTCTTTGTTGTATGCATAGTATTGTATTTTTTTATTTTTGTTTTCTCTCTATTTTTTTTTTTCAAATTTAGATTCTGGGTATTAATGGAGTATATGTCAATCATATATTTAAACTGTTTTTGATTGATTTATGATCATGTTTGGGCACTGTAAATAAAGAATAACTTGTAAATACCAAATAGATTATGTTAAATGTAAACATTGTATCATACAACAGCATGTATAAAACTGATGAAAATTTGTTGGATTTAATAAAAACTTTAGAAATTAAATTAAAAGATATGTTAATTATTTTGATTAACGATCATTTATGTGTAAAAGTAAGCGCAATATCATAAATTGAAGTTGTGAACACGGTGAAGTTATGAGTGTGTTTGTGGATATACGTGGTGGTGAAAGAGAAAGAGACAGACAGACAGACAGACAGACCGACAGACAGACAGAAGGGGGGGGGGGGGGGGGGGGGGTTGAGGGTGCATGAAAGAAATTTTTATTCCTTAGGAATATCATTATTATCCCTAGAACTAGGTCGCTGATACATAGGGTAAATTGGGTAAGTGGGACACTAAAGCATTTACGTAAGCATTACAATGAAATAAAATACTCAAAGCAATCATATACATAAATTTAAAGTTTATTTAGATATAAAGGTTTTATAAATGTTTTAGTTAAAATTTCCTCCAAATTAAGGTTAAGGGGACAGTTAATCATCACTACTCCATCGTCCCACTTACCCCGTCAAGTTGGGGGTAAGTGGGACAGCATAATACATGGAATAAAATGGGGTTTAAAAGTGAGAAACAAAGATCTCTGTCTTCATAAACACTGTTTCTACATCAGGAATGTCATTTTTAAGATGCCATTATAACTGATTACCTAACTATTTTTTCAAACATTGTACGACTCATTATTACTCTTTTTCCTTTACATATTTCAAGTGATAAAAAATTGATTTCTTAAAACAAATCAAAGTTCAGTAGCACTTTTTAGATGTGTGATTCTGTAAACAAGCAATTATCTAATTCGTCCTTCACCCCCTTATTTGTATGAAAGTAAACAAAAGATACAATATTTAAAAAATATACCTCTTTTTCTTTCCCGTATTACAACTTTCTTCATTATCAAATCCAAACTTTACGAAAACTAAAGTTTTAAAGTCTGCATAATTCAACAATATCAGTGCCCCGTTTAAGACAGCAATAAAACCCGTTTGCAAAATTTTATGACAAATAGGGTAAATTTGGGTAAGTGGGACACTACACATGCTTAAGCATTTACCTAAGCATTATAATAAAAATAATGAAATACTCGATAAACCAATCATATGTCTCATTTTGAAGTTTATTTAGTTAGATATAAACGTTTTAGATATGTTTTGGTTAAAACTTTCTCCAAATGAAGGTCAAGGAGACAATATTAATCATTACCCCGTCAAGTTGGGGTGAGTGGGTACATGTCATGCAATGGACTGGGATATAAAAGTTTTGTAAACTTTGTTTATGAATTGAAATCCCACTTACCCCAAGCATGTGGGGTAAATGGGACAGTTCAATTAAAACAATTTCTTCAAGTCTTTTGTTTACATCATATTTCATTTTAGATTATTTTCTAGTTTTAAATTTATTTTGTGAACCATTTTAATGCCAAGTTACCCCAAAAACAAAAGGGATCTGGAAAACACAAGGACCAGTTTACAGTTCACCATGATTTCTGAAATAGCTACATGTATGTGACAATCGTTCATGTCAAGACTTGAGATGTTACGGATTTTTAACGATTATTTTTCCGATAACTGTCAATTTTTTCCCAAACAGGCATGCAATTTGTTGCTAGATGTATGTTTATTCATGCTAAAATAGTTCCTCCACTAAGGCATGTCTTAATCATAGGCATATTATGCATTTCCCCCAAAGTGTCCCACTAACCCCAGTGTCCCACTTACCCCACTTTACCCTACAGAAAGAAACTCCCGCTCGAGCAGCGAAATCTCGCACTATTTAATGTTTTGGATATAAGATTATACATTATTGTTTATGAGGACTATTGCTTTAAAAAAATACAGAGGCCTTTATAAGCTTTTAGAAGCATTTTTAGGTAAAAATTGGGACAAGCTTTAGCTCCCGCGCGCTCACATGATATTCTATTCATGAGAAGCTAAACAAATTGGAAACCCCAAAGTGCTTAAAATACCATTTTGGGGGCCGTTTCGAGAAACCGTCATAATTCTAATTTTGTGTACATCCTATAGTAATTCTACAACACTTGTCCCTAAGGGTTGTCCAAGAACTTAGACTTATGACGGTTTCGAGAAACGGGGCACAGATCATTACATAAAGACAAATTTCCGCTCGTGCTTCCCTCTCGCAATAATTCGAAGTGTAATACGTTATATTTATAGATATTATTTTCCACGCAAATGATATTTCAAATAAACAAAAAATGGGCTTTCAGTGCCTTGTTTTAAGGTCATTATATCAACAATAAAAAAGCCAAATCATTGTGCTTTAAAAAAAATATTTTGAACATGCATTTGAGCCTTGGGCCTTTGTATGCCTCATGGGACGCCATCTTTTGAAAACTACACAGGGAGGAAAATTAGGTTCATACCCACCAACCCCCCCCCCCCCTCCCCTTCCCCCGATGTAGAATGCAGGATACGCACAGGTAATATCATGTTTGTTGTCGGCTATGGTTAGTCCTCCTCTCTCTCTCTCTCTCTCTCTCTCCTCTCTCTCTCTCTCTCTCTCGTTTTTGTCAATTTCTCTCCTTCTTTTTCGATTCTGTGCCTTTCTCTCACTCTTTCTTGCGATTTTCGGTCGCTTTCTCTCTCGATTTTTGTCCCACTCCCCTCCCACTCTATATACCTTTCGGTCCCCTTCCATGCCATCTATATCCTTCTTTCTCGATTTTTGTCCCTTCCCCTCCCCCCCCCCCTCTCTCTCTCTTCTCTTTCTGTCCTTCTGTCCTTCTTTCTTGATTTCTGTTCCTTTCTCTCACTCTCCCTCTCTGTGCCTCACTCGATTTTTTCCCTTTCTCTCCATTTCTCTTTTCTATTTCTTTACCTCTTTCTTTTTCCTCTCTCTCTCTCTCTCCCATTCTCTCCTTCTTTTTCGATTTCTGCAGCTTTCTCTCACTCTCTCTCTCTCTCTCTCATGATTTCTTTCTATCAACAGTTCAATGTATTGACAATGGGTAATGCAATCCTTGCCATTGGTGACATGTGAATATTTACACTGTTTTAAATGTTTGTCAAGAAAATGAGCGCTCTTGAATTTTTGACAATCATTTAAAGGAGTCCGGGCTGAAATGAAAAAGTTTTGTAAAATTAAGTAAAATTCATCAAGCACAACACAGAAAATTTCATCAAAATCGGATGAAAAATAACAAAGTTATGCATTTTTTTAGGTCTTGATTTTTTTTTTGTTAAACAGTTCTTGGCAATTGTCTCATTGTCTCATTTGAATATTTGAATATTCAAATGGGCAATTCCACAGAAATCCGGACAAGGGTGCAAGAAATTCAAAATGATATTTGGTTAAAATAATTTTGATTTTCAACAAATACATGAGTTGAAGTTTTAAGAATTAATAAAATTATTACCGATTGCGGCCATTTTTACCTTCTAAACAAATGCGGAAGTATTACAATAGATTTTTGGTATAGAAAAGGTATATTTACAAAAAACTCATTTTCATTTTCCCAACTAAATTGTGACTTTGGTAAAAAAAACTTGAGATTTAAATTACCCTCATTTTGGATGTAACGTCAGTTACCGAAAACATGGACTTGTTTATTTTTTTCCACAACGAAGAAAGTATCAACTATGCCAATTAAGATTTCTAATGTATGACTGCATCTCATTATTATCAATAGCAAAGCTATGGATATTCAACGTACAATCAAGTCAAAATTGACAGCTGATTTGTGTAACGTCAGTTACCATGACCTAGTGTAACGTCAGTTACCATGATGCAATTATAGTTTCTTGAAAAAAAAATTACAATTTGGACACATGTATGTATCTGAAGTATTTACCATTTATTAAACTAATCATCTAGCGATAAGTTCTTCTTTTAATGATTTAAGAGTTGGGAAAAGCCATGTAGTGTATATGTTCATGTAGGCCTAAGCACCTCCAAATCTACTTTAGATTTTCAGTAATTATCTATTGATGTGATCAGGATCTATTCCTATATATTCTGTATTTGGAATATGAGCCAACAAGTTTAAATGTTATGATAAATGTAAATACAATTTTTGGTTGAAAAAAAATCTTCTCTCTGTATTTTTATAATACATAAATGAAGAAGAAAAAAGAAATAAAAAAGTATGATCAAAGCTCCTACATGTATGTCTGTGCATCTGCTAAGATGTACGCGATTTTTGATAGAACAAAGCACAGAACAAACACCTTACTTTGACAGGCTTTCATTTTGTTGCCAAAGACTAACAGCAATTTTCAACAAATTTCAATACCCAGCTTTGAAATTCAGCATTTTATTACTACTGCTCATAACTTTGTACAAAATGAGTTAAATGGAAATTACTGTTCATACATATTAAGTTTGAATTGAGGAAGAAACTGTTTAAATGTGAGTTTCAAAAGGTTGATAACAATTCACCTATTAATTGTTGTGTGCTGTGAGGATTTAGAATCAACAAATGATAATAAGTCAACCCAATTCTGCCAAGATTCACATGCACTACACAAAAATACATGTGTGGGACATCCTACGTGTATTAATCATTCAAAAAACTATTTTAGAGTTTCTGATATCATAATGCTAACATATTCCAATATTTAAGTGATGGAATAGTAGTAAGAAATACAATTTTCAAAATATTCTGTACAAACCCTATAGGAAATGTATGTGTACAACTGTCATGTTCACAGTAAAGTTTTAGCTGAATAATAAGAAAATGATTACTTCTTATTTGGCCAGTCTATTGCCTAGAACATAGGTATGATATCATATCAAACACATAATTCTCAAAAGCCAGGAAAAAAAATATTTGGATCCGATTCAAAATTGGGATTTTACATGTGTAAAGTCTATGGAAGATGTAAGGGTAACGTCAGTTACGTAACGTCAGTTACCGACATGCCTTCACAAAAGTTTCCCCAGCATAAACAAAAATTATGAAAATCTCTTCTTATTTTGCAAATCTGTTTATAAAGACCTAGGTATGATGTCATATAAGACTTATAATTATAACACGTTGTGGACATGAGATATTGAGAATTGATCAAACACCCTGATTTTGCATGTCCGTTTTCTGTAACGTCAGTTACCGAAACGTTTTTGCTTGGCGTTTCAATGGAAATGATGTTTGGGTAGAATTTTTTTTCATACAACGCCTTGCTTTACACTTGCTTATTTAGGTATATTAATTTGAAGACCCATGTATTCTTATTTATGTAACTACAACACAAAGAATGTAGAAAATTCTGGTTGTGTGTAACGTCAGTTACCGTGGAATTGCCCAAATGAGCAAACTGATGATGTCACAGTCCCCCTACTTCTTGTGTATTTTATTATATGAAATCCTGTTTATCTCATTTTTTCATATATTACGTATACAGAAAATCTGTCCCTCATACTGAAAGAAGTAAAAGCACTTGTGACCTTGAACATTCCACAAGGATTAATCCGTGTTTTTATGTCCTTGAGGTAGAAAATCTTGATAATTGGTATTTCATACAATAAAATACAAAGAAAGTAGGGGGACTGTGACATCATCAGTTTGCCAATTTGAAGGACTGTTTCCTAAAAAAATTCAAAACCTAAGAAAATTCATAACTTTGCTATTTCTTATCCGATTTTGATGAAATTTTCAGTGTTGTGCTTTTTCAATTTTGCTTAATTTTTCTTATAATGCAAACTCCAGCCCGGATGAGTCCTTTAAGTAATGCCCCACGGCACCCACCCCCCCCCCCCGATTCACTCTCCCAGCAGCCGTTTTCAGGAATAACCACAGGGTGAAACGTAGACCTCTTCCTTTCTTTCTTTTTTTTTCTTCTTGTAATCATACGGCAAAATGACATCATACTCATCTATTATAAAATATTGAAGTTCATGCATGGCGTTTAGCCTGAATGCTTTTTAACAAATAGGCTACTGGACTTCGATCCTGTCTACGGGCGGGATTTGGTTTTGACCGCCAGTTAACCATGACAACGTTACCAGCATGGCGTCACACTTGGCTTATGCTAAAGTGTCGCGTTGTGGCGCGGCGCGGCGCGTTAAAAAGTGGAAATAATCGACGAAATAAAAATAAGGTGTCTTTTAAGCGGTCCTACAAAAGGAAAAGATTCAGAATTGTTTGGCACGTATTGTGTGGTGTGGCGTCGTGTGTGTGTGTGTGTGTGGTGTGTGTGCGGGTGTTTGTGTGTGTTTGTGGGTGTTTGTGTGTGTATGTGGGTGTGGGTGTGTGTGTGTGTACTGCATGTTTGTATGTTGGGAATTTCGTGAAACAAATTAGCACCAGGTTTCCCTTATTCCTTGGCAATTGGCTCATTCGGGACAGGATTGTTTTAGATCAAACTTATATTTCTCCTCCTCAAATTGGCAGCATTAGAATTTTCCTTTCTACTTCTACATCATTTCAATTATTTTATCAAATTGGCTCATTGTCGATAATGTGTCAAATAGTTTTTAAAATAGCAATTAACGCGGAAATCGATATGTATTGATAATATGTTGCCAATTTTAAGGATGTCTAAACAATTCCAGTAGTTTACCTCATATTGGCAGCACAATATGGATGAATTTCTTGCGGAAAGAAATTAATGCCATGGCTGTGACTCGAATCTGGACCCAAACAAGTGTTGTAAATTTACTAGCAAAATGATGGTAGAAAAGTTTAGAATGTTTCTTATTTTGACATATATGAGCCGTGACCTTACATAGGCTTTATACTGCCTTATACATTTGCATGATAAATTTCATTGAAATTCGCAATTTAAACATGTGAACGTGGACCAGGACCAGGAGTGGACGCAGGACTAGACCATCGCGATTTCTGATTGCTGCTGATATCAATAGCTGCCGAATAGCCGTAACAGGATGACCGAACTTTTCATCGTTTTGGAACTATTAGTCACACATTTTGACATACACAAACACACACACGCACACACACACACACATGCACACTAACCCCACACAAGGGCTTAAGCTAAAGTCTCAGGTCCGAAAAATGATAATCATTTCCAAAAATTTTCACAAAAATGTCGATCCAGAATCTTTTCCTTTTTTCGTAGGACGCTTTAAAGACACCTTATTTTTTTTTCGTCGATTATTTCCACTTTTCAGCGCGCCGCGCCGCGCCACAACGCTACACTTTAGCATAAGCCTCACACTTTGGTACATCTATTATGATGTCATCAAGCGGATTACCTGTTTTTGTGGGCAACACTGATGAAATATTTAATTAGTATTGCTGCATTCTTTTCGGTTAATGAAATACATTGAATTTATGCCAAATGATAATAACTTGATGAAATTATAATCGGGCAGGGGTGTTCGGCTTTGACAGACGTTTATCAATATGTGGGGTGTACCACAAAGACTTACGATTGATAAAAAGTTACGATTGATTTTTTCTTGGTAGCCTCATCATGGATAGGATGCTCCAAAGTTGATGATTTTAATCCTAACTCTAACCCTAACCCTACTCTTAATAATATCCTAATCCTAATATATGACTGTACCTGGTTTCCAAATGAGGCTACCGAAAAAAAAATCAATCGTAACTTTTAATCAATCGCAAGTCTTTGTGTTACAGGGCAAAGATATGGTTATTTTACGGTACCGACCCTTAACGTCACAATAAAATATACCCGACTCGGACTGGGACTCGAACCAGGGCCCGATTTATAATTTCCATTTTTAGTTGTTGGTAAAAATAGATCTAGAGACAGGGACCGGGGGCATTTTAAAAAGTGAGCTCTCAAAAGGGATGGGGCGTGCTCAACATACGACAAAGCATTATCTTCATAATCTTTCTCGTATTATTGTCTATATAATAAATGTGGGGTATCCCAGCATAAACCGCACCCCCTCTCCCGGCTCCGCGCCCCTGAAAAGACAAAATAATGCACAAAGTAGAAAAGATCCGTTTCAAATGATTATTGAATTCAGTTCAGAGTTTTAGGTATGAAGGGGAAGTAAGGACCTGAAGTTGGTTTTATCAAAAGCACAAAAATAGAGAAACATAAATAATAAATAAAAAAATATAAATTGCAGAAATCAGACTAACCATGAATAAATATAAATATTTTTATAATAAAAAGAAAAAAAAAAAAAAAAAAAAAAAAAAAAAAAAGATAGCCATAACAAATTGGCAACACAGTCACAATCCTGTGATGCCATAGGGGCACTGACTTTTCATATGTGTTCTATACTGTTTTATCACGAATTTTCATTTCATTTGTTTAGAAAATGTTTTCCCCAAAACTTCATCCAATTTAATTGGTGGCAACATATTATTGCATCTATAAAAATATAGGAAAATCATTATTCCATCTATGAATACAATAAAGAAAGATTTTTGGTAGATTTTGAGTAGGTCTAAAAAAAAAAAAGATGTTTGTAAATGTTGAAATTCATCCAATATATCACTTTCATTTTGATAAAAAAAATAAATAAAAAAAAAGTATGGCATTACAGTACTCCTTTTTATGAAAGTGCGTAGATGCAATAACATAACAAATTATTTCCATCGATTTAATCTAAATCTAGGTTAAATGATTATGATATAATTATATTAATCAACGGGAAAGAATCATTGTTAGATTTCTGCAGATATATTCTTTTGAAATAGTTACCGGAAGGATGTAAGACAAAACAGGAAACATAATTTGTTTCGAGAGAGAGAGAGAGAGAGAGAGAGAGAGAGAGAGAGAGAGAGAAAGAGAGAAAGGGAGAGAAAGAGAAAGAGAAAGAGAGAGAGAGAAAGGGGGGGGGGCTGGGTAGCATATAGTATATGTGATTGAAAATGATAGAAAGAGATATAGAAGATAGAAATGAGCAATGTAATAGATAAAAGAGAGAGGATGAAAAATGAAATGAATGGAAAGAGAGATAGAGATTTGGGAGAGAGCGGGAAATGGTATAGATATAAAATGGGAAATGGAGAAATGTGTTAGTGAATATGAGAGATGGGGCAGAACGAATTTAAAGTAGTGTATGACAGAGAATAAAAGAGAGATTAAACAAGAAATATGTGCAAATAGAGAGAGAAAGGGAAAACGTGAGTATAACAATTACCGCCGTATTTTTCATGTTTATATGTCAATAAAAAGACCCTTGAGATTTAAAGTTCATCTTAAACCAACGCATCATATTCCAACGTGGAACTATTTTATGCAAGTCATACAACACCCCCACAAAGTCACCGAGATGGTGCGTTCAATACAACATGCTGATGAACAATAGCACATGCATTACATCATTCGCAACAGGTTGGGTGAACATATAAAAAGATCCAATACAATATACTTGCAAAGAAATTGTCTTCAAACTAATTTTGTATGTGGCTCGCTCTCTCTCTTTTAAAAAGTGTAAAGCTTTGTCTTGTTCTTGTTTTCGCAGAAAGTCGTTTGCTCTGTGTATTTCTTAAGTCTTCATCATCGCTTATAAACCACTTTCAAAGGCACAAGGACATGTTCATAATATACGTGTGAATTAAGGGGTACGTATTGGTGAAAATAAATACTAACGGTAACGAAAGGTAAGTTAGACCTTAATAATAATTACACATTATATGTCCCTGTATAATGGTTACAACATGTAAAAGTACAATCTAAAAAAATGAAATAGTGGAAAGGGGTAAATCAACCTTTAAAGGGGCCGAGGAGTGACAGCGTTTTCAAAAAGTGTTGGAAAGGGTGTCACATTTTCAACCCTTTTCAAAAACGCTGTCACTCCTCGGCCCCTTTAAAGGGCGATTTACCCCTTTCCACCATTTCATTTTTAGAGTGTAATAATGCACAAGCTTTCTATTTCTATTCGTTAGGGTGTATGTGTAGGGAGGGTGTGCAACTCGAATACAACGAGAGATATATGTAAAAGTGATATCCCGCAAGCTTTCTTTTTCTATTCGTTAGCATGGTTAGGGTATATGACTGTGTAGTAGGGAGGGGTACAGCTCGGTGAAGTAGATGTTGGCAGTTGTTGATTTCTTGGTATGGGTAATTTCAAAGTGTTTTTAATTATTTTTTTTTTTACTTTATTTTACTTATTTATCTATTAATTAATTAATTAATTTATTACTATTATTACTATTATTACTATTATTACTATTATTACTATTATTACTGTTATTACTATTACTACTATTACTACTATTATTATTATTATTATTATTACTATTATTACTATTATTACTATTATTACTATTATTACTATTATTACTATTATTATTACTACTATTACTACTATTACTACTATTACTACCATTACTATTACTCTAATAAATATTTTATTTATTTATTTATTTATTATTATTATTGATTAATTATTTTTTTTTTTGCGGGGGGGGAGGGGTTGGGAATTTATTATATTCTAACCCTTTAATGTTTTGTTTAAATCTCTCCATAGAAATCCAATGGAGCAATCGAAGTTTTGCTTGTTCATCGAGGCCCTGTAGTTAGTCTGCTTGCAGCTTGGCTTATCAAACGACTGATGTCTCGACCCAAGAACCTTCCGCCGGGACCTAGGGGGTTGAAACTCCTGGGTGTAGCTTGGGGGCTCTTCAGGTGCGTGTCAGGACTGACAAAAAGAAAATTCTTCTGTTTTAGGATATATATAGATGAATATTAAAAACTCAATCTTCTTGATTTTGGCTGAGATGTATGGGGCCATTATGAAAAGGAAAATTAAAAATATGATGAATTATAGTGCTTCACACTCTCAGAACGCTGGTAAAAAAAAATGCATATTAAAACCAGTTGGTTAAAAATATTAACCAATAATGTATTAAAAAGAAAAGTTGGTTAAAAAACAAGTTGGTTAAACGTGAAAAAGCATGGGTTGGTTAAAAAAGCCCAATTCCATTTTTAACCAATAGTTGGTTAAAAATATTGGTCACGTGGAAGAAAAACAACCAATGGGAAACGCGGATTTAACAAAGATACGCGCTCCGCTCCTCGCGCTAAAAATCTTGCGATTTTAATTTATACACGTAAGATATAGTGCGCCTATTCATTGCACGTACTTTGATCGCGACGACAACAAGGTTACACAAGCTGACTGCTGGTCTGGCTGGACCTATCTTGACAATCTGATCAAAGTATATTGGTAGGTAGAAATGACTTGAAGAGTATAGGCCTGTGATATAGGACTAACATGCATTATGTTTTGGACTACATGGCCAGTACGGTTCTTAATTATTTCGGTTGAGACGTTAGACCTAACGTTAGGTATTAAACTTGCTTGAACTTTATGCAACTCCGGTCTATACTTAGCTCTCCAATCAGCTAGGTCTCGGACTAAGTCTTGAGGTCATAGATTTAGTTGGCTAAATATTTAGAACTACGTTAGAACCATCACTTGTATCTAAATTTAGCCTAAATATTTTTAGACCTCTCGATGGATAGTCCAATAGATCTAACAGTTAGGCCTAGAGTCTACTTGATTGGGTTAAGAGTGATGACCTTGGAATCTAAATGTAGAATCTAACATTAGGCCAACATCTCATTTCTATATTCTAGATCTATAATTAGATCCAGTGCAGTTAGATCTCACCTACTGGGCTAGAGCTGTAGACGCGTAACGTCTGAACGCGAAGTAGATGATACTGTACTGGACCAAATACTTAGGCAACTGTAGGCCTACTCTAATTTAGGCCAACAAAATAATCGCAATGTAGTGCTAATAAATAGCAGGGCAGAGACTCTTGCATGTTGATTTGTTACCAATGACTTTGATCAAATTGTCAAAAAAGGCCCGGTCCAGTCCGGTCGTATCGCGTTGATTTTTTTTTAACGGCAGCATGATGTATTAAAAAATAAATTGAAGCGGCAATTAAGTATTAAAAAATTTTAGCCGAACTGAGGGTTGGTGTAAAAATATTTAACCAACTTTTTATTAAAGTTTTAATACATAAATGTTAAAGTTTTAACAACTGGGGTTGGTTAAGCGCGTTTAACCCACAGCAGGTTGGTAAGTTCAATATCTTGGAACCAACGGTTGGTTAAGAATTTTGCCCGGTTTTGGGATTAAAGATTTTCGTGGAGAGTGGCACGACTTGTCATAAATCCAACGGCACATTTCTAGCAATGTGCCGTGTTATAAAATCTAAAGTCCTCACATTTATTTGTAATTTTAATTTTAACGGGGAGGGGATTCGGTTGGAAAGGCCTAATTGTACGCGTACACTGACTGTGAAGTGGGGAATTTTTGAAATCAAAACATCACATGAATTTCGAGCTTAATTTGTGTAAGAAAATATATATGTTAAATGGTATGTCTCATCAATTGCTAGAGCTCTTGAAAAATTAAGCCTATGGGAAAAATGGGAAACGTTGTATTTCTTGTGGAAGGCGTTTGTTGATGTTATTAATGCCTGTTAACTATTCAAGAATTGCTATAGGGCCTGAATTTTTATTTGATCTATCGTTGTTTTTTTTTTGTATGTTCTGAAAATAAAGAGCTAAGTATAATTGTTAGCTATAATTGTTACAACAACAGTAGAAGAATATCATTATTATTTGGGTTGAGATAAATGAACTTGTACATCTTAGTTTATCTATTTATTTTTTTAATTTTCAACAGAGGGAGATTAAACCCCGCTAACACCTTTTCTCTGCATGGGCCAAGAAATATGGTGACTTGTCTCATTTATGCTGGTCCAAACCCATCGCAATCTTGATTCCTATGAGTCGATCGTAGAAAGCCTTTCGAGCATCCCGATCTACAAAACGCGCTCCCAAGAGTCAACTACTCCAAGAAGTCATTGGAATCGAAATAACGGTATATAAGAAAATGCAACATATTCCTCAAGCGCGCATCTAATCTGGCTAATGTTGCAGTTAATTTAATGTAATGATTGATTTATTTTACTTTGAATAATGAACGGAAACTGGACCAGCAATATATAATATGAAAAGTGAGCAAAGAAAATGGGGGGTACGCTACCGGGATTGCGAACGCAGCAGACCCTAAAGAAAAATGTTCGAATCCGCGATGGTACCCCCATTTTCTTTGCTGCATGGTTTTTTCATATTGTGTGTTTTTGTTAAAAATAATTATGTTCAATTCGGGTTCGGTTCTCTGTCAAAAGCCGTAGGTTCCTGATTATTGTTTGTCACATTTCAAGGTTTCGGTGGCTAAAAATGTCGAAATGTATTTTCGTTTATTTCTTAATTTATATTCTTGTGGATGAAGACGAAGACAAATATCAGCTCTCAGTTCTTGACTATAGACTATCATCGCTTACATCCTACACTACAACGGCGTCGATACTTGACAGGTACAGACCCATAATGAAATGATCAGGCAATTAATAGGCTGAAATTCTGTCTAAGCATTACAAAATGGCACTGCGGCGCGCAAATAACATAGACTGATATTGTATTTGATGTCAGGCACTAAACAAAATGAACTGATTGACCAACAGTTTGTATGGTTTACTTATTGTTGGTCTTTCGGCGAACGACATTTTTTTCTTCTTCTTATAGGTGTCGTTTTGGCTAAACGGGCGAACGTAATGGAGGGAACAGAGCGAAAGTTCGTTCACACCGCGTGTTTCGTAAGGCCTGGGCCGTTGGTAAGAAGAGCTACGAAGATACAGTAGGCAGCAGAAATCTCCCAGCTGATTGAAGAGTTAGGAAAGAAAAAGGGGGCTTCTTTTAATCCGCGGCCATGTCTGTGCCTCACTCGTGACAAGCGCGTCTGCAAACATCATCGGCGCTATCGCGTCTTCGGAACGGCAGTACAGAGTACGACGTGCGCGATTCCAGAAAGTAAGCATATTTATCTAGCGTTGCTAGGGACACCCCCCCATGACAATCACCGCGGACAACTTAACCCCGTCAAAAATCTACCCCTTAGGATGCTAACCCTAATCCTATATCTGGGTGTAGTTGCCTAGGGTGGGGGTAATTGTGCTTGGTGGGTAGAATTATAGAAGCATAAAAGATCATTTTGATTTCAAAGATAAATTTTAAATGTTTCTTTCTCTCCGGCTTTTAAAAATATCAGAACACCCCTTTAGAATGGAGTTGCCGAATAGCCTTTTTTGCCCGAATGATAGTGTTCAGCTGGTAGTCGCATACAACTTGCGCTCTGGACTCACGGGTTTAGGGGAAGGCGATGAAAAATGAATTGAAAATGGGGCCACTTTAGGACTTGTTTGTTTGTTTGTGTGTTGTTTTTTTTTAGGGGTGGGGACGGGGGGGGTGGTCAACCTTTCTGTAAGCGCCTACTGCTGGCGGGGCAGAATTATTGTGTTGGGATTAAGTATTTAAATGCCATAAGTTACGGTACGGTCATTATCCCCATGTCCTATCACTTTATTCTTCTTTAAAGTTCTGTAGATATCATGAACACACAAACTTGCGATGATTGGAGGGGGCGAGGCGATCAGTGTTCCTTGAACTGCCTGGATTTGCCATAAGCTTGCCGTTTGAAAAACATCAAAACATCCGGTGAAAAGAAACATCAGGGACTTCAACGGCTTTTCATCTTAGGACAGATTGCGGAGTCTCACGAGAAGAACATGGAGCCGGCGGGTAATCCGAAGGGACTATTCATCGATCTTTATCTCAAAGCAAGTTGGCTGAAACCCAAGGTTAAAGACCAATGTGATGAATAATAATCATAATACCGCTTAGTGTAACTAAAGCAAATCAATATACCGTCGCAGTTATTATTTTGGAGCAGAAAAATAAAAGAGGACGGTAAGCAATTGGGGCGGTGGCGTAGCCTAGCCTGATTAGACACAAGTGAAAACGGGGGGGGGGGGGGGGGGGGGGGGGGGGGGGGGGGGGGGGGGGGGGGGTGGGGGGGGGGCTGGGCACTATTGTTTGTGGGCCATAATAGTCGCGGCCCCCCCGCCCCCCGTTTTCATTGTGCTAATGCAAGGGCTAGGTACGCCGACTGACTTAGAGTGGTGGAAAGATTGTGCCTCGCATTTCCATAGAGCGCCGTGTGAAAAGCGGGCTGCAGGTGTTGTTGCATGAGGAATAAAATTAGAAACTTTGGAAGCTTGACAAAGGCGGCTCTATAGAAAAAAAAAGTGGAGCATCTCCAGACGGACGTCCTAGATTCAGGCATTCGTGAAATTCGCGTGGTATTCAAAATCCAGAACTGCTTAAATGGTAGCAGACCAAAGTTTTCATCTCCAGATTTTGAGTGACAGCTTAGAAAGTTTTGGGTTATTTCGTAGCAAACGCGAGGTGGACGACCAACTCCATCCTGACAGCAGATAGAATTAATTAGTTCTGTCGAGCGTTTTTTTACAGTTAATTGGTTTTGAAGTGGGGCAGTTTAAACACGTAGCGCATCAACGATCAATTTTTCATTGAGACAGGTAGGGCAGATTATGTCTTTATATTTGCAAATTTTCATTCAACTCGAGGCACACAAAACTCTCGTCATTCGACAAGAGTGAATTTAAGGCAAGAGTGGTCAATCGCCGACCTCTTCATAGGCAGGGTCTGGAAACAAAGACTGACACACCGCCTTAAGTGGTGTTTCGCTGCTACATGATGGCTTACCCAGGAGGTTCAGGTCAGCGTGTTCAAAGAATGAACTGGAGTCACCGTGATAGGCCGGGACCGGGCCTACCGAGGTTGGATGACGTGCGCAAAGATCTTCCTTACACCAATTGCCGTTCTTATGGAGTCGATCAATTGATTTTGTTGTGCGGTGTTTTGGTAGAGGATAGTTTTTGGGGCTGGTCCGGGGAGGGACAGGAAAACACAGACCTGATTTTCGCTTCACTAAGCTATACTCTACGAGGTGTGTCATTCTTGGTTTTTAACTTATTTCCAACTTTCTTATTCCAGTGAATAATATATACATGTGTCCCGGTTTTTGAAGCGCAGAGATCATAATGAATGTCCGAATTTGAGCAACTTCAATTTGAAGATAAGTAGAACCTCTTATCACCGGCGCGCCGTCAGCACCTGAGGCTCGTTCCTACTATCGGTCCGCTTGCAAATTTTGCCGAAGCGGGCATGGAATCTGTGGTGTAAACTGAGTGGACGTAGGTAAATGACTTCTTGACGGATCTGTTTACGACTTCATGGACTAGCGTCGGCGGAGTTTGTTCGGCAAAAAAGTGTTTTAAAAAAATCGGGGTACGCCGCATCTCGTCGCTAAAATTTGAACCGGGATGGCAACGTACGTTGAAACGAGAAATGGACGTAGCACTACCAAACGAAATTGCCGTACTTAAATCGTTCTAGAAGATGTGCTGTAGGACGTTCATACAAAGACGAGGCATTGTATAGTTAATTATTTCAAGTTCTAAAAATTAAGAGGAGACGTAGTGACAAAACGTTCTTTAAAGCGGGTAAGACTTACTCGCTGAAATGGGCGAGAAGGACGTACTACGAACATACGGTTTCAATTTTTTAAAACAGAACGCTGGGGGCAATGGTCAATAAATTCCCGGGTCCACACTGAGCTTAGTTCTCACTGTTGGGCGTCTAGGGGTAGTTCCTGGATGAACGGGCTCAATCTGTTTACATACGGGACTGAAACGTAGTGGTGCAGACCTTTTAGGAATCTAGTACA
>CALNVZ010003431.1:20828693-20865931 GCA_940671915.1 Paracentrotus lividus | reverse complement strand
GACATTGCGTTATCCTTTCCATCCCACCCGCTTTCCATGTCCACTCCATCTTCTTTCTCTCCCTTTAGCTCTCCACCCCACGCTTTCTGGCCTTAAACAATAGTTTTCCACACTCTTGTTATCATTTACAATTAATTCATAATTGTAACACTCATTTTCTCATACATATTATTAACAATGAAAACATATCATGTAAATGGTTATTTCATTTTCATTCAAATTTATTAATTTCAGCAATCGATGAAAAATATCACATCAATAACAATAAAAGTTTAATAATGGTGATATAGTATAGGCATATATAATAATAGTATCGTTATCCAAGTTGTCGACAAAATTTATTGAATAGAATAGCAATATTAATAACTGCCCCGTACAATGCATAACATGCACAGTAAAAATGTAAGTACACCACGTTCTACCTACTTGTTGCCAACCTCTCTCTCTCTCACTTTTCGCCAAAGTATAGAACCGCTAATAGTATCTGAGTCGGCGATGTGCACGTCAATACACTTTGACTTGAACTAAGGCTACGGTTTCGCAGTCTCAAAAGTTTTGAATTCCTCAATCTTTCCCCCTAAACTGAATAGATCAAAATGACAAAATGACTACTTAGGCCTATTGATAAATCATTTAGGGGTGCTTTTGAATTCCTTAAATCAATAACTATTGGAATTCTTATTAAATAAATTTAGTTAAATGTGGATTAAGCTTTGATAGCTGTCACAACAGATAATGTCTTCTCCCTTTATAGCAAACTATAAATTCTAGTTGCCTCTCAGCTCGGAATGAATCATTTACATTCTACATTTAGCATTGTGTTTTTTTAGCCAGGTTTTCTTTTATACAGTGATTAGAACATAGTTGTGTATTAGGCCCCAGAATATTCCCCTTTGAGACACACCCACCCACCTTCCCACACACAAAGCACAATTTTAAAAGAAACATTCCTTGAAAGACAAAGTAGTGAAAGACAATAAAATCCCCGGAGCACAGCCCGACCTTCTCCAAAAAGAGAGAGAGAAAAAAAAAATTAAAACCACGTCATACAAATGCTACATTTCATTGATATAATGCGAAAACTCGATGAATATAGATATTTCTATACATGTATAACGTATTATTTATTCATTTATTTTATTTTATTATTATTATTATTATTATTATTGTCACTGCCACAGTGTGCAGTGAATTAAATTAAGATTATATGTGCAATTTAATATACTTAGTTTTGTGTGATATATATTCGGAAATCTTTTTAGTTTTATTTATAAAATATAGTCATAAACTATCTGTAATGTGTCAATGTTAGAAAGCCCAATTAGTCTAATTCATGCCTGAGAAGTTTCGCTTTGTCAAAATTATATTCAATCCTCAAATAGCTATTGTGATTTCTCCGCCAGTGAGCCTTTTAAACTTGACTTTATAAACAATGACTTTTTAGTAAATGTGCACTCGTCTATATAGCCTTGGTATTGTGCACCCGTGCGCCCCTGCGGTACGTGGGTTGAGTCTGCGATATCGACACATCTGAGCTGACTACGACACTAGTAATACTGAACGAACCTCTCTGGCTCTGACTGAGACTGTCTCGGAGTTGCAGTTGGAAGCATATTAAGTAGTAAGTTCTGATTCATATAGTAACCCTAGGTTACTACAGTATGCACTTTTAGTTCAGGAAGAAGCCAGTCAGTATGTTTCATCGCCATTAGCAGAACATGTCATAGTTTTTGTACAGTGCAGTATACATCTTAACGTACATTCAATCCATACCAGCTTCATAGTTCAAAGCCTCCAATAATAATAATAATATAATAATAATAATAGTCAATTTGTAGAGCGCAGAAACTATTCAACAAAAGTATATATTCTACTGCGCTATTTAGGAGCTTCTGATATGCTTGTAATTAATTAAATAGATGTGTTTTAAGTTTAGATTTGAAGCTACTAATTGATGTTGCTTTCCTGACTTCAAGAGGTAACTCATTCCATAGTTTGGGTCCAGCACAAGCAAAAGCTCGATCACCCAGGGTCACCTTTGTTTTGACCGATGGGGTCAGTAAAAGTTGAGAATCCCTTGAACTGCGCAAGTTGCGACCGTGTTGATTGACTTTGTACCTTAATAATTCTGTGATGTAGACAGGAGCTTGACCATGAAGTGCTTTATATACAATTAGTAGGATCTTGAATGTTATTCTCTTGCGTATTGATAACCAATGTAAGTTCCTTAAAATAGGCGTGATACGTGTATACTTTGTACATCCACAAATTAGCCTTGCACAGGTGTTTTGAACGCGTTGTAATTTCAGGTATTTCTGAGTGTCGGGGATTCGTCCATACAGTAGCACATTACAGTACTAACTTGTTAGTAATGCTGCATGAACATCTCTTTTAGTAACGTCATTGTCTAGATATTGTTCCGAATACGTCGGAGGTTATAGTCATGTAGTATGCTGCTTTACAACATTGTGACATGTCTCTCATATTCACTGCGCATGCGAACTGTACTCCGAGATTCCTTGCTTAATGGATGGTTGTTATTACAGAATCTTCCAACTTTTTACACCAATGTATGTTTAAGTTTGGAATGTCGCTTAGCTGTACCACTATCATTAGTTTCAGTTTTACTATCATTTTTAGCATCAGCCTTTTTATGGCAAGCTCCATCCACGTAGCAATAGTCAAAACATGTTTCTAGAAGAGATATACATTGTTCCTTAGAGCATGTTCCATGTCGTGGGGAATGAAAGAACAGTAGAGTGTCGGTGTCAGAGTCCAGCATAAAGAAATGACATGATAGATATCCTTAGGAGCCAAGGGCCTTTAATCAGCATTTTTGCTGGGGAAGGTTTGAATGTCTTAATCTAGAGTAAAATTTTTGCGCTGAATTCAAATGTGACTGCTTACTGACCGTACTCCATGAACTTCGGCATTTTGCCATTTTTGTCCAAAATTGACATTTTGGTCACTTGTGGTCAAGGGTATGTTATTTATAATTTTTTCGATAAGTGGGATTTTTAGCCACTTATCTGATGTAAAATGTGCGCTGATCTCTAGAAAAAGTGTGATTGTTTTATTGACTCTGTGTGTCATTAAAAGGGGTCATTTTGGTCAAATTTCAGCCAAAAAATTGACATTTTTATCATTTTTTGGGAGCAAGAAATTAGACAAAATGACATCAGAGTCTCAAGTGATGGCTTCCATCTCAAAATCATCTTTTAATAAACTTCTTGGGTTCAAAGAATACTATCCTACCATTTTTATTAAATATTTGGACAGCCTGGTCATTTAGGGGCAGTTTGACCGAAGTGACATGTTTGCGTTTCAGGGATTTTGCTATGCAGGCCCTATGTATTACATGTATTTTAGTGTATAACACTGTGTATACATGTAGTGTATTATCATTTTCGTTCACTCTTGGATTTGGAGATTGACTTGGGGTGGACAAGTGGGAACAAATTAATGATGGCTTATTCTCAAAAATAGTGGTCTTATTACTACCATAAGGTTGGTTCACTTTTTTGTCAAATTGTTGGCTGAAGGTTGACGTCATTCGCAATGAAATAAAATGTTATTTACAATTTTTATACAGTGGCGAAACAATGAGTTAACGAGCTGTGTGTCTAAGCACTTACAGCAATTTTTCATCATCCCGAGTCATAGAGTCATCAGAACATATTTTCCTTCACGACAAGCATGTGCACATTCTCCTCCCTACTTTTAATTGCGGCCATCGACTATTAATAGAACAAATTTTGATATTGCTGGTTTTCACAACACAAAGGCATGTAAGAACATGACGAAGTCTGAAAATCTGTCTTATTTATTAAAATATGATTTGAATCTTGTTTGTCCACTTTAGCGGTTCTTACCATTTTGACCGCACCTGACCATATCCTATATGTGAATTGGTCCAGTTGGGGTTGGAGGGGGTGGTTTCCAAAAAATGGGGGGGTTTAAAAGGACAAAACCCGCCCGGCCCAAAGTTTTGGAAATTTACCAAGTTAAATTGTTTAACCCTTTCAGTCTATAAGCATACTGTATTGGGGTATTGCGTTTAATGTTTGTGCTGGTTCATCCGTTAACTTATCATTTTCACGGCATCAGTATTAAGTTCTGGCGCATTTTGGCCGTTTGGTGGTCATAAAGGTACGTAAGCACGTAAATTTTATGCCGTTTTGTTATAATTGTATCAAAGAATAACAGTCGTATTATATAGATGAATGTATAAAGCAAACAGCACGAGATTTCAAGCTGAGTCATACTAATTCAAGACGAGCAATTGTGTGATTACCATGGAACATGATTCTATATAGTATTTTTTATTTTTTTATTTTGTTTTAATTGATACACTGTATTGAAACATGTCCATGTCTGATGACGATTTGGCATATCGGCAATTGAAGAAGAATGTCTGAAAAATGTTTTCAACGACTTTCATTGACTTTGACATTATAACAAAGATGGTTTTTATGCTTGCTTGCATTGTGTGATGAGGAGTCCAGTGTCCTTAACCAAGGCTCAGAATTGCTGCTTCTCTCAGAAGCATTTTCAACCAGCGGGAAGAATACATGACCTCCTGGAAGCTAATCACGCAGCATCAAAACATAATTGACTTTCTTATACCGTCGTTCTAAGCATTGAGACTCGGCTCTCGTGTCGAATCAAGTGAAGGGTTGACACTGCAAGTAGTGAACCTGTGATCGTTTTTTTAATACACACGAAAAAAGGCGAGTTCAAAGGCCTCGCCGATACTGAAACGGCAAGTAAGGGTACGTATTATGTGTGTTGCGATGTATAGTAATTCATATCTGATTCTAAGGTCATCGACTTCGACACGGGCCTTTCTGTTTACACACGTAAAATTGCGTGTGAACGCCGCCTCCCATGCGAAAAACTAGCGATCTTTTGGCGGAGGCAAAAATGGCGTGTCGAACGCCGGGTCGCGGATACACCTGATCCCGTTTACATGGCATACAATCTGCCATGTCGAGCAGCGATTGCCGTGTCCGAACCTGCGACCCGAGTCACAGAGGTAAACGAGGTATAAATTATAAGCCGTTAAGAAAGCAAATGAGACGCCACAGTCATTTGGTCCTAGATCTTGAAGGATGTCTAGTGAGTCATCTCATCTCTTTGAAGGATGAAAAGTGTCTACATTTCTTCAAGTTGTCTTGACCGTTTCTGCCAAGAACGCCATCGGTGGCAAAACAAGGTGTCAATTATATTAATAAATATGCATGGATGTGGTTGACATATGTAGCTGCTTCATTAGAGTCGTGGAGATCATTTGTTGATCTTTCTACTTCTTGATTAGGAGAAACACGACTTCGAGAACTTGCACAGATTATGCATGCATTATGTGCCTGTATAATAATTGGGTCCAGTACACTTGATACGCACTCATCTGGAATAGCGGAAACAACTTATGAACGAGAATGGCTTATCTATGTCTTAAGAAGCTGGCATCGATCGTTGCAGGCAGCTATACTTGACCAACTCTGTGGACCCATCCATATTGCTGGCTACGCATCTCGAATGACCAAGCAGGGAATATCTCTACTAAAATCAGGAGCAAGCTAGGAAGCCTTTTAGTCAGTCACTCTTTGATTAGCAATAATCTCATTTAATTCATTTAGAAAGGGGTCTTTCTAACCTTGAAGAGTCTTTCAACATATCGACTGAAGGAATGAAGTTTGTAACATTGGCCAAAGGAGGCAGAGGTTTAGCCATGTCATTCTTCACAATGACTTTACACATTCACCAGGCTTTGGTTTTTAAAGACTCTTTAAAGTGGAACCATTCTGGTGTGCAATATCTTCACTCGTTCAGAGTCTCATGGAACTTTGCTTGTTTCTTGGACTACTAAGTATTCATGGCTTGGATCAAGACCATTCAAAGAGAGCTGTCATGTTGAATGGTTTTCTAGTTAACTCCCTGATTTTGGTGGAATGATGCATTTTGGTAAAGCAAACACTAACAAACACGCGATATACCAATTCAGGATGAGTGGTATCCAGTTGCAGGACCCAAATATAGTGCATAGCTACAAGCATAATTATGGCAGTTTGCTTCAAGAATCCATCATTAGCTGTTTTCCTATCATCTGATGTGAAACAGATCACATGGTTGCTCACAGTTCTACTGAAGCAGTAACACAGAGTCAACCATGTCCACTTCATTTTTCCCACTAGATTAACACAATCGTTTGCGTCACCTGGTGTGTTTTCAGAACACGATACAACAGACAAGCATGAAGGAGTTTATAGCACTTTTCTTCCATCCTTTCAGGAGATGAAGATGACTCGACATCCTTTAAGATTTGACCAAATGTCAGTACTTTCATATGCCTCTTCACATTACGAGAGACTTAAACATGTTTTATACGAACGATAAGGTATATTCAGGAGGACATGATTTCTCCTGCCTTGCCTAGTTGAAATGTTTTCCTTTTATAGAAGGCATTGAAGACCTTATCGTCGATGTTGCGTATTAACTCGGATCGCTGCAGGAACTAATTTAAACCAGTGCACATGAAAACTGCTTTTGCTATAATTGGTTAGTAATGTAGACTACATTTTACATGACATTTTTCTTTATTACTATATTCTTGGTGATATTTCAAATCGTTCTAGCAATTATAGGTTTAATGGAAATTTAAATTATCATGAATAGAATAGATTTAATGTTGCTATGGAAATCATATAATAATTATGGTCAGTACTGTGAGCTCGCATGATCACTTGAATTTGTCTCTTTCTAGTTTTTGGCTTAACTATCACTGGACAATTATAAAATTGTTATTCTTTGCATACAATTATACAATATAAGCTGTGATTGAATTGTAAATCTATTTAAAATAAATTAAAAATTGAGCTCTAAATTATATTCTTAACCTTATGACCAAATAGATGGCCAAAGACCCAGATTCATTGAGTAAGACAATAATGTAGTTTTAACACGGGATGGGCATTACAAAGCATTAAACTCAATACAGTAAGTGCAATGTAACTCAAATAGATAGATTACGGATTACTGGGTATCACTTTGGCGGTTGTAAAAAATCTTTGACCCACACATGACATATCCACATATATAGGAATGGTCAGTGTGGGTCAACAATGGTAGAACCGGCCAAGTGGACGTAAATGATTAATCCAATAAATATGCGACAGCTTTTTCAGATTTTGTCTTTTTGTGCATGCCTTTTGTTGTGAAATACAATTATCAACATATTTTTGTCTTTTAATAGTTCAATGGCGGCATTTAAGTAGGGAGTTGGGAAACTGTGCACATGATATGTGTGAGGGAATCTTAGAAAAATATGTTTCTGTGACCGGGATGACTAAACATGTGTTTGTAAAGTGCTTAGAGTACTCACGTCTAACTATGTTGTCCGCCTCGTATAAATTGTAAATGAAGCATTTTTATTTCATTTGGCTAATGGTCAGCCTTCGTGTAACAAGTGACAATTGAGTGACCAGTACTTTCTGGGTAGGTTGAATAAGAACTCTACTTTTTTGAAATCAGCATGCAATTTTGTTCCCGATTGTCATTACAAGTCAACTCCTAATCCCATGAGTTGAGCACGAAAGGGTAATACATCTACATTTATAACACATGTATACACTATAAATACATGGTGTAATACATGAGGCTGTATTACAGGCAAATTTCGCGTGAAACTGCAAAGAAGTGGTGCAGGCTTTCGGTCAACTGGCCTAAATGAGCCAGGGCTGTCCAATATAACTTTAATAAAACATGGTGATGCGGGGTGAATTCTTTGAGACGGCCAAGAAGTTTTTAAAAATGGTATTTTGAGATGGAAAGCCTCATTGGATGACTCTGGTTGGTCATTTTGGTTCTAATTTTGGTTCGCCAAAAATGAGGTAAAAATGTAATTTTCTGGCGGAAATTTACCAACAAATGATACCCTTTAAGTGACACACAGAGTCGATAGAACCAGACTTTTTCTAGATATCAGCGCACGCTTATTTTACATTCAGATATGATGGTTGTATAAAACCACTTATCGACAAAATTAATAGGAAGTAACAATACGCTTAGACACAAGTGACTATCAATGGTCATTTTTTGGGACAAAAATTGGCCAAAAGTGGCGTAAGTTGTCATGGGTTAAAGGGGTGTCAGATAGAGTTCACGATTTTTGGAATCAGCCGCAAACATTTTTACTCTAGATAGAGACCAGGCTTCCAAACCTTCCGCAAAAATGCTGATTAAAGCCTTGGCCTAGGGTAATATCTTAAGGGAAGTTTTGTTTGAACATTGGAAATGAGATTAGCAGTGTAAGAGTAGAGTACAAGGACAGAAGCCGAAGAACCCTGTGGAAACCGTGCGAAAAAGGCAACCGGGAATTCCTCTTCAGAGAGAACATCAATGCTTTTTGATCTTTTGATGCTCTGATTCACAAGTACGACTTCTATCCTTGAGAACAAAGACCATCCATACGAACAACTCTTTCGTTTCTAGTAAGGCATGAATGATCTATGGGTATCAATGCACTAGCTTAGTCTACATAAAAGCAGAAATAGTGATTTCTTGGGAATCCATAGCCATCAATAATCGGGCTCTTTAATTCTTAGCCGTTGAGTTTCAGTGCTATAGATTGGTCTATATGCGGATTGCGGTACATGGCAAAAGAGAGTTAGCGAATTGAGATGTCCATAACTCTGTTGGGTAGCAGCACTCCTCGACCAACTTCGATTATGTATTCAGGATTGGCTTCACAGGTTCTTAAGCTGTTAAATTCTGCATCAATCAGGTTTTCAATAGTGGTGTGAATAAGTAGCATTTTTTCCATGTAATGGGAAAATGACCTCGTCGAGAGAGAAAGATTTAATCAATGATGTGAAACGAGGAATTAATATGTCAGTACATTGAATAGGCAGTCAGTTTGTGGTATAGGATCCATGAGCATCAGACTTTTTATGAGGTTGACTGTGAGTTTTTCAACTTTCGGTACTCAGAAAGAGATTTGAAATTGCTCAGAACGTCATCAGAATTGGGTAAGTTGCTGATGGGGATAATTCCTGGTTTCACTCATTGCATCTAACCGTAATTTCGATCTTCCTGTGGATTTCACGACTTGTCAGAGAATAACTACTAGGTCACTCACAAACTTTGTTTATCATAGCTCAAGGTATCAGAGGTTGTTTATTTGACATGTTTCAGTAGGGAACTTGACAAGCACTGAAAAGCTTCTTTTGATTAATCTTGTTTTCCATGAATAGATCTTTGGTGATATTTTTTTCGAGTTTTTGTTCAACAGATGCACGTTGCATTTCGAACTGCCTTATACTTTCCCAGGTACTATCAGCCTTAGTCTTAACCAACGCTTTTCAGCCTTTCTCTTTTTCCTTTTTTCTATCCTCACGATCTTTAGTATAACCAAGGAACTTGGGGACGCGTACAACTAACCTGTTTTTAGTAACACAGGAGCATGTTTTTCTCTAAGATGTATAGTAAGCGTCACATCATAACAACGCAAGATCAGGTGGAGATCACCAAGGAGTGTGTTTACAAAGCTCGCTTTCAGCGATGTCAACCTTTAAGCTATTTTACATCATGGCATGAAAGCTTAGGAATGATATCTGTTTAAGTAGGTAATTTAGGTTTATCAACACTTGACGAACACACATAACTGGAATATGAGTCAGATATCAAGAGCAGTGTGGCCATGGGTGGCCCCTACTACGATATCATCGACTGACACGACATATCATTAAGTCAAGGTGTGACCGTGTAAATGTCGTAGAGAAATTAACTAATTGTTTCAACCGAGAGATTTCTAAAAGATCTGCAAAGTATTGGCGTCCGTATGGTCAGTATCCCTCAATTGGAAAAGAATCTCCTATGATTAACGTGGATGTATTATTGACAGCAAAGTGACATTGAATGTAGTCATTGAACTCTGATAGCAATGATTTAACTGTTACTGGGATGTGATTCTGAATAGGGAGTCGCATTATATATTAATTAATTGAAGACGAAATGATTTCATGAGATCGGATTTCTGGGCAAATCAAAGGAGTCTTTTCACCTGCAGCAAACCTTGATGGACATTAAATTGTCTCTTTGTTAGGCGATGGCCAGTATTTTCACCACCAAGACGACCCTTTTCGCGAGTTGGTGGCACAAACGATATCGCACGGGGGGAGGAGTTCATGCAGAACTGTCGGCATCGTTTGTCCATTTGAGCAGGCTTCTGTCATGCGGAATCAGTCCGCATTACTTCACAATATGAAATCGTGTATCAAAGCAGTCTTTGTTAGACAGATCGTCACATTCACAGAGCAAAGCTGAAAGTTCGAAGAAGGATTACCTTTGGCTCTTTCAGTTTGAAATTTACTGTTTCTTTTTTTGCACTCGGGTTCTCTACGTGTTCTCCTTCGACGAATTCCGAGTGACTGAATGACTTCATGAAAGTCCCCAGATGTGGAAGCTGAATCTTTGGACGTTCCAATTGCCAAGAGGTTCGCATGGGGAATACCTAATCGATGTTGATGATGAATGAATGATGATGCAAGTTAAGCCAAAGAAGAGAGTGTTCCATTATCCTGTGGTCTGGATTGGGATGGAACATCTCCGCATGCAAGATTTCCTATTTGGAAAGAAGCTGTGGGCTGTTATAGGATCATGAAGAGATTCTAACTCTTTAGAAAGCACTTTCTGATGAAAGGGTCATGATGAATTGACTGTAACAAAGGAATTGTTTATTGCATGCACAAGTCATTCAGGGAGGTACTTAAGTAGAGGTACACAAATACACTAAGATGATTGACCTCATTGTATTCGACGAACTGTAATTCTCTATTCAAGTTCAACCAGACAGACTCTGTATAATAGCTAATGGTAACTTACATAAATACATGCATGGGAATTGACGGCACGCAGAATTATCTAGCAGATAAATCAACATTCCACAAAATTGATACATGCAAGTATGCATAATATAACACCTCATGAACTGCAACTTGTCCAGTACTTTCCAGGTTACTAATACAAAAACATGGTGACTCAAATAGTATAAATGTCTACAAATAACAAGCAATCAAAAACAAAAAAAACAAACAAATTTTAGAGAGCAATGGTAAGAACATTTTATATTTCAGTTCTTTTTAATTTGTATAGCAATTCTTATGAATAGAATCATTGTGGTAAGGAATTTGTAAACTTGAGTTTGATAATCTTTTCTTGTTTCGGAGTTTTAATACTACTATTACTACTATTATTACTATTATTACTATTATTACTATTATTACTATTATTACTATTACTACTATTACTACCATTAATATTACTCTAATAAATATTTTATTTATTTATTTATTTATTATTATTATTATTATTATTATTATTTTTTTTTTTTCCGGGGGGGGGGGGGGGGTTGGGAATTTATTATATTTAACTTTAATGTTTGTTTATCTCCATAGAATCCAAAATGGAGCAATCGAGTTTCTTGTTCATAGCCGCTGTAGTTAGTCTGCTTGCAGCTTGGCTTATCAAACGACTGATGTCTCGACCCAAGAACCTTCCGCCGGGACCTAGGGGGATGAAACTCCTGGGTGTAGCTTGGCAGCTCTTCAGGTGCAAGTCAGGACTGAAAAAAAAAAATTCTTCTGTTTTAGGATATATATAGATGAATATTAAAAACTCAATCTTCTTGATTTTGGCTGAGATGTATGGGGCCAAATTATGAAAAGGAAATAAAATATGATGAATTATAGTGCTTTCACTTGATAAATAATCCATGCACATTCTCTAGTCAATTCTTGTACAAATCTAAAGTCCCATTTATTGTTCATTTTTATTTTACGGGGAGGGATTCGTTGATAGAGCGCTTTGTACGCGATACATGTGACTGTAACGTGGGGATGTACATGACAATAACATCAACATAATTTCATTTAATTTGTGGAAATATGTTAAAATGTACTTCTCAATCATTTAAACTCCTCTTGAATATTAAGCCTATGGAAAAATCGAAAGTTTGTTATTATTTTTGGGAGAGCGTATAGTTGTTTATTATGACCTGTTATAACTATTTATTGTGCAATAGGGCCTATTATTTATTTGATTTATCAGTTTGATATTTTTTTGATTGTATGATTCTGAAATAAGCTAAGTATAGGGTAAATGGCGGTAATATGGACCCCCTAAGCTCATTTGCCTAATTTGCATAAAATTAACGGAATGACACAACAGTCTAATCTTCGTTTATATAAATCAATATCTACTGCTCTAACTTTTTTTATGTGAGAAAAACATTATCACCAACCCCATGTCTGCAATATTCAAATGTTGACGTCATTACCAAAGTGCCCATATTACCTGCATGTGAGGTAATAGGGACATGTAATTTAATGTACGTTTTTAAAATACAATTACTCTTACCATGTCTGGAATTTGCTTAAATGTTGAAATCATTAACATTATAGATAATAAGTTTGAAATTATAAAGACCTTCAGTAAAACCTTTGACTATATATTTCATTGTTATGTATTTGTGATATTATTTCTTTTTAATATTATTTTAATATTATTTTTCATTTATACAAGTCAATATAGGCCTACAATAAGTTATTTATATTAATTATATACTGTGAATATTACCCTAAAAAATCGTAGCAAGAGATTGATGCCTCATCCCAATACAAGTACCAGAATCATTTCCGCCATTTTGGATGTCCCATATTACCTGCACTAATGTTAGCTGTGTCAGGCAAGCTTAATGCAACATAGCACCCCTTCACTAAAACAATTGACCTGTACACGCTAGTATGATCAAAATGAAACTATAAGCTTACTAAATATACAAAACAATTGGAGGTTACCCCCTCAAACACTCTTTCACCATCAACATTCTGTGAAATATCAATTTACATCAGGGTAAAAAAATGCTCGTAAGTTTTACTACTTTTTTGGTTTTCGCATTTCTCAGAGAAATTTCGGCATTAGATGCTCTCACGACGATATATTTACGTATACAGTTCATATGAAGCAACATTATGGTGCTCACAACCGGTCATCGGTCACCGGTCGACGGTCACGACATGATTTGCTTCAGGTGTCCCATATTACCTGCTGTCCCATATTACCTGCACGTACCCTATTGTTACTATAATTGTTACAACAGTAGAAGAATATCATTATTATTTGGGTTGAGATAAATGACTTGTACATTTATTTATCTATTTATTTTTTTAATTTTCACAGAGGGAGATTAAACCCCCTAACACTTTTCTCATCATGGGCCAAGAAATATGGTGACATTGTCTCATTTTATGCTGGTCCTAAACCCATCGTCATCTTGAATTCCTATGAGTCGATCGTAGAAGCCTTTCGACATCCCGATCTACAAAACCGTCCCAAGAGTCAACTACTCCAAGAAGTCATTGGAATCGAAAATAACGGTATATAAGAAAAATCAACATATTCCTCAACGCATTCTATCTGGCCTATGTTCAGTTAATTTATGTAATATTATTTATTTATTTGAATAATGAAGGAAACTGACCAGAAATATATAATATGAAAAATGAGCAAAGAAAATGGGGTACCACCGGGATTCGAACCAGAGGCCTAAAGAAAATGTTCGAATCCCGATGGTACCCCATTTTCTTTGCTCATTTTTTCATTGTTTTTTTTTAAATAACTTATGTTCAATTCGGTTCGGTTCAGTCAAACCGTAGGTCCTGATTATTGTTTGTCACATTTCAGGTTTGGTGGCAAAATGGAATGTATTTCGTTTATTCTTATTTATATTCTTGTGATGAAGACGAAGACAAATATAAGCTCTAGTTCTTACTATAAACTATCATCCTTACATCCTACATCTACAACCGTCGATACTTGACAGGTCAGACCATAATGAATATCAGCAATTATAGCTGAATTCTGTCAAGCATACAAAATGGCACTGCCCGAAAATGATATAGACCTGATATTCTATTGATGTCACATAAACAAAATGAACTGATTGACCAATAGTTTGTATGGTTTACCTATTATTGGTCTTTTCCGCAAACACATTTTTTTTTCTTCTTATAGGTGTTGTGTTGGCTAACGGCGACGTATGGAGGGAACAGCGAAAGTTCGTTCACACCGTGTTTCGTAGCCTGGGCGTTGGTAAGAAGAGCTACGAAGATACAGTAGCAGCAGAAATCTCCCAGCTGATTGAAGAGTTTAGGATTAAAAAGGGGGCTTCTTTTAATCCCCATGTCCTCCTCGGACAAGCCGTTGCAAACATCATCTGCGCTATCGTCTTCGGAACGCAGTACAAGTACGACGATGCCGACTTCCAGAAAGTAAGATATCTATCTACGTTCTAGGACACCCACCCCTTGACAATCACCGCGGACAACTAACCCCGTCAAAAATCTACCCCTTAGATCTAACCCTAATTCTATATCTGGGTGTAGTTGCCTAGGGTGGGGGTAACTGTCTTTGGTGGTAGAATTATGAATATAAAAGATCATTTTGATTTCAAAGATAACTTTAAATGTTCTTTCTCTCCGGCTTTTTTAAAACATCAGACACCCCTTTAAAATGGAGGTTGTCATATACCTTTTTTTGCCAAATGAAATAGTTCAGTGGATAGTCCATATAACTTGCCTCTGGACTCACGGGTTTAGGGGAAGCGAATTAAAAAATGATGAAAATGGGCCACTTTAGGACTTGTTTGTTTGTTTGTTTGTTGTTTGGTTTTTTTTGAGGGGGGGGGGGTGGTCAACTTTCTGTAAGCCCTACTGCGCAGAAATTATTGTTGGGATTAATATTTCAATGCCATAGTTACGTACGGTCATTATCCATTCCTATCACTTATTCTTCTTTAGTTCTTAGATATCATGAACACAAACTTGCGATTGATTGGAGGGGGCGGAGCGATCACGTTCATTGAACTGCCTGGCATTTCAAAGCTTCCGTTTGAAAACATCAAACTCGTGGTGAAGAACATCAGGGAATTCAACGCTTTCATCTTAGGACAGATCGAGTCTCACGAGAAGAACCTGGACCCGGGTAATCCGAGGGACTTCATCGATCTTTATCTCAACAAGATGGCTGAAACCAAGGTAATGCTCATCGTGTACCATTGTACATTTTCACAGGCCCGTAACTAGGGGGGGGGGGGGTTCGAACGAACCCGAACCCCCTCCCCCCCCCCTCCCCCGCTGGCAAGTAGACTCCGCTTGACAAAAAAAAAAAGTAGAAAAAAAAGAAAGAAAAGAAGACGAAAAGAGGATGTGAACCCCTCCCCCAATTTTATGCTATAAATGCTCTGCGGATTCATAAATAGGCCTACCAACCTAATGAAGAAAATGTTCATGAGCTAAATGAAAAAAAAAAGTGTGCACAAAATCCCCCTTTTCAGCAATATTTTCGCTGGCGCGCGCATGCATAGGCTATACTTATACTTGATTATCATCATTTTCAGAGACCCGGAGCGTTTTTGAAAGGGCTTGGGGGGAGGGGGGCTGTCGGTAGAAATTTATTGCTGAACCGATGGAAAAAGTATCTGTTTCGCATTTTTGTAAATGTCTACTGGAAAAATTGGAGGGGCTGTAGCAACTTACCCCCGCCTATCCTTCATCCCTGGTTTTCAGGAGGGATGACAATAACAAAAATAATAATAATGAGTCATTTAATAAAAGTTTTTCCTTTTGGTTTCGTGCACGCATTTCATTTTTTCAATGGAGCCGGAGGTGATCACCATCTTGTTAGTTAGGAATCTAAAAAAGGAAAGAAATGTGTTAAAATGCACAGCCTCCATGTCATTATAAGCAAAATTTTCGGCTCGCGCTTCGCGCTCGACATATTATAGGTCAAAGAGGAATGTGCTTCAAATGTACAGCATTCATGTGATTGGGTGTAAATTTTTTCGCTCGCGCTTCGGTCATCCGTTGGTGAAGGAGTATTAAAAGTAGATTTGAGGCAAAATATGCCTGAAATACAAGGCAAAAGGCTCTTTGGACTGGCAAGGTTCACTTTTTCAGAAAGGGATTTGATCATCAACCTGTGAAGGAATTAAAAGAAAACAGAAATATATAAGAGACAAACTGTGCATATAATACAAAACGTTTAGGCCACAAACAGCTAAATTTTCGGCTCGCGCTTCGCGCTCGCAAGTTCAATCCTTGCGAAAAATTTAAAACCCTTATAAAAAAAAAATCCTGCAAGCATTAGAGGCAAAATATGTCAGAAAATACACTACCTTCAGGTCATTATGAGACAACTGAATTTTCGGCTCGCGCTTCTCCCTCGCAGAGTTTTCATAGAAAGGCCCATTGACTGATTCCTGACTCCAAAAATGAAGTAATGTAATGTAAAATTTTTTCCGCTCGCGTGTCGTGCTCACAACTTATTTTGCTAAAAGGGAGGTGATCATCACCTCCAGGGTAGTTGTAAGGCAAAATTTTCGCGCTCGAAAGGTCTTCTCTCTCAGAAAAGGTCCACTTTTCAATTTTCGAACCCCCCCCCCCCGTAAAAATCCTAGTTACGGGCCTGCATGTATAATTAGTTCAATTACTTTATTTATATTTTGTCAAGAAATCAAAACGGCTGTTCAATTCTTGACGGTCTAAGATTGACCAGCCGCGCGGATCAAAGATTCCCAATTTCTAATAGATTGTACGGGCACAAAAGCGGCACTATTATGTTTGGACACAGACCGATACTTTTAATTGTATCACGTGTGTCTGGGTCCGCTACTGTTGTCCATTGTTTTCCATAGAGCACTTGGTTAAATGGTGGACAATCGTTGTCCACATGGACTATTCACATTAGAAACTCTGGACAAAGATTATCCGCGCTCTTGGGAAAAAGTTAAGTTACAAAAGTAAGATATTGTAGCATAAAGGCTCAATTTGTTTTGAAGAGGCATTTTTATACGTGGCCTCAACGCATCAATTTTCATTTAGCAGCAACGAATTATCTTTATATTAAGTACCTTTTTATCCAAATTAGGACACAAACTCGTCGTTCGACAAGATGAATTTACAGAGTGGTATCGCCGACCTCTTCATTGCAGGGTCTGAAACAACGACTACGACTCTGAAGTGGTGTTTCCTCTACATGATGGCTTACCCAGAGGTTCAGTCACGTGTTCAAGATGAACTGGATCACGTGATAGGCCGGGACCGCCTACCGAGGCTGGATGACCGCAAGGATCTTCCTTACACCAATGCCGTTCTTATGGAGGTGATCATTATTTTGTTGCGTGTTTTGGTAGAGGATAGTTTGGGGTCGGGGAGTAATAGTCAGACAAGAAACACAACCTGATTTTCGTTATACTATACTCTAGGTGTGTCATTCTTGTTTTTACTTATTTCACTCTTATTCCAGTGAATAATATATACAGTCCGTTTTGAACGCAATCATAATAATCCGAATTTGACAACTTCATTTGAAGATAGTAGAACCTCTTAGACATTGAAAAATTGCATCGGACGGCCAAGTGAGAGGTGCACGACCGACAAATAACGGGTTGTATGGCCGCTATTTTTATTTTCCTGTCACCAAGAGTTTCCAAAAAAATGTTTTGTCAAGACTACGCCGTATCAAGTTTAGGTTGAAGATATACGACTCTGAATGTGTGTGCCAATTTGGTGATCATAAACAACAGTTATGTAATGGACCTTCTATGATTTTTAATTTCAAAAAGGCACAACGAAAGGGCTCAATACCCCCTCTTGGCGTGCCTCACGTAGCAGCAGCCGACACTACCTTACAAGGCTACACCATCCCAAAGGGCGCCACCATAGTGTCTAACATCTGGGCTGTGTTGAACAGTGAGGAACTCTGGAAGATTCCGATGCTTCAAACCTGAGAGGTTCCTGAACGCTGATGGAGAGCTGATCAAGAGAGATGAGCTCATCTTCTTCAGCTCAGGTATGACGGATTATGGTAGTCAATCGTCACGTGACATCTTTTGATAGACGAACAAATTGAGTAAAGAGCCACCATGTTATTGACCGAAAATGAACAAACCACACATGCATTGTTGTGAAGTTCTTCGAATAGTTTTTTACACGAGAGGTCAACTTATAGAGCATGCGTCGGATCCATGATTGGAAAAAGGGGACGCAGCCTAAAATGTTCTGATTTTTAACATGTACCGGTACAGTCGATGAGTGGTTGAAAAAGATAAAGAGAGAAAAAAAAAAAAAAAAAAAAAAAGAAGCCTGAAACCACCGCTATAAAGTTGTTGTAGTGGTGTGGTGGGTGGTGGGGGGGGGGGGGGGCTTAACAAAGAAGAAATAATAGGGAATAGCAGTTCAAGCTTAATTGTTGGAAACTTTTCATGACGGATAAGACAGTTATAATCACTCATGCGGGTAGATGATTGATATGGTAGGGAGATTTACGTTTCTGTTTTACCTAATAAATTGTGTTTATTTTTTCTCTCTTTTTTTCCTTTCTCTCTCATTATTAGGTCGTCGTGTATGCCTTGGTGAACAGCTCGCACGGATGGAGACTTTCTTGTGTTTTACAAGCCTTCTCCATCGCTTTACTTTCAAGAAACCAACCAACTCACCACCAATTTCATTCGAAGGGGTTGTAGGTTTGACGAGGAATACCCAACCCTACATGACATGTGCCATTCCAAGAGAGTAATGTCATAACCAGTAATACCATAACCAGTAGGCGTAAATATTCATATAAGGAATGAAAGCGCCGTAAAATATAAAAACAACAACAACAGTAGCGGATCCAGCCTAAGGTCACACAATGTAATGTATCGGTCCATACCCAAACATGATAGAGTCGTTGTTGTCCTCGGACGATTAGGCCTGAACAATCTATTGAAATTCCGAATCCGTGATCCGAATTGCAGAACAGTGATAAAAACACTAATTAACAAGGGCAGTTTGACAATGCTGAATAATTTTGTAAAAATTTTATCTTGACTATAAGAGGCTGAATATTGTTATTTTGTACAACTAAGAATAAAATGTAGGAAGGCAGTTAGACAAAGGTTGAATGGTTATATTTTACCATCGAAATCTGAAAGGACACTTGGACATTTCTGGATAATGAATCAATGTGTAGCGATACTATTAATAATTGTGGAGTATCTTCCCTCTGTAGGATCTAGTATAACTGCAAAGGGTAGTTCCAAAAAGGCTGAATACATAAACATTTCATAGTACTTACATCATGCGCGTGTAGTTTATTGTGGCAATGCTGAATAAAAAATCATTTAAAACCACTAGCATGACTAAACATGCTTAACTTCAGATGACCAAGAAGTAATGTTATTATCATTTTACTCTCTCGAACACTTCTGAGTGAAACCTTGCAGGCCAAAAATAGACAACAATAAAAACTTTTAAGAGTTTCAGTACCAAAGAGTCTGATAAAATCGAACATCTACTGTTCTGGAATATGTCACATAGGCATATTGGTATCCATAGTTAAACCACAAGTTTAACTTAAAAGCGTTCTATTATGACGTTACGTGACATTGCGTTATCCTTTCCATCCCACCCGCTTTCCATGTCCACTCCATCTTCTTTCTCTCCCTTTAGCTCTCCACCCCACGCTTTCTGGTCTTAAACAATCTTGTTATCATTTATAATTAATTCATAATTGTAACACTCATTTTCTCATATATATTATTAACAATGAAAACATATCATGTAAATGGTTATTTCATTTTCATTCAAATTTATTAATTTCAGCAATCGATGAAAAATATCACATCAATAACAATAAAAGTTTAATAATGGTGATATAGTATAGGCATATATAATAATAGTATCGTTATCCAAGTTGTCGACAAAATTTATTGAATAGAATAGCAATATTAATAACTGCCCCGTACAATGCATAACATGATATATATATATATATATATATATATATATACATATATATATGATATTATTGTTACCAAAGGTTATTCAAAATTCACGCATGAGAAAAGAAAATACATACAAAAATTGTACTGCTCCAGGTATATTTACCTAATATAAAGTGACAAGGTTTATGCTATTTCAAAACTTTTACCTTTTAACTATTTGATTCTAATTCGAGCTGTAACTAATTAGTACGTTTTAATATAAATTATATTTATACGGAGATATTACATTAAGAGATTATTGTCTACGATTATATCTACGAGGTCACAAACAATGTAGACCTTCTTTTTAAACATTCAAACATGAATAGTTACTAAGAAAATATTTCAGTGAAAAAAAAAACTGACATAGTTTTATTTGAGTTGCACAATTTTACAATTTTATTTGTACGGTATTGTTTAAAGGTTCCGTTACACTTCGCAAATTTAGATGTAAATTCGTGATGGTTCGGCAAAGTGCTGTATGCTTACAATTTCCTCCGTTTTAGTAGGTAAGAACATGTCACAATTTATTCTGTATTGTGCTTGCCTATCATAGCATTTAAAGCACAGTAAAAATATAAGTACACCACGTTCTACCTACTTGTTGCCAACCTCTCTCTCTCTCTCTCACTTTTCGCCACAGTATAGAACCGCTACTAGTATCTGAGTCGGCGATGTGCACGTCAATACACTTTGACTTGAACTAAGGCTACGGTTTCGCAGTCTCAAAAGTTTTGAATTCCTCAATCTTTCCCCCTAAACTGAATAGATCAAAATGACAATTGATGCATTCTGATCGTATGCAAAAATTTTACTTAGGCCTATTGATAAATCATTTAGGGGTGCTTTTGAATTCCTTAAATCAATAACTATTGGAATTCTTATTAAATAAATTTAGTTAAATGTGGATTAAGCTTTGATAGCTGTCACAACAGGTAATGTCTTCTCCCTTTATAGCCAAGTACAAATTCTAGCTGCCTCTCAACTCGGAATGAATCATTTACATTCTACATTTAGCATTATTTTTTTAAACCAGATTTTCTTTTATACAGTGATTAGAACATAGATGTGTATTAGGCCCCATAATATTCCCCTTTGAGACACACCCACCCACCCTCCCACACACAAACTACAATTTTAAAAGAAACATTCCTTGAAAGACAAAGTAGTGAAAGACAATAAAATCCCCGAAGCACAGCCCGACCTTCTCCAAAAAGAGAGAAAAAAATTAAAACCACATCATCCAAAATTAATGCTACATTAATTTCATTGATATCAATATAATGCGAAAACTCGATGATTATAGATATTTCTACAGTCTGTGTAAAAAAAAATGGTACAGTCGGAAAAAAAATATTTAGGTGTGAAATATTTTCAGATAATGTGTGTATGTGGTACCCCCCAAAAAAAAGCCAAAAGATTTTTCTTGCTGATGCACTTTGGTCTGTATAATTTGCTTTCGTAAAACAAAAGTTATGCTAAATTTTGTGCGACGAGGAACAAATCGAAATTGAGCACTTCATGGCCATTATGCGAAACCTATGCACAAATGCATGGGACGTCGTGCGAAAAATGGATTTGTCTTGATTGTAGAAAACTAGTCATATTTCAAAAATTACAAAACCAAATGTGATGAAAAAAATTGCAGGTGAAAGTCTGATCTTCCTGTTTTATGAAAATACCAAACAATAGCAGGCTGTGATTAAACTTCATACTATAAAAAAATGTTTTCCACTTGTACCATTTAATTTGACACAGACTGTATATGACGTATTATTGAATGTAAGCATAGTTTTTAAAACCTTTGAATCTGATAAAAACTAAAATAAACAAATTTCTAATCAATATAAACTGATATTTCGCCATCTATATTTCAGACTACTTTTTCGTTCCTTACAATATTTATAGGCCTACTATGCATACTACATCTACTACAGATATTTTGCTATAAGAGGCAAGGGTTTAAAATGGTTCTAAACTAGAGCAAAACAGATCTGGGATAAAATTTTGAAAACCTTTTAGAACATATCCGGGATTTCAACCCCAGGGGGTACTTAGTAAATATTTTTGGGCCCTTCTTCTTCCGTTAATTTCAGATTGTATTGTAAGAAATGCGTATATTTCATAGACTTTCTGTATACAAATGCATGTTACTACATCTAAGGCACTATAGCGTCGCGTCGTGATATACTAGTATATTTTATTCCAAGAAAATCAAGATTTTTTACAAAAAAGGAAAAAGAAGAAAAATGTTCTATTTTCACGTGGTATCATTGACTTCCCAATTTGCGTTAATTAAACCTTTTTATTCTTTACAAGATTTTGTAAAAGTTTTACTTAACTCTGTCTCTCGTTTTTTGCTCTTATTACTACAACCCTCGAATTATTTCACCCTAATATGCCGTGTTAGTTATTATCCTCAATAAAAAAGTCAAAGTAATATAAATATTCCTCTCAATTTTGTTGTTGTTGGAAAAAGAAACTTTATGAAAGGTGAATATGTCTCGATCATTCATGGGTCGGGTGGGTAGACCAGTTTAGCAAAGGTTTCAGCCACTAGAAGGGGAAACAGGATGGATGCTTCTCCAAACACCTGTAAGATATTTATGAGAGAGAAAAAAAAAATCAACAAAATAATTCCCAGAAACATATACACTGTTGCTCCGGAAGTTTGAAGAATATAATGTTACATTTCCTCTAGACATAAATGTGAATATATAATTTAATCTACATAGGATGGGGGGTCCGTTGTCCGGACACTTAAGCAGATAAAAACATCATCTTTTGCTCTGGATTTTCTCAAAATTTGTGCAGTTAATACCAAAAAATATTTGTGAATATTTGTGCTTTGTTATATTGTCTGATATTACTTTCAATATATTGATGAAATATTGATCACAAAGTTCCTAAAATTGCCGTCTTGTTCGGACAAACAACCCGTCCGGACACACAACAACCGGGTATATAAGGAATATGTTTGACTGAGAATCTTTATCTTTACAAAAAGTCTTTGAATCTATTGCCCTGTTATGTAAATATTTATGATCAACTTCTAATCGATAGTAATCAGCTGGGGTCATTGGTGTGCAAACGACTTCTTGCATAAATGTTAGTTTCACAGTAAACCAATCAGAGTGGTTGTTTCAAATTTTTAACTGAACATAACCCTTTATGTTACAAGACATGTATCACATATCTTTAAAAAAATATCACCATGAAAACCTATAGAAAGACATATTTGAAGAGGTCATTTCCAAAAGGTATTACATCCGCTTTTGTTACTTCTGAGTAAAATGCATTTGTTTTCCATATTTTGTACAGGCGTCTATGGAAAAGTGAAATTTGAAAGTTATTTTTTTGATAGTTGCTTTCATTTTTTTTTCCTTCAAAGTTTTGTTCAAAGAAAGGTACTTACCTGAATAATGGTGTCATATCAATAACTCAATTTTCATCCAAAGTGGATGTAGTACCTTTTGGAACTGAGCTCTTCATTTATGAATCTTGTACTAATCATGCTAATGTTTCTCATAATAAACAATATCGTGCTCTCAAGCATTTCAAGGAATCGTTTCCTGTCACCAATCCACTTACCTCACCTGGGTCGAGTGAGGCAAATTATCAACGAGAATGGGGGGGGGGGTGTTTCACAAAGAGTTAAGTAGACTTAAAAGTCGCACTTAACTCGTTATTTTTGTGCGTTATATTACGCATCACCTCAGGGGATGCGCGCCATTGTGAAATCTATCAATTAAGTTGCGCGTCATAAAACAAGATGCGCGTAGAAGTTAAGTGCGACTTTAAGTCTACTTAACTCTCTGTGAAACACCCCCCTGTTCGATTATTATCAACAGTTGGTCCAGCTGTTATTAGGGAGTTTTTAATTTGTGTCAATTTACCACTGGAAAGAGGTTGAGAGGTAAAGAAGGGAAGCTATTGACAAATGATTATGACAATAATGGTAGTTTTTTTTTACTCGTGATGCCCACTGATCTCATCAGTTTAAGGCGGGCTCACACGATGCGACTTGCTGCGATGCGATTTTTTAAACAAAGGGTAGTTTGCATTAATAATGCGACATTTGAAACATGCAAAATTATCTTATTAGAGGTAAAAATTGTAAAAAATCAATGTAATCGAAATTTTGTTCCAATGCGAGCCTTTAATTAGGAGTAAAGGTCAAATTACTTTAAAGTAGACAACTGGAGAGTCAAAACTGCTTTTAATTGCAACCAAACTCATACCACTGCAATGGAAAATCTTTACTGATTCAGAATATCTAAACCCCTTTCAATATCTCTTTTAGCATCGGGAGTTTATGCACCTTTCAAAGAGGCCCCCATTTTCAGCTTCAGCAGGTACCCGCAAGGGCGTCGAGATTATGACGTCACACCATTGGGCACCGTACCGTGTCCACTGTATGACACGTATTCCTGTACTGTGCTATACTTGCGTAGCATGCCACATTGTGATTCTTCAAAAACTTTCTTTCTCTCTTTTATTCTCATGCTTCACCCCAGCGCCCTGACATAATTAACTGGTTAAATGGATATATCTTGCGACTGGTTCTACTAATCATTTGTCTATATTATTTAAGTTATTCCTTTCAATAATGCTATCTTTTCAATATATTAAATATAATTAGAAAGGCCTATTCCTCACACGACTTTTGTTTTCCATTATGGACTGTTCAAATCCACACTTTAGTTTGTTTTTTTTTTTATGAAAAATTATTATACAAGTTATCCTATATATCTATATTGTAAGGTTATCATAATCTTGAATTAGTTCATTTGGTTTGTAAGTCTTTATATTATTGTGCAGATCCCCGAGATACTTTCATCCGTCTCGTATAATAATAATTCGTCCAAACTTTCGGATTGGAATAGCTCCTTAGTTCTTTCAGTTACAGTATATGTGACCTTTTTCAATGGTTAGATATTGTTAGAATGAAATAACATTATTTTGTAGATTCGACTTGTTGCAATGGATTTGACAGATTTTGCATTCGTGATAAAAGCAGCAGTCTTACGAGAACGACTGTATATCCATCCGCCCTCGCAGACTTGGTATCCGCCCTGCGTGTGTAAGAATGTAAGCAAACTTAAATATTGTGACCGGTAAATATTTTGCAAACAAATCAATGCTTACATAATTGATTCCTTAAATATTCTGTCTCTTTAATATGTACATGATTTTATTATGGAACGTTCTGGTTTTCAAAGCATTGAATTTCGTAAATAAGGATTTTGGAGGAAATGTGACATGACCACCTTGTCAAACTAGATGATGGCCCGTATTGTTAATTCGGTTGTAAGTTAGTTGGGAAAGTCATGACGGTGAATTGATTCATATTTGCTCTAAAACCTTATTGTGGAAGATTCAGATTAAGAAACAATCATATAAAATCAATATAGATTTCAACACAGAATAGCTTCTTAAGAAGAAGTCATTATAATTTACGTTGGAATTTTTAAGCATTATATTCCGAATGTCAATGGCAATTAAAACGCTTCACGGAATAACCACGGGCCGCCACCGTTCACGCACGCCTCGGTGAGAGATGAGCAAGGCAATTCGGTGCTACCATGATTGCCAAACTCTTCAAAAATCCTTATCGCGGCAGCTTCAAATCACAAAATAATCACAATCTTAACAATATCTCAAAACATGACTATTCTAAGGATATTACAACCCTTTTATGATTTGTCCAAATGGTGCAATTCAGTTGCTGATAAAAGAGCCATATTTAATCCGAGGACACAGCAAGCTATAGCAGTTGTACAGTGCAAGCTATGTGTTAACGTTTATATGCACGTTACAGACATTGCACATGCATCAAGCTGCGCGCGCAAGCCAGATCAGCTTGGCTAGCTGTTCGAGCTGTCCAAGGCTGTGACGTCACAAGATAGGAGCTCCTCGCACGCCGAGCGGCCATTGGGGCGGATTTATAAACAAAAACCACTAAAACGTTTTACAGCTATTTCTGAGAATTCAAGTCATTATCACATGTCAATCGTATAAACGAAGGAAAATCTATTTAGGACATGCAATTTGGCTATTTATTAGCAAAAATATTGTTATTTCTCCGTGTGTATACTTTAAGATCGCTGTGACGTCACTGCGGTATGGTCGGAAAACAATTTCAATTTATACAGAGAAGAGAGTTCGCAATCGCCTTGAATTCAATTTTGGGTATTTATAGGAATACCCACAACTCTCGCGACGGTATTGATTTCCATTGTTTGAAGGTTTTGGATCGAAATAATATAAAGTAATTCCTGAAAAAATCGCACCGCAGCATGTCGCATTACGTGTGAGGTCCGCCTTAGACGACATCGCACTTGGTAAGCTGAGACGAGGTATTTTCAAGCTTCGCAAACCAGCTTTCGACCTATAAAGAAGTTTTTGGAGCGTCAACGATGTGAAAGAAGTCACCTCATCATTAAAAAAAAAAAAAAAAAAAAAACAAAAAAATTATTTTGTTAAAAGCTTCATTTTTTATCTCTCATCCTCGTTCAGGGGCATTTCATTCAAAGGACTTGTCGGACATTTTTATCCGACAAATTGCTCCTCAGCCAATCAGAAGCAAGCATTCAGTAGTATATAACAGTTTGCTCAGAAAAACGTCCGACAAGTCCTTCATGAAAAACGCTCCACTTGTGGCACGTCGACACAAATCGAAATCCATTATTGCGATTGAGTCCATACCTTGGACGGGATTCGCTGTAGGCCTTTATCTTCCCCCACGATACTGCTTCTTCAGCATTGCCTCCAGAATCGGAACCATCGAATTCTTGAGCTGTATTCATGTTAAACCGCGTATCAGCCCCATTAGGCGTGCGCTGTAATGGTGACAAAAAAAAAAAAAAAAAAAAAAAAAAAAGGGGTGGGGGAGGGGAAAAAAGGAAAGAGAAAGAAAAAGAGAAATGCAACAAATATTAATGCTATAGGCTACCTCTGTAATGCAGCAAATATTAATGTTATAGGCTACCTCTGCCACACGTTTGCGACAAAGAATCAAAACCAAACAATAGGCCTAAATGGGGCGAAGAGTGCGCGCCTGGGCCTGCTCCCGAAAACCTAAAATTTATAAGAAAAACAAAAAGGTACCCAAAATCGGCATTTTTGGTCCTTTGCCACCCCCATCCCCAGCCCACGAGAGGACTGGGGTTAGGGGAATACACCGAAAGTAAAAAATTGTTTGCGAACAGTTGAAAACGTTTAAAACTCTTCACAGACCACTGCGAACTCTAGAGAATCCCCAAATTCATAACGTCCACAATAATCCATTTCTCAATTAGAGGCACACTGACTTAGAATGGTGTAGCATAATGAGCAACTTTAACGGGTGCTGAAAATATAAATATTTTTTTTTGTACAAATGATATTTAATACCTGAATGAAAAAAAAAATTATGTTCTTACATGTGCATTTGCCTGGCAGATATGGTGCTTTCCTATGCCTGCTCCGACAGTTACCATGCCAGTATTAATGGATGATTGAGCCAGCTCAATTATCCGATTGCTATCTAGAAGATGAAACATATAAAGAAAGGTATTGAAATCTTCCTTGTTCGTCGTCATAGTGCTCATACAATGCGAGTCATTAACATTAGTTTATATAAACCGATTCCTTTCTTCTCTCAACTTCACACGTCGTTTACACAATAGAAGACGTTAATCAACCTACTTTAAATAAATAGAATAAATGATTCCAAATATAATTTTACACTGTAGAAAAAACAAAAAAAACTTTGTCGGTCAATCTAACAACTAACAAGGTTTTAGAGTTTAAACAACCTTGGTAAAATTTAAATAACCAACAAAGAAATTCGGGATTCAATGAAATATTCCACTTTGGTTGTTTAAAATTTTACTTGGGTTGCTTAAAATCTTAACAATGTTGTTTAAAACGTTTTTACAACGTTAAACACGTTTGTAACATTTTTTTTTACCGTGTTTGCTTGTTGGTTATGAAGTGACCATGCAAAGCATGTCTGGTATCATGACCCTATTAGAATACTGTGTTCGGATAAGATGAACAGTGTCCCCTCTTTGCCCCCCCCCCCCCAACCGCCACCCCTGGTATCCGACAAAATATTCCTCGCACATCCGTGCCTCGCATTTTTACCTTCAGTGATGTCAATGCGTAGATTATTGTTCCGGTCTCTTTGCCTAAAATACAGGAATTCATCTCCTATTCCTCCGTCTGTGATAGCAGGACTAAAAACAGGAATATTATTCTGCAAAGATAAATATGGAGAACCAGATTATTAAAATACTAGTGGTATAGATGGGCTTCCATTCATTCATGATTATATACATTAAACAAGAATAGATACTTCAATTGAAATCAAAATTATTTATTTTATATATAAATAAAGACACATTTCATCTGATTAATGTATTTAACTGGGGGGGGGGGGGGGGGGGGGGGTGTAGGCCCGTTACATTTTCCCCCCCCCCCGGCATTCGACCGTCAAGAAGGTCATCGTATATTGGCCATATGGGTAGGTTCAGTTGGTCAATCGGGTATCAAAACAGAAATTCCCCCATTTTCCCTTTTCCCTTTATTTATTTATTTTTTATTTCTTGCCGGGGGCGGGCCTGTCGGGTATATATTATGATGGTATATAAAATCGTATAATGTTATTGTGTGGATAGTGTAGATAAAGTGTACCTTATAAGCCCAGTAGTAGACTGATGATTCATCATTGATCTCTTGACCCATTCTAGCAATCATCTTGGAAGGCGTCCAGTTCATACCCTGCAAATTAATGCATTCAAATTCAACATTTAGCTCCAATTCAGACTTCATTCAAATGGAATAAGAAATGTGACTGCTTAATGAACACGCATATTACACATAACGCGAGGTGATATAAATACAGCGTAGGGATTTATCAACATTCTCGTTTAAAAGAAATAATATCAAATATTCAGGAAAAGCAATAACAGCGTCATTTTGATAGTTGTAAAAATGAACAGTTAAAACATGCCAGACTTCGATCTGCTATAAATCTTCATACTTTGATGATGAATATAATTATAGACTGTTATCATTTTATTCATTAAATAATAATCTAAAAAAAATGTATAGAGCGTTTTGAAAACATTTTCATAATCACCCTTATTCGTTTTTCTTTTGTTTGTGTTGTTGTATTTTATTTCTGAACCACATTGGATATAAGCTCTAACTCGTTGAAGGAATGCGTTTGGTATCCATGTATGAAATTGGGACAGAATTATTCCATTAGGGCCTATTTAAAAATAGTTATTGAGATCTTTATTTGAAAAGTTAACTCCGATTATTGCTGCGTTATCATCACCGGAATACTGCCACAAACCTCTAATATCATTAACGACAGCTAATAAATATCAACTTCGCTCCGTTGATAAAACAGATTTGGGCGGAATTTTGTTGAGAGATTTAATAAACCATAATGTTATACCATTTAAAGTTACTTTATAATATTATTAAGGTAACATATTGGTTTGGGTTGTTTGCATTAGCATTTGTATTCTATTGCAATACATCTGTTGTGTTGCCTTATATCTCAGGGCCCTATTAGGCCCATATTTTCAGTTTGTATTACCATAATTTCCATTTTAATTCCATAGCTCTTTTTGTTGTGTAATTTGTATTTTAACCTTCAGGCTAATTAAATAATTGGTTGTCCTCCTCCTCCTCTCTCCCTCCTCAACATCATCAAGTACGAATAGTACTATTTTTCTTCTTTTTACTAAATTTTCTAAAGCTGCAACCTTAAGGCTTTTTTGGGGATGCATTAGAGATGTTTGAATCACAAAGGAGTATAATCCATATTGAACCCGGCAGTATGTTATGTCTGTATGCATTAGGGTCCTATCATTATTATGATGATCGTCATCATCATCCGTTAACATTCTTCATAACCATTCGGTAATCATTACCACCAGGCACACCACCACACCACCACCTCCATTGTTCATCCATCAATCTAATCAATCACACCACCACCATCATCATTCACCATCATCATCATACCACGCACAATATCAATCCATATCATCATCATTCATTATCACAACTCACATCATACATACACCACACATCATCACCACCACCACTACCATCATCACTATCATCGTCTTTATAATAATAATCATGTAACATCACGACATCATCATATATACATCATCAATCAATCAAATTACTATCATCTCATCATCTATATATTCAAATCATTACACATATTATCAGCAAGGTACATCCCATTCCATATATCATCATCACTTAATAATCATATGTCGGTTTCCTGGCTTATGTTCATTTGAACATGTACATCATATGCCTTACACTTACCACCAGCCCAACCACCACCAGCTCACCACCACACCGACAATCATCATCATTATTATCATTCACTACCACCAACCATCACCATCGTCCTCCCTTTCTACTCCTCCTCCTCATTATCATCAACCTAATACCATTCATAGATGTCCGCCTTATTGTATTTGCTAAACATACAAACATCCTTACCACGCCACCCATCACCACCACAACCACTATCATCACCATCATCATTACCACCACCATCACCACCACCACCACCCTCACCATCATCATCACCATCATCATCATCATCATCATCATCATCATCATCATCATCATCATCATCATCATCATCACTTAATAATTACAATCACAAATTTTCCGCTTACATGTTTGTTTTGTTCGTCCATCATATCCTCCAGAATCGGTTGCAAGAACTCGGTGAAAGGGAAGTAGTGTTTTTCTGGAACGAATATGTTCCCCGCGCGATTCACATTCTTCCGAAACAGGTCACCTCCGTTGGCGCGAAAATCCCCGACGTAGAAATCCCCGAAACATTTGATAAAGTCCTCTTCGATACCTCCAGCTGTTGTCACAATGCAGTCGATCTGCGTGAAAAGAAAAATCAGAGCTAAAATTCGAAATACATTCTAGTTATGCCAAAGGGATGGCTCATGATATAAATTATACTCTCTAAGTGTAAAACGAGTGGAAAGAGTAGAAAAAGAAGTGAAGGGAGCGAAACGGTGAATACGTTTTCGAGTGGTAAAATTTCAATCTAAAATTAGTGTGTGGAAGTGAATTATAAGCTTTGTAAGAGTAAAAACGTGTCATCCAAATAACAACTTTCACTCCTCGAAAAAGTGTTGCCCACCGTTTCACTCCTTGAACGAGTGGACATTCACTTGTTTACATTTCGAGAGCATTGAGAGTCATGCTTGTTTCTAAGCTATCTATTTTGATATGAGCCGAAGGCGTAGACGCGGGCTAATGGCAGGTTGTAAGGTCCCCGAGGGCCAATAGACCACGTAGACACGACTACGACTCGAATAATAGAAAAAAAAAATAATAAAAAGCATAATTATATGATGATGATGATGCTGATAATGGTGGTGATAATGATGATGATGATATCAGTTTCTTATCCACTTAGATCGTCATCATCACCATCATTAACTAACATCTTTATTATAATTTCCAGTCATTCCCTCACCAGGTTGTTCTTGGCTAGGAAGCACACGGTCTCTCTAAGGCCACAAGTGATGATACTGGACGAATAACCTAGGAAGATGGTACAATTAGAGGGCGCCCTACCAGTCCAGTTCTGCTCCATCATGGTACACTTTTCGTCTTCTGAAAGCGGCTCGAGTTTCTTGGCCAGCTGAAAGATGGATAGAAAAGGCCTATCTTAGTGATTTGTCAAAAGAGTGCGTTTTAATCATGTATAGTCACACCTACAGATGAAGTATGTGCCGTACCACATAAAATGTCATAATCTTTTCATGCTTCTTATGGAATCTAGGCCGAAGCCGGGGTAAGAATTGAACAATCAAATCAACTTTTATAGAGTTAACAAAAAATAGACAGCACATTATTTTATTTTCAATTGCTCTTTAAACTCTATTAAGATCTATTTTAGCTGTATTGAAGGTCTTTTGTTTTGTGGGCTTTAGAAAACTCAAAGAAACAACCAGAATTATGTTAACTGTTAGTGCCTCTGTTATATACAAGAAACATAAATTTCTGTATATCCTTTATGAAGTTGTCACATTTCAAAAGCAGATATCATATTTTTTACATCGTTTGATATCCGTTAAGATACGTTTCACGTCCGTTTTATTCTTTGGGGTACGTTCATCTTTAGGTGTTGTCCGTCAAAGCGACGTTGCCAAAAATCGACACCCTTTCTGACTTGTGAAAGCTGCATAACGGATTATAATAACAAAAACGTTTACCGTACGTTGGCCATCCGGTCATGAGCCGTTGGCAGCGACAGAAGGTAGATTTACCAGCCCAGACCAAAAGCATTCTGCTTACCATTCGTTTGATCTCATCTACAGCGGCGCCAAAATGCGAGGCTTGGAACCCAATTGTCCTCATCGATTCCATGATCTTGTTGTAATCGATTGCGTGACTGAAGTCGTAACCTTTGACCGGAATCGGATCACGTGATGTTAATGACTCTATCTTTGCGGTGACGCTTCCGGTCACCTCATCCGGCACGATGCGGTATTCGGACGAAAGTTCTCCTGGAATCGGACGTTCCTGGGCCGCTGGAGATGGCGGGGAACGTGAAGATTGAGATGGTGGGTACGTGGAGATGGATCGACAGCAGAAGCTGCGAGCAGATCTCGAGCCAACCGCCCGGAAGATTGACCAAGACATTTTAGTTGAACCGTATCATCCACTGTAAAACCAAACGAAATTTGATGTAAACCAATTTGATCAGAGATAGGGTTATACCATCTTGGTAAAAAAAAAAAAACTACACACAGTAGGCCATCGTCAATGTCGACTTTCGCCTTTAGTCAAAATCACACTTTATCTATTTCAGATCTTCATTTTGTTTTCTTAGAACATTGATTCAAGGAAGCTATTTCTGGGCCCTTTAACAAAAAGTTTTGCCCCCTAAAATAAAGAAGAAATTATAATTGGTTACTGGTCAGTCTGTTGAATAAAAAGCACATGCTTGGTTGAATATTCAAATCTCCTATACGAATACTCCAAGACGAATATCCTTGCGATTTAATACGAACAACCGCGATTCGTGGCAAATTCCCCGAAATTATAACAATGGATTGAACAAATCCTCGAGGGAAATGAGGCCTCACAAAATGTTTACTGATACCAATGCGAATTTATTTCAAATTATTATCAAAGTATTTCCAATACAGTACGAATCAGTGCCCTCGCGATTTTTACGATTGTCGTTTCCAATGGTTGAGAGCCCATTCGCTAAGCAATGAAAATGAATGAACAAGGCAATGCAAAACTTTTAAGTACTTAGAACAAAGATATTTAGCGCGGTGCGATATTTTTATTTTTTTAAGAAGAAAATACGCCAATTAAAATGCCCTCAGATTTGAAAAAAAAGAAAGAAAAAGATATACTGAATTATCATAATCGTCAAATCCTGGACTGGGCAATACGGACATTAAAAAAAAAGTTCCTCAAACTTTTGTTGGAAAGAAAATGTTTAGAATTCCCACTACCAACCATGCCTGTTCAAGGGTGCTGGGGGGGGGGGGAGTGGTTTGAGTTGTGTTTGATTTCTGAACGTTGTCTTTATAAAAATCTACGGTATTTTCAGTTCAGAAGTTTGCATTCAAATACCTGAGGTTATTTAAACAAATTTCTATGCTTGTCGTACACATGAATTCACTCACGATTGGCGGATTTCTATGTGAACAATGAAGTCCTTTCCAATATAAATACATTTCGATTGGGTTTTCCAGTTGGTCGGATGTACATGTATATTTTATAATATTACATTTTAAACACTAGTATGCTTAATACTAGTATTTCATATTTACTGCCAGACATGAACAAAAGAAGCATAAACGGTTTTCTTTAAATTCTTTGATATTATGCTGAAACTTGACTGTCACAGTTGAAAGTTGAAAGTTGAAAGTTTTAAGTTGAAAGTTGAAAGGGTGAACCATGCCAACAGTTTTATTTTAAATTTCATAAACTAATTTATTGTTGAGCTACGGGTGGATACGTGTACAAAATGATGAAAAATACCTTCTATTGGCTTTGTTTAAAAGATGTTGATATCACATTATGATATGTACAATGAATTGTTTGCTTTTGGTCTGGAATGATCGAATCAAATATTTCATTGAAAAAAATTAATCATAACTTACTTATGGAAAAGTCATTACAAATGCTTTACAAAAAGTCCTTACAAATATCTTGAGATCACTAAAAATGCTTGCCACCAGTAAAAATGGCCTCAAAATCCTAATGCCTCTGTCACACCGTGGTAACTATCTCAAACCTCTTTGTCCGTTCCTCAATTCGGGGATAGGGTTTTGATAAATCTAATAACGTATTATTCATTTTATCTGATTATGAACATTTGTAATGCCGCTGTTTATATCCCATTTCAAGTGATATGTTTTTTAATCAGATAATCATTCATTCTATTCCACTGAGCATATTCAAAATTTGAAAGAGTACGGTCACTATTCTCGAAGGGTGACTAAAGTTAGTAGGCCTACTATAACTTTAGTCACCCGTCGAGAATACCGGCCTATATTTTTAGATTTACCAAAACTTCATCTCAGCTTTAAAGGACTCATCCGGGCTGGAGTTTGCATTATAAGAAAAATAAAGTAAAATCGAAAAAGCACAACACTGAAAATTTCATCAAAATCGGATAAGAAATAGCAAAGTTATGAATTTTCTTAGGTTTTGAATTTTTTAGGAAACAGTTCTTCAAATTGGCAAACATTGATATCTCAGTCCCCCTACTTTCTTTGTATTTTATTGTATAAAATACCAATTATCAAGATTTTCTGCCCCAAGGACATAAAAACACGGATTAATCCTTGTGGAATGTTCAAGGTCACAAGTGCTTTTACTTATTTCAGTATGAGGGACAGATTTTCTGTATATGCAATATATGAAAAAATGAGATAAATAGGATTTCATATGATAAAATACACAAGAAGTAGGGGGACTGTGACATCATCAGTTTGCTCATTTGAATATTCAAATATTCAAATGAGCCAATAAGACAATTGCCAAGAACTGTTTTACAAAAAAAATCAAGACCTAAAAAAATGCATAACTTTGTTATTTTTCATCCGATTTTGATGAAATTTTCTGTGTTGTGCTTGATGAATTTTACTTGATTTTACAAAACTTTTTCATTTCAGCCCGGACTCCTCCTTTAAGGAACAGGCAAGGACCGTACCTCGGTGTGACAACCGCATAGCAATGCCTTTCCTTCAATAATACACGAAAACAACGAGAATCCTTGAAATTTCTAGGAACATATATGTTTCCAATGACATTTGAAACCTCAAATAAACAACTGTAAAAAAATATATTTACAAACACTACAATGTCTTTGTGAATATCGCGATGATGGTGTATACTTGCAAGCCTTTAATCATGATAAATGTCCGTTTTCAAGGATAATTACCTATTTTCTAGGATTATTCGCTCTGGTAGAGCATTATGAACCGATATAAATACTGTCTCGTATACATGCATAAGAACATTTACCAGCAACCTAATGTCTAGCTCTGAATAGGGGAGACCGGGGACAATTGTAACACTTTTTTTTCCAAATTTGACCTATCAACTTTATTATAACTAAATACTTGCTTAAACCCAAGTAAAACGAAATTTGGATATCTTAGCTCGACATTCGAATAGGTTTGGGTTAAGTAAAACTATTTATTTTGAAGCCATTATCATTTCAAAACACGAGTTGGAGTGTTACAATTGCCCCTCAACCAGGGGCAATTGTAACACGCTATGGGGGCAATTGTATAACATGAAATTGTAACATTTTGCTTTTCTTTATCAAAGCTATGCACTTGACAGATCCAAGATTTAAACAACATTAACCGCATAAGCTAATTATTATAAAACATGACAATGCTTGACTCAAGTTACATTATATTTCCCACTTGTTATATACATGGCATGGGATTATTGCAGAAGTTATTGTGCTCTGTACGGGCGATGACAGCGCGCTGAATTGTCCCGGGGCTAGGTACGGGGCAAAAGTATTTCCTAAACGGCATTGTTACTATTGCCCCTGTGGTGGGCGACCATATTTGGAGAGATTTTTTTTTCTATCTTAGCTGAGGTATTAATCGTTGAAACGTTATCAAAATATGGCCTAAGAACATAATTTCTAAATATATAAAAATGACAGCCGTAGCTCATCCACATATTTGTCCAGAAGAAAAACAATGGGTAATGTGAAATATTACTTTCCTACTCAAAAAACGATTTTTCTGCTGTAGAAAGTTCCACGAACCGTTAAATCTGCTAATACTCAAACAGCATGTGGAGCGATGAAATGCGCATGCTCTGTACAAATTTCAAGTTTGTAGCGTGTTTCTGCTAGGGATGGGGCCCATGTTACAATTGCCCCGTGTTACAATTGTCCCCGGTCTCCCCTACAAGAATGGATTTCACAAACAGTATGATACAGTATATTTCAGGAATTCGTCTACCTGACTGCAATTTACTTAACTGTAGATAGATACAAAAGTTTTGGCTTATATCCAGTCTACCAGCAGTTGGTCCAATTATCTCATTGTATAAAACCAAATGAGCTAAACCCATTTGATCTGCTGACATGTTGATCTTATTTCTACTTGGTCCGATACATACTGGGTATAATGCTCAATTAAACTAATATCCATATTGCGTAAATTTCATTTCCATCTAATTTCCAAAATGAATATACGGCGTGTGGTCTACCATCTGTTTGTACAGGTACTGTAGTTGTCTAGGTCGTGGTGTTGAACCAGACATTGGACATAAGACGAAAAGGGAATCAAACAAAATGGTAAATAGGCGGAGTGGCAAGTAGACCAAATGACAATTAGACGATCCGGTTGTAGACAAAATGGTGTTATATTATAGTCTAGGAGCCAGCTACAAATTTATTTACCCCATTTTCCCTATAAGGTTTGACCCCTGAAAGTGATGTAGTTCAGTACAAGGATACTCGAGGAAATCGCTGTACAGCATGCTGCGACAGTGGGGTGAGCTCGGCCCAACGTTCCCACTCAAAAACCCGTTTTGGTTTTGACATTATATTTCGCCCTTATCTTCCGCCAAGGACCACTTTTGTCCAGTGGGAAGTTTGCTTGATCTTGTCATGTGCAAAAATATATTAGCTGACAAAAAAATAGTGGGGAAAGTGCAGAACTGACAGCATCTATCAAAGACCCCCTCGCCCATTACTGCCGCCAATACGCGATCGCGCAGAGGGATGAGTGCTCACCGTCGTATAATAGTAGATCATGATGATTAATCTCTGTATTTTAACATCGGGTCAATACAATTCACTGTTTGTTTGTTTCAT
>CALNVZ010003431.1:20800062-20828295 GCA_940671915.1 Paracentrotus lividus | reverse complement strand
TCACTTGATATGGTGCAATTTATTTGTTACTTTACAATTATGATAAGGTATATCGTACGAGGAAAGGAATGAGAAGAATCATGGACAAAAGGAATTGGAGAGGTGTGTAAGACAGAAAGAGATATAAAAATATATAATATTGTATGCATGTAATAATGATGTAATAAAGAAAATGGAATAATCTTTGATTAGTTCCAAAATACTAACTTTCATATATTTTTTATATGCCATTTTATTATTTCATGAGTCACTTTTCTTGGAAAGCATGTAGGAGTGGAGGAGGGGGAGGCAACCAAATGGGGGTGTTTTGTGACAATTCTGAGTGCTTATTATATTATTCAGATGACTAATAATTTTTGTTTAAAGATCATTATTATCTATCATTTTATTTCTTTTCCCTCTTACAAACCCCTTCTCTTTCCTGTCCGCTTTCTCTCATCTTTTGTTCGTGATTTTCCTTATTCACATCTTCGTACGGTAGGACTCATACACTCAGTGTCTTCTATTCAAACGATGTAATATGAAACATGAAATCAAAGTCTGGAATTTCTGATACACTGTTATTACATTTCTCCTCTTTTGTTAAATAATTGGAATTACCTGACTGTACTTTGTAGAAAAAATAAATAAATGAAAAATATCATGGTCAATGTGGCTATGATATTGCATTCCCCCCCCCCTGAATTAATAGATTTAAAAAAGTAATGTTCCCATTGATAAATTTGATATCACTTTTCACCTTTTGAAAACTATCTTGATAATTGTAGACAGTTTCACCAATTGAGTATCAAACAGTTGGAAGTTGGATGCAAAAAAAATAAAAAAATGTACTACTAAAGTTTACATTCTCACATAACATGATATTCTTGTTGGATAATTTAACAGATACTGCTAATAACACAAGTGATGAAACACGATAAACCACTCTAAGTAATTATGTAGGGGGCTTACTTTCAATCCTGGATTTGTCCCTGTTGTTGATCCAATATATAACAAATAAGAAATTAAGCCGATGGGGTAATATACATAATACAACACATAGTGAAACATTTGCAGTGACGGATCCAGGCACAGGCACAATAATATCTTATTGAAAACCACTCAGTTTCTGTATATATTCAACTGCGCCCCTATCATTCAATATTTCTGACTGCGCCCCTCCCCTGATCTGTATACTAACAGATCAGTGCCCTCCCCTGATTTCCTAACCCGGATCCGTAGCTTATCTGTATATCAATTGTGTAAAAATAAATATAAATAAATAACACATGCCGAGCTGCACGTAAATGTAATGAACATTAGCATTATTAAATACATTTGATTAACACATTACGCAGAGCCTTGTTTGGAGCTAAATGTATTTATATTACGTTACCATAATCCTGTTGTATTACGAACCCTCTATTATTTTTGAAGATGATCGCTAAAGGCAAGGGTGCACCGGCCGATTGGGGGAAGGCCCGGGGTACTACCGCAATGTTCGTTGATTCTGATCACCTAGTAAGCCTATAGGCCTGATTTAGGTTTCCTTATATGCTTATTTTCCATCCATATTTTATACCATGTAGATAATATAATTCGGAATACCTGTGCTTTGCCGAAACGATTGTTTGTCATGTTTAATAACAAAAATTAAAAAAAAAGTGGAGTGCTACACCGGCTATTACATTTATACCCACTTCTCAACGATCTCTGTTTATCGAAAAACTTCCCTTAAAAAATAAATTAAAATAAATTAAGATCAAAGCCTATTGAACGGGCAAGTCACCTATAATCTAACTTACAAAAAGTCTAATATATTGAATCATCAGCAGAGACAGAGGATTGCTATGGTTTATATATACTTGTATACCAGAGTATCATCGACCGCACCGTTTATACGTGCTGCATACTGACCGACGCATGCCGCAGTATGGGTGAGGAGGGTCTTTTGAAATGCTTCGTTCTTGCAACTTCCCCCAGCTAATCATTTTATTTGTCAGCATATATTTTGCCAATGTACAATTCATACTACTTCCTCACTGACAAAATTTAGGTCCATTGGGGAAGATGGTGGTAAAATAAATAGTTTCCCAAACGAGGGTTTTTTGAGTGGGTGCAAATGCCGGGCGCGCGCAGTCCCCCATCTAGTCGCAGCAGCTGACATCGATTTCCTCGATCCTTTACCTGAAACATAGGCATGTACCTGTGCAGCGAGTCAAACCTTATAAGGGGAAAATGGGGTAAAATAAATTTGTAGCTTGGCTCCTAGACTTATTACTATGGGTATATGCAATATAGTCATTTTCATGGTGAGGATTGGATAACAGAATTATTATTATACCAGGTATAATTAAATTTTGGAAGAATTTAGAAACAACTGGGATTCATTGATAAACATACTAGTAATGAAATGTAACCAATGATCTCTTAAACGTGAATCAGGTTATAATTACAAATCCAAGAAACGACCGATAAGAATCGGAGACAAGGACTCGGATAAGAGAAGAATAGGGTGAGATGGAGTAATTATTATGCTGTACAGGCTCCAAACATCCTTCCAAAAGTCAGCGGTATTTTCTCAAATTCGAAAGGAACACAAATTTTGACATGTGTGTTCAGGTAGGGTTTTGTAAATTTCATTTGAGATATTTCAACGGGAATAGTATTTTATGTGGACAAAGCTTGTCCAACTTCTTTAGGACATTTTACATGACTATGATATAGAGGTCCATTACATACATGGGTAGTTGAATGGCTGGCTTTGGTGGTCAGATATAGAGGGTATTAGTTATTTCATGCGTTCAATGTTCCACGGCATCTTTAACTGATGATCCTCACGCTATTTCTTGATGGTGCTGGAGCACGACCGAGTATAGGGCCTTATAAATAGATTATAAAATGCCGAGGCGTTAGCTGCACTAACAAAGGAAAGAAGAAGAAACGAAATAAATCTCTTTATCCCTGTCTTATTACAAATCTCTTCAAAATGAGGCGTAAAGTATGCTAAACAGTTTAAAGTGACGATTCACTTCCATCTCACAACTTACGCTATAGTTCTGAGCGCCAAGCCAGATCTTCAAAAAACCGTCCCAAGGCTTCAAACCTTCAACCAAACTGGTATTAATGTGAGGTGTTGCTGACGGCTAGAGGAGTGTGATCTCCAGTTTTCCGTCAAAAAGCGGCAACAGAATTCTGATAGTTTACCAGTAGATCATGTAGCCTAAATTTGCACGCTGCCTCTTTCAATAAGCCAATCAGCATCAACATCAACTGTAATATAACCAAATCACATCATTGAGATACAATTAAAGCACCTGGTATTACAACACTTAATATTAAATCTAGGCTTTATTGGTTTACACCCAACTCTCCCATGATATCGACAAATTTACCAGTGTCCATCATGCTTTGTCTAAAAACATCACAAGAACAGAAAATGCTGGCCATTGTGTAACGAATGCCAGAGAATCTATCTGACCTCCCCCCCCGCAAAAAACAAAAACAAAAAACAAAAACAACAAATTCCTCCAAGACAAAAACTCTCCAAGGGGCAGGTGAACCAAAAAAAAAAGACAATAGTGCCAGTGCAGTGGTTACGTGACTCTTCAAAACAACCAATAGGCCTAAGTTACCATTAAAAAGCTACAAACGTTTCTAAATCGTTAGCTATGTATTCCTTGTCGATAAACAAATATTTCGTGGCAATGATTCTTTAATACGTGGCTTGCTATTATTGTTGTATTAACGCCCACTATGTTGTGTTTTATTTATCCATTAAATGCGTATTGCAGAAAACTGGAAGGTTCAATGACAAATAATATCTTTATGGAATTTTCATTGATTATAATTCTGCATTTTTGATACCAAATGGAATTGGAAAGTATCTCTGTGCAGTATACCCTTTTAATATAGAATTTCTCATAAAAACAAATGAACATTGATTTTACACTTCACAATATTTTTTTCTATTTCTTTTTTAATTCAATTTAATTAATTAATTATTTATTATTATTATTTTATTCATTTTTTTTTTTTTTTTTTTTTTTGATGAGGGGGGGGTACCTTTTCAACAACAACAGACCCCCTATTGCCCCGTGTGGGAAGACCCAGCAGGCACACCAAATTATAAGTTGCAGCTGAATGAGAGCTGCCAGCCCTATTTTAATCTTGATAATTATATCTTGATAATTATATATGTTTCTACTTTATATGTAATTGTATATGATTTTTATTTTACGGAAATAAAACCAACCGATCGAACCCCTTTAACAGTAAAGACATTTTGTTTGTAGAAAGTTTTAAATATTATGTTTGTATGTTTCTTGTTTGGGGTCAATCCGTAAGAAAGAAAAACATGTGACAAAATGTTTGTAGTAGTAGTAGTAGTATTAGTAGCAGTAGTAGTAGTAGTAGTAGTAGTAGTATATAGTAGAAGTAGCAAATAAACGATGCAAAGAAAATCTGCAAACTTCTACTACTGCTAAAGCGTTTAATGTCTTGATTAGTATGATACAACACCATTATATCTCTATAAAAAACAAGCCATAATAATGTTTTTATGATCGGGTATCTTGATTAAGGTATCATCATTAAGATGACACAATTTCTCTTCATCATGACCCAAACTGTATTTCCTTGTTTATAGTCTCATCCCGAATCAAATATAAAAAAATGAAAGGTAATGTTTAGTATTGTAATTGGGTTTTAATGATCATATATATCTCCTAAATGTATATTATGTATCCATCTTTTCCTAATTCTTTCTCTCTTCCTCCTCCTCCTTCTCCTCCCCCTCTCTCTCTATCCCTCTCTCTGTTCATCCTCATCTCTTCCTCTCTCTCTCCTCAATCTAAACAAGGCATAATTATGTCGTCTCCGGATAGCATCCTTATGAACGTGAACTCTCTATGGAAGCATCGATTCTGCGACGCACGTAATATGACGCCATTTTTATCGCCGTAAATATAATCATAATCATATGTGTACATGTATATATGCATCCGTACTCACCTTACATCAAACCAGAATAGGTTAGTAATCTCTGGCGATATAATAATATATACTTCACCCCAGTCTATATGCATAACATTCATGTAGGCCTACGCTGCTGTTTATATAAAAGGTCACTCTTCACTCAATATGAGTTAACGTGACGTTTGGCAAGGATGTTGTTTAGGTACCAAGCGAAATCTCCAGTAGATGTCACGACGCCGTTGAGTTATCACAACATATCAACGCCCTGTTATTCTGACTTTAGTTTATAACCATATAGTCAGAGTGGTCTGTGTGTGCGTATCCGCTTGCTTGGATTAATATTCCGATATTGTTGGTTTGAGAGAATAATGGAGTGCACTCAGACATAGAGATATGAAGGACAACTCGGAGTTACTCGTCGAGGCAAATTGTAATCATAATACGACTCTTTCTCCCTCTGTCAGTGAGTTTGTCATTGGCGTGCACAGCGGAAACAATGGTTCACGCAGCCAGATCCAGGGGCCTATTTTCTTTATGAATAAGGGGGTAGCCATGCATGAGGTTATAACCTATAATGGTGACCTGCACCACTCAAAGCTAGTTCATTTTTTGTTTGGGTGTGTTTTTTTTTTAATCATGAGGATCCAAGCGTGGCATTGATAACAAATACTTTTAATCTTCTTAAGTATAACCATGCAACTTAAGGGTGGTATCTCACTTCACGGAGACGTCTCCGCGACAAAATAGAAAATTTCGTCTCCGCGACGGCTAAAAAGTATTAGAGACGGAGACATCTCCGCGACAATTTATTGAAGAAAAAAAAAAGAAATTGTCGCGGAGACGTTTCGGAGACGTCTCTAATACTTTTATCCGTCGCGGAGACGTCTCCGTGAAGTGAGATACCACCTAACATGATTGTAGGCTATAGCTATTATTGATATCAAATGCACAAAATATATCTCTCCTTATTCCTTTGTAGTCCTTTATGTGACTTATTTGTGTTTTTTTAGCCTTTGGATCATAGAATATTTTAAGACCACATTCGAAGTGAATGCAACCAAGCATCAACGAAAATCTAAGTAGACTTTATAATAAAACTAATTTTAAGTTTACTATTTAAGAAAAAGGGCGCCAAACTTCAACAGCGAAGTTCTATTGTTTTTCTAGCACTAACCAATGAACCAAATATAGTTATTACGTATGCGGAGAGGAGAAACCTTTCATAATAATGTTCTTTACGTCGCATACTCCAAGATCGCATATCTTTATGCCTTTGTTACACTTAGATAGGTCTCAAACCGTCCTAGATCTGTTGCTGAGCTAGCGCCATGAATGAGCATCGATCCTTGGACGATGTATGCGCTCTAGTAGTTTACATTATTATTATTATCATCATTAATATAGTTTTGGTAAATCTGAAAATCGAAAAGTCCCAGAAGTCATATTTATTTCATATGCACATTATTTTGTAATGGTAGGGCCTATTGTCCCATTTCAAGGATATGTGTTTTATCATTTAATCATTCACTCTATCCCAAAGGATACACAAAATTTGTTGTATTTACCAAAGGTATATCCCTGCTTTAAGGAACCAATAAGGACGATTTGAGTACTACCTCAGTGTGACAATAGCATTAAAATAATCCAAGAACATGATCAGACAAACAACAATGGTTGTGGTAATTTGGTGCCCTTCACTTGTAGAGAAGTGAACATTTCAGAGACAGCCGTCTGGGATTTATGCAAACTAATCTAATTGTGTCTCACTTATTGCCATGAGAGGGGTTTGATACTGATTTGGGACACGCGAGACGTCTCTGAAACGTCTCAGAAACGTCTCCTGAGTCTCCCGACGTTTTATGAGTAGAGAGAAAATCGAACATGTTCATAATTAATTATGAAAATTTTCTCCGTCTCGGACACGTCTCAAAGTCTCCGAGACATGAGATACCACCTGTAATTTTCGTCTCTGATACGGCTGACAGGCTACTTAATGTAATACGTACTCGGGAATGTATTTACATGGGAATTATATAATGACTCACAATATTTCTTTACAATTTAACGTGATCTATTTATTTCGGCTCTGGCTCCTTTTGACTCAGTGATCTATTTATGCTTACAAAAGACATAAAACGAAACTATTGCAGGGGCGTCCCTGATTCTACAGATGGAAATTGATACGCATAATGTAAATACTCGAAATACTTAAGACAGAGCTCTGACTATTCGTTTGCAGGTAGACTAAACATTACTTTATATCATGAAAATAATGTCCGCAGATTATTTTAATGTGAAATTAAGCAAACATATTGATATAATTTATTTACATACATGACTGTATACATATTAAATTAACTCCTGAATAACTTGTTATCTGATGGTAATTTAACAACTAAACTACTAATAATATTGAATAGAATTATCAATTTGTCCAAACCCAAACCAATTTTTTAAAGCACGGTAAAATGTCATTCCGCAAGCTACAAGAACGAAAACAGAACTATTCATTAAAAAAAAAAAAAAAAAAAAAAATTTTGTAGAATTATTCTCCCTCGAAGATTTTATTCCCATTTAAATGGATGTTTGATAAAAAGGCATAACTATACATTGAATGCGTTTGTCACTGCTTCTACTTTCCATGACCCTGGCTGTACAGGCCTACACACAAATATAAGACGTTGTCCCAACCATTCCTGGTAGTTTTCTTCAGTTAAAGACTGTCAACCAACAAAATGCCCATTTTGGCATCCCCCCTGAAATTTCGGGGCACATTTTACCTACCCGTCTGACCAAGCCCCCCCCCCCCTACCATCAGGAAACACGTCTGAAGTGTAGGGTTGTTATTGTTCTTTAAGTTAAATCGGTTCCATGACAATTGCTCCGGCGATAACAAATTGCTTCGCATCAAATTTCATGCACTAATCGAATGACTAACTTCACCCTAGACCAGGGGCCGTATTCCATAAATGTTGGACTCAAGCATGAAATTTAAGCATTTTTGAAAAAAAAGTTCTTTTTCTAAAATTAATTTTTGTTTTAATTTAACAATTTTTCTTAGCTTATTTTTGACAGTTAAGCATAAATTCTTAGATTTGGGCGAAGTCAAAAGTCTTAAATGGAGTTGAGCCTATTCAAGATTCAAGATTACTTTATTGATTTTCTTTCATGTTTTCAAAAGTTAACAAAATAAATAATCAAATTAACAACATCAGTATGTAACATAGAAACATTTTTGTTCAAAAGTAACAGAGAAAACATTATAAAGAAAATTAGGAACAGCAAGAAGCAAAGCTTGTAAGGCGCCTGGTCCCTTTAATATAAAATAGAATACAAAAGTAAGCAATTTTTTTTATTTTTTATTTTTTTAACTGAAACATATTCATGAAATAATTCATAATTGAATAAATCTTAATTGAATAATTCTTGCCCCATCCCAACACGGACAAAAAACTGACTAACAGCGCACGCACTGTCAACCAGTTACTATCATGCCGGGATGAGGCAAGAAATATAATTTACAATTATTATACAAAAAGAAGGAAAAAAAACAAACTTAGAGAGACAAAAAATACCCGGGAGGGGACTAGGGTGGAAGGGAGGGGGGGGTGTCGAAGATTTTATCCTAACTTAAGCCTACTACCTAGTGCTAAACTGGATGTTGATTATATGGCAAGCTCGTTTGAGACCACAAATTAAAAATAACAATATTAACAAAATTAAGACTTTCTGAGCTCAGACAAGAGCTTCATGTGTTTGGAAGAAAGGCTAAGAATTTTCCCCTGGGCAAAATATTAGAAAAATTATTTAGACTAGACAAATTGCTTAAGTATATTTATGGAATACGGGCCCAGGCCCGTAAACAGGGGGGGGGGTCGGGGGTTCGAACGAACCCCCCCCCCCCCCCCCCCCGCTGGCGAGTAGGGTCCGCTTGACCAAAAAAAAAAAAAAAAAAAAAAAAAAGGAAGACAGAAAGAAAAGAAGAGAAAAGAAGGTGTGACCCCCATACTTTTATGCAAGAAATGCTCTGCAGACTCTTAAATAGACCTACCTACCTAATGTACAAAATGTTCATGAGCTAAATATGAAAAAATAATGCACAAATCCCCTTTTCAGGTGAGTCTGTGCAAAATTTCGCTCACGCTCGCATATATAGCCTACTTATACATGATTATCGTGCATAGCGTTTCTGAAAGGCCGGGGGGGGGGGCTGATGGAGTAGATCGTTGATGGGCTGAACACGTGGAAAAGTAGAGAATCTTTTTCGTATTTTTGTTAATATGATTTTACTGAAAAATTGGAGAGCTGCACTGGCTCCTTCTGCCCCCCCCCCCTCCATCGTCCATCCCTGGTTTTCAGGAGAGATTACAATAAAAATGAAATTATGAGTCATTTAATAAGCGTTTTTCCTGTTGGCTACATGCTCGCATTTCATTTTTTTAAGGAAGGTGATCATCATCTTGTTATTTAGGAATCTAAAAAAGCAAATGTGCTTAACATGCACAGCCTCCATGTTATTGAACGGACAATTTTCGGCTCGCGCTTCGCGCTCGCCCTGTTCAATCCTGTTCGAAAGGCCTTCAAAAAATGCACATCATTTATATCATTTTATGTAAATTTTTCCCTCGCGCTTCGCGCTCGCATCTTTTTGAATTTGGTCTTCCGTTTTATGAAGAAATTTTAAAAATAGATAAAAGTATAAATATGCCTGAAATACAAGGCAAAGTTTTGTCTTCGCTCTTTGAACTGACAACGTTTACATTCTCAGAAAGGGAGGTTATCGTCAACTTGTGAAGGAATTAAAAGAAAACAGAAAGATATGAGAAAAATTGTGCATATGATATACTACACTGTTCGTCATAAAGGTAGAATATTTTTTTCTGGCTCAAGCGACATTATGTTGCTCCGTTATTAATTTCTTGAATGATTGTGTTTGTCACCGCTTTCACTTTCTGGGATCCTGGGTATATCTTGGACGTTCCCTCAACTCTTACCGGGGATTTTTTCTTCAAAAAAGTTTGTCACCCCCAGAAGATGGCAATTTTCGTCATTTTTTCTTATTTTTAGGGCCCTTTTTTGTTCACGCGACCCACCAAGGCCCCCTCAGTCCTACCCCAAGGAAACACGTCTGAGGTGGAGATTTGTTATTGTTGTTTAAATTAAATCTAGATTTGTGGTTACAGGCTCGACTCTTTTGTCTAGGGGAGGGATCAAAATTTATTTTGATTGGGGTTCAACATTCGTTTATATTCATTTTTACACCATGGAAATTTCTATCTTCCTTAAATTGTATTGTAAAATCTCAACCAAACATAAACCAAAATAAAATATTATCAATAATGACTATTTACAGCCTTGTCATCAAGGCTAAACAAAATGTAAGGGGAAAATGATGATATTTAAGGGTTAAAGGTGGTTTTTCATTTCTTTTGTTTTCAGCATAAAGATGGAATAAAATATTCCGAATTTTCACCAATCTCGTTTTTTACTTCAAACCCTCCCCTAGACAAGAGACCTTAGCCTGTCCCCAGAAATATAGATTTGACTTTAAAAAAACAATATAAAACAGTACACCTCAGTCGCGTTTCCTGGGGGTAGGACTGAGGGGGGCTTGATCGACCGGGGAAACAAAAAGGGGCCCCAAAATGAGAAAAAATGACAAAAATGGGCATCATGGGGGTTGACAAAATTTTTTTAGAAAAAGGTCCACGTGAAGGGTTGGGAGAATGTATAAGATATAGCCAGGGGCCCAAAAATAAAAGCAGGGACAAACATATTCAAGAAATTAAAGTCAAAGCAAAATCATGTCGCTATAGCGGCAAAATAATATTCCACCTTTATGACGGACAGTGTACATTTAGGTCACTAAACTGAAAAATTTCTGGCTCGCGCTTCGCGCTCGCAAGTTCAATCCTTGCGAAAAGTTCGCTTTTCAAATGTCAAAACCCTTATATAAATCCTAACTACAGGTCTGTAAGTATAAGAGGCAATATGTGTCAGAAAATACACTACCTTCACGTCATTATAAGCCAAAATTTTCGGCTCGCGCTTCGCGCTCGCAAAGTTTTCATAGAAAGGCCCATTGACTGATTCCTGTCTCCAAAAGTGAAGTAATGTAATGAAATATTTTCCGCTCGTGCTTCGTGCTCACATCTTATTTTTCTAAAAGGATGCTGATCGTCCCCTCGTAAACGAAACGAAAATCATGAGGTAAAATATACTTCCTTCGGGTAGTTAAAAGGCAAAATTTTCGGCTCGCGCTTCGTGCTCGAAAGGTTTACTCCTTCAGAAAAGGTCCACTTTCCAATTTTCGAACCCCCCCGTAAAAATCCTAGTTACGGGCCTGTAGACATAACACTATACCCTACCTTAAACCTAACCCTAAACCTAACATAAACCCCATTGCAACCCAACCCTACCCTTACATCTCAGACAAAATAAAGCCCAGAGCAATTGTCACAGGAGCAAATGTCGTGTCACTGTTAAATCTAGGTAATATTTTTGTGTTTTTTGTTCCTATAATAGCATCACAATGTCTCACTTGCTCATTTCCGTCCATCGATCCACCTCTCTTTCTGTTTTCCCCATTAATTAAAAAGGGAAATTATTGTTCTCGATGTTCATGTCTTCATTAATAAACTCGCATTATATTTGATACAAGGTTTATAGTTTATTCTCATGATGATTTTTACCCCCTGTCCCCGCCCCCCCCCCGAGGTCACGACATCGCGGACCTCATGTAATCGTTTTATATTAATTATTTTCTTATTATTCTCATATACTAGTAGTGCACCATTAAAATGACTGGTCAAACTGACCCTTTATATGGCCCATGGGCCTTATCAATGATTATCGAAATGCATCTTGTATTTTGACCCAGAAATGGGTTATTTTAATTCTTCCTTTTTTTTGTAAATGTATAATATATGATTAAGTAATTCCAAACGACAAGTACAGTAATTAAGATTCACAAAAGGATAGTTTTACTTCATACTTTTATTCACAGATTTATTTGGAAATTCTGATTTCCTCAAAATATAATAAGAGTTATGATATTAAATTATGATTTTGAAGAAAGCAATTGCATTATCATTTAATTCAAATTCTTCATGATTTAGTTTTTCTTTAAAACATCATTGAGCAGAGTACATTTCATTAGTTGATATGATTGGAGATTGTCAAGGAACAAAACTTCCGGGTCAGCAATGTCAAATTGATTTATTTTTGGTCTATTTCAAAAATTGCAAATCCAAGAATTTGGGCAAAACAGAGTGGAAACGTCCATTCTCAATATAAATTTTAATAACAAATATAATATAATAATAGATAAAGCGCCATATACAATATTTACCTGATATTTCTAGGCGCTTCAGTCTTAACTATTCCTTTTTGAAGAAAACATAATGATGTATCTAACGTAAGAAACAAGTCCAAAACTTTAAAAACCCATTTAAAACCATTAATTGTAATCGTATTTCCCTTCTAATAGCTGAATGATCTACTTAACTCTTTGTGAAACACCCCCTGGATATGTAAAATAATTCATTTATTTACACTAATGCAAACATCATATTAATAACTTGTTTGTATATACATTCATCTAAAATATATTTAATCTAGCGATATTGAGGAATTATTTAATTGTTGTGATATAAAATTTTTACTCATATACATTGAGGTAAATATTGCAAACATCTCACCAAGTGGCGAACGCAGGCTACAAAAGCGAATTTTTATAGTTCTACGTAAGAAGAGAGTCTAGTACTCCTCGGCCTTTTCAGAGAGTATTATACATTTTGTTTTAATTGTGCTTGCCCAACAAAACAGTAAAAAGTGTTATGTAAATACCTAATGTTCACGGAGTTGGCTGTGCAAGATTTGTTCGCCAGCGTTCGCTGCTCATCGCTCGTTATCAACTTGTTAATATAGTTTATTTCATATATTTACAAAACAACTCCCGATGGCACATTAAGGTGATTACATAGAATAATAACAAAAAGATGTATTTATATAGAATTAAAATAAAATCATTGAAACATTAATGTCACATCATTGTTCTCAATTATTTAAAATATAAATTGTAAAGGAGATATTTATCACACACAATAGTTGAAGTTACTTTCTTTGAGAGAAATCTACTTATAAATATAAAACATCACAAGATAGAAAGTCAGCTACAATATAAATATACATTATCAAGGCTGTCATTTTTAATTACCACTATATAACGCGCCGTATAATCATATAAAAACTTAAATTTAAGATATTGCTCACCGCTTGAAAACGGTTCTGTCGTTTTTTTTTAATGTCTCCGACTGGACCTAAAAATTAAATAGCCATATTACATATAAAAACGAAAGCTAATATGCTACATAATACAACAAAATTAAAGCGTTTTTATTTCCCATCTAAAATTAGTATTTCATTAAAAAGGTGATCGAACCTCAACCAGGCCATCACTCCCAAATACTCGAAATATTACCCCTTATTTATTGGCGCCGGTGATGACGTCAAAGGATGTTTAACGGAATGCTACAGCCGCCTGGCAGCAAGGCATTATTGAATTTGCCCTTTCATTTCATAACAATAGAATTCTAGCTTACATGGGGTCTACTGTTCCGACATAGCAGTACAAACGTGTTTTCTAAAGGCGAAACCCAATCATGCTTGGCCGCCGGACGGCTGTAGCATTCCATTAACATCATTTGACGTCATCACCCGCGCCATTAAATAAGGGGTAGTTTTTTTAGTATTTGGAAGGGGTGGCCTGGTAGAGGTTCGATCATCTTTTTATGAATACTGTTATGAATATTGAATTTTATTTTTGTGTATTTATGTTATACGCCTACTTAGCTTTCAATCGATGTAAGGTTGTATTTACTCCGTCCGGGATCTTTAAATTAATTTGAATTGAATATAATTCACTAGATTTATTAACGTGTTAAATTTTGATCATGCAAACAAAATTTATTATAGAAATATTTTGCCAAACGATATCGTTGAGGTTAACATATATAATCAAGGAATTGGTCATTTTGTAGCAAAAGCCTCGTCGTATAGTTTTTATAGTTACCAGTAATACAACAGCGTCATCAACGACCTTCTATCTTTGGTTTAAAAAGTATTAACAAAAATAAAGTACACACAATTTTAAAATCGTTCTAAAATAAAAATTATGATAGAGCTCAACAAAATATTAAAAACTACAATAGGTTCATTTTAATGTTGAGTCCGCCATCAAAATAGAGAACGGTCGTTTTGCACTAACAGGTAAACTGTTGTATTTTTTAATCTTCTTTTGGATATTCTGTCTCCTTCAATGCTAAAGATTCTTGCAGGTTTTCGTTTTGAAGTGTTGCATGCACTGACATGATATCAGTGGTTTTAGGTCGCTATCTTCACCAGACTGTGAATGACGTCACAAATGTTTCTTGCTTAACGTTAGATTTAATTAGTGTTGTTATCGTTTTCCTCGAAGTACATGAAATCCTGTGCAGAAGAGAAATATACAAAATTTATTTTAAGAAACGTTCACGATATCAAATACAATCAGGTCTACGGCCATACGGCTATTGCCCAGATAGCAAAATTTCGTTTGGCCGACGTCGGCAATGGTCGTGGCATTACGTTGGGCCAACGTTATTCTTGCCGCTGGGCCAACGTTGGCACAACGTTGCACGTAGAGCGCGACCATATGCCGACGTGGAATCAACGTAAGTTGTATAGTGCGACGTCGCGCGCACTCAAAATGCGAACGTGGGTCCAACATTGGCATATGGTCGCGCTCAACGTGCAACGTTGGCTCAGCGGCAAGAATAACCTTGGCCCAACGTAAAAGCCACGACCATTGCCGACGTTGGCCCAACGAAACCTTGCTATCTGGTTGGAGAATTCGGGGGGGGGGGGGTAATTGTAGGAGAAAAGTCATTGTAAACAATGTGGCGTATACTACTCTGTATAATAAACGTTCGTTTCTCATAATATGAATAGCTCGCAAATTTCATATGCCTAAATGACTGCTCGTCTGAAAATGACTTAAGGGTCGTTCATCAGAACATTTTGCTACAAAATAAAAGTCCGGTGGTTCGTTGTTCCGAATTCAATGCAATAATCCACATTTTATTCATCTTCTTGATGGTCGAATAACCAAGAAATAAGGTAGGCCTATGGCATACCGTATACTTAGGCATGATATTAAATTCAAGGAAATGTAGACTTACAATAAGGAACACTGCGCCAAGCATGACTGCTTTCATCTTTACATCGAGATCCATGGGAACTACAATAAGAAATAAAGGAAAGAAAATTAAAAGATGATGTTGATGTATTTGTAATTATATCTAAATTCTTACCATCTTCATTTTCTATAATTGCAAATCCTCATAATACACGATTTTTTTTCGGAATTTGCCATTATTTCAATTTTATTTCACACTTTGCGTTCATTGTATTGCTTTCCCACGATATTTTCTTTAATTATTTATTATAATTCAGTATTATTGTATTATTTATATTGTTATTATTTTTTTAAATCATGCTACAAGACTACATATCTGGGAAAACATAGCAGAGACATCAAAATGTTCAAAGGCAACACTCACTCCAGCTCGCATACTAAAGTAAATCATCGATGTTGTTTTGTGTTTCCCAAATTTCTGAGGGTTCATCATTTTCAGGTTTGAAATATTACACTTACAAAATTGATATGTTGTTTACGTGAACTTCTAACCACTATACATATTATAAATACTTAACCTTTCATGCTATTTAAAATGCTTCAACATAACTTCAAATAGCCGTGGACATGTTCGAAAACAGAGGGGATGTAAACGGCAAATTTGAAAAAAGAAGGGGCGCCCGCGATAATTTTCTTAGAAATAGTTTTAATAGCTAAAAAAGGAGGAGTGCGCTCTTCCTTCGCCCCCCCCCCCAAGCTGGTAGCGGCCACTGATTAAAAAATGATTATACTCACATGACACCCCAAAGTTATCAGCCTTGGTATAAAGCTCCTTGACGAAGCCGCTCCATTGTTTGCTAATCTTACCAACCTCACTCGTCATGCTGGCATCCCACACCTAATAAACAAATTAAAACATAATAATTATGATTAAATGAGTTTTTAGTAAAACTGATAATTTTAGAATTTGCGCATTCACATGAAATTGTAATTTACAGATTTAAAAAAATTAAAAAGAATTTTTTTTTCCTTCAAAAGTATCTTCTTGCGTACTCGTTGAAAGGCCCAATGGCTTTAGCTTATTATCAGGGGAATATTTTAAATAATAACATCCAAATATAAACATATCTTCATGATTGTGATATATACATAATTATGACAACTCATAGAGCATTAGTTTTGACACTGAAGGGTTTTTTTTTTACCATTTTTTTTCTACAAAAAGATAATGTAACCAAAAAATACGCAGGAAAACTTTAAAGTTACATACTCTTGTATTTAAAATGAAAAGTCAAATATGCACAGATCTATTATAATCCGGTAGAGTAAACGCTGATGGCGCCATTTCCATGAAGCTCAGAGGGCTTATACCATATTGTTGATCCGGCATAAATTTCAAAAGAATGATATTATTGAGTGACTTAGTGTGATTTTAATTGTTTATTCATTTGGTATAAATAAATCCATACATAAACCTTAAGAACTAATAATACTTGATTTTAAATTCGAAACCTAAAATTGAAAATAGTAGTTCAATATTTGAGAACTGGCAGAGCCGATTGATAGGCCTACCTTAAATTCTTGATCACAAGTACAACATGCTCCTTGGCAGATACAGCAGGGGCCTCGAACCTTGAGTACACAGTTCCGCGATGCATCCAATATGTTGTAGTTAGGATACCAACCACTCTGCCTATAAATGCAAATTGATATTGAAAAGGATTTCAAAATTAAAATTGAAAGTGCATTTGAAATTGAATTTGAGATTGAATTTTAATGTGAAGTTAGAATAATGAAATTGAAATTGAAAATGAAAAAGTTTTTCTTTTTGTTACTGTTTTATTCATTTTTTTTTTTAATGAATTATAAATAACAATAATTAAAAAAAATAAAAAAATCTACAAAACCACTTATTTACTGAAAACAAAAACAAAAAACAAGGTTAGTATAAAAGTTACAGTTTGCATTACTCAGTTTCTGGAATTTCAAACGAATATGAGTTTGGTTGCAAATCAAAGAATGATCTCCAAAGGTAACGGACACATATAGTAAATTTGAAAAAGGAAAAACGTCACTAATTGCGTCATAATCGGACGTGGCGAAACGTAGCTAAAACGTAATAGAACGTAGCAATCGTATACTTACGCCTGTCTGACGTATCCCATCACTTGCCCTACAGGAGCTTCTACGATGATCTCCATACCGCAGCAGTCAATGTTTGCACACCAGCAACATCCGGCTGCACATTTAAACTCTCTTGTAACCCTCATTACCTCCTAACATTACAAAACAAAATGATTGGAAAAATAAGAACAATAATGTATTATTCATTTGAGAAAGGATATAAAATTTGTTAGAATAAATCAAATTTAGAATTTTGTCTAAAAGTTAGAATAGTAAAGCAGGTTTTCATCTCTTTGTATTTCCATATTATTTTTCAACACATGGAACTCTTGTGACTATACTTATGAATCTGGTAGTAAAGAATGATATCACAAACATAAAGTGGTTATAAAAAAGTGCCCGTCAAAAGCAGGGCAGAGTATGCCATTTTTAAATATTGTATCTGTGTCATTTCAAATAAAATAAAATCATGAAATTAAGATTTCTAATTTTATCGTTTTTATTTTCTTTACTTTTTTGTGGGGGAGGGTTGAGTTTTATTTTTTTTTTTTTATTTTTATTTTTTTATGGGGGAGGGAGAACAATGCGAAAAGTGACACGATATTTGCTTCTACGACAATTGCTCCGGGCTTTATTTTGTCTAAGATGTAGGGTTAGGTTTATAATTGCAATATGGTTTTATTTTAGGATTAGGGTAAGGTCTAGAATAGGGCAGGCCCTATAGTGTTAAGTCCAGAGATGAGGTTAGTCATTCGACTGGCGGCGCAATTGTTGATGTAACAAATGTCACGGAATCACTCTCCATATCAAACACTACATAATTAACCAGCCTTTTAGTTTTGACGACCAATCCCCATATTTGAAACTCTAAATCCAAAATCCATTAGTTTTCCATTGAATTGCAGGCTGAAATGTCAATGAATGGGTAAAGCGTGGCTGTAGACGCAACATGATCAATAGAACAATAATTAGATGTTCTTTCTACCACTATTTCACCCGAACTCTCTGCTATAGTCTCATCAAACAATACAAAAGATGGGTTCTCAGTCTTAACCAGTTGATGACGTCACAAAAGAGTCAACATTGTCTTTAATATCGATCCATTATCGATGGTTTAGAGTGAAACCTTCCTGTTAGATCCATTAGTAACTCACACTGATGGGTTAAATGTTTTCTCTGACATGACTCCGAAATGAAATCAAAACAGACCAGAAAAGTTACATAACATCAAAGTATAAACCTAGGTTAAAGTGAATTGTTGTTATTAAAGACATTTAAATGTGTTTTTGAATATTTAAATGTATTCAAAAGAAAATCAATACTTTTTCTTTATTCTTTAAAGATTATCACCTAATCAAAACCAGTTTCGTTAAAAACGATAATTGTACTGACCTGATTAGCATTATCAAGAACATGCATGACAAATCCTCTCGTATTTCCACAACATTGCCTCTGACATGTTTCTGATTCTGTGGAAATGGATGAATAATTAAAAACGGCGTATGATTTTGATGATTATAACGACAGCAACAACATTGATTGTCCATAAAAGGAAATCCGGCCCCCCCCCCCCAAAAAAAAAAAAAAAAAAGAAAAAAACGTTGGCTTATTTAAATAATAAAAAATAACTAAACAGATAAAAAACAAAGTTTGAGAAAAATCAGTCTAAGATTAAATGTAAAAAAAGTTATGAATAATTTTATGATGCAAAAGCAAGAAACTGATCATTAGACACTTTGGCTAGGTGGTCACATATAATTCGCACATGCACAAATTTTTATGATAATATCGTGACTACAGACTATGTAACATCGAGCATTGATTATATCTGTCATGCACCTATGGATTGTATTTGGTTGATTAAATCATTGGTTTAATTTATTAATTTCTATGTGAATGCATGATTAATTTTGTAGATGACTGTGTTGGTAGGTCATATTTATAATTGCTTGTCACTTATAATGGTTTGAATGGATTATTATCGACTTAAATGAATGTGCTTTCGAGTATGATGTTCGTCTGATGTTAAGCCGTGTAAAAATACACTTAGTCACTCTAATAAATAAATTTATTCGTAGCAGATATTTCGACTACCCGGTTGAATATTTTGATATCATTCTCCACTTGCTTGACGCTTAAATTATAATTGATGACAATGAAGGGAATATAATTTATACTAATAAACCAAATACTATCATTCTATAATTGCATTCCTACTTTCGTTCGAACCGTGTCAGAACATAAATCCACTAAACGGACATCCTATAGCGCTATGCAAATGATAATGGGTTTCTCTTTAATTAGGCGCTCTGAATGTCAATAAGTCTCACTCAATTTGAGCTGATAGATGGACATTTAAGCACTCACGATCAGATAACTACAAACAAGGCAGCCATGACAATCCATATTATGGGACGCGAGCTTCGATTTGATGTTACCACTAGTTACTGACTGGTCAGGATTTACCATTGAACTCTATACAGTTCAGTGGGCTTTACATGAGAGATGGCCGATTGCTGTAAATAAATTATATCAGTATTGTACAGATTTGGTTAGGTAGCTGTAAAATGAAATTGATTAAAATCGTAATAACAACAATGAATTCAACTTCACTGATATTAAGTCTTGTATATTGTTCGAAAGTTGTGGTCTCGATGGAGGGACCCCCCCCCCCCATTTTTTGACACTTTTTCATGCACTTCATATTACGAGAAAGGTTCTTCAGCAGAACATCCTTTCAAAACCCACGGTCCATTAAAATCGCCTTGAGCAGTTTTCTCACTGATCTGTAGGCCTTTATGTTCTTGAGAAGTGCTTTGGCTAACTTATTGGTCTGTATACGTTATTGAACAGTACTCGACTAACTTGGTGATCTGAATTCGCTCTTGAGCAGTTACCTGACTAACTTATTGATCTGCATACGCTCTTGAGCAGTGCCCTGACTAACTTGTTGATCTGTATACTCTCCTGAGCAGTTACCTGACTAACTTATTGATCTGCAAACGCTCTTGAGCAGTGCCCTGACTAACTTGTTGATCTGTATACCCTCCTGAGCAATTACCTGACTAACTTACTGATCTACAAACGCTCTGAGCAGTGCACTGACTAACTTATTGATCTGCAAACGCTCTTTAGCAGTGCCCGGAACTAACTTGTTGATCTGTATACTCTCTGAGCAGTTACTGATAATTACTTGATCTGCAAACGCTCTTGAGCAGTGCCTGACTAACTTGTTGATCTGTATACCTCCTGAGCAGTTACCTGACTAACTTACTGATCTACAAACGCTCTGAGCAGTGCACTGACTAACTTATTGATCTGCAAACGCTCTTTAGCAGTGCCCGGACTAACTTGTTGATCTGTATACTCTCTGAGCAGTTACCTGATAATTACTGATCTGCAAACGCTCTATGGCAGTTCCCTGACTAACTTATTTGATCTGTATACTCTACGAGCAGTGCTACCTGACTAACTTATGATCTGCAAACGCTCTGAGCATGCCTGACTAACTTGTTGAAGTATACTCTCTGAGCAATTACCTGACTAATTACTGATCTACAAACGCTCTGAGCAGTGCACTGCACTAACTTATTGATCATGCAACGCTCTTTAGCAGTGCCCGGACTAACTTGTTGATCTGTATACTCTCTGAGCAGTTACCTGATTAAATTACTGATCTGCAAACGCTCTTGAGCAGTGCCCTGACTAACTTATGATCTCGTATACTATACTGAGCAGTGCACTGACTAACTATTGATCTGCAAACGCTCTTGAGCAGTGCCCTGACTAACTTGTTGAATTGTATACTCTCTGAGCAATTACCTGACTAACTAATGATCTGCAACGCTCTGAGCAGTGCCTGACTAACTTGTTGATCTGTATACTCTCCTGAGCAGTTACCTGACTAACTTACTGATCTACAAACGCTCTGAGCAGTGCACTGACTAACTTATTATCTGCAAACGCTCATCTTAGCAGTGCCCGCGACTAACTTGTTTGGAATTGTATACTCTCTGAGCAATTACCTGACTAACTATTGATCTGCAAACGCTCTTGAGCAGTGCCTGGGACTAACTTGTTGATCTGTATACTCTCCTGAGCAGTTACCTGACTAACTTACTGATCTGCAAAGGCTCTTGAGCAGTGCCCTGTCTATAACATCTGATCTGCAAACGCTCTGAAGCAATGTCATAACTTACATGTAGGTACTGATCTGTATGTGCTGTTGAACAGTTCCCTGACTAAGTTACTGATCTGCATTTGCTCTTGAGCAGTGCCCTTTTCAACTGTGTATACGCTCTAAAGTAATGTTCTGCGTGGTTACTTACCTTCCATTGCAAAATAGATTTGTTGACCGAGACTGTTTTTAACCTGATACCGATTACACGTCTCCCAGCTTGTGAAAACTGCAATGATAGAACAATTAGAAAATATAGGATGATCTGTAAGTTTAAAAGGTATTAGTAGTTGTAAATTTCTACGTTAGAAAATGAGTATCTTATTTACAGGAATATCGAGGTGTTATTATAAGAAAATTCTGCAACTAGAAGAGGTACAAAATCGGTTTGAAGTCGGAATTGATTCCGTTTGGATTCGCCCAAGAGTCGGTTCGGAGTCAGTTTGGAGTCGGTCTCGAGTCAGTTTGGAGTCGGTTTGTAGTCAGTTTGGAGTAGGCACTGAGTCAGTCTGGAAGTTACCCTAGAGTCATCTTAGAGTCGTCATGGAGTCAGTTCGGAGTCATCCTGAGTCTGCATGTAGTCGGCCTGCGTATGGGTCCCATTTGGAGTCTATTTGGAGTCAGTATAGAGTCAGTCTAGAGTCGGTCTGGAGTTAGTTTTGAGTCAGTCTGGATTCAATTTGCGGTCAGTTTTCAGTCATCATGAAGTTACTTTGGAGTTGGCATGAAGTCAGCCAAGAGTTGGTTTGGAGACAGTTTAGAATCAGTTTGGAGTCGTTAGTTTGAAGTCGGTTCGGAGTCAGTCTGGAGTCAGTCTTAAGACAATTTGGAGTCGATTTAGAGTCTGATTAAGGTTGTTCTGGAGTTGGTTTGTATTGGTCACTGAAATTAGATTGGAACACATACCTTCGAAGAACTCTACCTGCTGATGTACAAGAATCTGGTCTATTTTTGTGAGGTACTTGAGGCCTGGCGGACATTCTGGTCCCACTCTGTCTGGTGCGGGCATCCATTGGACTGGGGGCGCCTGTAGATGACTACCCGGCTGCATTGTCATCTGCAGAGAGAAAGAAGAAGACAGTGTGAGGATGGTATCGGGGTAGAGTCAATATTAATATTGGATGCCAAGAAATTCAACGAATTAGTATTTTAATCGTCAATGCTAAGAAAGGACACTCGACCGACGTATACTAGGCCTATTGCATAAAAACAATTAGGGGCCTTGTTGGTTTAACTTATTAATTTGGTCATACAGTTCCTATTATTCTGAAATAGTAATATTTATGTTATAATTATTTATTTTATCATTTGGAAACTGTGTGATTAAGTATTGAATTTAAAAGAAAATGTATAAGTAAAATGCAAGTAAAAGCAATTACCTTTAAATGCATAAGAGCTAAGGCTGTAATGCATCAAAATTTATTTTCAAAGTGTAATCTCGAAAATCGCGACACCTTTTATTTCTTTATATATAAACAAAGAAGATATCTTCAACAATTACTGACCACTAACTTTTCTTCCACCCCAATTCGTCAATTTCCTTGAATATTTGCAAATTTAAGCTGGAGGCAAAAAAAAAAGAGCATTACTCACCGGCATTGAATTCGGCTGAACCGCCATTTTGAATATGGAGTGTAACGATGTTGAGAGGAATCTTTACTTGGAGATGAGGATTGATCTATTTTATCTAAAAAAAAAAAAAAAAAAAAAAAAAAAAAAAAAAAAAAAAAAAAAAAAAAAAAAAAGAAAAAAGAGAGAGAGAAAAAAGAAGACCAAATCAAATGAGATACATGGTACGAACACAAGTCATCAAAAATTATTTTGTAAATAGATGAGCCATTTAATGGTAGGTGTGCAAATCTGTAAATTTTGCCGAATGTATTTTGTCGTTTACATATACTGTAAATGCAATGATTGCGAAAGATGAAGTCAATTAATATATTGAACATTTAGCATTTTCTGATTTTTTTTTTAACGAGAACTCGAGAGAAAAGGGTGAACAAAGAAAGTAAATCATAGATGGAACAGAGAATGAGAGAGAGAGAGAGAGAGAGAGAGAGAGAGAGAGAGAGAGAGAGAGAGAGAGAGAGAGAGAGAGAGAGAGAAAAGAGGAAGAGAGAGGAAGAGAGAGATAGGAGTGTTTCTAGTATTACTACATTTGTTACATTGAATATTAATTCAAAGTCAAATTCGTTGTGTAATGTCCCATTATATCGATGATATATTTTCCCACTTGTAAGCGAGCTTAACAATAAAACTTTTCTGCGAATATAATATTATAGGGCAAATAACGTCATATAATTTGCATCCCGTATGTAAATTTCATCGCTGGTGCAATCAATTTGCTAATTACGGCATCTACTCGTTACATGTTTGTGAAATTATCGAACAAAGGACAAAATTATTTTGTGTAGACTTGATAAGCAATTAGAAAAGTCTACCAGAAAAAAATGCTGTCCTGGGTGTTCTCGATTTACTTTTACCCCTCCCCCCCAAAAAAAACTCCTTTTCTCTCTCTCTCTCTCTCTTACTTTTTGTTTTCTTTCTCTTATTCCTTGCTTTTTTTTTCAATTCGTCTTCAGTTATCTCTATAAAGAAAGGCATTTGTATGATCATTGCAATCATCACAACAAACGCACGCACACAGATAGCGCAAGATTGAGATACGTTATACTTTCGCTTACCGTTAATTTTTTTCGATGATCATGATGATTGCTCGACTATATTTTCTGTCTAACAAATAAGTGGTAAATACAAACGTCCTAAAATATCAATCATTTTAGGCCCAGATATTAAATTGTCAATAATTATTATAGCGAGCAACATTTCATTCTTTAACCGAACTAAAATAGAACATGATCACACTCAAAATTGAATTTAAATCACGTAAATCAAACGAACCATGTTTGAGAGTGGTTAATTAGATGTCCCGTTAATGGCCCTTCTACAATTTTCGATCATCCATGCTTATAATAATTATGGCTTGATCGTTGATTCGGCTCGGTTTGTGAACTTTTTCACGAACGACTGCAAACATTGTTGCTCGACTGTATATATCATCCATACAACCAGTGCCCTGTAACATAAAAGATATGATCAATCTTACGATTGATATCCATCGTAAGTCTATGGTGAACCGTGTACTAAGAGTTACAATTGATCGTAAGATCGATCGTATCTCTTTTATGATACAGGGCACAGGATGCTTGATTTTGGGGGCCATGGTAACAGCGCTAATGGGAGTCTGATCTGCAAATAGAGAGGGAAAGTAAAGTGTGTTTAATTAAGGGATGGATGCCGCTGGGTGATAGGGATTTAATGGTATCGGACGGCCCTTTCGTTTCAAATATAATACAATAGGGGAGAGCGGGGTTATATGGAACATTTTTCACAAAAATGGCCTTAAAACAAAAGCGGATTTATTTCAAGAAACAATAAACAATCATCAGCTGGTATGTATATCTGTACGCTACAAATGTATCCCATAAAATTCTTAAATTTAGTGACGGTTCCGGAAAAAAAAATCCATCTTCAACAAGACCATGTCAAGTGTTCCAACTAACCCCACACACGGGGTTAGTTGAAACATGGTATGGGGTAAGTTGAAACATTGTTCATGGTATCTTTATAATTATATTTAAACGACCTACAACATTATTACATGGGTTCAGCTAATTTGCTTTATTGATTCTAATTATAAAAATATTAAAGATTGGTGTTCAAATTTTGTTTACTTCATGTTTTATTACACTTGATGGCGTCCACTCACATACAGATATTCTGAAGTCCTGTGAAGTAGCATTCTGCAATATATTTTGTTTAAACCAAAATAAAATTGTCCAATGTGCACTAATATACATGCATAAGAATATTTTCGGAACACTTTACTGAATTATATGATTTTTATTTTTTTATTCAGCTGAAACCTATTTACTTAATACATGTTCCAACTAACCCCGTTCAAAATGTTCCAACTAACCCCAGAGGCCCATTTGACATTTGTAAGCTTACAGCACAAAAGACGGACAACAAAATGCCATTTATTTAACCTTATTTTGTAACTTGGTATAACTGTTTGTTATACTAAAAAACTGGCCAACTTAATTTATGATCTTCTCTGAGATAATAAAACATTTGTAAAAGTGACAAAATTTACTCAGAGGGTGAAAAAAACAAACATTGCTTTCTAACTTCACGAGGCTTGAAGCATGTGTGCTGTCTAAAATGTGGTGGATGGCAGTTACTAATAGCAACAAACTGAGGGTACATTTGCATACATATATTTATAGCCGTTAAAGAAAATTGCAATGTTTCAACTAACCCCGTGTTCCAACTAACCCCACTCTCCCCTACACATATCTAGAGGCTCATGGTACGCAACACGTTACAATGAAGACGATTACATTAGTAATACGAATTTCAATTTATGTAGTGATCGGCTGAATATGTATACATATTGGCAAAATCATGTGTAGTTTTCATTTTTTCTCCCTTTTCATTTGGGCTCTTATCTTGGGCTTCCCCCTCTTCCATCACTGTGACTTTTAAATATTATTTATTAACCTTATCCACGTTCATAATATTGTTCAATTTTCAAAAAATATTTTCCCTGTATTATGTTAAAACTGTATTTTTTAAAATTCATTTTTGTTTTATATTTAGTTTATCAAGTTAATTGTGAAGTTTTTGAATGTTTTGGTTTTTACTTTGTTTAAGCAAAAATATCTAGAATTGTAAAGCGCTTAGGGATGAAACTATTTCGTATTAGGCGATGTATTAATCCTTGGAGGAATGAAGTAGAACGCAACTATTATTATTATTTATTTATCTACGAAATAGGTACTAAATTATTAATATCAAATTGGCAGTGATAAAGTCTATCGTGAGGACGAAAGGTTAGGCGACGATCATTATCAAGCTTTTAGCATGTACCAGTGCCATTCGAATATAGATTAGATAAGTGGATTTCGAGGTTTTTTGTCATACTGGTTTTATTTAGTAGGATATTTATTCATCAGTAATGGTGAGCTTCCTCGCTGTGAACTTCATGGATTCGACCCTTGCATGATATTAATCAATTTGACATTACTTATGAACATGTCATGATGAAATAGGCCTCGATATGTTATTTATAACTGATTGATGTAGGCCTGTTTCACATTTAATTCAACCAAAAGGGTTTTCGAACCATGTTGACGTAAACGTCATGAGATTCCAGAGGTAAAGAAAGAAAATTTTGATAAAACGTGACAATATCTCCTTCCCTCTCAAGTTTAGGGGAGACCGGGTATGGAAGTTACGCGGGTCAGTTGTTACAGTTCTCAGTGTGCTAAGTTGGAACAAGAGAGTTCGTGATAACTGGCATTTATATACAGCCTACACATAGCTGTGATGAACTGCCGGTCGTGAGGTTTCTCCGTCGTTTTATTAAAAAGTAAATCAACAAAAACCATTTTTTACAGTTCCAAGTGAATTTTTGACAAAATTAAAATTTGTACTAGTTCTTACAACTGAAGGCACATGATGATAGTCTGGTAGCAGGCGCGTATCCAGGATTTCGCACCCCGGGGGGCCCGACGTGAATTTGGCGCCCCTGTGTACTTTTCAAAATATGGCGCCCCCCGCCCCCCCCTCAGGCAAACATAGGCCTTCGACTTAAATGTATGTTGAAGGATTTTGAATAATAATTTATTTCAAGTTTTTTTTTTTTTTTTTTTAAATACTTGCCAATGGTGAGTTCATGGAAAGAATTTCTAGGTATATGGGGTATTACCGCTATAAATTGGAAAACGAATATTTCCCTCTACTTTACGATCAGAAAGCAAAGAATTCTAAGCAATTATGGGTATCAATTTTGTTTAGCTCTTCATCAGAATATCATTTGAACAGGAGCTGTAATTTTTCCATCAAAACGATTTGAAAGCAAGCCATATAAAATCATGTGAAATTTGTCCATCAAGTAATGTGAAATCAAACAAACAAATGTATATCGATGTTTATGGTTCAGAATCCTCATAATCTGGTTACATGAAAGAAAAAAAATAGGCGAGCGTGAATCGCGAGCGGAAATTTGATGTATCGGAATGATCTCTGAAAACGTGACATTTTATGCATTCTTCAGGAACACAATGTAATAACTCTTTGGAAAATGAAGCGAGCGCGAAGCGCGATCGAAATTTTTGCTCTATGTAATAGAGACCTGAAGTTTAGGATCAATTTGGCTCCATAATTTAAAGACCGTATGTTGCCCCAGTAATTTTACATGATTCTGAAAGAGAGATGAATATCTATCTAGCTGCTTATCTATCCTGCTCCCACCCTAAGTTAAAGCTAAATTTGGCGCCCCTAAGTTTAAGCTCAATTTGGCGCCAACTAATCATTTGGCGCCCCCTAAATGTTAGTTTGAATTGGCGCCATACATGTACGATTTAAGTGATTTGATGCCCCTGGGAAAATGCAAAAATAAATGTAACGTGTATTCAAATGAATTTAAATGTCTTGATGATTAGTATCCTATAATGCAAATTATGGTCAGAGGAAAAACACAGGCGAGAGCGGAATTTTGATGTCTTTGAATGATAAGAAAACATGGCATTGCATGCGTTCCTCAGGAACACAATGTAATAACTCATTGGGAAAAGAAATAATGCGAGCGCGAAGCGGAGCCAAAATATTGCTATGTCTATACAGACCAGGAGGAATTAAAAAATTTAGAGACCATTATTTCAAATACCAAGTTGTTGCCCCTTAGTTTCAGTTAAATTCGGCACACCTCCTTAACTTCAAAATAAAGTTGGAG
>CALNVZ010003431.1:20691786-20798372 GCA_940671915.1 Paracentrotus lividus | reverse complement strand
TTTTTCTGAGAGATGATCAATCTAGCGCTCCTTTAATTAAGATCGAATTTGGCACCCCTTAACTTCAGGTTAAATCAGCGCCCTTAAGTCTCAGGTCAATTCAGCGCCCCTTAAGTTTCAAATGATTTTTGCGGCCCTACATTTGATCTAAATTTGGCGCCCTTACGTTAAGATCATTTTGGCGCCCATCTAGGTTTAAGTTCTATTTAGCGCCCCTAAATTTAAGGGGCGATTTTGCGCTCCCTAAGTTAAGGTCGATTTTGCGCCCCTCCTAAATCTAAGGTCGATTTAGCGCCCTTAAGTTTAAGGTCGATTTGGCACCCCCATCTAAGTTTCGGGTCAATTTGGCGCCCCCACGTTAAGCTCATTTTGGCGCCCTCTAATTTTAAGTTTGATTTTGGCGCCCCCTAAATTGAGGTCGATTTAGAGCCGCTAAGTTTATGGTCGACATTTGGCGTCCCACCTATGTTGAAGGTCAATTTGGCGCCCCTATGTTTAAGTCCATTCGGCACCCTAAGTTATTGGCGTTGCTTAGTTTAATGTCGATTTGCGCCCCCCTAAATTTAAGGTCGATTCGGCGCCCCAAGTTTAATATCAATTAGGCGCCCCCTCAGCTTCAGGTCAATTTGGCCCCTCATCTAAGTTTCGGGTCAATTTGGCGCCCCTACGTTTAAGCTCAATTTGGCTCCCCCAGTATTTAATGTCGATTTGGCCCCCCCCCCTAAATTTAAGGTCGATTTGGCACCCCTAAGTTTAAGGTCAAATTGGCACCCCTTAGTTTACTGTCGATTTGGCGCCCCTCAAATTTAAGGTCGATTTGGCGCCCCCCCCCTAATTTGAAGGTCGATTTGGCCCCCCTAAATTAAAGGTCGATTTGGCGCCCCTATAAATTTAAGGTCAATTTGGCGCCCCTTGGTTTACTGTCGATTTGGCGCCCCCTAAATTTAAGGTCGATTGGCGCCCTAAGGTTTAAGGTCAATTTGGCGCCCCTTAGTTTACTGTCATTTGGGCGCCCCCTAAATTAAGGTCGATTTGGCGCCCCTAAGTTAAAGGTCAATTTGGCGCCCCATTAGTTTACTGTCGATTTGGCGCCCCTAAATTTAAGGTCCGATTTGGCGCCCCTAAGTTTAAGGTCCAATTTGGCGCCCCTTAGTTTACTGTCAATTTGGCGCACCCTAAATTAAGGTCGATTTTGCGCCCCTAAGTTTAAGGTCAAATTGGCGCCCCTTAGTTTACTGTCAATTGGCGCCCCCTAAATTTAAGGTCGATTTGGCGCCCCTCCCCCTAATTTGAAGGTCGACTTGGCGCCCCTAAGTTAAAGGTCAATTTCGCGCCCCTAAATTACTGTCGATGGGCGCCCCTTCCCCTCTCTTTTTTTCCCTTCCTCTCTCTCTCTCTCTTTTCTTTTTTTTTTTTCTTCCTTCCTCTTTTCCCCCTTTTTCCCTTCCTCTTTCCCCCTTTTTTCCCCTTTCTCTTTTTTTCCTCCTTTTTTCTTTCTTTCTTTTTTTCTTTCCTTTTCTCCCTTTTTCTTCCTCTTTTCGGCGCCCCCCTGCGCGCCCCCCGGGGGGCCCGGGCCCGTAAAGCCCCCCCCAGAATACGCGCATGGGTAGTGTGAATATAGTACATGTATGTCTCTCATATACCCCTGAGCCATGCCCTGTAATTCTGCCTAATGGCTGTGCTACAGTTGATTTTATGTGTAAAATCAACCATGGGGTAGGTTGTTACAACAACCTATCCCATGTCGATGTAACAACCTACCCCAATTACATTACACATGTAAAGTAATTTTGTTCCAATTTTCAGACCTGGTGTTAATATTTTGATATTTCTATTATTACTTTAGTCTATTCTAGAGCTCTGCTTGATCTACTGTTAACGATACCAAGAAACGGGAAAGTTGAAACAAAAGTATGGTATAAGAGATTTACACATTGTAACAAATTACTCCGTATATGTTTACATATAGTATTACCCCGTATGGTGTAACAACTTACCCCGTATACGGGGTAGGTTGTTACAAAAAAATGTCTTCATTAATTAAGCTGTAGTTAATTAGTGTTTACATGTTTTCAAGTTTTGTGTGCCTCAGGTTTTAGCCAACATAATAGGCTAACTACAGACCCAAAATGGAGTGTGTGAGTACTTTCATTAGAATTATCTGGCCCAAAATGTGAATTTTGTAACGTCCATCCCCGGTCTCCCCTATGTTTTATTGTATTGTGCAAAGTGATGTTGTGAATATGTGAATTATTTATTGCAAATATAAAAAGATTGAAAGAAGGGAAAAAATCAAACAGAACTGAATAAATTTGAACCCCCCCAACCCCCTCCCCCCCCAAAAAAAAAAAACAAAACAAAACAAAAAAACAAAAAAAACGATGATCCCGATTTATTAACATAAAGCCTTGCGATTAATCTAAATTGATCGCTTGAGTCCAATATCTCCCTACGGAGTTTGTGATCAATCAAAAGTCATTTTGTGATCAATCGAAAAACCTTTTTGTTTTTGCGAGGCTCAGATAACCTCTCAACTTTTCGATCAAATTATCCTCACATAGACCATGGCTTTGGTTCCATTTCCCTGTGATATGCAATAATGATTGGATCCAATCTTTCGTTGTTAACCTTGATTTTATTTATTTTAGGTTCGAACTATAATTAGGTTGAGTGCTTGGATGGGGAATTGGATTGCGACTCTGTGGAGAAAAAAAGTCCTAGTTTGGTGGTAGTAATTTAATTGTACAGCGAATTTTATGTAATTTTACATTTAGGCCTAAATTCCTACTATAAACAGTATATTTTCACATTTGTATATTAATTTTTCATGTAAAAACTTCTTTTCAAAACCTTTTAAAAATTTCTTTTAAATTCAAGCTTAATAGTGACATTTTTCCAACGTTTATGTATTTATTATAAAACTTTTCGAGGAGCAACGGAATCAGGGCGGGGGGGGGGGGGGGGGGGGGGTGCTGGGGGACTGACGCCCCCTCTCGAAATACGTCTAGTCCTACTTTAAAGCGATATTGACTCTCAGACTTTGCTTTTTGCATTTTCAGACCCCGCACTTCAAAAAACGTTCCTTGTCTCCTAATAATAATTGTTATAATGAAATAAAAGTCATATCAATTGAAGATATGTGATTCTCGCATTAGAAATATAAATACTTCGGCAGTAGGCCTATTCAAAAGAGGATTGAATGGGGGAAAATGGTTTAACAATGGTTAAAAAATGCGATGAAATTGCATGTATCGCATCAAAAACTTCACAAGATTAATCCATGATTACCTTGAAAAATATTATTAATAGATTTTAAAATGTAATGACGGTCGGGCACCATATTGAAAACTATTTGTAATAAATCACATAGAGAATAACATGTATCTTTTAGGAGTGGAACGTTTTTTTGACGCTTGAAATGGTAACTATTCATTGTCAAAACAAACAAAATAAGAACATAATTGAAAGAAAGTCGAGTCTTTGTAGAGTTCGCTGCACATCATCGATTGTATAATATTGATTTGAGATTATCATTTGTTCATATGTATGAGGCCATACGTATGGAGCGTTTCTTTTGCAATTAAATAGTCATTTGCCTACCTACATTTTTTACAACCTGATTTTTTAAATCAATGAAATTTTTATACATGTATACACTTCTTAATCTTTAAAATAAATATTACACCAATACTATGAAAAATAATTTTTGTATGAATGTCTGACTAATACATTGAAGATAAAGAAGAAAAAAAAAAAAAAAATTATATCATAATTTGTATCTTTATAAGACACGGTCATAATTACGAAACAAAAAAGCTTATATTGAACTATTTTGCATTTGACAGAATAAAAAAATAAATAAATAAATAAATAAAATAATGCAAATGCAAGTGGTAAAAGTAATTTTTCGCAGGAGTCGAATAACCAAAACGGTCGATCATTTTTGCCCTTTGAAGGGGGTAGACATTATTTGTTATATGCCTATTAATATTGTGCACCCAAAATCAATAACGATAGAAAAGTCATCGGCCTATGAACATCAATGCATTTTCGAATTAGGCATATATTACATCTACTGCAAGAGAGTTGGGTGAGTTATAAAATTATATTAAAACTAGAATTATTCGTTTCACACATCCATGCTGCATACATGAAAACCATTATCAAAATTACAGCAATTCAATTAACGTTTTGGACCTCTCGAGTATAAATGTAGCCAATAGAGTCGGAATCATCATTATTATATCGAGACAGACTATCGTTCAAACCATTTATTCAACTCCGTGATTATTACTTTCCTATAATGTTAAATGTATACATGTACATAAAAGTAAAACAGAGAAAAATGTATAACAACATTAAAATGCGAACATATATATAGTTACTGACCTGTCTCCGTTTCAATGTTCGAAACTCTGGCTTATTTCCGCTGCGAGCACCAATTATATAATTATGAAGGCGATATGCCTATAATTTCATAGGCGCCACTAAAAATTCATGTGATAAGTAGTAGATGAGAGTGAAAATATAATAGTCCCGTACGAAACATCCGATTGATTCAACAACTATCATCAGTGTTGCGGTGTGAGTGTAGCGGTAAGCGTTAATGTTCGTCTACTAGTATACGGAGTTTGACGCCATTAAACCGAAACAATACATTATCCCGTCAAACAGGGAGGAGAAAGGGGGGTCATTGATTACTTTCTCTTGGAGTATAATTGTCCGCTGGTAATAACAAGAACACGCTGCAAAGCGGCAGTGGTGAGTTTGTGATAAGAATAGATGGGATGGGGGGGGGGGGGGGGGGGCGGGGGTTACAGGTGGTTCCAACGAGACCTCGCCAATCTATATTTTAGTTAGACTAGTGGGATCTTATGGAGGAGGGGGCGAAGTGGAGTACGATTTATCTCCACATTCGCCAATATGAATTATACAGCTCCAGTTTGGAGAGGAGGCCTGAAAAGTGCACAGTGACTATATAGAAAGAAAGAAAGAAAAAATATAAAGAAAAGAAAAACGATTAATCAGGGAGGAACATCAGTTATGCAGTCGTTCACATTTGATTCTTGCAAATATCATTACTTCGAGGAAGACCATCCACCAATCTTTTTATTTTCTCCTCTCATCAACCCCTCAAATATCCTCAATTTTAATTACAATAGATTCATACGTTTCATGGTCGTAATTGAAATAAAAACTGATCACTCTACATTTTTCAACTTGTTAATTTAATCAAAACGAAATTCGACAGGCTTTTTACTCTTGTCGCTAAAGAAGCGATGTTGCGAAGTATATTGGACTGTACGAAATTGGTTAACCTAATAAGAGAGAAATACTGACGTATTTGATAAATTATATTTAATTTTCTGATGTCATAACAGGATATTGCTAATTCACCTCTCGTCAAATTTCTTCTAACTTTAAGAGAAATATTCACACTTTTATCATTTATCCAGCAACCACCACTAACTTTTACTGGGATGTGCATACCTCTGTATTATAAACAGGCGTACTTTCTAAAGGGGGTACATTTTTCCCCTTTGCCCCGGGATCCGCCATCACCTTCGGGATGTCGGTATCTATTTATTCTTCCATGTCGTTTCTATGACCAGTGGACCATCATAAAAGCCCTCCAATGGAACGCGACCGTGCGATAGGATAATGGACCATTTATTTATGACGTCATAGTATAGTAAGCCTTTTTGTTTTCTTTATTTGCACTTAGATTACATGTGCATAACGAATAAAGAGTAAGAGCTATATTAGGACGAGAGTTAGTGAAAGTGAAAGAGAGAGAGAGAGAGAGAGAGAGAGAGAGAGAGAGAGAGAGAGAGAGTGAGAGAAGAAAGAAAGAAGAAATAAAGAAAGAAAGGAGAAGACGAGAGAGAGGACCTACTGAGAGATGGATCAAGAGCTATGGACATAAGATCCTCTGGCGATGTAAATTAAACAGAGTGGGATTTTCCAGTCACCACTCTATCTTTTCTCTTCTTGTTTTGTCTGTCAATCTCATCGTTAAACGTATATGTATACATTCTGTTTCTCTCATCCATTGGGGTGTAACACACAAGACTTACGATTATAAAAATTACGATTGATTTTTACTCGGTAGCCTCAATCATGGAACAGGATGCTCCAAGTTGAATGCTTAATCCTAAACCCAGCCCTCTAACTAAACTCTTAAATCATATCCAAATCCTAATCCAATGACTGTACCCTGGTTTCCAAAGAGGCTACCGAAGAAAAAATCAATCGTAACTTTTTTATCAATCGTAAGTCTTGTGTTACACCCCACATATCTCTCTCTTCCGTCTTTCTTAATCTCTCCCCTTCTCTCCCTCTCTCTCTTCTTCCCTCTTTTCTCTCCTCCCTCTCTGCATTTATTAAAATATAACAAGATTGTGAAGTGGAAGCGTTACCATCATAACAATTCTAATATTGATCCTTATTTATCGAACAGTTTTTTTTCAAATTAAGTAGCTTTTTAAAGATGTTATTCACAAACATTGTAGTATTACAAAAAAATGTACCATTTATCTATCCGTATCAGGACAATCTCCCCCGGAGGACAACTCCCCGCGGGCAATTCCCGGAGAAGCCTCCCCCGGAGGACATAGGGGTTTAGGGTTAGGGTTAGGGTTAGTTAGGGTTAGAGTTGTCCTCGGGGAGCTGTCCTCCGGAATTGTCCCCGGGGGAGTTGTCCTCCGGGGAGATGTCCTAGAACCTTCATTCATGCATATAAAAGTTTTGTGTTCATCTCCCAGAAACAACCAATATGCGATCTTATAAAACACATGGAGGTAAAAAAAAAAAAAAGTGATATTCATTTTTACTTAAAACCAATTCGAGAACTGTACTTTATCTATCAAAATGGGGAAGTTAAAGAAGAGAGTTATTACACCGTATCAGCATATAAATATCACTGAATAAATTATAGTAAATGATTAAGAAGCAGTGCAAAGGAATGAATGATCTAAGACATTGCTATTGCTGAAGTGTCTTATTCTGGAAAATATTCTTAATGGTATACATGTATGTAGATGTTGACATCATGATACTGAAATGCTTATCATAAAAATATGTAAAAAATTGTTTTCAGAATTTATCAACTTAATTTTTACAACATACACTTGTATCTGACTTTTGCTAAGGCCTCACATAAGCATTAAACTGTCAAAGTTTTGATAGTACCATGATCAATTTTTAAGAAGCAAAAACACCCAATAAAATATAAAACAATAAAATTATAAAAAATTGATTCAGAAATTATATTTCTAGTCAGTTTCCTTTGTTGTTCAAATTTATATTACAATAAAATTATGTTAAACGCTTATTCTAAGTATAGACACAAAACGTGTATGTGTCTGAACATTAGATGCACACAAGTCATTAATTGAATACACCTTTCAATCATATAGGAATATCATACAACAAAAACATTAAGTATCTCTTATCACTACTGTTTCTTTTAAAGAAATACATTCATATAAATTATCCATATTCAATATGTCAATATGTTCACAATCCTATTGAAACACTCTCTCTTGGATAGGAAAATAAAAAAATTAATTTCAATCTCATGATTGAAAGAAAAATATCTGTGTTTCGGCATTAAAGTGTTATGGGTTTAACATTTAAAGATTAAATATTCTAAAATACATATATGGAAGCATTACATGGAATACATATTTAATTTCTCCCAACAGAACAATCATCATCATCAGTACTGATCAGAGGGTTGGGGTGCCAGAATAGGATATGGGGGGGGGGGGGGGGGGGGGGGGGCAAGTGTATACATGATTTAACCTCTCGGCACACACCTTTCCAGATAAATTATCTCATCCATACAGTCTACTTCTCTTATAACAAGCACAGATGCATTAAGTATCAATTTGGATATAATATATTCACTACAGTATAATTCTGTCATGACAGGCATGTACATAACAAGATTTTTTATAACAAGGACTGTTTAATAAGTCCTCGGTTATAACAAGACAAATTGTTCCTTTCCCCAAGTACATATGCCCATACATTGTACATGTACGTGTACACAAGTCATGCGCCTAAATATTCAGTATACAGCATGGTAATAATTTGGTCCGTTGCACCTCACTATCATAGAAGTGGACTGTTTTATCATTAAAATGTACATGTATACTGCTATGGTTTGCGCAAGTCTAATGCTGCAGTCACATAGACACTTACGTATAGTTACATTTTTGTTTTTCTAATCTTAATTTATCTTCTATTCTATCATTTCTTATGTATTTCTTTGTTTTATTGGATGAACGAAATTATCACTATTTCCAATACTGACTATGACGGGAAGGCATTCGTGGAGATCCGCAGAAAAGAAAATGATTTTTGGCCACAACCGGACGTAACTATACGTAAGTGTCTGTGTGACTGTAGCATTGGAGTTGGGATTGTGTCGTCCTGCAATGGTTGAGTCCATCTTCAATCATAATAAGTTTGTCCTGAGCACCTCACTATAATGGGAGAAGACTATTATCATTACATGTATTACTTCTTTTTACTGAGCGTTTGTGCAAGTCTTAGAGGCGGGATTGTGTCGTTCTGCAATGATTAAGCCCATCTTCGATCGCTGCCAGGACCCTCTTAACGTTCTCCAAGTTGGCGTTGTATCCCATCAGCCCAACACGCCATACCTGAATCGAATGAAAGTTAAGCTGCATTGATGAAACATCCACAAAATTAAATTTTGATCCAAATGCAAATAAATATTGGTTAAAATATTTACCTCCAAATTTTCGACTGAACACTTCAGTCTTCTTCAGGGATATGACCCGTGATCTGATCACCGCCGGAAGTGACGTAGAGGCGAGGGATTGGGTCATACACCCTTGGAAGCTTGTATCGTCCCCCGTCACGGTTCAGCGAAGGTTGGTGCGAGTGTATGACCCAATCCTTCGCCGCAACGTCACTTCCAGCGGTGATCAGATCACGGGTCATAGCCCTGAAGAAGACTGAAGTGTTCAGTCGAAAATTTGGAGGTAAATGTTTTTACCGATAATATTCATTTGCATTTGGATCAAAAGTTAAATTTTGTGGACGCCATACCTCAATATGAAAGTGAAATTATGACAGAAATTTTCATGTTTCTTTGCTATGACATGTCATCTCTCTCTCTCTGTATATGCATTATGCTAAACTTGCATATGTGTCTCTCAAATTAAATACATTGGGTAACATCTTTAGAATGTTGAAAAAAAAATTCTTTAACGGTACTTGAAAATGGTATAAACACGTGAGTTATAGTAAAAATACTATTCTGGATGTCTCATATTGTATTATTCATGGAAAGTATTTTTAAAGAGTTGCATTTTGTGTTTAAAACAAATAAAAGACATTTAGAAACAGATGTTTGACGTCATGTCAGCATTACAAGACATACAAATCAAATCAAATTTATTGAAACAAAAAATCTGCATTTCGGATTATCTTCAATACAAACATAACAAATGAAAACAAAGAAAATGTAACAGTAAATGTATATATACATAAAATTGACATAACAAATAAGAGTTGACATAATAAAACATTAATATAAAAAAACGAAAACTATACAGAAATATGTACATTTTATATTTACGGGACCTGCCAAGCTCTACTAAAGGGGGGGGGGGGGGTTTTACTCTTTCATTATACACATTACTAACGCTAATACTAAAATTTACTTATGAGAGAGCAGCTCGCAAGCGACGTCACAAAACTAACACTTTGAATTTTACAACTTTGTTGTCTTTTTATTTTCTTCAAGCCTTCATTGATATTTGTCTTACATTTTTTGGTTTTAAAATTAATTAAATTTCAGGGGAGTTTCCCTTTAAACTATTTTATTTTTTTTAAATTACTGTTCCTTTTCAGTTTGACTAATTTATATGACGATGAACATACCTTTCCTGCACTAGGCCCAAGACCACCCGATATCTCCATTCTGTACCTGGGTTGCAGAAGAAACAAAAAAAAAAAAAAAAAAAACTGTTATAACTTTCAATATACAGTCCGTATTAAAAAAAAAATGTACCAGCAGGGGGAACAATAATTTAGGTATGAAATCTTCTCAGATGTTAGAATTAAAGTTAGGCCAAATTTTGGGCGATGAAGAGCAATTCAAAACTACACAAGCCCTTAGTTCCTTTCATGGTCATCTTGGCTTATTGTGTTCAAAACCTACACAAAGGCATGGAAATGGCATGCAGAAAATGGATTTTTATTGATTTTCGAAAACTAATCACATATCTCACGATCTTCTGCACTGAATGAGATCCAAAACTGCAAAAAAAAAAGTCTGTTTTTCCTGCTTCATGAAAATACCAAATACTACCAGTTTGTTATTAATCTATATATTATGAAAAAAATATAAAATAACATATAACCTTTTAAAGAGACTTACTTCTGCATGACGTAGACAACAAGCTTCTTCCAGTCCATGCCCGGTGGTACTAAGATAGCACTCACAGTGGGAAGACGAGTCGCCTGATGGGAAGAGAAAGAGAAAGACGGATAGTTACATAGAGATAGATAAAGAGAGAGGGGGAGGGTTTCTTTACAAATAACACACTGTTTCTTTGTGTGTCAGGGCACTCGAAGGGCACAAAAGTTTAGTCAGTGATAATGCACAGCCTGCATGAAAAGTACATTATCGATAATCATACTGATGCTGGCGGTGCACCAACACAAGAACATATGATTGATTCTTTGCTAGACATATAAGGCACGTCAGCAACATAGCTTTTTTTATGCACCATTTCCATGCTTTTACGGGCAGCAACAAACCCTTCCAAACTTTTCAGCAACAAACTTACATATACGTAAAAATGTCTTGATAAACTCAAACAGTTCGGTAACACAACAGCAACACAATTAATCAATATGACAGTGATACTTATAGCAGTCCAGCAAATATCTGCAGATAATGAGAATGGGTTATCAATTTTGGGGAACGGTCTTTAAATGCAGATTTGACTTCTTTACAAACAATTTATTACTCCATATTGTAGCTTTATAGATTTTACCTCATCTTTGACAAACAGCTCGAGTCCAAGTTTCTCCAGTCCAACATAGAGGGCCTGGGCGCATGCCTTGTGACGTTCCCAATATCCTTCAATTCCCTACAAGACAAAAATAATATACAAATGGCAATATAATTCCATTAATCAAATATTTTGTAAACCATTGCATGCTTATGATCCTTGAAGGATGGAGCTTGCATGGTGAAAGTAAATATGTGGTAAGTTTTGGCAGGAACACTATGTGGAAGTAAAATTATGGAAAGGTTCTGAAAAGGACTGTTGTTGATTCTTTTGTTAAATTTGGTAGCTCTATGGGTGTGTTCAATGTCCAGTTTCAAATTTATACGCCAACATGAATCGTGATACAAAATGCAATTACAAAACACAAACACAAACGCAATCAGCGGTGCACCGTTTAGTGTAAACAATTTAAAGCTGATTATATTTCCATCGTCTTTAAATTCATCTTAAAAACATCTTCTCCTTTTTTCACTTGCACCAGAAGCTTCCATTGCAAGAGCACATTTAAACACGTTTGAAAACTCAATCCTGTTCAGTGTCGCATTTCGTTGCAATCGCGATGCTCAAGGTCGTAAAATTGAAGCTGATTGTGTTTCAAAACGCATCTGTTTCGGTGTTTAAATTTTCCTCCGAATCGAGATTTGAAACACGTTTACTTTTACGACCGGGAATGGGGGACAATGAACACACACTTTGTTTCTCTTTATATCAGCGTTTTGTAATTGCGTTTTGTATCATGATTCATGTCGGCGTATAAATTTGAAACTGGACATTGAACACACCATAAAAAGAACTGTTTTATCGACGTTTCGACAGAATTGATGTCGTCATAAGGATAATGACGGTGTCATGCTTGCTTGATAATTGGAAAAAAGTCTCCATTAATAAACATGAAAGAAAAAAAAAGATATATTAAACCCTTTTGGGGGTGTATATTTGCCAAAGGCGACAACAAATAGAAGTATTATAAAGAGAAATGGAAGACAGGATCAATATTGGTAGCGGCATCATACATGTTGAGAAATCCAATCAGTGGACTGGGGATGCAAAGGTTGGGAGTTTGACGCTCATCATGTCCCTTTTTATTCTTCTGGATCAAGCGGCCTTGCATATAGATTGAGTATTGTCGTACATATTTCATGACAAAGAGTATCCAGGACCCATAACACAAAGGTTTGCAATCAAACGCAAAATGGCAACGGCTATTCAAGATCTCTTTTAATGATGCTTAGGAAATGAATTTTTCACTGCTCCATCTGACAAGTTATTACATGCACTGACAGTATTTAGCGCCCCCACAGCTCAGTTTTTTTGGAAGCATCCACAAAGTTACAAATTCTGTTTCAAGCGCTATATAAATCTGGAATTATTCTTTATAAATTATTTGCTTTAGCTCACCTCTTCTGCCAGCATAGCCAGTCCTTCTCTCAGCTGATACAGACATGTCACTGGACATGTGTGATGATACCTGTAGAAAAACAGAGAAAAAATCATGGTGATGTAAGAGGTCGATCCCAGATATAATCAAATCTGAATAATCATATATGTCTATCAAAATAGCAGAGCATAGATGTGTCGGACATCACTACGCTGCTAAAACTTCATATTCACAGAATCCAACTCTCTCATTTTTTCGGTGGGAAATCTCCCGGTACATACTGTATGAGTCCATTTTCAATAGATCTCATGCTTGACTTTGAATTTTTCTCACCCTAGCCGTATTTCCCCCCGGTATTTACCTCTTTTTCTCCTGCCCTAGCACTGCTTTGAAAAAGGTGCATCTGAATCACTTGATTTCATAATGTTCAAAGAGAGCACCAGAGAGCTGTTATAATCCATTAAAGTACTGTAATTGTGGAAAGATTCGCGGAACATTAATTTTCGCGGATTTCGCGCAAAGATCGGCAGGTGCGAATTAAAAAACGCACGAATATATGAGCATGCTTTTTTATGCATGTATTGGGTGCATTCAATTGCGTGCTTACTAAAATGCAGCGCGATTTCAGGAACCTGTGATCATTCTTTGAGGCCACTCAGCGCGAAAAATAATCATGCGAAAATAACAGCGAATACAGTAGCCTCTGGCCACAAGGAATTTTTTGCTTTGTGCTTGCGATAGACTGAGTCTCCTGTTTGCTGGGGGTCTTGGCGGGAGAATCCCCCGTTTAACCCTAACTTACCTGGGGGGGGGGGGCCATTATGGCCCCCCCCTCGACATTTTTCGCGATAAATCCGCAGTGCGAATTTTTTTGATCGCGCCGCTCGCTGACTTTTTACTTTCAAGTCTTGCGCATCTTTTAAAAATTATTTTCGCGGAAATCGGGCGTACCGTTGCGACGTTCCACGATTTTGAAAAATTTTCGTCAGACCAAAAATGGCTCAAAAACGTGATTTCATGTACAAAGTCAATACAAAATGTGTTTTCAGCTAGAATTCATAAATGAGTGATTATTTTTCATTTTATTGACAAGAGTCATTAAATTTGATGCTATTTATAGCCAAAATAATGTCATGGACGAATTGTGTTGACAAAACAATAAAAATGAAAACGTCAAAAAACAAAGAAATACATAAGAAATTGAAAAAACAATAAAATACATAAGAAATTGATTTTTGTACGGGAATTTTTTTCTTGTACAATTCTTAGGAATGATATAAAGAATATTTTCACAAAAAATTAGCTTTCTAGAAGCTTTATTTAGTGAATTAGAGCAAAAAGTATGATTTCATGAATAAATTAGCATAATTAATTCATATAAAATAAAATATATTAATTAAGTGTAATTTACCTATACAACTGCGTAGATTATGTCCTTCTCTACCTTCATGCAAATTTTCGTCGCGATCGCGCGATCCGCGGCCGAGATCTAAGGCCCCCCCCCCCCCAGGACTTTGAGCTCACGAAATAGCCCAGGTAAGTTAGGGTTAAGAGGTGCTTGGGTTTGGAGTCTATCTATTTTTAAATCCTGGATCTGCCACTGTTGATGGAAATACATAACTAACCTTCTTGGCCCTGCGTCACAGCCCCAGTAGTTAGCTAGATGGCTCAGATCAAGATAGAAAGAAGGCACTCTGCTTTTCTTGCTCAGATACTTTGCTCTAAAAATAGAATAACAATAATAGCATACAAACATAAGTCTAGAGCAACATCAGTTTATTTTTTTTTCTCTGTTTATCAACCCAAACTACTATGACCAAGAACGATTGCCCCTATTTTGTGGTTTGAATTCATAAATTATAATTAAGAAACTTGAAAAAAAAATCAGATGCAACTAAAAATATACTGGTACAAATAGCTGAAAATTCTGCACAGTATGTCAATTAGTGCAGTGTTTCCACAGGTCATGATGTCATGAATAAAAGAAGAACATCAAACATTGAAATCCTGACATTGGAAACATTCTTTTACAATCAAAATCAGCATTTTTCAATACAATTGGGCAATCATAATAGCTTAAAAGCCGAATTGTTTTCTGTAAGTACATGTATGAAGCAATAAAAGAAAAACACGGGTGTTGCCAATTTGCAGAAGAAACGCTAATCACAGGCCCTTTAATACAGACTATATCTTACCTTGCTCTTTCACTGAATGATATAGGTGCGGTACCAGGTGGTGCACCCAAGACCTTCTGACTTCCACTGTAGATCACATCAATACCTGCAAGAAACAATATGATCAAAATAATTGTCACTTTGAATATGATCTTAACAATACCCGTTTTAAATACCAAAGTACATGTAGGATATAATAAACTAAACACTCATGAAAAGCAAATGTCAGATTAATCCCACTTCTCTTTGGCACTGATAATAAATATATCAATGTTCATACTTTCAACAACAAAAAAAAAAAGGAAAAAAAAAAGGACTTTTGCTTACCCCATTCATCGACCATGATAGGTACGCCCCCTAGAGATGCAACAGAGTCAACCAAGAAGAGGCAATTATTCCTAGGAAGGAAAAAGAGAACATTTTCAAGTCTAAAAGAATTTCAAAGCCAAACGGCCCTCCACAACATCATGTATGTAGGACAGGTTTGAGAACACAGAGGGTAAAGATATATTGACTGTAATATATCCATCACAAATATAATTTGAACCTAGTCTAAACCTAGTCTAGTTTAGACTTCTTCGTGTGACTAGAGGTAATTCCAACCAACTTTACAAGATGGGCAAACAGCCGGGAATGGTACCTGAACCATAAATAGTATGAGAATATTTATGGCTGGGACAGAGCTTAAACTACATGCATTGTTACGTAGAGATTTGTTTTTCCATGTTCAAATGCATGTAATTTATGGAAATATACATGCGTCATGGTGCACGTAACATGTGCCTGTGGTGCGTTGTAGAAAACTAATCATTCCACAAGTTCTGCCAAACAAAATGTGATAGGAATTTATGTATAAGAAAGTATGTTTATCCTGCTTTAAGGAAATACTTAACACTACCAGGTTGTGATTGATCTCCATATAAAAAAGTTTCCTGCTTGTACCATTCTTATTGATACAGACTGTACTATTATACTTAATGATAAAAAGTCAATTACCTGTGGCACAAGTTGCCCAATCCTTGCAATGGCTGAACTACTCCCGATGATGATTCTCCATGGGTGATAGCAAATAAAGCTGGTTTGTAAGCTTGGATACTCTGAGAAAGGTTACAAAATAAATTGTTTGGCTTTTTGTAATTTGTATGACGTTTATGTAAATGTTTCTGCATAAATTTGTGCTTCATTAATTAACAAACAATTAAAAATGTTTTGCAGGCTTTTGCAGGAAGAGAGACAACATATTGGCTTCATGGGACTCTAAACTTTACAGTCAATGACAAAGGACAAGAGACACAGAAAAAAACTTCCTAAAAGCTTTATTTTGTATCATAAGATGTATGGTTAAGGACCTTCCAATAGGGCTTTGTGACAGGTTTAGGGTAGATCATTTTGTTACATCCAGGGGTGAAGTTAGTCATCCAATAGGCCTAAACGTAAATTAAATTTACAGCAGAGCAATTGGTGCCAGCGCAGATACCTGGAACATACAATTCTACTTAGTACTCACTGCTATTTTGAAATATATCTTACCTGTTCAATCTGTCTCAATGTGAAAGCTACTCCAGTTGGGTTCTGCAGTACTTTCACATTGGCTCCTACAAAAAAAACAACAACCATGACAAGCAAAAACATAAAGAATGGCAAATACAATTCATAACTAGAAATTTAATTCGTCATGAGGACGAATTAGGTGGTCTGTCTAATACTGAAATGAAAGAAGAAAGAAGGAAGAAAGATGGAAGAAAGAAATGCATAAGAGATGGTATCTGATGAAACAAGGAGGAAATGCACTGACGTGAATTTATGCGATGAGTACAAAGCAATAATAGGTTGTGTATATAAGCCACTTAAAATTACATTTTAATTAATATTAAAAAAAAATTATTACATTATTGTCTATTGTTTGTTTTTTTATGTTGACCGAGGAAGACATTGACATGAAAAAAAAAATAAAAAAGAAAAAAAAAAAATATGTGGACACACCGGACTCGAACCCACGCGAGCCACGGTCTCTTGATTACGAGTCAGACGCCTTACCGATTGAGCTAAAATTACCCTATGAAGGATTACACGTAAAACGAAAAATTCCAAACGGCAAAAGCATTTCAAGTACGGCAAGTTATATAAGTCATGATTCCGAAGTCTGATTTGAAAAAACGTGTGATATGTTTAAGAGAATTTCCTTGCCTACAACCTATCAAAATTTCAGAAAAAATGAAGCAGAAATGACGGAGGGAATGGTCATTTCAGGTGGGCTTGCAGTTTTATGTTTCAACCAAAAGTGCTTCGTAATAGAGATTGCGTGCAAAATGAGCAAAAATGACACGCCTTCATATATTGCCATTTTTGACAATGATGCATTTGTCTAAACGAAAAATAAAGGTCACGTACTAGAAAGCGTATATCCTCAGCTACAACATATTGAAATTTGGGTGAAAATTGACCAATATTTACGGAGTTACAGTCAGATTTGCAAAAATTTTATGACATCATAAAAAAAAAATGAAAGTTTTGAGTTTCGACGCCATTTTGATGACGTCACGATATTTCAGGGGATAAAATGAAACATGAAATCATGTCTCCAACTCATACTTTATTGAAATATGAAAAAAAAATTGGGGGTTCATGGACTATCTTAAGAGCTATGGAGGATTTTTGATAGGCATGTTTTTGCCCATATTTGGCCTACAGTGAGAGTACGCGCGCGCGCGTGCTGCAAACTTTGCTGGAGGCTCATTTCTTTATTTGTAATCGTAGAAAGCTGATCAAGGTATCAAATTACTCAGAATTATATTATCAATGCATATACATAAAAGAAACGGCGATTCTAGGTGGTGTAAGGTCGCTACGCGTGAAAACGGGCGCACATACGTGCGTGCGCGCAAATTTTTGAAATGCTTAAAATGACCTGAAACGTACTCTAATTTGGACTAAAACGGATTTTGAGCATTTTTTAATTTTGACGTACGCGTACGTGCACGTCATGACCTTTGAGTGACCTTTGATGACATGGTCAGATGACCTTTGACATGAAATTGATGTTCTGTAAATATGATTGATTTTGAATGATTTAAATTGATGATATGATCAATGATAGAATTTTACAAAATGGCGCCTGGATGACGTCATCATAATTTGATGACCTTGAAAAACTTTGATGCACATCTTCATAGTGACATCCATTGATGACATGAAATTGAAAGAAATAGATTTGATAGATTAAGAGATAGAGTGGGAACAAAATATTGGCTATAAAAATAAATGATAATAAATAATAAAGAAAATTCTGACAAAATTAAGAGGTGATCTGTCAAAGACAGACCACCTAATTATTATAATTTTTTAAAAAACATAACTTTAAATGCCAAATGATGTCATTACGCACAATATTAATTTAGAAATTATAATCAATCATGCTTGAGTCACATCTGTTGGGACTAAAGAAATAACTTTGACTTACATGTAGAAAAAGTTTGATTTTATGAATAGCTAAAACTAAGAATATATTTTTTTTTAAAGATGACTTTAAAAAAGCCTTTAACTTGGGCAATCATTTGATATGCAAGTTCAACTTAGGTGAGGTTGCCTTCAGTTTTAATTGAAAAAGAGTGAGCAAGTCACTGAAAGTTATGCACAAAGAAGTGCTGTTCAGTGGTGATTTTCTACTAATGCAAAGTGAATACAAAAAGGGTACGATGGTGCCATGGAGGCATGTACCAAAACAGGGTCCAAAAATTCAAATAAACAAGAACAAAAATACCTAATTAAAGACTTATAATGTATTGATATATATCCTAGATAACCCTACTTATTTTGAAGTAGTTTAACTGGCTTTGCTTATTAATCTTGAGAAGTTTCCTCATGCAACACCCAAGAGGGCGACAGGCAATCATTTTTTAATACATCCTGAGAATGGTTTGCAGCCGTATGTAAGCAGGCAGCCTAAATAAAATGTAGGCCTATTGGTCAGGACTTTTCTTACCAAGTCTCTTGCCCAGATCAGCTAACCTCTCTCCCCAGATCCCATTGGAAGCTACTAGAATGACATCACCAGGTTCAATTAGATTCATCATGGCCGCCTCCATCCCACAGTGACCTGAACCACTCACAGCAAAGGTCAGGCTGTTCTTGGTCTGAAAGGCATACTGCAGTCCCGTCTTTATGTCATCCATGATCTGGAGAGTTGTAATACATTGGAGAGATTAATATAATTCAATTCATTACTGATGGAAATAGGTCTTTCCATGAAGTCGAGGTACAAATTGGGACATTTCAGCATAAACTCAATACTAATTATGCTATACATTTATTATTTGTAGGTTTTACTTTTTTTTTTTAGACCATACAGTTTACTACAAATCTTGTGCCATTTAGACTCATTTTTTATAAAGTTATTGAGCAAAACAGTTTGTTCTAAATTCTCTATTGTAGAACAGTTATACTAATGCCAACACTACGGAATAATTAGAACATTAGAAATTAAAACGCGAATAACGCATAACGATTAATATCTTGTTCATAAGAAAAAGAAATCTGTTGACTTGAATTCATTCACAAAACTGAATGATGGAGCTAAAGGTTATTATTAATATTATTCACGCTTCCTCTCATGAGAATATTGAGATTGAGAAGTCATTTCGTTCAGCCGTCTTAAAAATTAAATATTTGCGTTATTAATGTTCTAAGTTAATTATTCTGTAGTGTTGGCATCTGTGGTAGAATCAAGGAAAAAGGGGACCAAGTGTTCTGATTGGTCAAAATATTTCTTGGGCATAACTTGACCTTACTTCATATTAGCATAGGTCGATTCTACAGAAGACAGACAAAAAGGATCACGCGATGAGGACTCATTTTTAGAAAGTAAGTGCTTTATTTTTATATTTATATATTATAATAGATCTAGCCACATAATTCTTTTATAACCATAGAATCTAGAGATTCTATACAACTACAGATCTCCCTGAAATTGTACTTTTAAGTACAAAAATTTGGGAGACATTGTTAGTCATGTCAAAAATACTTCAAAATCGCCTGCCACACGGAGAAAAGTTCCTCCATAATTTAGTAATTTATGCATGACGCTCGAATGATCACGATTAGCATATGAAATACACTACCATTGTGCCTTCCAATGAACAATAGTCACGATAAAATTTAGATTTGTCATTTATTTTTTTGGTAAGTCCTCATTTCTTTATGCGTTTTGAAATATTGGGCGTACGTCCGACAGTGGATTCGTTGAAGTTCCTTTTTATATTTCTCTTCTTTATTATAAAAAAATATTGAAAGAGTGGGTCTACGCCCAACTGTTTTTGAAGTCGCGTCTTGCAGTTTTTCTTGCAAAATGGTCTCCGTTTTGGTAATGATTGACAGCTGGAGCACGAAGAGCCGAATCGCTTTCGCGGGTATTCGGTTACTTCCGCGGACTATCAGGTGCGTGGTGGATGGTGCGGCGCTACATCAATGCGCATGCGTAAGTAATGTGCGCATGCGCATCTCACTGTATGGCGCTCTGTGACGATTTATGCGCATGCGTTTAAGCTTTGCCACTGTATGATATGACCTAGCGCATACGCAGCTAGCATGCATGAGCCAAGATGTTTGGGAGTGATCAGTACAAAAGTTTCCCCCTTCGATTATAGGATTCAGTAAACCTAGAATAAACATTCACTACGCACGCCAACACGTGCACCATAAACGATTCTCCAAAACAATGTCTGAACAATAAACTTCCTGCATGCATTCATCACCGCCCGATCCGAGCTAGCTCCCTGGAAATTCTTTCCTAAATCACTTGTTGACGGTTACCCAGTGTTACCACGAGCGTCGAACGCCCACGCACCGAGTTCGGGCTTTCGGGAAATTTGTAAACATTTCTCCGAGAGCTCCGAGCACGTGACGCCAAGGCCCGAGTGTTTGTGATAAGCTACGCCCCCAGTTATTGTTTCCGTCTTCGTTCAATGCACATATGTGTGTTGAATAAACATGAGTGCGTGCGCACATTGCACGATTAACCAATCAGACCGCCCAACAATCAAAATCCATTGTTCTCTATTTCTGTAAAAGCGGAATGGTAGACTTTTTTCCGTGTGCCATTGACATTGACTTTGTACATGGCAGAAAAGCAGCCACGAAAGGCGTTTTAGATTTAGCATCCCTACGTAAATGTATGTAGTATACTTCCACCGGTCGATGGGATATGGGGAAAACTCCGAATATTCAATTAATATCCCAAGAACGGTGGAATATTTCTGCCTAATCACCAACCACCGACCGAAAACTGAGGTGAAACTTACCTTCAAAGTCTCCGGGTGCATGTGACCAAGGATCGGGAGAGCTCCGGCTGCGAGGATCCTCGGTGGTGCGTTGGAAGGCCCGGGTCCCATCAGCAACTTACTGGGGACGTTCAGCGGGATAAGAAGCTCTTTTGGTGCATTTACCGTCATGTTGTTGAATCCAACCATCTTGGAATTGTAAGTGTTAATAAGGGTGGTTCCTTAGGTCGGAATAACACGTTCGATTTACCCCAAGAAGTAGATAAAAAGATACAAATTCAGCAATACGCCACACCAGTCCATAAAATTTAGTACACAACACGATCACGTGACACATGCAGCAATTTAGTCTAAATCCACAGACACTACTAGATTGATGAATGTGGAAAAAGAATAGGCATTTATATCAATTTTAACTCAGTGTTCTACACAAGGGTAAGAAAAAAAGGTGTTTTGGGAAAATTTGATTTGATTTCAATGTATTTCTCTAATGGTTTTGGAATGGAACAAATTGTGCTTGTAATAATTGAAGTACAATGTAAAAAGTCTCTTAAGATAGGCTATCACATAAACACACCCCTGCCCCTCCCCCACAACGTCACACTTTCTCTCTGTTCTTTGTTTATCGTTTTTCTACTTTGTTTATTTTAATTGCTTTAAAAAAAAAAAAAAAAAAAAAAAAATCTTTTTTGGTTATTTATTTTATTTATTTATTATCAATAAGATTATTTTTACTTAAAAACAAAAATAATATCTATTTCCGTCATATATGCTGTTATCTGTTTATGCTGGGACCTACTCTGATATATTGCCCTTTTTTTGTATTTGGTAATTTATTTGTTTTCATCCGTCTCTGTCATTTACCGTTTCTTTTTTTTATTTTGTATATAATATGGTTTTACCTTCTTCTTTTATATATTTCTGTTTCTTTTTCTCCTTTTGAACGTAAAATGTCCCTGATAATCCCCCTTTTCTATGTACATTTAGTTGCCCTTTACCTTTGCTTCAATGTTGCCCATCTTATTCTCTTTCTATTTTTCCAATCCATGAGATTAGGTCTAAAATAAAGATTCCACTCAGGTGACTTATACTTTTTTTTAGATGTTTCTAGATGTTAGGTTTAGACCAGCTGGTCCATTCTTCCCAATAAATTGAATAAAGAGCGCCAGCTATAGGCATCAATAATTCCTTTCATTTTTGTATCAATTCAAGGAATTCTTTGGGTTTTTTATTCATCCAATTCTTGATTCCATTAATTCAGAAATTAATTAAATCATTCATCCAACAGTCCAATTATTTAGCAATTCATTATTCACCCCACCCTTCATCCATTCTCTCATTCATTCAATCATTCATGAATTAATTCAATCATTCATTCACTAATAGATTAATTCATTCATTAATTCATCATCCAAACATTCATATTAGTTGTTTATTCACCCATTCTTTTATTCAATTAATCCAATAATTCATTAAATCTTTAACTAATTAATTCAGTCGCATTTATTCTTTCATTCAATGATTTACTCATTCATTCATTCATTCATTCAACTAGTTATTCCTTTAGCAATTCATTTGTTTATTCACCCACCATTTCATTCATTCATTCAATTATTTATTAAATAATTAATTCATTTATTTATTCATTCATTCAACCACTTATTCATTCAATCAGTTTTTCAATCAGCAACTTATTTATTTCTCCTTCCAGTTGAAGTGCTGCTTCAAAAATACCGAAGATAGACGCACTGTATTTATCTATCTCTCCATTCATTCATTGAATCAATCAATCATTTAGTCATTTATTTAATCATTCTCTCATCAACTAATTTGTTTATCTATCTATTCTTCTTTCCATTCAATCAGCCATACTCATTAATTTATCGATTTATCAATAATTATGTCATCCATCTATCTATTCGTCCACCAACTGTACATTAATTTTGCTTCATTCGTTCACTCAGTCATTCATCTATTCAACTTCAATCATTATTCAAATCAATCAATACATCAATTACTTAGCATAATCCAGCATCCAAATTAATACGTCAATTCATTCAAGTGAAAAGCAGAAACATTGTAATAACTTATCATTATTTAGTACAAAATATGACTGAACATTTTATTAATTTTCCACATTTCAGATTAGTTCACAAGCAAGGTATATTCTCCATAGTAAAAATTGACTTTGAGTACAAGAAACAGTTTTCATTTTTTTTTTGTTCTTAACTCATTTTTACACCAAACCAAATATAATATATACCTCCAAATAACTTTTAGAGTGGTCCATAACAAATGGTGATGTATACACAACATAAGTTAAGATAATAAAGTGCAGTAAATGTTAGGAAATATAAGAGATCATGATATACATACACATGCCACAATATTCTATACAAAAATAACAGTTTGTCCAAGTTTTTTGGCATCAAAATAAAGAGAAAAATAACAGCCTCTTGTCACTAAATTAAATATACACGTTATATTTTTCTATACAGACACAAACAGAATTGATTTGGAAGAATACAAGACAACAGATTTGAATTAAACTGAAGATACAATCTGCAAGATTGATGCAAACAAAGCACCAAATACGTGAGGGGGTGCAGCGATAATGACAAACATAAAGAGAGAGTAAAAGAGGGAGTGAGACACACAGAAAAGGCAAATATAGAAACTACAATATTGATGGAAAAAACACCAATTAAAAATTATGGAGGGAAGAAGGTGAGGGCAGGGGATTAGAGAAGTAGAAATCAAGAAAATTCTATTCTTAACTTAGTGAGTTTAAACGGATGATGCGCATGAAATGTCATACGAGAGGAGAAAACTGTACACATTTCATGGAGGAGAGATCCATGCACATCTCTAACACATAAATAATTATTGTTTGCCAAGAGCCTGTAGGACCGTAACACACATGTACATGTATCTCTTAATACAAAGAGTGCTTTTTTGGCTCTGACATACAATACTGTAACTGTTTTGATCCAAGACACACCTATATTCTTTTTAAAGAGTTTGTTTAAAGATAATCTAGAGTAGTAGTCATGATGAAATAAATCAAAACATTCTTGTCCATACCAGAATCTCAAGCATAGGAAATAAATACTACACACCAAAGGAATTTACAGAAAATTGCGTATTTGCTGAGAAAAGAGCAAAATAAGCATAATTTCTGTATCTGGACGGCCCGTCCAAGCACATGCGTGATTAACACGGCCACGTGGAAAGTCTACGGGTATATCATGTGCACGCAATTCGCACTGGATCTGTGTGTGTATGTTGTGCCGTGACTTGTGGCGATATAGCGGTCTACTCCAAGTCTCAATTTGGCGGACTGTTTCAATATTTTTTCAACATTTCTTCTGAAATCATTATTGAAACGTGAATATAATATTGTGTAGGCATATGTATATGTTAATGGAACAATGTGAGGACATATCTTAGAGATTCGTCTCAAATTATTTTATCTGTAAGAACTCTAGCTTGGCTTTAAGTGTCAGTGCCAGTAGACTAGTGTCAATACTGGGCTTATGGGGTGGAGTCCACAGTCTAATATTTCAGACCCTGCATTATAGTAAGTGACACTGATTTTTAACTGTAAACCAGTGCTCTGTAACATAAAGAGTTATGATCAATGGCAAATCAATAGGAGCCAATCAGGATCCTTGTTGCATAGACTTCTTGCATAAAAGTCTTGCTGTGAACCAATCAGAATGGTTGTTTCAAATTTACAATTGATGGTAACACTTTTATCTTACAGGGCACTGCTCCTGAATTTAACAATGCCATGCTTATCACTTTAAAGTGGAACAAAAACATCATCAAGACATGAAAAATGTATCAGAAATAGAAAAATAAAGAAAGCTACACAGAGAAAATAGAAAATAAATATTATCTGCAAATAAAGGAAGACAGACTAAAGTTATACCCAGACATATAAACATCTAATGAAAGCAGAATACACTAGAAGACTCAGATTTCATTTTTTGATAGCTTTGTAAGCTAGAATAATCCATCATCACTCAATCCCTTTCTCTTCAATAAACAATTTTCTACAGTATGTCCAACATCGGAAAATATATTTCATCAAATCAGCATTTCAACTAGTCACATTTTTCTCACAAACTTCTGTATCTCTACATAAGAACTGCATTTCCCCACCGGTTTCCTCAGACCATATCTGAACACAAAATGACAAATTAAGCTTGTCCAGTAAATAGAAAGCTTGTAAGCCACATCATGCAGCAATATAAATACCATACATGATGGACCTTTAAAAATTAAAAATTTAGAGCTCTAAATGAAAAAAAAAAAAAGAAAAGAAAATTAACCTAAAAAGAGAAAATTTGCTTGATGATAGGTGAACTCACATATTCAACTATACCCTTGCCATCATTATGCATGGTTATATAGGCAATTCTTACCACTGCTTTTGCCATAATTGGAAGGAATGCAGAATACATGTATGGGGATTTTTATATAATTTTGTCAATTATGTGATTTCGCTCAGTTTTTAAAACATCCTGTGGACACTCAATTTCTAACAACATCCATCCATGTTTTTTATTTCAAAGTCCTTTGTCAAAAAGGGTATGGTCAAAAGTTCAGCTAACTGTGTAGGCTCATTTTAAATCATGAATGTTCTACAAAGGACAGCGTGGTTTAAAAAGTGCCAACAAATGTACCTTAACTTCATTCTTAGACAAAGTATGGTTGCATACATGCATGCGGCTAGCCTTCCAATGGACCAGTATACACAAGAGCAGAGATGCAAACACAACGGAATAATTATAACATTAGAAATTAGAACGCAAATAACGCAAATAGTTTAAACAGCTAAAAAAAATTGCTTACAAGAGAAAGAAATCTATTGATTTGAATGCATTCCCAAAATTGAATGACTGATCAAACTCTTATTATTCATGCTTTCTCTCGTAGTTTTTTCTTGTGTGAAGTCATATGTTTCGGGTATTGGAACCATTTGCGTTATTTGTGTTCTAATTTCTAATGTTATAATTATTCCATAGTGTTGGCATCTATGCAAGAGCTCTCAATAATTTGAATAGCAGTTCATTTAAAAGAATCAAGAAAAGAGTTCAGTTCATAACAAATCAAATAAGAGTTCTAAATATTCAAAATAGCTTCAAATACATACATTTCAAACCAAAGATATACATATCAAAGCAACAAAAGTCTAGTTACATGTACATCAATGTACATATCATAACATTCTTCCAAAGACAATACAGTGTATATATATATTAAAAAAAAAACAAAAAAAACCAAACATCCAATGTTGAAATTTTCTCCATGGAAGTATTATAACCTTTGAAACCTTCGCATGTATTTCACTCTCGAAAGCAACATTTGCTATGTCCATTCTGCCGATACCTTATTTATATGTTTTCTGAATGAGCACCAAGATTTTCAAAAAGTTTTGTCCAAGTCGCCTGTAGGCACTATTGAGAAACAGAAGGTTCTTAACTAAATGTTAAGCAAGCAAGTCAATGCCCTTTAGATACCAAATAGATTCTATGCAGTTAGTCTATGTATAATAAACAGAGGAATAACATAAATAGTACTAGAACTACATTTGTAAATCTTTAAACTTTACAAGGGATCTTAAAAATACCCCTAGATTCTCTAATTACCTTAACATAGTAATCTTCTTGTACAAATAGCATTGGGCAGTACTGTTTTAGTTTTTTAGATCAGGGCAGTACTTGTTCTATAGTCATATTAAAGACAGCAAGGTGAACATCGGGGGTCAACTGAATATAATACAAGCACCAAAATAATATTAAATAGAACTGAACACTAAAGAACATAATATAATAGGACAGAGAGTACAGGCTTGTATCAAATTAAATATTCAAACACTAAACAGGGTTTCATTCAGCCATATCTTTCCAAAGCATCAAATATATCAAGTTTTAGTGAACAGACCAAGGAGGAGTGGGTGTCTTTATATTACAGTTTTTTTTTGTTTTGTTCAGGGAAACAAATAAAAAGTCATACAGCTACATCTTTATAAATATATATATGGAAGTTCAGTTCAATTAAAAACCAGTTAAGATATAACAGATAAAAAAATAAATAAAATAAAATCTTCCGATAAAAACTTTTTACCTGGTAACATACATGTATACACTGGATACAGATTACCGGCTTATGCGTATTACTGTTATGGTCTTCACCTACTAGTTTCACTTTTGCAGACATTGTTTACTTCTGGAAACTTTTTTAACCATTCTATTTCATTTTCAAACAGTTTTGTTTTTGAAATATGGAGGATTGATAGTAATGGGAAATCATTTTCGAAAGAAACGTGGAAATATGTTGACTAAAAATTTTGCATAGTTATAGACCCCCTACTTTACATAAATTGAAGATATAGCCATGGGAATATCAAAATAGGATGATTTTGGCAAAATATGGATAAAATATCAACAAATAATAAATAGAGAAATACAAGAGCAAATATTTTCTCTTATTCTTCGTTCAATTCCAGGCTTATTTTATCCAATCTGTCCAAATATAAATTTTGACCTACCACAGTCAAAATAATGGCATGGTATTTCTCTGTCCTTCATACCAGTAATAATTGTGCATGGTTTGTGACAAAATATATAAATGCATAAAATATATACAAAACCTCATAATATACCAAACAAGCCAATATTCAAATGAAACTCAAAATCCAATTTAGTACTCTATTACATTAACAACTGCATGTATACATTATAATGCTAAAATAGGCTGAAAATGTCTTGGTATAAAAAACAAGTACTTTTTAAAAATGAAATATACATAATTAAAATGACTACCCAAAATACCATTTCATTAATTGAAATCATACCTTACCCCAAAAGGTAATTCTTTAGAAGATATTAGAAGATAATTTGAATTAACACCACATTCTCCATTTTGTTGGCATTAATTGCAATACAACATATCATAGTACATTAGTTAATACTGTTTTAGGTTTACTCATTATGCCAGTGCTTTGGCACTGCACTAGCAGTACTGCAGAAACTATTCCAGGGTGGTGTTTCACCAACTCGTTTGGAAGTTACGAACAACTTTATGAATGACTGGTGTTTAGAATAATATACAAGAACATGTTCCAGTTATTCGTAAAGCCATTCGTAACTTTAAAATGGTTTGTTCGAAGTAGGCAGAACTTCATTCTATTGGATGCTGAGCGCAAAAAGAGCATTGGATAATATAGGCCTATAGTGTGGTTATATCTTTCTTAAGCTCAGCAGGTAGTACTATCTGCACTGATAAAGGGCAAGTCCAAGCTATTTTGCATCTTTGTCCCACACACTACCAACAAATAATTTACCATAAAGTAACTATGAAATGATTCATCTTAATTCTTTTCAATGTTTAGTGTAAGGGTTCTTTACCAAAATCATAAAAAGTAATGGAGATGAATCACTTCATAATGACTTTATGGTAAATTATTTGTCGGTAACGTGTCGGAAAGAGTTGCAAAATAGTTTGGACTTACCCCAATCTATATAGAGTGTGATACCATAATTCTTCATAGCTCAACCAGTTGTAGGTTCTTGTTGATAGGTACCCCCACAAACGCAAGATGGCGCTCTCGCGCACACATGCAAATAGGTACACAAAAATCGGTATCTCGAGAACAAAAGACACTTCCGATATCGCCTGGGAAAAGCGAATGCAGCGCCTTGGTTTTCGTGAGTTTTTTTCGATTTTGTAATTGCCCCAGAATTATTGATTATCTATAAGTCATGTCTACGAGTGTAACGAACGGAAAAATTCATTATCAACCTCCTAAACCCAGAAATTTTCCCCTGAAAATGTTTTGAAGTGCTAGTACTCATTTTGAGGCATTGTTATCGAAACTTACCTTGTTTTTTCCCCTAAATTTTGAGTGGCAAGAAATGTCTTTAAATCAGAGTCTTTGGCATTTTATGGCTGTTTATTTATGTGTCTATCCATACGTCCTTGATATATCGTCCCCCAATAAACAAACAATTAGAATTTAGAGGCATAGAAATGGCTTGTCAAAGTAACAGTCAAGCGATCCTCCATTGATTTTTCCGTGAATTTTTCTCGTTTTCCGCGCGTGTGGGCATGTCCCGTGCCTGCTGTACAGAAGCCCTATCGTAAGGGCTCACCATGGTGCGTGCACGCATGACGCACACATGATGATCGTTTGGACTATCGATAGCTCATGCAGAGACGGCTTTCTCATTGAAATTTTCAACACGGTAAGTGAGCTGTTTTAGCTGGTTTTTTGCACTTTCTGAGATTTTAAAGTGAGTTTTAAGTCATGTACATGCTAAATGAAGCATTAAACTTTTTTTTAATGTATGATTTGTGACTGTTAGAGCATTTTTGCTTTTTATCTGGGAGTACCTATTGTTGATAGTTTTGAAGTAAGACATCTCCCTCAAAATGAAGAGCTTGATCACAACAGCGCCATCTATCGGTGAGATTGGCCAAGCTCAAGCTCGACAGATTAAGAAAAATGCAACTTTCCCCACCTTAACCCTGAGGAAGATGTTTGGACCATAGACATGGAAACGAGAAACCTAACTAGTTGAGCTGTGAATTATGGCGTTATTTTTAAACCAGCCTGATGAACCTCTTCAAGCAAAAGATGGTGATTTATAGAATTGGAGCCAACTGCACAGTAAATGATTTGACTGCCATCCATATTGAGAAAGTACTTCGAACATCATTTGATATATTAAACATACCGGTAAATTACCTTCTTAATTCTGTGGCTTCTAATGGTCTTATTACAAAATATTCATTAAAGGAGGAGTCCGGGCTGAAATTAAAAAGTTTTGTAAAGTAAAATAAAATTTAACAAGCACAACACAGAAAATTTCATCAAAATCGGATGAAAAATAACAAAGTTATGCATTTTTTTAGGTATTGAATTTTTTTTGTAAAACAGTTCTTGGCATCGTCTCATTTGAATATTTGAATATTCAAATAAGCAATACTTCTTGTGTATTTTATTATATGAAATCCTATTTTTCTCATTTTTTCATATATTGCGTATACAGGAAATCTATTCCTCATACTGAAATAGGTAAAAGCACTAGTGACCTTGAACATTCCACAAGGATTAATTCCTGTTTTTATGTCCTTGGGGCAGAAAATCTTGATAATTGGTATTTCATACAATAAAATACAAAGAAAGTAGGGGGACTGAGACATCATCAGTTTGCCAATTTGAAGATGGCAAAAACTGTTTCCTAAAAAAAATCTAAACCTAAGAAAATTCATAACTTTGCTATTTCTGATCCGATTTTGATGAAATTTTCAGTGTTGTGCTTTTTAGATTTTACTTTTTTTTTCTAACAATGCAAACTCCAGCCCGGAGGAGTCCTTTAAGAGCCTCAGCCTTCCAGTATGAGAAAATACTTGATTGGTTGGAAATCTTAGCAAATCCAAATGATGAAAATGTCCCACATGGGCTTTTAGTCAAACCAAATGCTGACACAATACACCACAAGCTTTGTCTTACTAATCAAATAATAATTGTAAACATCATTTTGGGAAGATTTAAAACAATAATACCTAGTCGTAGACCATAGGTCTTCCAAATATAGGATAGCAGTGAAATCATCTACTGTGCCATGGGCTTTACATACTAGTAGTCTCTGCCTATTTTATCTGAATGTCATATCATTTATGTTGAAATTTGTTGATACAATTGAAGGATGGAAATTAATTGTGTCTTGCTCTCTTGCCCTTGGTGTAACCTATCCACCTAGCGACTGTTTCCTTGAAAATCGGATCAGAATCTATGGATGCTAATAACTGAAGCTGGCTGATGTGCGTCGCATGGTAGTCCCAACGAGCAATGTTCGGCGCTTTACCCAACGCCAGATGGCGGAGGTCATATATCGTCCCTGTACCCACATCGAACAGCGGCAGCATGGCTTTGAGCGAGGCCATCCCCTCGTCGTACAAGCGGCGGCTGTCCCGGCTCTCTTCAACGTCGGCAACGTTCAGCACATCATACAGACCAATCATACTGTAAATAAAACCATTTAAAACGAATGATCCCGGCGACGTGGGGTACTCCTCATACCATGTATACTTGTCCATGAATTTGGCAAGCACGCCACCACGGGAGGACGGGATTTGGAACACGCGGGTCGCCTCCAGCGCCGCTTTTTTGTACTTTTTCCTCCGCGACTTAATATAGGCGCGGACTAGGACTGACATGGCCTGACCTTGCGCCATTGATGAATACCAGCCTGGTGATAATGACATCTTATCGTCTAATACTCTCTCGACCATAATTGGCCATCCACCCCTCTCGTCCTGATGGTGAACTAGCCAATCCGCTGCGTCGTAAAAATGATACATATGAAGCGTCGTCGCGAGCTCGATATTATCGATGAACCCGTGACCTCTAAGCTCGATCCTGAGCAATCTCTGAAGTAGATATTTGCGAGTTAATTTATACTTCTGAGTTGTTAGTGAGAACATTGCTTTCCTGTAATCTACCTGTAGCGCCCTCGTGATTTTACGCCACTCGCTGACAGGTCCCAGACCGTATGTGATCCGTTTGTTCCCGATAACGAACCCGTCGCTGTCGGTCGTGTAAACGAGGCTGATTATCCGGCCTTGTTCTTCACTCTCAGCAACGATGGTGACAGATGAATTGGCAAATAATTTGAGATCAAATGCAATGACAAAGTCTGACTTGGTATCCAATGTGTGGGTCCAAGCTTCGCTACTGGAAGACGCACCATTTTCACCTGGACAAATGAATAGAAAAATACAAGAGGGTAACCGTCAATTTATCTGTAGCAATTAAATATTGTAAAAAAATAAGACAATTTAGATGTTTTTGCATAAAATAAACCCCTGAAACTAAAAATGATGAAGTTCATTTAATTGTTGAACTTATTATAGTCTTTCCCTTTTACATGGTAAATTTGTTATGTGTCTAATGTGAGGAGACCATATACAGCTTGGGCAAAAATTATTAGACTAAGTTCATTTTCTTTTCTGGGACGCCATTCCAAGATTGTATTCTATACGCAATAACATAAATTGCTGAAGAATATATAGAAGTAGAGGTAGTATGTGTTTAATATGTTTTCTTACTACACAAACACTAAAACCCTTATGAAAAAGGAGCTTGGTCTAATAATTTTTCCTGGGCTGTTACCTGTTGTTTTAAACTCCAAAGGACAGACCCCATTCCTCGTCCAATGACTGTCCTTAGCCGCTGTTCGGGTCTGACGTGATGACCAACTTGACAGGTCCGAGCCCTCGCCATCCTCATACATTTCACCCTCGGAGCATGTCGGTTAGGTCTACTGTAATGGCTGAGACCAAACTGTGCTATCTGGATGGGGTAGAAGTAGCCTTGTTGGCCCCACTGGGGTGATAGAGGATACTCCTGGTGAGGGCGGGGGGAGACGGGCGGGATGCAATGAATGGAAAAGGTTAGTGAATTTTAGTTTGCTCTTTTAAAAGTAGAGGCTTAGCACATGGTCTTAGCAGAGTCACTGATCTAAGTTTGGAGTGGCCCATGTGAGGCAATAGTTAACTTGCTAAATGAATGATTACCTAATATACAATCATATTATATTGTATTTGTATTTATTTATCACCAAAATTTTAAAATTCACAAATATATTAAGAAAATTTAAACTAGCATATTCAGCAAATATAGTCAACAAATAGCAACAGCTAATTGAAGTTGGCTCCTTTCGATTTCCATATTTATGGAAGTCGATATAATGAAAAAACAAAAACAAAACATCATAAATGCAGTTAATAGAGTACATAGCGTCATTAAACAAATATGACAGAAATTGAAAAAAGTATTTCTTTGTACCACATATAAAGTAATTTTTTAACGACTTTGTTTTATGTAAATTAGAAATTAATATTTGATATAATTCTAGAGAGAGAAAGAGAGATAGAAAGATAGAGAGAGAGAGAGAGGAGGGGGGGGGGGCAGGGGTGGGAAGTGCAGTCAGAGGGACCATAAACACTGAATGGAATAGGTCATTGAGTTGGTATTCCTGCAATAAAATCTATTCTCAATAACTCAACAAGAATGTACTGAACAATGTGATTCCTGGGAGAAAACCTCCGAACAACACATCATAGAAATAATTAGAGGTCATTTCATAAAGACCCTTTGATGAAATGCCGAAAGTCTGATATTATCTTCCACTAGTAGTCTTGTAGCTGTTCTAATCATATCTTCCTTGTCAAAAAGTTTATGAAAAACTATACTGGGTCATTTCCATCTTTGTTATTAAATGCTCACCTTACTAAAAATTTATATATATGTTTCTCACAATGCAATGAAAGCAAAACCTGAATATTTCAATAAATCAATCTATTAAAATTCAAGCTAAGTACTGCTCCAATAATAAAATAAAAAACCAACAGAAGATTCAACACAAATAATCTTTCATTCTACTTATTTGTGTTGTATGTTTATTGATTTAATTTGTTATGTACTTAATGTATTGCTTGTGTATCTTTTTATCAAAAATTCTTTTTTTTGTATAAACTTTCAGAATATCTATACTGATCTTATGACAATGTTTATCATGGACATTTCAATCTTTAATGGAATGTTTATAATTTTCTTGTATGGAACTGTGTGTGAGCTGTTTTCTCTATTCAAGGATTTTATCCTCAAAATTCTGATCTAACAATTGATTGATCAATCTATCAACCAGATTTCAGTATCTCAAACAGATCTTGTATTATTATAACTATTTGTAACATATAAACGACTTGTAATAAAATAGTTACCATTCCTGAGAAATCTCTTTGGCGATCTTTTTAGAAATTTGTATACAAATTGATTAATCAATCTATCAACCAGATTTCAGTTTATCGAACTGATCTTATAATAATGTTTATTTTCATGGGTATATAAAATATTCAATGGTGTTATGATATCTTTTGTAACAGATAATCGAGTTATAATACAATTGTTACCATTCTCAAATTTTCTCTTTGGAATATTTTCATTTTTCCTTACAAAACTTATATATAAAACTTAACTATAATAGACAAACAGATACTTGGCTGATTACCAGAATAAACACTTATCTTTTATTCAAAAACTTCTCAGCTACAATCACCATATAGTAAATTTCTTCAATTTATGAAAAACTTTTGCTTTGTGATATATTCAGCAGGTCCTTGAAAGCATTTTTCTCAAGGGAAAAAAAAGGTCATTTTTAATAGGAGCATGTCTTATGATTAGCTAGCAGTTGCTGGCTTTATAAATGTCAATTACCACTCTCTAATGGAGCCCAGTTTTGTAGAACACCATTCCAAACAAATTCTAATTGCCTCTTTAAGAAGTCATCAGTGAAATGGAAGAAATAAACCTTCAACTAATGTCAAAATTTATTTTCAGCTACATGAACTTTATCTAGATTTCTACTGTGAGGTCTATGATTAACCAGACTTAGCTGAGCTACATTCATACCTCGTTTACACTGTGACTCGGCTCGCGGGTTCGACACGGCAATTTTATGTCATGTAAACGGGATCAGCGTGATCCGCCACCCGGGTTCGACACGCCTTTTCCGCTCCGCCAAAATCGTAAGTTTCGATCCGGGAGGCAGGTTCGACATGGCGATTTTTATGTGTGTAAACAGAAAGCCGTGTCGAAGTCGATGACCTTGAGGTCAGATATGGAATTAGGCCATACATCGCAACACACATTAATGACATCCCTTACTTCCGGTCATGATCTGGGAGCCATGTTGAACTCACCTTTTTTGTTGTGTATAGACACGATCAAAGGTTCACTCTTTGCAGTGTCGGACCCTTTCTGTGGATTCGACACGAGAGCCGAGTCTCAATGTAAATGCGGTATTAGTGAAGTGACAGGGAGTCAAAAGTCAATAACATGTCCACATAATTAATGATGCTCCATCATGTAGAGTGCCTAGCTGAAATGCTCCTCAGGGAGTGGAGAATGTGCACACATTTAGTGCGGACAGGCTTAATCTGATGAAATGGGTAGTAATATGTCTGTAAAGCACTTATAGACGTAGTCTAACTCTGTATTAGGAACTATATAAATCCAGAATATTATCATCATCATAGCAACTCTCAGCACTTTTAAAGCGCTTTAGACGTTATTATCCCAGCTTTATATCTCCACTGACCACAATTACACGCCTTTACAATGAGATGATTACATTTTTGAGATGGATGGACCTTGAAGTATAAGGGTGGGTTCAATGTCCAGTTTCAAATTTATACCCCAACATGAATCATGATACAAAGCGCAATTACAAAACACAAACACAAACGCGATTAGCGGTGCACCGTTCAGTGTCAAAAATTTAAAGCTGATTATATTTTCATCGTCTTTAAATTCCCCGCTCTCAAAAAACAAACATCTTCTCCTTTTTTCACTTGCACCAGAAGCTTCCACTGCGAGAGCACATTTAAACACGTTTGAAAACTCAATCCTGTTCAGTGTCGTATTTCGTTGCAATCGCGATGCTCAAGGTCGTAAAATTGAAGCTGGTTGTGTTTCAAAACGCACCTTTTTCGGCATTTAAATTTTCCCCCGAATCGAAATTTGAAACACGTTTACTTTTACGACCAGGGATGGGGGACAATGAACACACACTTTGTTTCTCTTTATATCAGCATTTTGTAATTGCGTTTTGTATCATGAATCATGTTGGCGTATAAATTTGAAACTGGACATTGAACACACCCTAATACTGCTACATCATCTCCCATTGGGAGTAGTGCTAAGTATGTTGTCATTGCAAACACTTATGAATCCGATCTATGTTTGTATTCAACACTAGAGAGTACACATAGTAACAATAGTATTGTGATAACATTTAAACATCATATTCCAAACATTTATATCCAAGGGGCTCGAGGAGCAATCAATGTGTAAGTACTATGCATTTGAATGTGTTTTCCATCCATTGGATTACTTGGGGATAGGAGCTTTTGTTTTTGCCACAACTGATTGGACGAGAAAAACAAAACTGTGTAAGTGACAGAGAGTGAGAAAAAATAATATTCGGACTGCAAGAGGCAGCACTAAACTGGAGGAAGAAGAAATATATGAAGTCACTTGCTATCGATACAAATTTTTGAGTCCACCATTTAAAATTGTATCAAAATGATTTCAATCACTAATCACCATTTAAAGCAGTGGCTAAGTTTACTCTCTACCGAGTGAGTCAAAAAAAACTTTACACCTAGAAAAATGTCAATAAAAAGAAAACCAATTTATAAACCCCAAATTATTTCACATATTCTGAAAGAGTAACTCCTCCCGCATCTTCTGGTACCATTTGTGTGTGGTATGTCTTTACGCTTGGATGAACACGACGCATTGTTTGCGAACATGTCAATTTCGAATTGTGCCAGAATGGGAGTAAAATCAAAACAACAAAAAGCTAGAGAAAGGCAACTTCATCCTGATTAAAATAGCATAACTTTTTAATGGAAATGTCTTCCGCCTAATAGCTTGGCAGGGGTGTTGTTACACATATTGACTACATTTTGTATGAAAATTAGATTGACTCGTGAAGTAATGCACGAATGAGTACACATTAAAGAGCAAATTGCCACTGACTGACCTAAAAAGGCCCCCTAATACTTTTGAAAAGTGATTATTTTGTCTTTGACGTGTGCTCACTCATGCCCGACTCTACAGATCTATCTCATTTTCATACAAAATGTAGTCAATATGTGTACCAACATCCCTGACAAGTTACTAAGCGGAAGACATTTTCGTTAAAAAGTTATGCTATTTTAATCAGGATGAAGTTGCTTTTTTCTAGCTTTTTGTTGTTTTGATTTACTCCCATTCTGGCACAATTTGAAATTGACATGTTCGCAAACAATGCGTCGTGAGCATCCAAGCGTAAAGACATACCACACAAAAATGGCACCAGAAGATGCGGGAGGAGTTACTCTTTCAGAATATGTAAAATAATGTGGGGATTATAAATTGGTTTTCTTTTTATTGACATTTTTCTAGGTGTAAAGTTTTTTTTTGACTCACTCGGTATATTACAATTTAAAGCCTGACAAAGTAAACTTACTTTCAGGAAATATTACACATCATTATGGGATATTGTGGTATACATTTTCTGTTGCAATTTGGGATTTTATCACTGATTTTATGCCTAATTGCTACAATAGTATACACAAAAGTAGTGCTACGCACCCTATATAGCCTTTCAAAGTTTGTTTGATATCTAGGGTAAATTTGGAGAAACATTCAGGTTTTTATCTCACATATGCTCCAATCAAGCAACACAGTCCATTTCATTCTGTATTGACAAGATCTAACACCTTTAAGGGTCTTCGCTGTCAACAGTCTACACAAGAAGAATGGGAATCAGTTAGTCCATTTTTTATTATTTCAAGAAATGTAAAGATTTTGCTTTTGTCCTCAGAAATAGGAACAACATTAAAATGAAATAATTAGGAAAAGAAAAAGTGACTGAACTTCAATGAAAGTTGGAGAAACGGAAAAAAGCTAAATTCTTGTTTTTGTACAAGTAATTCAAAGATTTGTCTGGATTAGATGTCCAGAGGGATTTCAAACGACTGCAAGAAAAAAAAAGAGAACTAAATAATCCTAGTCTACGGGGAACTTCGACAGAAACACAAAGGGACTTTAATGTACAGTCTCAAAGGCTGAGTAGCACTACATATCCCCTTATGCTCAAGTAGTCTAATGCACTTTCTAACACTCATGTTTTTACATTTCAGCACAATGTCCAACTATAACATTTTTTCCTATTTTACAAAACTTTCTACCTAACCTAATCTCTTTTTCTCAACATCCCCAAACTTTTAAGCCCCCCCCTTGTTTCTTTTTCTTGTTGGATGAGAGGGACCAGAAGGCAACGTCCCCACAAGCCCTTTCCATTAGCAAGGCAAACAATTCTTGAATGGGATTATTTAAGCCCAAATCAGGGTTTGGTGTAGGGTTCCGAAGCTGCCTTCCAGTAGGCGTAGGAACCATCAGAAGAAACGCACTAGGTATTTAACCAGGACTTAATTTTATCCTGTTTTCTTCTATTATCTAGTGCGCTTGAATGGCACATGCTGTGTACCAGCGGGGAACCTCCGGGCAGAGTTTTGTCAGACGATCGATCGACTGGAAGTTCGGTCTCTGGTCTCTGTGCCACACACCAGGCTGTTTAGGCCAATGCATCATCCAACTCGTTCAGATATGAGAAATTTTATATTAAACTAAACTCTATTATTATTTATAAATTAAAAGAATTACTGTATACAGAAATGTAGACAGAGAGTTTGAATCAAATAGGTCAGGGCTCATACATTTAATAGCAGGTGATACAGGTGCCCAAGTAAAGACCCCAAAAATGTAGAAATGTACATCCTGGACCACCCCCCCCCACCATAAAGAATACCAGCTTCACAGTCAAACTCAATGACTAGTCAAAATCTTGTCCTCAGTAAGAGCTCTTCATGGTCAGTGGTACATTTTCATTTTGGATACAAGATTCGCACAGGAGAATAACCCTTATTCTTTATTAAATACAAATTTCAAACGATTCTTAAATGTATGCTTCATCTAGACAATTTTCCTCTCTTTTTTTGGAGGCTGAAAGGGGACTTACTAGAATCGCATCCTGGGAAAGCTCACTATAAGAAGTGACGAAACAATCTTGACAGGTCACTCATCATGTTCTTAACCTCCCTCTTTAGTTCCAAAACGATCCCTTTATTTTCATTTCATTTTTTTCTACTTCCAGTAATAAAGAGAGAAGGAGGGAATTACTGCGAGACCGAGACCGAGACCCGAGGACTGGTTTCATTAAATTTGAAAGAGAAAAGATGAAGAAGGAAAACAAATTGAAAGCTCACAATCATGAAGTTTTGCTTTGAGTGAAAAACTTCAGTACTTGCAAAACCTTGAATCAGAAATAACATGGAGGTATGATGATGATGATTGTGGTATTTTGATGATCATAACGGTTGCTCTAATAACTTAGGAGGATTAAAAGCTGTTGAAAGATGTGTGGGTCATTAGCCCAATTAATTGATCATAATCATGATAATGACAATTATATTGATGGTGATGATGGCAATGCAGGTGAGGCCCTATGATACTGACTGTATAAATTTCAGAGCATGATAATCAGAACAGATTAAAGCCATTAAAAGGCATACATGAAGACATTCATCTCTCGTAATACTCACAAAATAAAAGCTTTCAATGCCAAAAATAACAAGATAGTTATCATAAAAACATTTCTAAAAAATTAAAGTTTTCAATGCCAAAATACTAAGATAGTTATCACAAAACAACAGGACCAGACCCAATTCTACCTTCAACATAATACTTTATTTTTAAATTCTAGAAAACTCCTGGCACGCTTTTGTCTGAAGATCTCTTTTGTGTCCTACAAACAGTATCAGATTAACCATTAAAGACCGAGCTTCAAAGGATACCGCACCACGTTCTCCTCTCTTAAACAAATGATGGGAAAGAGAAGTTAGACAAACTTGAACTCCAGATCGAACAGATCTTGAACCCTATCTCACATGTGCAAACATCATGATGTGCTATAGCAACAGACGGAACCGAAGAAATCATTATTAGTCTATTCTTATGTCTGTGTGTGTGTGTGTGTGTGTGTGTGTGTGTGTGTGTGTATGCTTGTCTTTCTGTGTCTTTGTAGTTCTGTCCATTTGTCTGTGAACATATCAATATTTCTATATCATTTTTTTAAAGCATATTTGTATATATACACGTCTGTATGTATTTTAATTTGTCTATTACACTGTCATACACGTATGTGTAGTTTGTCTGTCAGTCCATCTTTCTAGCTTTGTGTTTGCATCTCATATATGTTTGTCTGACTTAGCAACACAACAAATGTAGCCCTACAATGACAAATCACTGTTTGAAATTACTTGTCAAATCACTAACATAGGACAGCCAAGTTTTGAGAAGTTATCCCATACTATAATACTAGTAGTTTATCCTGGCTCAAAACACACAAGCAAGGGCTACAATTTGATAAATAATAATAATAATAGTTCAGAACTAAGGGCCAGCATGGGGGGGGGGGGGGGGGTGAGAACAAGCGCATTCAATAGCTGTTGGTAATACCATTGGGCTTTACTTTGATGAAAGATTGATGTTTGAAATCATAAGTCGATTCACTAACATGAGATGTACCAGTTACATATTGACAAGTAACATAGTAGCCTTCGCATGAACATGACATCTGGTATAATCTAATGAGGGCTTAGCCTGTAAATTGTCAGTATGAACTTGTCCCACAATTTATCCAAATTTGGCAAATTGTTGGCGACCTTCTAAACTTCATTTGATTTGGGGAATGTTTTATTTGATGTGATATGCAGGTGGAGAGAACATAAGAATACATTACATGTCATACACATGTGAATGAAACATACATGTAATACAGGGAGTTCCAAAAAAGGGGAATACCTTTCACAATTTTACGTAGAAATAAACTAAAACTTACTGGCAAGATAATAATTATGCAATTTTCTTAAAATCACTAACATAATGCTTCTATAATTATTCTTCCTTTTCAATACTTAGTCTGAGCCTGCAGTTTGCCTTTATAGGAAAATCCTACAACCTTCATGGACATTTCGTCGGCTTGGAGCCAGAAGGGCGTTATTGTAGATCAAGGATGTTCCGTTTGGAGCCAGAAGGGCGCTATTACCATTGACTTTGTACAGTAATAGCGCCCTTGTGGCTCTCAACGGAACATCTATAAGATGCAATAACGCCCTTATGGCTCCCAACAGACGATTTCAAAATGTTGGAGAGGGCCTAATGACCATGATTGAGACAAACATATCTATTCTTAAAAGAGTATGTTGTATATACTCTGGAGCTCTGCTGGTCCTGAAAAGGAAGATCCCTGGTTCAAAATTAAATTGATTCACTAGTGTCCTTCAGTAAGACATTACTCCCTCAGTACTAAGTGCCTCTGATGGTTCAATTAGTCCCCTAGTATAAGTACTTAACTTTTTTAATTTCAAAGCAGTTGGATGAAATAAAATATTTCTAATTCTTCTATGGACTGAACATGCATCTTTTCCATCTTATTGACAGATGGCAAAACTAAGAGTATGAAGTGAACTTGAAAGTACATACAGTTAGCTCCATGTACACAAGAGCAACAGTCAGAGAACAGTTCAAGGGATGCTGTGTGTAGGGTTGATCATAAAAATTATCACTAATTTTATTATTTACAATAAAGAATTATATATTTGCCTACTTTGCTATTCGTCCTCGAATCGCTTTGCCAACAATATTATAACCCGAGAAAATTTGTCCCTATTGTTTCCTATCCTATAAAACCCCCCCGCCAAACATAAAGGGCGCCTCTCTCCGATAGGCCACCGCCAACAAATACTCGTTAATAATCTTCCTCTTTAACTCTTTCCGCCTACACATCCATGTAGCTAATGGACCGGGGGATGGAGGGAGGGATTTGTAGGCAAATATATAATTCTTTATTGTAAATATAAAATTAGTGATAATTTTTATGATTTACTTCAAAAGAATGATATATTTGCCTACTTTGCTATCGAACCAGCACCGATGTTGTACTGGGGAGGGACGCCCTACAGATTTAGTTGACTATAGAAGATGCTGCCGCATGGATAGGAACTATGGAAAAATTTCTTCCACCGCGGGGACATCTTTAAGGTAGTAAGTTGTGAAAGAATTCTGACTTCTCCAGTAAGCGGCTCTACATATTTCCTCACAACAGAGAGCGCCTGGAAACGGGCCCACGACGAGCTAATGCTCCTAGTGTCGTCGCTGGCTCTGAGGTTAGTTGAGCATCTGGCGTTAGAGCCTGCAGCTTTGATGCTGCTACAATCCATCTGGATAAGGTGCTTTAGAAGCTGGAGAGAAAGGAGCTTTAGTAATTACGACAAGTTGGTCTGATTTTCGTAGATTCTTTTACTTCCAGGTACCACTTTAGGGCCCTCACGGGGCACCATACTTTATCCTCTCGTATTGAGAAAAACTTGGTGAGTGAGGCGAAGAAATATTTCTACAGGCCCCGAAGTTTTCTGATTGGTTTTTAGGCAGATAAACTTCGCGTTGGGGATCAAACGGACACCCCCGTTCTCCCATCTTATGTGGCTCTTGCGATTGACAGAGCATGAAGAGAGCTACTCTCGTGTCCTGATGCTATCATCTGCCAACAAGAAAACACACTTTATCGTTGTGTCTAGCAGAGATGCCGAATGGAGTGGTGAGAAAGGAGGCTTCGCTAAGCTTCTAACACCTTTGAGACTCCAAGAGGGTACTAACGGCCTGAAAATGGGTCTCTTGAGAGATATGAGAACGTACAGGGCTGAAAATCGAGGAGCAGCAGACACCGACGATCATCTTCAAATCCTATGTGAATAGCCGCGATCGCGGATCTGTAACCTCTAAGCGTGGATAGTGACTTTCCCTTGTCGTAAAGCGCTATGATGAAGTCAGTATAGCCGGCAAAGAAGCTCTCTTGGGGCTATCCTTTCTCTTCACAACCAATCTATAAAGCATTCATGCTTGAAAGTAGACCTTCTGTGGCAGGCTCTTCTACTTTCTACAAAAGTGAGGCTGCACGTTCAGAGAAGCCTTCTGCTCTGGCTGACTCGCCGATAACGAACGCCAGACGGTCATATCTGAGGTGCTCCGCATGTTCGTGGAGGATCTCGTGAATTGAACTTGGTGGTAGACCAAATCCTTGCACCATGGAGTTGCAACAGGTTCCTCCACCAATAGAGGAAGAAGATCTTGAAACCACGCTCGGCTGGGCCAGTGTGGTGCGATGAGAATCACCGATGCTCTGTCCCCTGATCTACCTCGAGAACTAGTGGGATAAGTTTGAAGGGAGGGAACGCATACGCCTTCAGACCTGTCCAGGGATTGAAAATGCGTCCCACGCTGTCGCCTTCTCTCCTTTATTTTGGAGCAAAATATCGGAAGTCTGTTGTTCAATGGATGACGCAACAGGTCTATGCCGAAGGTCGTATCTCTGGCTTATCAGCGAGAAGATCCTTGCCGCACAGCGTCCATTCCGACGGAGAGACTATTCCTTCCGAAAAGGAAGTCGCTATCACATTTCCCACTCCTGGCGATGTGAAGGCGATCGGCAACGATGTTCTGGAAGCTCGGATGCACGCAATTCCATAGTTGAAAGGTCATCTGTTCAGAGTCAAAGAGTGTGTTCTCCTTGTCGATTTATGTATGACATTACTACTGTGTTGTCCTCACAAGATAAGAACTGTCTTGGTTTGAGCACAGGTCCCTGAAATGAATAAGACTTTCCATACCGCTAGAATGTCCAGAATATTATATGCGTAACTGTGTTGGAAGGTCCATTCTCCTGAAACCATGTGATACTGACAATGCCCTCCGCCACTGTTTGAGATCGCGTCCGTGGTAACTGCGTACGATGTCAGCGGACAGTAGGGCAAAGAAGATACTGGGAAAAAATCGCTGTTACGCTCTGGACGAATCATGATAATTCATCTGCAGACGAAAATGTGAGAATCAGAGATCTCTCCGCACTGACGACGAATCTCTTCGATGAATGCGTTCGAGCTTGCAAGTGATTTCTAGAAAGTGAATCGAAAGGTCTCACAAAGTCGCAACCGGTACTAGGTCACCAGAGCCTCGCTAAGTAGCGCGAGCCACCTTTGCCAAGTTACTTGCTTGGACTCATTCTTGCTAGGAAACCAGGATCCTTGCTGGTTGATTCAAGTGCTCTCTACCGCCTCTCTATCGGTCTGGGTCTTGCCAGGCTGTTTGCTGAGAGTCTAGTTTGGAGTCCCACTAAATAATGACGGCCGTCGCGTGAGGGAGTCAGTTCTGACTTTTTCCAGTTTACTATGAAATCCCACGTTCTTGGCGTGGTCTTGATTAGGAAGCTCCAAAGTGAGTTCTTGAGTCTGTCCTTCTCGAGTTCGGCCTCAGACCTAAGAGATCCATCGAGCTATTAGTAGCGAATATTGCCTGAGTCCTCGGCCTCTGAGGTAAGGGAATGCAGGGTCCGAGATCACCCTGGTAAATCATGTATCTTGGCCTCAGGTGAGGCGCTTCAGGGTCCTCACGACCTGAAAGGAGAGCAGCCTTGCATACGTATGGTTCGTGGGTCGCTTGCCCTGATACTCGGTAAATCGTCCAGTAAATCGTCTGCGACGCGGTAAGATCCAACTTGTGCAATAGGGCTTAATGAAGTGTAATGCCACGCGTCTGAAAGATCTCTATGGTGTTATTTTATCTAAAAAGGATATTAGCCTAGTCTGGATTATTCCACGCGCAGAGAGATAGGATATGATGAGTGTAATGGCTGTGGTACCCATAGCGAGAAATTAGACGACTTGGTGGGGTTGTTATGAATTTTGCGTTTTATAGCATTCTATTATTGGGAAGCATCACCTAGTGTATCCATGCAGCGTTAGAGGATTACGGAAATCGGTGGACATGCACAAGCTCTTGTATATAAGTTTCTTCTCGTATTGTAGCCGGTACCTTTTCCAGGAGCAGCCGAGATTTTCTTTTGAGATGTGCTTCCTGGAAAGTGGGGAGAGTGTTGGTTGAGGGGGTGGAGACTCCGGGAAGAGGTGCCTCTAGATCGATCTTGAGTCCGCTGTTATTAAGAATAGAGACATTAAAGGTAAACAAAGCAAGAGTATAAACAGAATATGAAAGTGAAGACGAGATTTTTACAAGGGGAGGGAGGGGAAAGTACAGACTACTTTATTGGTAGATTGAATCTGATCATGATAGGCATAGGACATATAAAATTTTCGAGGTATAGGAGAGGTATACATTTCCAGAGCCGGGGCGCATCGGAATTGAGATTTCCTGGGTCTAACAAACACGACTATATTGTTTCCCGTGAATCAGAAAAGATAAAGATTAAAAATAAAAAAAAAATTAAAAAAAAAAAAAAAAAAAGAAAAAAAAAAAAAAAAAATTAACAAAAAAAAAAGACGAATCGGGATTAGAGACAGGGAAGGGGAAAAAAAAAGGGGGGCGATGCAAAAAAGTAGAAAGAGGGACATCGTTGTGAATTGTCTACCATTATCGCACGGAAGTGCCGAAGTCGGCCTCCTACTGGCACCACCCGAACCCCAGACGCTGGTGGGAAGTCACCTGAGGCGCTTCCCACCCCTGTGAAAGGGCTGAGAGGATGAGGCAGATCCTGAAGAGTTTCTGGAGAGTTTCCTCGGCCTCTGGGTGCATTACTCCCCCCACGCGATCGTTGGGTCTGATGTGGACTCCGTTCTTAGGTTCAACGTATTAGGTTGATCTTGATACGTATATTGGCGTTGCGAGTAGTGAGCCTGTGAAGACGATGTGTGTCGAGCTCTGATCGGACTTCCCGTCTAGAGCTAGAACTGTAGGACTTCAGCGGCTGCTGGAACAAACTCGATTGAGGCTTGAAAGTAGTCGACTTCTGCTTTCTAACTTCCTAACAGATTCTGAAAGCTCTTGAGCCTTCTTCTGAGCTTCGATCTCCTTCTTGAAGACGTCTGAGAAGTCATCCCCACAGAGGAAGGGTGAGTCAACTGGTATCCTATCCAGCATAATCCGGAATCAAGGATTCCTGAATGTTGAGTCTCTTCATAACGCCTTCCCTGCGTTCTCTGTCCGAGGTGTTTTGGATAACCGCCATTTGGGACACCATCAACGATGACACTTCTCTTAAAGCTTCAAGAATCTCTTCTCTATCATCTTTGAGATGTTGAGTTCCCTCGACGCCGCCTAAACACTCGATAAGCATATCGTTGATCACAGAAAGCCTAGACTCCCGTGGATATTGATAAGGCTCTTTCTGCGCCTTTCTGTCCATGAGATGCGACTTGTAAATGTGCATCTTGACGCGGTCTTGATAAGTTCCGGAGAGAGAGTTTTGCTATCTAAGAAACGATCTTCATCCTCTTTGATGAAATAGAATTGGGAAGCTAGCTACCCAAAGCCCTTGTTTGTGTTTTAGGACTTTGGCAGCTCCTTTAAACTCTTCTTTGTGCGTCTCCGGGAGCCTAAGTCATGAATTCTGATTCTTTTCTGAACTTCTAGCAAGAATCCTTTCCGCCCTTGTTCTCCTCCGGCTCGAATCCGGCTTCTGGTGCATATTTCTTAAAGAAGCCTAAGATTCTCTCCGGAAGTTTCAACCGGGGCTGCTCTGACCTGGTGTGTCTCCCTCCGAATCACAATCTGACTTTGCGGGATTTGATCATCTATGCATACTGATGAGGCTGCGTTGATGAGGCTGCGACAAACAGTCTCCTCAGGATGAGGTCCCAGTGAGTGATGCGAAGTGTGGAGCGATGACCCGTGGTGAAAATCTCTTCTTCTCCTTCGCTAGAAGACTCCTGAAATTCCTCATTTCGAGACTCTATCAAGATCGGCTCCATATTGGGGACGAGTATGCTGGGCTGTACGTCATGCACATAAAGTTGTCTGTGTAGATAACTGAGAGGCTGACGAACGTTTTGTTCGCTTCTAACAATTTCTTGTACCACGAGAGCTCCCTCCGGAGGTTCTCCTAGCTCTGTCAAAATCGAAGGCGTCGAAGAAACTTTCGCGACTGGTGGAGGGCTCCCAGAGCTGCTGGAGCTTTGGATCTAGTGTAGACCGGTTTTGGTGAACTCGGAAGCAATTGAATTCCTGACCACTGTGCAGAATTTGGGTTCAACTGTTTTGAAACGCTCTGGTTAGTTCGAAGATGAATTAGAAGAACGCTCCATCAAACGATTCAGGATTAACCCAGCATTGATTATGATTCGTTCCATCAGACAAAACCTCCATTGGAATCGAAACCATTCTGCGATTAGAAGACGACGCGATCGATCTATTAGAGATCGATCGGGTGAGGTAGATCCACAGAAAACAATCTTCCCCGAAGGAATCGATACGTTGATGATCGATTCTGAAAAAATCGGACGATTTGCGATCGATCCCCTATCGTTGAACCGTCAGTGATCGATACCATTTTTGTAATCGATACTGGATTTGGCGATCCCTCTGTGATCGATCCGGGGTATCGATCTATTAGTGATCGATCCCGGGGAATCGATTCCGGAATGATCGATCCCGGGTGAATCGATTCGAAAAGATCGATCCCGGGGGAATCGATTCTGGAATGATCGATCTAGAGATAATCGAATCGTCGGGAATCGGATCTGTAACGATCGATCCCTCCGAAATCGATACCTTCTGGAATACCGATCGTCTCAGACGATACCGATCCTCTATCGATCGATTTAAGATCTCTCTCAGGAGGCAAGGCCACCTTCGATCGATCAATGATACTAACAACTCCCACCGAGTGCCCAGGTGAACTGAGACTCATACACGGAGTTGCCGTCCCCGATCGCTTACCACGATCGGTTTCGGGTGCGTCGCTGGGTCGGCCGACGATAGGCGACTGAACCTTCCCCAGGAGTTCACAGTGTGACTCCCACGACGACTTACCGGGGCACGCAGGACCGTAGGTGTGGACTTACCAGCTGCCACCGGTCCGTACGCGCGCCCGGGCGGGGTTGTGAATCCCGACTTTTTACTGCTCGAAGATCTGGAACTCCGTCTTCTTATAGCCGGTGGTTCCTTCTCAGCATCGTCTAGGTCTTTCCCGAAACGATGTGGTGTCTCTAAGTTGTCTTCAAGAAAAACACGTCTAGAAGAGGGCTTCTTAGACTTCTGCGACTTTGAAACCTTGAGCAGGATTTTCCGTCATTCTGAAAATAAACACAGAAACGTTTTATACAAATGAAGAAAAACTCAACTACTAAATAAGAGAGTCAAGAAAGCTTAAATGAACGGGAAGAACAAAACAAAACCCCGCTAATACCAGGCACCGAATTTGTAAAGGTGCGGGAATGTATTAACAAAGGGCCCGAACCCCGGTCCAAAACTACACAACGTAAGGTAAGAAGGGGAGGCGATGTCGCCGATTACACGTCCAAAAAAACCGCAAACGGCCACCAAAATAATGCAAAACACTTAAATTTTACAGATAGGGTAGACCTCCAAGAGGTCCAACAACAGATTCACCCAAAACAAGCCACAAAATATCACAAAATTGCAATTTCAAACCGTTTTTAGGAGGACAAAAACTCGAGGTTGTTACTCTCACGGCAGCGAAAGAGAAAAGAGAAAGATTATTAACAGATTTGTTGGCGGGTGGCCTATCGGGAGAGGGCGCCCTTTATGTTTGGCGGGGGTTTATAGGATAGGAACAATAGGGAACAAAATTTTCTCGGGGTTATAATATTCGGTTGGCAAGCGATTCGAGGACGAATAGCAAAGTAGGCAAATATATCATTCTTTTGAAGTAAATCTGAGGGGATTATCTGAGCTTTTACTGTCATATCGACAAAAGTTTAGAATGCTTCACAACTCTTCTCTATATATTGTGTATCATTAGTGTAGTCTCAAGATTCAGACCCTAATACAAAGAGTACTTTGTTATTGACAAGGTATGTGTCGACAGACTAAAATAGATAATGCTGTGACAATTTCATTGTTTACACTGAGTCTATGATATGTTTTGGTTGGAGAGGGGTTTATAGAAGGCATGTTTGAAGACCAATCCCGGGGAAAAACAAGATCTCATCCCTGGGATTGCCATGTCATGTAAGAGCAGTCGGAGAATGCATCACTATTAATCCTCAGAGATATCTGATAATCCATGCACAGCTTTAAGGGGTACACTCAATATGGAGATGGGGTATGGGAGGGGGGGGGATGGGAGGGGATGGATGACATCATTTTCTTTAATCACTTCACAGAAGGAAACTGAGGGAGCTAAAAGAAAATTGAAAAAGGGCCCCTCATTGAAAAAAAAAGGAGAGAAAATCTTTCAAAACCGCTTGAGAGGGAGATGAAATCATAGCCATAATTTGCAAAAAGACTCTAGCTACTCGCAATTATTAGAGGTCCAGAGTGTGCAAAACTTGATAGGGGTATGCTCTATGGGGAAAGGGGTGGGGATAGAATGACATCATTTTCAATCACTGGCAAAAGGACACTGCATGGTTAAAATAACTACATTCATTAGAATAACTCAGAATGAAACAACTCAGAATGAAACAATGCAGTTTGCAAACATAACATGAAGTCAGGCATTCTGTTTAAAACAGAAATTTGAAGTTTCAGAAAAAGGACTTGTGTCCACGTTAATGAGGTAGAGGATCAACAGACAGAGAAATCATCTTCCATTAATCAATTATAAAGAAAAAAAAAAGGAAGGAAAAGATAAAAAAAAAAAGAAGAAGACTTTTTCCAAGTGAGAATGAGTCACTTATTCTAGAACGAGCAACCATTAATCTTAAAATATCACTTTATTCTCTCATGCATGCAAAGTCACAGATAAATCTTTGCACACGTGACTACAGCCATGACTAATATTTTTTGAGAAACAAAAAATACAACAAAAATTAATAGCTCGCAAGAGAACAATAAAAAAATTAAAAAAAAGAATAAACATGAATAAAACCTATTCACATTATGTGAGTGAGTACTAATACCCTTCATATACCATTCCAGAGATGCCAACACTACGGAATAATTATAACATTAGAACTTAGAACGCAATTAACCCAAACAGTTAAAACAGCTGAAACAAATGTCTTGGTAACAAGAGAAAGAAAACTATTGATTTGAATCCATTCCCAAAATTGAATGACGGAGCAAAATGTTATTATCCGTGCTTTCTCTAGTGAGAAGTCCTTTATTTTCGCTGTTCTAACTATTTGCGTTATTATAACATCTAATTTCTAATGTTATAATTATTCCGTAGTGTTGGCATCTCTGCCATTCATGGCTTTGCAGTTTAACTGATGTACATTAAAACATTTAATGGCTAGCTTTCAAAAACAAAAACATGGAAAATAAATTAAAAAAAACAAAAACAAAAACATTTAGTGACCACGATTTCACTAACAAAATTGCAATACTGTAACTGTTTGTTACAGTTTATGCTACAAATACAATCTTCAGCTGGGCTTAAGAGGCTCAATCTGCTAAATATATACCTATTCTGATAAAACTACACATGAGGACGTGAGAGAATGAAATGTTTTGGTAGAAGAGGTCATGATCTATATTATGGAGCCTGGCAGGAAGTCTTCAAAATTTCTGTCACTTTTCATGTCCACAAGCCTTTTTTTTTTTTTGTGTGAAAAATTTGGACCACAACAACATGTAATAAATCTCCATCTGTAGATAACTGTATCTTTAAATTAAAATCACTGCAGTCATATCTCTTGGGGACGAGACAGTACTAACCCTGTGCACAAAGAAAGATATGAGCTAATGGTCTTCTGGCTCTCAACAAATAAAGATTTTACAGTCATTTTCTTAAATTCATAATTAATTTTATGTGTAGTCCTACATGTAAATTGTATAAGCCAATATTTTTAAAACATACATTTTTGTGATATTGGACTACTTGAGATAATTAGTGAAAGCAAAATTGTGGTAATAAATAGCCTGCTATTAAAGTGGAAATTTGAGAAAACTTAGTTGCAGAAATGAAACTCCCACGAAATATGGCTTATACATTATAACAACTTTTGCAAGTATCGACACTCTGAAGAATGTAATTGTTTACATTTTTGCACCCTTTTGAATCTTAGCAGCCATCTACAAAAACACAAGAGACAATCATTTCTACAACTACTGGTATCACAACTTTTATTTTTCATGGGACACTTTTTTTCAACAGAGTCAAAATCGTCAAAGACACCATAGCTAGCGAGGAGACGCAAGACAGTGTAACAGACATCAAGCCTCATCCCCTGCTGACCAGTGACCAACGAGTCACCATGGCAACCAACTTAGCCCAGGAGGGGTTCTAAAATTGGGGTCATAATTGGCTTAATTCAATTTTTTTTCGCAGTTGACTTTGGGAATGAAAATTTTGAGGTGAATGCCCAGTGGTTTCAAGACATGATAGAACAATATTGTTACTGGATATTAAGAAATTTTATTTGTACCAGCCTAAATGAAGAAGGTTGAATAAGAAGAGGGAAGAAGAAGGGGGGGGGGAGAAGAATAAAGAGAGGAGGAAGAAAAAAAATATGGAAAAAGGAATTGAAAAGTTAAAAACAACATTTATACTTGCAGATATTCAATTCTCCTCATGACAGTCAATGAATACATGTTGGCCCTATATCTTTTCAAATTTGTCCTATCAAAAAATAAAGAAAAGTGCAGATTTGTAACTGAAGGAATGTAGGCCCTATGAATGTTTATTTAGATTTTAATAACATAATCTATTCTACATGTGTAATGAATAAGATACATGAAAAAAATAAATATCTGAAGCAAGTGAAGAAAGCACAACAAGTTCTGCCATACTCTGACAAAATGAGGCAAGTGATATATCAATGAAATTTTGAATTATTGATATTTTCATATTGTACCTAAGTATGCTCTTCATTCTGACCAAATTTCATCAATAGAAAGAAAGGCATTATGATATTGCATTGACGTCAATGTAAATGGCATACAGTTTGCCATTTCACAGGACCTGTCATTCATTGTCATTTACTTCCTTTTGTCATCTAGGGCAGACCTATGATACCAGTACCAGAATCAAATACAGATGTATAAATTAGGCATTATTCTCCGGGACCATGTTATAAATGTTGTCCAGCAAAGCAAAATATGTAAGGCATGACTGAAATATTGTCTGCTATTCTTGAACAGCAATAAGGGCATTATCACATAATTTTGTGTTGAATTAACATCTCCTTTTAGCTCTCAAGAAATGTGATATAAACCCGCCTGCTGTGCGTAGAATATACCAAAATATACCTCTGGCACGGATGGTAGGTTATATACGGATGGTAGGTTATATGAAGGAATACGATATACAGGATTCCATATTGATATCTGGGTCAGTTAGGTGCAGTGGGGCTGAGAAAAGGGGAACGTTTGTTTGCATCACTCTCAATTTGACTGTTGGAGCAAGAAAGACGTTAGCTCTGTGTTTTAGTATGGGATTTAATGCCCCTTTGTCGCCTAAGAGGTGACTAGTTTCCTGGCTTGGGAGTTGAAACAAGATGAGGCCTCATGCGTGATGCAAGTATATCATTAGCAATATTTGCGTAAGTCGTCTTCTAAGAAACTATATAGGTTTCAAATTTAACCCTTCAGCACTCGGAGCTACCTGCTAAAATTATGTATTTTACACATCTCATCCCCCCTCCCCCCAAAAAAAACACACCCCAAATGATTTACAAGATCAACTATGGTGTGCTAAAAAACAGAGCTTTGTTAGAAGGAAGTTTGCGGAGATATACTTGAAAGCCGGTTTGGTCTGTTAGAAGAGCTAGGCCAGAACAAAATTGATCAGCCAGTTTTGGGTGGTTTAAGGAGGTTTAAGGAGGCTGAAGGACAGTTAAGGGTGGTTTGAGGGCCGAGGGTGAAGTGAAAAATGTTGAAATATTACAAACGGTTCAGTCACATTGGAATAATTTGGAGAAGTTAGTAATTAGATCATTTCAATAGCTATACTGTTTCATAAAAAATTTGTCCTGAGCGTTCCACTGTAAACCTGGGCCGGCAGTTTCAGCGTCCCAAATTTGACTCTCACGAAGCTATAACTTACCGCTGTATTCTACCTCTCTTTACAAAGAGCAATCAATTACCAGATAGATCACAAACCAGTCCATTCAAAGTCAAGGCTCTTAAATTATAGACCCTTTATCTCATGAGAAACTTATACCCTCTATCAAATGTAAATAGGAGAGCATTTAGATAGAGAGCATATTCCTTGGCTTTTCCAACTTTAGTCAAGATATAAAACGAGTAGCCCCGGATTTTCTCCATTTCCGATTTTTGTTTGCTTTCTCAAATTAGGCAGGTAGAACTAGGGCTCGAGACGTTAAGGTGGGAAAAGAATTTCATTGCTTTCTGGTGGCTAAATGTTTGACCCCATTTTTCAGTGTACAAATAGGTTAGTCAATAGAAATGATGCTTACAAATGTTTCAACGATCCGCCCCCCCCCCCCCCCCCCCCCTCACAACCGACATCTCCACAAAAGTACTTTTAACTCTACGGTGTCGCAGCTATGACTTTCCGTTTGGACTGAAGAACAATCTTGGGATATAGTTGTATTTTTCTAGCAGAGTGCTGCACACCTAATTCCTAATTTGTAGGATTTGTGGTAGCTAGCTCTCTTTCAAGGTTCGAGAAATATGACTTGAAGGAACGAATAGCCTGAGAACAAATTGAGATTGAAAGGGGAAAATTGAATTGCATTGTAAACGTTGCTCAAAATATCAATTGCAATTTGTATTGTGGTCTTTCTAGAAAAACATAGATAACCTGACAAGTGCATGTACATGTAACAAGGCATGAAAATATCTGGGAATACAGAATGGATAAAAATTTGTTTTGGTATTTAGTATCTTCCCTGTTTGTACAATCTATAAATGATAAACTGCTCTAAACATTTCATATAAGATTATCCTTTATTCTTGATAAATGTAAAGCCCTCCCATTCGTTATCCTTACATGTGACATATTCTATCTCTTAAAATCCCATACCGATATTTATAGACCTAATCAATAGACAGTGTCAAGTATGAAATAATTTTATCAGTTTACGAAAATGTAATTGTAAATGTACCAAATCACATTTCAAAACAGATACCATATCGTCTCGGAATAAATCTAATCAGCAATGAACCCAATTGTAGTATTTGACGAGTTTTCTTCAGATAACCCAGAACATTCTTCATCTATGAGGTTCATAAACATTGTTGTTAGGAACTCTGGGATATGCACCCAAACTGAACAAAAATAAATAATTTCTCTACATGAATTGATGACTTTTTGTCGTTGCCGTCTGATTGGGCGGAGGAGAAAGTGCAAGCGAACCTCTGTTTATCTTCCAGAACACCTCAGTTGAGATGAGAAAAAGAAAGGGATGCAGAATACATCTTGGGTTACTGTGTACACACGTAGCTATGGATGACCCAATTCTGGTATTGCATTGTACCCAAGACACATTGGGAGTTGGACAGAAGGAGAATGGAGGGACAAAGAAGGGAACGGGGGAAAGAAGGAAAGGGAACGGGGGAAAGAAGGAAAGGGAACGGGGGAAAGAAGGAAAACAAAAGGGAAAGAGAGGGAGGGAGGGAGGGAGGGAGAGAGGGACGGAGAGAAAGGGAGGGGCAGAGAGAGCATTGTAGTTTTGACAAAGTACGAGAAAGACAGAGGACTAGGAGAAAGGGAAAAGGAGAAAGGGAGAAGATGGAAGAAAAGTGTGAGGAAAGGAGTGGAAGAGGTGATACAGGGAGTGAAAGGAAGATTTCTCAGGAACAAGGGAAGAAAGAGTAGAAAGGAGGAGAGACTGAAGGGGAGATAGAGATATAGGCTGAAGAGAAAACTTACAAAAACTGGGAGTAAGGAAAGGGAAGAAGAACAAAAATGGGAAGTATACAAACGAAAGAGAGAGGGAGAGAGAGAGAGTAGAGGGGGAAAAACAACAACTGAGAAAGTAATGAAAGGGAAAGGATGAAGGGAGTCAGAGACTTAACAACCCCCCCCCCCCCCAAAAAAAAAGAAGACATTGACAGAAAGGAAAGAGAAGAAGTGATCCTGACAGAGGGTGCAAAAATAGTTCAAGAAATCTCCCCATCTCAGAATTCAATTACGGTTTCCACGGTCGAGACTTCCGTCTTCTTGCATTGGACATGGACTTTAAGACCTCCATTTTCATCAATGTCAACAATCGAAGGACGCATTACAAAATGAAAACAAACATACTATAAAAACAGACAGAAAAGGACATAAATACATAAAGAAGACTCAATTTAGAGTAAATTGGGTTTGTTGCTGGGTGGACAGAGACATGATTTAAAGAGGATTTAGGTTTCATACATGTTTTGTTAAGAGCCAAAAGGGAATTAGCTCTATTACGAATGTATATGAGTTTAGAGTCCTTCTGACGCTCAAAGGCAGATATAATGCGGGATGTTTATCCAACCCTCCTCTTTGAATTTTGAGAGCTTGTTAGAAAGGAAAATACGCTTGAGCTTTGATGGTATCTGTCATTTCTACTTTTATTTCTTAATTTTCTTCTTGACATTGTATAATATAAGACAATGTTTGTCTTACAATCGACTAGATGATAGAAATTCAAGTTGATTGAGCTATTATTTTCAGTATGACCAGAGTGGAGCATGCCTGTTATAGCAACAAGGGCATTTCTTTGTACATCTTTTCCATAAGGGTTAACACCCTTTTTGCATCAAGAAAGCTTCTCCTTCTCTTGAAATAGAGCAAATTCTAGCAGTACTGGAGGAATTTTTTTTATTTTTTATTTTTTAGAGGGAACGCTTCTGCTGAAGTCACACCTCCTTGTAACAATGTAGGCCTATATATCTGCAAGTACATCTGCCCAAAGTTTTTTGTTCTAGGACTGTCCTGCATTGTGTTAATTCGTAAAAGATCCTGTATGAAATACGAGTACCGTTATGCTGCATCACATAAAATTCTGAGATACAATCAATATCAATGTTCAAGAGTCTACAGCATAGATGTTAATGCATGAAGTGTCTCTTTTATACTTCTTTTCATTTAATTGCATAATTCATGGTATTGAAATAGACTTATCTTGTTTGTTGTTAACAATACTCAAGAGATCATCTCTAACTGCATCTTCATGCTTGGAAAACAGCAAATAAGTAAGGCTGTCATGGTGTTTCAAGCATGTCTCATTTGTATAAATAAATAATTTCATGATAATGTACATTTCATGAGAGGAATACATAATTGATCTACATATCCTCTCCAACTTTTATCCAAATGTATGACAGAAGAATCATGTTTACAAAACAAATTGATAATGTTGAAGTTTCCTTTTGAAAGATTCTCCCAACTCTACCAATTTTACACATGAAAAACAATAAATATTGTTTCTATTCTGATGCACATTTTTAGCATGTGCCTACATCCTCTTAAACTCTAGGTATTATGTGTATCTACATACATTAAATATTTCCCTCTTTGCAAATGAAAATATGAAAAACAATCTACATGTAGTTTTTTTTTATTCAAAGGTGCATTCTATGCAAATATACTCCACGTCAGCCTGACATACAATTTAAGAAATGTGCAGTCCTTAAAAAAGAAGGAAGATAAAAAAGGGTACATCAAAGGAGAAACCGCATCTATCAAGATTATGTTCATATCAACCACATCAATAAGGGCCTTTTGATATCCAGAGGGGTGCTAACTCCAAGTCAAATAATATGAGATAGTGCCTTATGGCTTTCGATGACAGAGAATATTCCTCTTAAGATGACAAATTTTTCCCCGAGGAATACATATAATGTCTCACCCTAATATTGAGAAAGTCATGCATTTGAAATAAAATATGTTCTTTGGGTTTTTAAAACACGAAACCTCCCATGATTAACGTTCCCATACGCTACATCATATTTCGAATATCAAGAGCCAGAAGACTGCTAAATCAAATAAATAAATAAAGTCAAATAAAAGAAATTATGCCCTAATGGCTCTCAAACGGTGAGACTATTCACTTTAGAAGAAGACAAATTTCTCCCCCAGGAATACATATAATGTCTCACCCTAATATTGAGAAAGTCATGTATTTGAAATAAAATCTCTTCTTTGGCTTTTTAAAAACATCAAACCTATTCCAGATGTCTTCACGTTGGCTGATGCTGATGGAGTGAGAAGAATGATTGTTTGGTTTAGACATGGAGAGGAATCTTTCACTATGGTATTCTTAAAAGATCAAATTTACAAGATATCATATCGACGACCCTTTACCTCTATCAAAATCAATCTATCAGGTTTACTAAGAGGACCCACTTGGTTGAATTAATATAAAGATGGAATGTAAAAATTTACCGCTGTCAAATTAGCCGTATCCGTTTGTTTCCGCTCGCAAACACAGAGGGCGGTTGTCGGCGGCGACTGTTCCACCAATCAACGCCAATATTGGCGCAGACAGCCATAAGGAGGGCCATGTGTTAACAAGCATATCGATGTCATGTATTGCACATGAAACCAATTAAATCTAGCTTTTTATTCTTCTTTATCTTTACTCTTTTTCCCTTCTTCTATTCCTGCCCACCCTCCCCTTTTTTCCCGCTCTCTACAACGCAGCTAGAATCCTAATGCTCGAAATCTTGCAGATACCGGGCAAATAATACTTTAAATTCTGTCAACAAGAGAATATCCTATTTCGAATTTTTCTTGGGAAAAGCAAAGGAAATCAAACAAACGCTATGTTCCTTACTTCCTTTGCTTTATTTACTAACCCACCATACCATTTCATGACTACATAGAGCACAGACAAAAAAACACCCAACATAACCGGTGCCTCGATCGTCCAAGAGATTCTACATCACATACTATCACATCCTTTCAACAATTTCTAATTCCTTTTGTCTATAGGGCCTATCCGGCTGCGGTAAATATGACTTTAAGATTTGAAACAGCCCTGTCCGCACTCTCTTTCTCACTTTCGTTGGGCGTTACACACTTATTTTCAGATTTTGTTCAAGTGTTTACATTTACACAGTACTGGAAAAGATCCCTTAAGTAAATTAGCGATAGAGAATGCTCTTTAAATGCGAGGAGTTTTTTATTGTGTATTCTTCCCACCTGGAGAGTGCTAATTCGAGCCTTTACATTTCAAATGAATGGCAATGATCTCACACTTGGTAATAACTGTATGTACAGACCATTGCTTATTTCAAGTCATGTTTTTTTCTAGGTTCTTAAATTAAAGCATGTACTTACATTAAAAATAGAATAAGAAGCTATTTTTCTCCATGCATTGAAATGCAATTTTGAGAGAAAGGTATTAAACTTTGGGATTTATTACTATCATTATTATATTATAAGAACTCTGTAATCTTTGTGAATATCTCATTGATATTTGAACAAAAATACTTTATGAATTTCTATTATTGGTAACCATTTCTATTTTTTTAATATTCTGTACAAACATTGCAATTATCTCAGTTTGTATCACCTTTCTTAATTTGTACTTCAATGACAATAACATTTGATCGTTATGTTTATTGTCAACTGTTGGGGAAAAAAAAGAGAAATAAAAGTGGAAATGAAGTCAAATCAAATCAAAACTTGTCTTGTCATCATATAGGCTTATTAGTTCATGAATGTCTTGAGGGCATCTGGAAAAACATGCTTTTGAAGTAACCAAAACTAAGACATTGAAAATGGTTAAATTGTATATTAAATTGTATGTAAAGAATATTGCCTGCTTCAAGTATTTATTTAACACATTTTGAACGTCAAATACATTTCCCCGTTTGGGATATACTTTTAATTAATTTTCTGATTTCTCATTGAACATATCATCAGAATATTTCTTCATTACGATTTTATACCAAGGGGCATCACGAAAGCACACAAAATAATACACATGTGGGACTACACCATCACCGTTCTTCATATAATCACCCTTTCAATGTAATGAGAGGATCTGACAGCGATGGCTTTAAATACTCCTCTAGCCTCCAGGCAGCTGATGTTAAGTTTCAGTAAGCAGTGCATGCTGTACTAGCTTGAGCTAGAGAAATAGTGCGCTCTTTCTGATTGGATGAATTAGCCTGATCTCAAAAAAAGCAAACGCAACTCGATTTTCAACCAATCAGGAACGCGCATTTGGGACTTGGGTCTGAACTTTTGAGTTTCGTAATATAGAATCCAAAATTTTTGTACAAGAGGGCCCAGAGAATATCAGGCTCTTTCTTTCAAATAGCATGCAAAACTGCGCGGGAGAAATCTCAACCCACGTCATCTTTTGCTGATTTACAAACTCAGGTAGTTTTGCGGTTTTGCCTACAAAATTGAGTGCTGCTGCACCAGCCTAAACCCATATCAGGACAACTAACCCTTGGACAATTACCCCCAGAAATAAGATTAAGGTTTTGTGTAGATTTAGGGGTAGATTTTTGGCAGGAGGTAGTTTGCCTGGAGGTAAATTCTCCAGAGAGTAGTTGTCCAAGAGCCACCTAAACCAAAGCCCCATTCCATCATGCACACTTATACATGTATCAAGCTTATTTGCGCAAGCTTGACGTTTGGTTGTAAAACATCATCCTGAGACAACGTTACATGAAGTATACCCACGAGTCAGATGTTTCTTCAATTAGGCCCATGGGAACGAAACAATGCATCAACTTCACGATTGACTGATTTTTTTTTCTTCAGATCCACATCACAGAGCGCTATATTTCTAACTCGAGCTAGTGGAGCATCGCCTAACGGCTCCCGTTCATGGATAGTTTGGTCGGCATTACGAGGGACGGCTACGATTCTTAATCACATTATCAACAAACAATCTTACTGAGCCTATGGTGAGAGACAGGGATGTGTAAGATAATCGGATCGTAGAGCATCAGTTTCGGTATGTCGGTTGGGCGATGGCGGTGTCTTTTAATCGGGATGGATGGGAGGCGGGTCACAGCCGGTAAACCCTTCAGGTCAGCCATGTTTTCTTCTCTTCTTCCTCCAAGTTCCATCAATTTGTTTTTTAATTCATTCTTTGAGGAAAATCACATTTTAATTTTAAGTTAACACTTCTGTGCTATTATGAATAATCATATTTTCTGATGAATAGATGTAAATTTATTTAGATTTTCATGTTTCTCAAGGAACTTGATTTACTTTTCATTCACAATCCTTCAGAAATCATAAGGGTCATTAGGTCTATATTCTTTCCTCTGTTCAGTTTGATTTCCCTTTTCTTATTCAGTCAATATTTTTAAATTCTTATATGTAAATTCAGAGCAAAATAAAATTCGACAAACAAATCAACAGTACCTTGCCATTTCAGAAAAAAAAAAAGAAATTCCTGCTTTTTTCTATAAACAGCCCAGAACACCCTTCTCTGACCACAAACGACACTATTTACCAAACACACAGACACATTTCCAACATCAGGATACCATTAAACGAATTTGACCGGTATATAGGTAGTAAAGTGACTTTCATCACCTAGTAAAAGTCAAGATCTAAGAGCCGTCTTTTGGAGGAGGGCAAGTGAAACTGGAGAAGGGGCTCGCATCAAAATATGAAATTTGGCCCAAATGTCTTCATAATTGGTGAGCTGTCATCTCCTACTTTTAGCTAGGTCCATACCTTTCCGTCCAGTGACCTCTTAGCAATTAGCCACTCCCAAAAGACAAAAGCCTTCATTCTTTTTCTCTTTTACTCTGAGTGTCTTCTTTTCTTCTTTTTTTTTTTTGGGGGGGGGTGGGATAGGGAGGGAAGACCCTAGTTGAGATAATTGTATGTCAGAAAATTGAAAACATTCATGACCCCTCCCCTTTTTTAATAACACAGAGAAAATTGTTTAACTGTCTCTACGGTAGCTCTTTGTTCCCCCAAATTACATTTCCCCAATTGATAAATCATTAATAGCAAAAGATAAAATCAATTTCTTAGCACTAATACTACTTTCCACTTGGTGTTTCTAAGGGCTAAGTGTTACAATCCAAATTTAAGACATTTGAAACAGTTAAACTTGTGGAAAATTAACACCCCCTCCGGTTTATTTCATGATACACCAAGGTATTGTAAATGTGGCATGATGGTTTCTCCTCAGAGTGTCTTATATTCCAACGCTTCTGTTCAGGGGCCCTAGGTTCAAGTTTTAAAGCCCCAGAAATAGACCAGATTCATGTTGGCTTCCATAGCTATGAAAGTCAAGCATCAATCTGACTTTGAAAATGAAGAGCTAACAGTACGTGCCGCAATCCGAAACCAAGCTTAATGATGTGTGCTGATTCACTCTTTTTTATGCTTTTACGAGGTAAGATATGTCACTATTTATCTCCAGAAAAAATAGAGTGATCTATTTCTAAAGCGAAACCCGATTTGGATCATTGAAATCAGAACTGATTTTATTACTTTCTATATTCTATGTAACTACATCAACCAGTGCCATCCTAACTTGATGCAAATATTTTATCTATTATCTTATTTTAAAACTTTATAATCCATGTCAATTTAGTCCTTGGCCTCTGAAGGTAGAATGTATTCTTATATCATCCCTCTTGGCATCATCTTTCCTAGTTTGAATTTCTTCACTTTGAAAATTGGAAGTTGCAATAATTCCACATTACACTTTCAGATTAGACGAGAAAGAACCCCAGCTCCTCTCCAATCATCATGTTCGACTGCCAGATTAATGTTTGGATTTTTCCGTATATTACTACCCTTCAAGTATTTGCACTGAATAAATGATGCCGCAATATGATTTCACGAAATAAAGACCGATATATATATGGATATCAGATATGAATAATTGAGTACTTGGTATTTGTTGACAAACTCCCCTTGAGGGGGGATGCTTCAAAAGTCTTCAAAATGCCTGAAACAAGTCATATATTCTCATATAAACTGACATTTGCTCATCTGTTTATTTTAGGGGAATCAAGGATGATCTTTTGAAAAGAAGGTCCTTGCCGAGATCTGTTTGCTGTTCCCATTCAGAAATACAGCACAGGGATTTTCTTGTGGAGAGACAGGGGTGAAGTTGTTGCCTGGGGGAGCAGCAAACACAGATACACTGATAGATGGAATAATATTCGTAGATCTCCATAAATAAACATCTCAGGAGTCCCCTACCGTAACAAAGACATCAGGAGAAATAGAGGATAGACTAGAGAGAAAAAGGAGGACAGGAGTATCTAATTTTCTTCAAAGAAACTCAGCAAAATGGACAAGAATCCCCACAACCACATAATTTTGTGTATTTGGATAAAATTATTGATTGATTTAATGATCTAACTAGTTAAAGGACAATTGTAGTGAAGCGACGGGGGGGGGGAGTGGGGGGGGGGGTAAAAAAGAGTTTGCAATCAAATTCCTAATTGTATGCATTATATCACACATCACCTCATTGGTCAGATGATGTTCATACTGGATGAGATTTAAATTTTAAATGTGACTTTAAACAAAGCGTAACACTTTCGCTCTAAAAAGGAAGAAGAAAAAAAAAAGAAAAAAAAACTCCTTGGGAAACTACAGCCCAAGTCTTAGATATTTGGTAATGAGGATTTATTTTTGAACCTGGGACTCTCCAGTTATTAGTCCAATATTCTTCTATTTCTGGTGGATATTTGATCTCTTTTTACTACCAGCAGGAGAAATGTGTAGGCCTAATTTTGAGGCTCTTCATCTTGCCATATAGTCTTGGGCAAGAGCATACCCCCTCTTAAAATATCCTGTTTGGGAGGCAACTCAATCAAAACCATCCCTTTATGACCTTGTAAATGTACTTGATTTAAAAAAAGAGCAATAACTGTCTCTGTTTTGTTTCAGAATAGTAGCAAAACAAATAGATAAACAACAGGGGAGTATCATTAATACACTTTATTGAGGGCATCTTGAGATGTACACCTGCTCTGATTAAATTAAACAGGGGTCAAGGGTCAACCGTCAGCCTTTTAACCACCAACGCTTAACTTTGCACTTCATATTTATTTCAACAAGCTGTCCCCAAAGTTGTATATTTTCATATTTTCGGCCTGGTATTCGCTGATGAGAAAAGTGCTCCCTCCCATTACAGTTCACAATAAATCAGTGATAGAAGACCCTGTTGCTAATCGTTTGGAACAGAAACAGATTTATTACGATCTCTGATCACTGCTGAATTGAATAAGGTTGTTGAAAGCATTATAGTAGGCTCAGCATCCACAGTTGAGATTCCATACCTTCCCATAGTTCAAATTTTTTTTGATAATACATTGAACACAAGGAATATTCTCATGTCACCTGGAGGGTGCTTCACCAAGTTGTAAAGTTAGGAATGACTTCAGAAGGACTGTACAGTAAGTTCTCAATGACCAGGGGCGGACCCAGGATTTGAAAATAGACGGGTGCCAGTCCTGATAAGGGGGGGGGGGGGGGGGGGGGGGGGGGGGGTGAGCTGCCAAAATTTTCTGATTTTAACATGTACATTCAATGAGTGGTTTTCAAATTATAGAGGGGGCATGCATCCCCTGCACCCCCGCCTGGATCCGTTACAGATGATCGTAAGTTCTCAAAGATTTCACCAGACAAAACAAATGCCCAAAACAAAAGTCAGGATTGATGGATACAGAAATTTTAAGAAGAGGGAAAAGAAGAGGAAGAGGAAGAAGTTATGGAGAAAATGACAAAGACACACTTACCTTCGACTCCACTGAAGTATTTGACCCTGTCCCGGGACTCCACGTTGTAATGATGGAAGGACATAAAGAGTCCATCAGACTTGTAGGGCTCCTGGACATAGATTCTGGCATTACTGTGCTGCCACTCAAACCGTTCAACACCATTCTGCTGGACAACCTGACCCTGTATTTCAAAGTACTTATGGATGAAGGAGAATGGAAGATAAACCTCCCCATTCTCCAACCTTGCTTGGACGGTGTAGTCGTTATTAACCACGCAGTCGATCTCCTTGTAGTGGTGCAGAGGCAACTGTGGCTCGTACTTGATGACGGTTTCCTGCTTCTGTTGCAGCTCCTGTGGTGGTAGTTCCTCTTGACGTAATTGCTGCGGAACTTCTTTAGGTTTTGGTTGCTTTTGTTGTGGCTGTTGCTTCTGGAGTGGCACATCCTGGCGGTGCTCTGCGATGTGACGTCGAGATGAGATGTCTTCCGGAGGCCGCGAGTCGGCACTGTTGATGTCGATAATAGTGTTTCCGATGCCGACGTTGCCACGGGCCGCGATGAGGAGTTCGGCCTCTGCGTCGTCCTCGGGCCGCGAACCCCCATGGCAACGAAGCAGGAAAGTGAAGGTGATGAACGAGGAGGTTGCTAGGAGGAGGAGGAGAGTACGGAAGCAGGATCGGCGAGACATCAGGCGCATCTCAATCACATCCTTTCACAGCAACCACCTGAAGAAAACAAAAGGGAAACGATAATGATGATAATTGCAGGCATTTATATGGCAAAAGTATACATTTAGGTAAATGTGAAAAAGTAATGTCAGTATTACATCTTAACAAACATTAGACACACTTAAAACACATGTAAAATACCTGTCAGAAATTGTGAGGCATCTAGAGCTTCATACAATAGTCACATCGGTGAGACCAACTCCAAAAACTCCATTTAATGACATGACATTACCATGAATGGCAATCAGTGGTCTGTTTGGAGTCGGGTTCGCCAGTTCATCAGTGTAATTACAGTGTAAAAATGGAAAGGTATCAATGAACTCCTCAAACATCACAATATGTAAAAGTGTTACTTAACCTGCTAGAAAACATGCAACTACATGCAAAAAATAAGCTTCTACTTCATCATGGAATGACCACACCCTCTAGACCAGAATGATGTAGCCTTTGTGGATCATGAAACAAATCTACAGTGAATTGGCTCAATGACCCCCCTCCCCCCCAAAAAAAAAAAAACAAACAAACAACAACAACAACAACAACATCAAACAAAACAAAACAACCTCATTGAATGATAGCCAGAAGGGTGTTAACACTCTTGTTAAGCATGAGTTAAGACCCTTTATGCTCTCATGATATGACAATAGATGTGTATCATTCATGGCCTCCTTTTAAAAGGTACTGGCTCCATTGCAACCTCTTCAATACTGCTCTGTCCAAAGACAGGTTTATTGATCCTATTACCTTCTCAAAACCATTGTCATGGATTAGAATTATTACAGTTATCCAATCAAAGGGATTAGTGATTCTCTTAATCCCAAGCTAATCCCATAGAAACGTGGATTCAATCTCTAAGCTTTTCAATGGCTTCTTCAACACTATCCATCAGTGTTACAGGCTTGTATCATGTCAATGGAACAAAATATTTTACTTTCTTTCAAAGTTATGTAAATCAGGGTTATTAACACTGACACAGGTCTGGTGAACATTGTGAATAGAGTAAAAGTAAAGGCATATATCGTCTGTTGGGAGCCATAAGGGCGTTATTGCATCTTATAGATGTTCCGTTGAGAGCCATAAGGGCGCTATTACTGTACAAAGTCAATTGTGATAGCGCCCTTCTGGCTCCAAACGGAACATCCTTGATCTGCAATAGCGCCCTTCTGGCTCCAAGCCGACGATATCAATTTGGAGACATTTATATTGGTATTCTCAAACTATATGTTTAGGCCTAGAGACACTATTCTTCAAGTAACAAGATTTGAGTACCAGGGGTTTAAAAAATCTGAAACTGATACAGTGGAAATGACCATTACAAGAGCACACTGTAAAAATGGATTGATATATTTTTAAAGATTGGCTCAGATTTTTACTCCTGAAATATACATGCACTTCTGAAATAGTGCAGTCCTTGAGTCACTCTAAGATTGTTATTTCAAAACTTAACTGATAATATTACATTTATACAATTTTCAAGTACCAAAATAAGCTTTTTAACATTCGAAATATTATAACTTAACTCTTTCAAAAATATATTGCAATTTCTTTTGTAATGTACATCAGTCTGTAAAAGATAATATTCATTAGAAGAAAAACATTTTAGAAGGGTAGAATAGATCATTATGTGTGTATACAAATTTATGATATGTTATGTTATGTTAGCCAGTTTAACACAGGAGGAAAAATGAGAGGTTGATGGACACATTAAACAAGTAAATATCTATTGTGAAAGAAGGTCATATATGTTATGAATGAGACTGTTAAAGTTGTCTTTTGATATTCATGAATGGTTAAAATAGTGGCAAAATCCACAAATGATTTTGGGCAAGTGATAAATGATCAACACAATAGATGTCTGCATCTATTATTGGAAGAAAAGTAAATACAACGCACATACCAATTTTTGCTATCAAGGTTGTGCCAATGTATGGACACCAGAAAATATTAAATAACTTCTCAGATTATCATAACAGAAAGGTTAGTAGCTTTCCAAACCCATGAATCTCACTTTCTCATAAAAGTTTTTGACTTTTAAGTATTTGCATGCACAATGCTGAATGCTACCAAGTTTAGGTCTTCTAAATCTATTTCAAGTTTACTTACCAACCTTTGTTTGGCAATACTGTTTTACAAACATGATCACCTGCGAGTAATTTAGTTTGAGCATTTATAATTTAATATGACACTTTAAATACGTAAATACTATGTGTAACAGAGAGACTGACCAAAAATAAGTGAAAGTATTCCTATTCAATAATCAATCTGTTACTATAAAGCTACTAAATAAAATTACTCCTTTAAAATTGGCAAAAAGTAGATTATAGGTCATATATGTAGGATTAGAGAAGCAATTAGTAAAGAGGCATGGGCTTAACACTGCTTAAAGTTGATTATGAAGCACAATTCCTGCTACAACTCGAACAAAAACTGTAAACTAATCGGATAGGGGTCTTCATATTACAAAGGTGGTCTTGATAATAGTTTTGTAAAATAGAGAGCACTAGAAAGATCGACACAGTGGGCTCACTCACTCTATCTTGGCCTACTTATATCCACGAACTTGAAGATTTTCTATACCTTTCCCGTAAAATAAACCATCGCCATGCAAGTACAGCTAGGGCCAGAAATACAGAGCATCTGCACCAAACTCTAGTCCGAAATAACAGCAGAATGGGGAAAAAAACAAACTCTTTCTTCGGCCGAGAGGTTTCAAAACACGGTTCTCGAACACACGAACACAGCTCGAGGGAAAAACCCATTCATGTTTTGTGAAGAATCTAAATCCCACCCAGGCTTGCTTCATTCTGTCCTCTTTTTCTTTCCCAATTTTTTATATTTGAAAGCAACAAACTCCTTCTTGACATAAGATCCCCTGGCTGGAGTTTCTTACCCGGTCCAGGCTTACAAAGTTATTAGGATAACATTTCATTGCCCCTACTTTTTTCCCTGCATGTGGGACTTGGGCTTTCTGGAGATTGGTTTTGGTGAGAGCATGAATGTTTCCAATCTTTCTTTGATTTGTCACCACCCCTATAGGCAGAGATTTGAAAGCTGCTTGTGCCCATGTAGCAAGATAATGAAAAAAATAGACATTAAAAAAAGGCATTTAACAATTTTGATTACTCAGGAAATGGGTGGTAATATGAGACATGAGCTCAGAGTTTGTATGTTGAGAGAGAGAAAGGGCATATTATATTTATGACTTATAAAAACATGTTTTGGAGCTAAAATGAAAACATGAAATACAGCCTTAATTCTGCCTCTCATCTTGTCTCAAGTTATAACGAAGATGTCTCCTGTTACAGTTATTAACTTGAAAATGATGCCAATGACAATGAAAAGAAAGTCAAATCCAGTGTACCCAAGAAAAAGAAATGTCTTGCACCATAGAACCTATAGGCGTTGCTGCACGAGCTCGAGCTAAAAAATAGTGCGCTGATTGGTGGATCGGGGGACAAAACACGAAAAAAGAAACCGGTCCTGCACTAGCTCAAGCTATTTTAAAATTTTGCATTTACTTATATGCTACAAAAGACATTTTTAGAGGAGGTTCACATACTTAAGTGCTATGGTCATTGACTTATTACAGAACTATTTTTTTCTTTGTCGCAAAATTTGACAATATTGAATAATAACAATATGAATAAAGAAAAAGGGTGTGAGAAATCAAAATATCTGTACCTGAAATATTAATTCAAAATTTTCGATTATTCAGAAGTGCAGCTGCATGATTTACAATTTTTATCCTCGCTATGAATGAATCAAAACTGCCATTACTCTTCATCCAAGAATTTGACACTAATAAAACAATTCTGCATCTGACAGCTCCGAATCCCCCTAATGCTATATGATGGAAGGGGGTTCTTAAATATTGTGGCAGATAAACCAAATTCTCTACGAAACCGGTGACTGTGCCATCTTTACGCCAAGTCAAAATATGATTTTATGCCCAATTTGACGCAAAGGATATTTCTGAATATGACAGCCTTCAAAAAGAGTTGCCTGCAAGAAGTATTTCCACAGACGCTTTTTTAAGTGGATTTTGATGGAGCACGCAGCCAATTTGAGCGGAAAGAGAAATAAAGAGTAATCTCTTTTGGAAATCTTAGGTATGAGATATAGATCTATTATGCATCGGTTGGGTTAGTGGTTATTCTTGGCTATTTGATTAATACAAAAGGTATTTAATAACTCAAAGGTACAGGTCATATTGAGGTTGCGGAGAGGTTGATGAAAAATAAACACCAGAAAGAAGGGACTCTGCAGACGATTTTGTAGGACTACGGGCATGGCTTCAGCAAAAAAAAATTATATGGGTCCAGTGTTCCAAATATGATACTGTATGCCCATGCACAGTCAGTGTTAAAATATTATTCAACATCAGTTGTTGCTATGAATGGCAATCCTCAAGTAAACCTTCAGGGTGTCACGGCCAGCTTTTGACGCATTAGCAGACCTGCCAACAAAAAATCGTATTCCGTACTTTTTCTATCCTCTTTCGCTTCTTAAGGGGGTACTAAGATCTATAGATGTCTATGAATGCACATCACCATCATGCCATACTACATCGCACCTGTCTTCATAGAAAACATTTAATTGTTCAATGAATTGTCTATGTCCCTCATTTACCAGAACGAATGCCTTTGGTGCAGGGATGACACACTTGTCAAAATGTTTGGCATATTTACCTTGTTTTCTATTGAAAATAATTGAATAATAAAAGGTTTTCAGGTCGACAGGTGGATGGGGATTGACATTTTTATGATCTGAATAATTATTGACATTTAATGAGTTTGGTACCCCTTATCCAAATGAAAAAGACAAAAATACGATTTTAGGTTGGCAGTACTGCATTAGATCTAAATGAATAAGTAAACTGGCATATTAGAAATATAAGGAAGAAGAAAGAAAGTGAGAAAATATATTTAACAAATCATGCATAAAGTTACAGAATAATCATACTGTACCAAGTCTTTTATTGATGGTTAGGCAGTATAGTCGCTTCCCTGATACGTGTAGTTATCGATGTTACATGTTCAAACTTCCCACGTTCCTTGAAATGTTTTAACTCATTTCCCTTTTAAAATGTGAATCAGGCTGCTGATAAGCTGGAAATGTATATCATACGATATATCTCCTATGGCGATGCCTGATCCTGGCTTGCACGGTCTACTAATAAAATCTCCTTCAAAACCACAATGAAATCGCAAATTTCTAGAATTGGAGCTGTACATTTTAAACCCTTCCTTCTTTCATCTGAACAAATGAAAAGTATAGACTGCTTTTGCAAGAGGATTTGTGTCCTATTGAGCCCAGCCTAAATCTTCTTTTTTTGAATGATTCATAGTCCTTCTATATGCTGCTTTTATTGTATAGTTCAACAAAGAAAGTGATCAGCTCGAGACCTCGACAAATCTTCTTAAAGTTGTTGGTTTTGATATGGGGGATATGGTCTGTTGAAGAACCAAAGAGTGTTGACTGGGTGTATCCAAGCTGACACACTTCTTGCTGAGAACAGACGGATCCTTCTGCACATGCAGACAGAGAAAAGAACATCACATGTACATTCTCATTCAACATTGATCTGCTACATGTACTCCTGATATTCTGAGGTTAAGTTATTTTAGAAGTTTTTAACCTAGATAAAGATTGGAAACTTTTCACAAATATTATAATAGTAATGGTTCCTTCTTAACGCTTGAGGATCAAACCTCAACCGGTCGGCTGAGCTCCTTGCTACTCCTTGCAGTGGACTGGTCGGCTGTAACGAGGCATTTCAAGTTCTCAAGACTACTAGTACAAGCACCGAGAAGAGCGTTGAGCATCACACACATTAAGAAGCCCCCATCACTATTATAATCAATTGTCAAAAGCTTCTTTTCTTTACCTCTTACCCTCATTCATGCCCCAAGTCAACACAATTTGATAATTCCCTTTGACCAAGTTTGGACCACATGGATGCAAAAAACAATACAAAACTTCATCAAATTTCCCATAGCTCCCACCAAAATGTACAGCAACCGACATCCTTCATATTCGACAAATACCCATCCCATAATTTATAGAAAATTTTCACTTCGAACCTACATGTAGGCTATATTGCTGCTGCTTGCCAAAAACACATATTACAGTACCTCTGTAGCAACAACTCATGATTTGAATGTATCCTATATAATGCAACATTCTTTTGAGGTTCCATGTAGCACTGCATTTTGTCAATTTGACTACCGGTATATGGCCATGTTGTATAAAAATAAAGAACATGTCATGTTGCTATTCTCTAGACTTATCCACCTTCTGGGTCTCAAACCAAAGACAGTTATGCACTCTGCCGACTTCATCCAACCAAATCCGAAGAATTTTTAGAGAGGTTTTCAGCTAGACTAACACCGGCGCTGTTACAGGTCACATAAGGTCAAGGTATGTGTGTCTTCACAGACTTCAAGTGCAAGGTATCAAGCCAGTAATAATAATAATATTCACACTCCTACCACTAAGATGAGTGATGCGTCAAACCTGGTACTACCCCCAACTTATTTCTTCCAGGTGAAAAAATCTAACTTTAAAATTTATGACGACATATTGCTCCTAGATAGGCCTCTATATGACCTGATTGTGACATTATAATTTGTTTTCCGTGGATATATCTTCTGAGTAATAATATAATAGGTCTCTCTCTTTTACGATGAGCAGTTGTTAAATGTTGTGTTTAGCAAAAAATAATTTTTGAAAATTAACCTTGTAATATAAGTTCGTGATTTAAAATAAATGCATTACCCCCCACCCCCCAAAAAAGAAGGAAAAATAAGGCAACAGGGAGGACATAATTTCAAAAATTATAAATTGATGTCTCCATCAAACATGTACTTACAATATAGATCTCTAACTTCTTTACAAATAATGCTGTTATCCTCCAGAACTATTATTATTTGTTTGCACCAGACACCAGCACTGTTACCTGACTTTTGCAGAGCTATCCTGATAAGGCGCTCAAGCTAACTAGAAATATCTGCCACATATACCTCCCCTGGGCTAATTGTGAGCTGTGTTTCACCAAGACATTCCTAAGTTACACTGACTTTACGAAACGACTGGTGATCAGTTCTTGTGCTAAATGATTAAGAATGGTGATTACTATAGCACCAAAAACATGTTCCAGTCATTCATAAAGTCATTCATAACTTTGAGAATGACTTGATGAAACATCCCCAGGTTTAAGAATGGCAAACACAGATAAACACACCTCCACTAGTTAGAGTGTGTTCAATGTCCAGTTTCAAATTTAAACGTCAACATGAATCATGATACAAAACGCAATTACAAAACACAAACACAAACGCGATCAGCGGTGCACCGTTCAGTGTCAAAAATTTAAAGCTGATTATATTTCCATCGTCTTTAAATTCCCCGCTCTCAAAAAACAAACGTCTTCTCCTTTTTTCACTTGCACCGGAAACTTCCATTGCGAGAGCACATTTAAACATGTTTGAAAACTCAATACTGTTCAGTGTCGCATTTCATTGCAATCGCGATGCTCAAGGTCGTAAAATTGAAGCTGATTGTGTTTCAAAACGCATGTTTTTCGGCGTTTAAATTTTCGGCGTTCAAAATTTAAATTGAGATTTTAAACACGTTTACTTTTACGACCGGGGATGGGGGACAATGAACACTCACTTTGTTTCTCTTTATATCAGCGTTTTGTAATTGCGTTTTGTATCATGATTCATGTTGGCGTATAAATTTGAAACTGGACATTGAACACACTCCAAGTATGCCATGCTTTTTTCCAATTATGATCAAGACTAAATTATCTTAATATCCTTAAAAATGTTCTAGAAAAGAGGTGGTTAAATTATCTTAACATGTTTCCCTTTGTGTCTTTGTATTTTTAATACTGAACTTCCATTTAAATTTGATAAACACACCTTCGCTAGCTAGTATGTCATGTTTTACTTCGATTATGATAAAAATTAAATTCTCACATGTATCACAAGTTCCTTCAAATTTTCTGAAACTGGGCGGTTTCATGATCATAACATGCCTCCCTTTCTGTCTTTCCATTTTTAATACTAAACTTACATTAAATTTAGAACTATCCGCCATATATAGCTATGTATCTCCAAACTAGTTTCGACAGCCAACCTTGGAATGATATTCAGTGCGCAAATGTGTTGAATTTTGCTCCTGTATTTATTTTTTTCTCCACAGAGAGCTCCGAGCTTTTTATGGTATTGTTATTAAGCACATGAAAACTGAACTCTTGACTCGTGGCTCATAACTTTTCTTTCTTCACACCAGCGTCTTAAATCAGTCACCAAATCAACTCCAAAACGTGAGTGAATCTTTCAGACCTCTCGATTTTGAAAGAAAAATAACAAGATATGGACTTTTTTACATGAATATAAATAATTGTTGGTGTCACTTTGGTATTCATTCAAAGAGTGCAAACTATCACGAATCTGAAGTTTATTTGTTTCAGCTTATTTCAAGAACTGCTGATCTAGATATGTCAGAAGAATGTTGTGAAAGCTTGATATTTTTATTCAAGAAGATGAGAGTTTCTCATACAGCTACCGATATATTGTTGGCATCAACAACTTACATTTAAAACGAGTTTAGAATACCTCAAGCAAGATTTCAGAAATACAATTTTATATAGCCATTTAAAAATGATATTCTTTCTCTCAAATATACTATTACTAACAAATAACCAACTCCTCTTAATAGCTCATTTTAGAAGATATGTATGAATGCATTAATAGCTTTGACTTTCACCATTGCAGTTGAAATGCGATGCTTTTTCAGAGCAATTAGTATATAAATCAGGGCTCACTAATTAACTTATTTCCATGGCAACCACTATTAAATCGGGATTAGAACAGTATCATGCGACATAATTGAAGAACGAGAGAGGGAGGGGTGGGGGGCAAAAGAGAAAGAGTGAGAAAATATATTAATTCAAATATAAGAAAAGGTGAGATAGATAGAAAGATAAATAGAAAAAGAGAAAGGGAGGGAGAGAGAGAGAGAAAGTGAGAGAGAGAGAGAGAGAGAGAGAGAGAGAGAGAGAGAAGCCGCCAACCAATGACACCATCTGTATTATATTAATCACATCGTGTTCTCGTAATATTCAAGGATACGCAATCAATTGCTACTGGTGGCTTTAATCTAATCAATCTATTCATTCATGCTGGGAAAAATTTCTGGAAAAATTGACCATCAGAATTTACCATTGAACCCTACACGGTGGCTTCAAATTGTATTACACTAATAGGGGTTCAAATACAGTTTTCAGTTCAGGAATGCATTTACTACATGTAGGAATTGATTCAAATGCATGTAGGAAGAATTTCTTTGATCACCGCTTGCATATATTTCTTTTACTAGTGCCTTTAAATTTCTTTTGTTGTAAAATCACGCTGGAAATTTTTTTTTTTTTAAATGATAAAAGCAAATCTCAAACAAATGATTTGATTGAAAATGTATGGGCTGAGTATCAATAAATTGTTTTAAACATTACCAATTATAATTTAAATAATTATGAATAATAAAAACAGCCAATTAATATCAGCAATAGATGAATAACCTAAACAGCACTTTATAAAAGCAAATCATGATCAATTCAATATGTTTGCTACAGACAGAGTTAAGGGTCAATAGATTTGTTTTAAAGAAGAACAGAATAGAATGGCTGCAACCACAACCACATAAAATCTAGTTAAAGTTAATTAAAACAGATGATAGACAAGCTTATTATCAACAGTCATGTGATGCGTCAATGAAAAACGTTTATAGAAGAAACAAAAGAACATAACCTGACGATCTTAATTAGCACCACAAAGTCTTGCACAGTTTAAGTTGATTAAATACAGACAGCTATAAAGGTCCATTGGATTGTTTGAATAAAAAAAAGGACATTTAAAAGCTTGACCAAGCACCATATCCATTCAAATTAAAACTGATTAAAAACTGACAGGTTAATTAAAAATAAAATTGTCCTCAATGCAACAGAAATAAAAACATTGAATACCAACCTTGAACAGTTACAGTTCATAAAAAAAGCAAAGAGGCTAACCTAATAAATGTCATTCTAATTGTTTTATGAATGAAGAAAGAATGAAGTCAGCTGTGGACTTACTAATCAAATAAACCCATTCCTGTTGGACAGCATGCAGAGGTACGGATGAACCCCAAGAACAGTTGATGATATTCTGACAACTGATATAATATTAAAGACGACCGGACTGGCCGCGTCTTACCGAGCCGTCAATATCATTTTTCGACCCAGGCACCTGGAGTGAAATGGATCCTAAGACTCTGATGGCTGGGGACAGTGTAAGGTATACCGGTGTCAGAAGTTCAGTCACAGGAGCAAAAGTAAAAGACCTATCGCCAAACCAAATATTCTGATGAAACTGTCACTGGCTTTGATCCTAAATGAACTTACAATTATTGCAGATATATGTAGGGGAGTTGTGCAATTGATTTTAAACTGAGCTATAATGGTTGATAACTCGGTGTTTGATTTGGCAAGAAAGATGCTTTTTCCTTAGCTCCCCACTAAAGCCTCCAGAAGAAACAGTTAACACTGGTAGACAGCAAATAATTATGAAATGATAATCAACAATATCCACAGGCCGGTATCACGTCCATGGATATGACAGAGATAAGTAATATTCAAAGTGTGATGTGGTGAAAGTGAGATAATCGCAACAAAACATTCATGAAACTGGAGCTCAATATTATCAGATGATAAACGAAATGAGAGAGTAATATTGATGTAAAACAAGGTGATATTCAAGACTGTTTCTAAAGAAACGATATAGGGATCATATCCCGCAAGCATTGAATTTCAATATGATTATCCTCGGAAGTAAATCATCAAGTATTAATACACATCTGAGATTTCACACCTCAATTCTTTCTCTGTTTAATATAACCAACAGACATCCGATGATACCAGCCATATTCATTAACAATAATCGGAAAGGATTACTTCCCACCTCAAGTAGATATAGGACTCCATTCGATGACACTTCACAAAACTCCCAAAATAAACTCTGATTTCCACTGGGTGGCTATATGAAGAGAAGATAGATGTCTATTATTTAATCCTTGTGGAATAAATTAACATTAAAAAACAATTATCAATGCATGAAGTAAATCAAAAAAAGATTTTCACTTTGCAGACGGCTCTTCCATCCAGTGTTGGTTCGAAGGCACAGGTGTAAGATCCTCTAACTATAATCAAGGCTCTTTATAACTCCTTGATTTAATCAATCAAGATTGGAGAAATACGGATAAGAGCATGATTCCAAATCATTCTCTTGTGTTCAAAACAGTGACGAAGAGTGCATTGCTAGTCCCAAAGTCTTGGTATCAAATCCTTATGAGATGGACCTCAGAATGCAAGACATACTTCTACCAGCGGTGAGAGGCGAACTGTTACCCCCTCTCTACCGGTGTCTTGCTCTTCAACTTCTACCATCCACACGTCAAAACACTGGAGCAGTTGGGTACACTGGAACCAGTTGGGGAGTAATTGGAGGAGATTTAGACTCCCTCCACAGCCCTTTTGTTGACAAAGTGCGTTCGAGGGCCAGCGGGGGCTTTTCTTTCAGTAGAGAATAGGGATTAGACTCTTGCAACAGCCCCTAGGTGGTGTGAATAGGTTTGAAGTAAACAATGCAGGCAGTAGGAGAACCGGAGTCAGGGAGAGAGAGGATAAAAAGAGAGACGAAAATAAAGAAGACACAAGGAAAGGAGGAAAAATGGAGGCTAATATGAGATGGAAAATAAATATGTTAAAGATAAAGAGGAAAAGGTCTCAGAGAAAATAAGAAAAATAAGTTATTGTATAAATACACACATGACTTTCTTGTACAGCTCTCTTGTTTCAAGCAAAACTCAGAAACAAAAGAGAAAATGCAGAACCAACAACAAAGAATATGATAGCATAAACATAAACTTTTCATTTGCAAAGGAAAAGTGGAAAGGTTAAAAAGTGATCCGAGACATGGAAAAGAAGTAAAAAGAATGTACCGCTACGGTAAGCGAGCATGTAATTTACACCTCTCTCTCTCTCTTTCTTAAACACTACACATCTGACCTTTTTTTGAGCATAAGACAATCATGCCTCGAGCAAAAGACGAGCAGGATAAAGCCAAGAGTATCTTAGGAGGAGCTATGCAAGCAATCTAACTACGGCTTTGAACAGGATCACGAAGGGAAGAATGGGATAGGTGAGTGCTTACTGGGAGAGAGGTCTGCTGCTTCGAAACAACATGTTCACACAAATCTTCTTTTATGTTTAGAGGCCCATTGCATAAAAGGAACTGTCATTTATAATATGAATATCTATGCCATCTCAATTGCGCCTTCAAAAGAAAACAAAGCCTTTTTGTGACTTAATTATTTCGTTCTTCTGTGAACAGCAAAGCCTTGTAAATGAAAAAGAAAGCTTACAATTAATGGTAACTTTCTTAGAAGCCTTGCTTTTGATTGGCTATTGAGCAATGTTGTGGCAGTTACCATCGATGGCAGAATTAATGTTAACTTACATACAATGAGGGCCCTTTTGTGTCATTTCTATTCTAAGAAAATTCGAAAATTGTATGCATGGACTAGTGTTTGTAGAGTGGAATAAAAGGATGAGGGACCTTACTGACATAAGTCTTAATAGCATGTTCACACATATTCTCCAGCTGCGCTATGCTAGAAGTTTTGCAAGCCTACATAAAAGTATTTTTGGTGTTTGCAGAAAAGGTTTAATACAAAGATTAGAAAGACATACATGTATGTCACCTTAACCTGGTAATAAGACCAACACTTGACATGATCTCTTCACTCTCACCTGACATGAAGTTTTACCTGCCGCAGAGCTCATTGGCAAACACTTTGAACAGAATACACCTATAGATGCCAACAATGTGTCATGGCAGTGGGGAGGGGTACGGTAGGTGAGATTTGAGATGATAGGAAGAGGAATTGGATGATGAAGGGAGGGGATGGATGATATGTAGGAAAGGGGAGGGAGGGTGGAGGGGAGGGGCTGTGGATAGAGGAGGGAGGAGAGGAGAGGTTTTTGAAGAAAGGAGGGATTATGACAGGGGAAAGAAGGATGGAGGATGACAGGAGTGTGATGATGGGAGAGGGGAAGAGGAGAGGAGGTTGCGAGGGAGGGGAGAGAGAGGGATGATGAGGGTAGAGGGATGATGAGGTATGAGGTAGAGGGAAGAGGAGGGGAGGGCATTGTAGGGGAGGGGCATCGTGAGGGGGAGGGGAGAAAGAGGAGATGGATGATGGGGGGGGGATGATTGGGGGGGGAGAATGATGGAGGGAGGGGCTATGACGGAGGGAGGGAGGAGACGAACATTACCATGTATTATGAGCCATGCTATTACCTAAGGTATGGTTTACATGAAATCATACTCCCATGGCACTCGCCCTACATCATGTCTTGTGTAACAGTGCTTAACCTCTCTTTCAGGATTCTTCATTTTTTCCCTCTGTAGTTGTAGAAGTGTACAGGATATTTTAACATTCATGCCAGCCACCACTAGCAATGCATCAGGTACATTGTTTCATATTCAATAACATCTATTTGACTGTGAGCATGCATATTGGTGATCCATATCAGAATAGCAATCACATTCTTATTACTATTACTAAAAATACATAAAACAAGGTCTGACCAGTCAAACTATAAATACATACAGCCTTCTTCCATTAGTCTAAGCACCACAAGCTGGAGACCCACATTAAAAAAGGAATATGTGATATGAAGTCAGTAACCTCACAATCACCAACGATGTTCTTCCACTGCCAGTTTTGTGGCTAGGACATGTACAGCCTTCTTCCACCAAGCATTGCCAGTAGGAGATCTACATCAAAAGGAAATATTCTACACATAGTCAACGACCTCACAGCAGCTACAACCTTCTTCCACCAAACAAATATGACCAAGTCATGTACTGCATTCTTCCACTAAGCATTTCAAGTTAAAAATCCACATCAAAAGGAAATATTCTACACATAGTCAACAACTACCTTCTTCCACCAAAAAATATTCACATATGATACTCTTCCACTGATGATTTTGCGGCAAAGTCATGTACAGCCTTCTTCCACCAAGCATTGCCAGTAGGGGAACCACATCAAAAGTAACTATTCTACACATAGTCAACAACCTCACAGCAACTAAGCCCTTCTGCCACCAAAATAGAAATAGGATAAGCATATAGCAATCTCGTGAAGATGTGAAGTAATTACTCCACTAATGAGGCTCAGACAATGACTTTTCTTGGGAGACGACTGCAGTAATTGCTCATCAAGGAATAGTGGGCTTTTTGAGAGGTGCATGTACTTTAAATACAAATTGATTTCAAAATTGGGTTTATTAACATTTGCAGAGTGAAAAACGCTCCATAGGGCAGTACTATGAGAAAGATATTTCCTCAAAATGGAGGTTCTAAATTTATTAACATTTGGTCAAAGGGGGCAATGCACTGGATGGATATTTACTCAAAAGTTTTGCAGTTATCTGCAGAGATGCAATAACGTGATACAGACAGTTTTTTTTTTAATTCAATCACTTTGTACAGAGACAAATATATTGGAAAAATTCTGAATTCCTAGAAGTGATTGAAGAGTCTTTCAGTTATTTGCTGAGATGCAATGACATGATACAGACAGTTTTTAGTTTGATCACTTTAATGGTCTTTGTACAGAGACAAAAATATTGGGAAAATTCCGAGAAGAGAATCTTCAGTCAAACACAAAATATGGAATGATTACCTGTAGTTAATCACGATAATAGGTCTAACCTATATTCCTACTCAGAAATGGAAGTTTACAAATCAATATTCAGGGCAAAGATTGTCAGTTGGTTACTTCTGTGACGTGTAGAGATACATATATTCGACCCCTCCACCCCACCCTCCTTCACAGAAAATGATGAATTGATGAATAGAATGTGAGAGCTCATTTTTAATATCCTGAATGTGATTACAATAGGAAGAACACTTCAGCATATAAAAACATCCGCTTGTTCAATGTATTCCATGTCAAAAAGTCATGACTGTTATTTTTATGTCTAGGTGCATAGAAATTACTTCAAAATGTTCATATCAGTCATGCACAATGTTACCACAAATCATGTGGCAAACAAATGACGGGTAATTAGACCCACCAATATGATTCTCATTCTAACACACATTCAAGCAAACACAGCTATTCGATCTAGTTAAATACAATGCACAGACCATATTTTCGTAATATAAAGTGTTTCTAATTCATAGAGTAGCAAAATGAAAGACGTTACTTTTTTCCTAATCCCCCAAAACCAATGGAAGAAAAAGTACACCCTGCATAATACTCCTGCAATGCGGTCTACATGCAGCCGACTATTAAGGATATTGCCTTCCTGCATAAAGCTGCATGTTCTGAAGATGTGAGGTTGCCTGCATATCAAATTGGCTCTTGGTCTTGCTGTTAACAAGGACTACAAAAAGGACTAATTAAATCTACTTTTTAATGAAAATTAAGCGAGGTATATCCGACCACTGTTTGAGTAGAAAAATGTCACTGAACAAAAGTTTAACCTTAATCTTGAGAGCAACAATGAGAAATTGCACTTTATAATTAATATCGCTTTTCCATATAGACGGCAGGGGTTAGGGTTAGGTTAAATTAGGTAAACAAATGCATTTTTCTCTGAAATTGCAAAATTGGATTTAATCCATTTTAGAAAGAAACTATTCAAATGTCTTTAACAAGGAAACATCAGCGCTGTCAATTTTCAAACAGAAACAAACTTCGGCAAACGACACCTACTCATCGCTTCCCATCCTCGTCAACAAGTTTCCAAAATGGGAATCGTAATGGCCGACAATCGCTACTGGAGTAGGAGTGCCATATCTTTAATTGACGGCATGACAAATGGTCACCACTCAGTCTAACTTGATGGGTGCTCGTGTGACCTTTGACCTCCTTAACGGACAAGGGGGTATCCATTTTCTGCCCTAATTGGAATACTAGAGTTTTTCTCTTCTTGATCGTGGCTGGAGATTGCCTTCCCATATCAGCCAATTTGAGGTTTCAATTTGCGTTAGGCGGAGGCCTCCATCTTGCTCTGTCTGGCGCTACAGCAGAACAATGCATTGAGTTTGGTTGACAACTACATTTCCTCTGAGCTAAGTGAAAATGCCCTGGTATAGTAGTGGTTCGAGTGAGTGATAAGTTATATACTAGAGTTCAGAGAGAGTTGACATTATTGAAATGTATAAATATGCATATTAACAGCACAGGACTTTCACTTTTAGAATTGCAAATTACAAAAAAAAAAAAAAAATTCTCACAAACAATACTTAATTCTTTAGCAACAAGTGCACCTATGACTTCTAAACACAAAATCATACCATAATTTCAACCTGGATTGAGTCCCTGCAACTTGGTCCAGCCCTAAACCCGCTTTGATCGTTCGTATAAACCAGTATTATGGTCACAGCTTTACTAATGGCTTTGGATACCTTTCCAATCTTTCTCTAATAGGGCCTCATCGTTTGAACTGCTTTCATCATTTGTCAATACCAGAGTAGATACTATTACTTTGGTTAGACGTCTCGGCTCGGGTCAGTGTATAATTTCCCCCCTGTGGCCTGTTTACGCTGTAGGTTACGAAGCAATGTTTAGAGTTCTTGACGTTCGATAACTCCCAAGATTTGTATCACAATTCGCATCTGGATTGACGACTGCTACCATTGATCACGAACAAAATTATAAACCTAAAATGTGGTACCACTCTGGAATGAAATATAGTCAATCTGCTGTGAGGAAGAAGGGCCTTACCCCAATATGTCTTATCAAAGTTAACTCCTACAGGCTACACTCTAAAAACAAAACCGGAGAAACAGGTAAAAATGATGGAAAAGGGCCGAGGAGTGACACCCTTTTCGAAAGCGCTGTCACTCCTTGGCCCCTTTAAAGGGTAATCTACCCCTTTCCACCATTTTATCTTTTAGAGTGTAACTGGTTCTCGATGATTAGTTGTTGTTGTAATTCTGTAGGTATTTTTAGAGGGTAATGAAAGATACCTTCAATTAAGAAGTTATAATTTTCTTCAAATAAGCGTAATATAAACTTGTTTAGTAACTCTTCAAGTGTCACTAGCATAGCAGTGTCACCAGTAATGTATGCCAGATGGATTCCATTCGATTAATATAATACAGAAAATGCATTTTAATAGCAGTTGTTTGAAGATTTTAGATGAAACATCTGGAATAAAATCAAAGTTCAAGTTCAAACATCAATAAATTGTAAAGTGTGATCTTCCAGAATACTGTAAAACATTCATAAATTGGAATAAAATACTTCAAAACATTAATCCATTGGAGTAAATTTGTGTGAAACATTAATAAATTGAAATATGAATTCTGAAGTTGTAAAATAACTTCTGCATTCTTCATACTCTTCTCACTTACATACCTTCCTTGTTTTTCTGATAAACAAGTCCTGACAATCAAAATAACAAATCTCTTAACTTGACCTCCTTTTTGTTCTGTTTTTCCCCTCTATCTTGTGTTCATACAGACGTCCTAAATGGAGGTACGTCATCCTCGTTGCGTTGCGTTCTCTGCAGCGGTTTGGCCCAATTTCATTGCATTAAGCCAACACCGATTGGGGTCAAAGATTCAACCTAAAGACAGACTGTCTGCGTGGCAGATACATTCCACTTATTTTTTCTCTGTCCTTGCAAAAACATAATTAAAACAACATGATCTCTATCTGTGTTGTTATTATTGATTCTTTCTTCAGAATCAGGCATCTTGGTTTGGTGTATGACATTTACTCTGGAGATAATACATGGTCAATCATAAACACTAAAGCAGACTTCAGCTCAGGACCAAATACTACATGTAACTCTAACCCTAAACCTAAAATAAAACCCTATCGCAACCCTATCCTTAAATCTTAGATGAAATAGATCCTGGAGCAACTGTCGCTGGAGAATGGTTCTTCTACTGTTTATTTGGTTGCCTGCCATCACAAGATATAACGATCCTATCTAACATCGTTTTAAGTGATTCTGTCTTCAAATCCAAGCATCTGGGAATCTCCAGGGTATAGATACATATAATTGATAAGGATCGCTATTACAATTAAATTGGCCACTTACTTTTGAAGACTATTTAATAGCATTCCAAGATATATAAGACATCACTCCAAAGTTGCGCTATACAAATTTAAAACTATTATTATTATTATAATCTTTGATAAGTGCTTGGTATTGTTTGATCATTGTTTCGGATTAACCAGAAAGATAGGCAATGGTGGAGGCAGGTGCACAACAGGCATGCGCCCCTCCCCTATTCTTTGGAAGCCACTTTTTAACTGTGCACAATGAAATCGAAAAAGTCTTGGCTGTGCCCCCCTATTTTTCTGATTTTTGGACAGTCCCCCCTCCCCATTTTCAAATTCTGAAGAAAGTTATTATTTGAATGAAATTTGCTCTTTATGATTCAGAAGCATGAACATTTCAGAAATCATTTTTAACCTCTCAATCTATCCTTAGTTATTCTTTACAATTATTTACCTCTCTTTTATTTAAAAAGTAGTAGGCCTACACCAACCTTTCATCCTATCACATTTCACGCTTCCTTTAGCACTTTCCTTCTCCTTTCAGGGGAAGACTCACAGGAAACACAAACAACAAAAATGTCAGGAAATTATGAAATATGAACTTCAATATTTTTCTGATAATGGAATATAGTCCCAGGATAAATTAAGTCCCAAAATTGGCATCAATTAGGCGGCTCCTCTCTCACACACGCACACACACGTATCACTTAACGCCAGATGATCATAACAACAAGAAACAAGGAGGTTATGAGAACAAAGAAAAGAAAATAGAAAACGAAAGCGGACTACTCAAACGACTTTTCCATTCTTGTCCTATCTGAAAAAGGAAGGAAATAGAATCCAGAAATTCTGCAATATGTCTTTGGTTGAGAGGCAGATAGGTGTTAATGCTATATTAAAAGAATGTCTCAATGTCTTTATGACTCTGAACAGGCAATATGATCACAAGGCATAAAGAGAGATGGTCCATAAACCCTGGATCAAATTTCCTCTACATCCATTAGAATTATTGATTGCTGTTTAAAAAGCTTTTATGGATAATAAAAGACGCTTAAAGACCAAGGAAGTTAATTTGTTAAAAGCAAAGAATCTCACTTTACAGTGTTCGATCAACATATTCTTTTTAATTTGTGTTTTTTACCATACTGCTAGGAAAAAAATTTGAGGAGAAGTATGATAAAACAATGAGAAATTGAATTAAATCCTGCAAAATAAATCAATTAAGTCTGGATAACATATGACACTGGGCCGGTATACGCCTTTTAAAAATGAGTTAGCCCATGTTTATACAAAACGCTCTATAAAAATGGACAAAAAGGCTGTTTTTTACTTTACAAATGAAGAGTTTCATTTCGAAAGGGACTAAATCCACTTTTGATGAAAATTGAGTTATTGATATGAGGACGTTGTTCAGGTACAGACCCATCTTTGAACAAAAGAACTTACTTAAATTTTGATTGCAACTTCAAGAAATCGGAACTTTTAATTTCAATTTTCCATAGACGCCTATACAAAATCCGGCAAAGAAATGCCATTTACTCTGAAGTTACAAAAGTGGATTTAGTCTCTTTTGGAAATGAAGCTCTTCATATATGGGCTTAGGAGTGGTATGTTATCCAGGCTTAAAGCTGTCATATCTTATGAAAGGTGTTAGAGCTTTATAACGAAAGAGACCAAGGAGGTATTTATTGTAAGAAGATGAAGAGAAGAGATACCTTTGATCTTTAAAGAAGAGGAAAAGAGGCATCCTTTTCAGAAAGATTTGCATCAATGCTACCGGCATGACTACGACATGACACCAAATGTAGCTGGCTGGCTGATGCTTTCAAAAAAAAAAAGAAAGAAAGAAAAAAAAAAAAAATCAAGCAACATGAAGAAGTAAGATCTGATGAACAACAGAAAGGCACGGCCACAAAAAGGTAGGGTGGTCGAATAGAAATGACTGACTCCGGTAACTATAACTGCATAAAGGTTTCTGCAGTCTGTTAGTCAGAGACACTATTTGAAGGCTCTTTGAAGGTGCATACATGTAGAGATGTTTTTTTGTATAATTAATATAAAAGAATAGAAACATAGGCCGGTATTCTCGAATGGTGACTAAGGTTAGTAGGCCATACCTATAGGCCTTGCTATTGTTTCAAACAATAGGGTGACATATTTAGTAGGCCTACTAACTTTAGTCACCCTTCAAGAATACCGGCCTTTAATATTATCAGGGCTCGATTCTTCCAGGGATATATTTACAGCACTCAAAATTAGCTTTAACATGTGGATAGAGCACAAAAGAAATACATATTTTGCTCTGGACCAGCAGGAAAAAAATGCTCCCACTAAAGCTTTTGTTGATTTGTAGAGGTAGAGGAGAACTATTAAATCATATTTGCAATAAATTTGGGAAGTCATTACCAAAATGAGATTGCAATCTCGTGTCCAACTTGCCAATCACATGATCATATCTGTGGCAGTAATAACATTGATCCATTCCACATTCTTGACTGCATGGTCTGTCTGTGTAAATCTAACATATGAAATTCTCCAGACGCTTGTCAACACGTTCTAATCAAACAAGATATTGGATTATTCTTCAAATACTTTTGTTTGAATTGTCCACATTCTACCCCAGGTCTTTGGATTACACGTTTCATTTCCATGCTCCAAGGACAGTCTTATAAAACACTAACTTCATCCTTCACAAGATAACTTAAATTTCCAAAAACAGATTAGTAGCTCTGCATTTAATAAGTTAATATTGTGGTCATAAACTAAAAAAAAAAAAAAAAAAAAAAAAAAAAAAAAAAGTCTATGGTACCCCCTGGACATTTACCCCCAGATAACTAACCTCCTCCAAAAATCTACCCTTATCACTATGCCTGACCCAAACCCTATTTCTGGGGGAGGGGTAGTTGTCCTGGGGTTAATTGTCTGGGGATAGTTGCCTGATACATCCCCGGCATACTAAAATTGTTTTTGGCATTGAAATAAATGAATGCATAGGTGCCTCAAATTAATACCCCCCCTCCCCCCGTATACAGCTTTTAAATTTTTTTTATTATTACTATTATTTATTTGAAAGGTTGGTATCAATTAATTTAATCATGTCAGAGATCATAGCCAGACACTCTGCACCTGTGTTCTGCCATGTGTTTATCCCTTTCCTCCAAATCATAAAGTCAAATTAATTCTGACCGACTATCAACCCTCGACAGATGCCCATCTTACCTTACCCAAACCCGTGTGGAACTCAACCACCAAGAGATCTAAACATGGGACTACTTGTAAAATGGTACAGAGATCTATCTTGGGATATTGTTTTGCTGAGCGCACTAAGGACGTTATTTCATATATTTTGATACAGAGTTAAGAACCTTCTGACTTTCAAAAGAATTTTAGAATTAGGTTATATTGCACTCTGAGCAATCTTAAGGCGGTGCTCCACTAGCTCAAGCAGGGTAAATAGTGCGCTATAGGTGGATCTGGGGGAAAACCCTCAAAATCAGTCAAGGGCCAAGATGATGCTGCACTAGCTTGAGCTATTTCGCGGCAAAAACCACAAAACTAGCTTGAGTTTGGAAATACGCTCAATATGACTTGGGCTGAGAGTTAGCTTGCTAATTAAGAGAAAATCCTGCTATCCTCTGATCAGGCTAATTCATTGAATTAGAAATAATGCACTATATTACAAGTTCGAGCAAGCGCAACACTGCCTTCAGATCTGTCCAGGAATGAAGAAAATGAACGAGGCTAAACACCAAACCAAATATCTCTACCATTCTTTAACAGGTGGAAACAGGTCAAAGGTCGAAAATGCAACAAATTACAAGCCATTGTGAGTTATTTGCGATTGTCACAGTCGGTGACGAAACGTCCTGAGAACACAAGAAAGGGTCCCCCCGATGGATCGTTTTTTTTAATATACCTGGTTTTGAAACGTGCTCAGCACACTCCTTCGCATCGTGCGGATTTATTTTTGGATACCGGTCACCAGATGCTGAGGGGTATCCCATTGCATGGGGAGGGTGGGAGGAAAATAGTGGCTTGGATCAAAGGGGCTTAACAAAATATAACCAAAGTGTTCAGTTTCTCTTTCATTTTCACTGAAACTACAGCTTTTACAAATCCTTGATGGTTTTTCTTTCTCTCGCCCCCTCTTTGAAATTGCCTTTGACCATATCCTGACATTCAGAAAGCTTTGTTGGACACTGTCCCCAGACATACTCCATCTTCCTAGTCGTTTCTTTGTCCCTTCTCCCTTTCATTGCACTCTCTTCTTCCTCCAAACACTAATTTTTTTTTTTATACCCTTCTAAAAAGATAAATTGTATGTTTTCCTTAAAATGCATTGTGTCATTCATAATCAACACAATTTAATTTTGAATTAAAATAGATAATCAATTACTTTTGACATGATTTTAATTAAAAATAATTATTAAAAACCAAGTATGCCTAATTACCTGAATATAAAGGTATTGAATATCTGCTGGACCATAACTGTGTTCCTTGATCATTTTGCTGTCTCTCGTGAATGCCATGTTCTACCTTGAGTAAAGATTGTGTTTCTGCATGGTTAAATTGAGGCACTCCATAATTTCCCATACAACCCCCCCCCCCCCACCAACCAAACCTTTCTCTGTTATTTGGTTACCCTAACATTTGTTATTTATCTAAAGGATGGAACGCAACAATTATATTGCTAAGGAAGAAATTAATTTGGGAAAAAAAAGTGAAAGCTATGAAAACATGATTTCAAGATATTGAATATAGATTGAAAATGTCTTGCATACCAATGAGTAATTTTTTGTGCATCTCATTACATCTTAACCTAGCTGCAACTACTTTATAACTGAAAAAAACAACAAAAAAACTTAAATTGGGGCTTCATGTGGATTGATAGTCCTACTTAAGGGTTAAACATTAATCAAATATTTTTAGGCTCCATTCAGGACTGACTCTGAAACTGTATCATAAGATGCATTACATGCTCAGATAAAAAAAAAAAAAAAAAAAAAAAGGCATTGGGTACAAGTAGCCTACACATTCCGGAGCAAAATCATCTTAGCCCCAAAATACTATCTGCAGACAAAATAAGGTCTGTATTAACAGACTACCCATAAGGTATGTCCTTTACTGCATCTTCGTACCAGGTCAAGTCCTATGCTAGCAGTATTACTGTCGCACCTGAATCTACATGTTGGGTCAATGCTCTCGGCATGTAGTCACAAACAAAACCAAATAATATGGCCACTTGACAACAGACATATGATTAGAAAATATTTAGGATCCGAGAACACACAAGTCATTGATCTGAAGCAAATTTTGTGAATTCATGTGTACATATTCATCAGATTAAAAAAAAATTCTGTATGGACAAAAAAATGCTTGATTACATTTGAATCTTTATATATTGATTAAATGTAGTATCCATAATATCAGTACAGATTGGATTGAAGAACACAAAAGTTCACTGATCTCCCTGCAGCCTTTTGAATATGGTTATTTTTCATATTTCCACACAAATCTCAGTAATAATATGGAGGTACAAATGGAATTCAGGATGAAGCATGACACAGGGTTACCGCTAAATATTTTTTCTTTGGGAGGCCATTGGCCCCATTTGCGCAAAGCAGATACAGGTGTTTCCGAAAAAGGAAACCCAACTTTGATCAACAATAATTTCAAAAGTATTCCAATGGTGATTATGAAATTTATATCACTGTAAAGTGCAACTCATTGCCATTTCAATGATACCTCGCTCACCTCACCAATGTCACGCATCACTAAACCCCACTGTTTAAAAAGTCTTGTAAAATTGTGCGTGGTTCACTTTCATGCACCCTGAGATGGTTTTGTGTGAATGTGCCTGGAAAGGAAACCCAACTTTGATCATCAATAACTTCAAGAATATTTCAGTGGTGATTAAGAATTTAATATCACTGGAAAGTACAACTCATTACCATTCTAATGATACCTCTCTCAGTTCACCAATATCATGCATCACTGAACCCCATGTTTTGAAAATTGTCTCGCAAAATTGTGATAGGTTTTCTTTCATGCTCCTTGAGATGAGTTGCTTCAAAGATTCCTAACAAATCTAAGTAAGCATTCCAGTGACTAAAATAAATGAGTTTGATAAATGGGTTGGAAATTTTTACTTATTTAGTCCTTAATCTTACCATCCAGGTAATTTCAACATGTTAGTGGTCACGACAACCAAGAGAACCTTCAGTTCCCATGGATAATGTAAGAAGCATGACAGTGCATCAATCAACAATTTTGCAGATATTTTCAGAACAATGGGGTTCAGTGATGCGTGACATTGATGAGCTGAAGAGATATCAATACAATGATAATGAGTTGGCACTTTCCAGTGATATAAACGTCATAATCACTACTGTCATGTTTTTAAAATGATTGATGATGAAAGTTGGGTTTCCTTTTTTCTGGGTCACCCTGTACACATGGTTTAATGGAGTTTTCGGTTAATTTTTGGTGGCCCGATGAATTTCAGGTGGCCATTGACACCAGGCCACTGCTAAATGTGAGCCCTGATCATGTGAATCTAGGTCTACATATCATTCCTCAAAATGCTTGAATTGCAAATATCTAGGTCATCAGTTGCTTAAAAGTTACACCAAAATGGCATTCAAGAACAAAAGAGGTCACCAATCTCGTCATTTGAATAAATTATTTGTATATTATCACTCCTCAAACCTCTTGCATTACTCTCAAATATTTTCATTCACATTCAAATCAAGATTTAATCTTGATAACCTGTAGCACAAATGGGACCCATATACAAAAGTTCAGTGATCTCTCCATTTGAACATCACTCCTCAAAATACTTCTGGATATATAGTTTTCATAAACATATCTGGATTATTCCCCCTTGAAAATTTAGCTACATATGGGATCCAAAAACACAGTAAAAGTTCAGTGACTCTTTCAAATGAATATAACTAAGTTTATCTACACGTATCTCTCCCCAAAACACTTCTGGATATATAGTAATCACAAACATATCTGGGTTTATTGCCTCTCAAAAAGTAAGGTACACAAGGGATCCAAAAATATAAAAGTTCATTGATCTGCAGGAATAGGGGCATCACTCTTCAGTACCCCTCTGTTAATATTAGGTCACTCATTCTATCCCATGTGATAAAGATGATGCTATACATCTGTTCACTGTACTATTACAAGAAAATGTTACACAAGTATAAGTAATTTGGATTTGATTTTCTTTTATGGAATCCTGTAAATGTCCTCTCAAAAGTTTAGGGGTTTGTATTTGGAATATAGGCCTACATGTACTCTTGTACATGTATATTTTCTTTTAAAAAGAAGAACATATCTGGTATCTACTTTTCGTCTTGTCAATTATCTTGCTTTAGTTGTGTAATATTTACAGTTAGTGCATCAATAATGAATTTCTACTGATGATAGCTACATACAATCGCTGTGCATTTTAAAATGAATTTGTAAAACCTTCCCCCCCCCTCACATATCCATTAAATTCATTACACTTTGGTCATTGTGGACTTTCTCTATTACCATCGAAGGGGGGGGGGCTGAGAGACTGAAATTGAGAAGTGGGTAGGCCTATAATGTAGACCCTTCAAATAGAGCACAATACATTAGTCCACCTAGTTAAAACCCTGTAAATGTAGATTTTGTACAGAGGCATCTAATACCACTCTCATACATAATTGTGAACAGTTTTTAATTCCGTCCTTGTCGAGGCAAAGTAGTCTTCATGATAATAGGGTATTGAATGGTAGGATGGGTGGATTAGATAACTACAGTATGGATGAACAGAACAACAAATCAAATGTACTGATCTTAGGGCATACAGAATAGTCAAAAGAGGAATGGGTCATTCTGCCTTTTTAATACAGATAATGTGTAAAGTGGTGTCATGCAAAATAACGATGTAGTTTGACGCACATAATAACTGTAAACAGTTTCTCATATAGGGTCCATCCTATGCCTCAACAACCACCCCCCCCCCTCCCCTCCCCGAAAAAGGTCATAATTGTAGTGAAAATTGACAAATTCTGGTTCTGATAACTCAGTTTATTATACAGCCTTTCTGAGATAGAGTAGTCATTGCTTTCAATTACACTGATTAAATAGTCATGAACAAGTACAGTATGCATCCCCTAATTTTCAATCAATTCCCTGATGGGACAATAATCGAGACTAAATAAAGGTCCCATTTACAAAGGTTAAATACATTTTCAGAGCATCCCCATTCCAATTAACATTTACATTCAATCCTTGTCATCTTTGCAAAATTCATTGGACAGTATAATAAATTTGGCATAAGGAAAGGTATGTGATTACATGAAAGATTACTTTTTGAGGGGAAAAAAAAATGCATCAAGTAATTTTGAGCCTTGGGTATTGCTTGAGGGTGTTATCTACTAGTTTTTCTTGCAATTCAGTTGCAAATTAGTAATTTGTTGTCCTCTCTCCCTCACTCCCTGACCGCCTCTGCAACAAAAAAAGTCTCACAAACAAGAGATTACCTTTAGCGGAAAGGAAATTTGATGACAAGTTCAATCTAATAAAGAATGTCATAATCGCCAAGCTTTATACAACAAGAGCTAACATGGATAAATATGCTTGGGGCTAACACAGGCAGGTGATGCACTCATTTTGTTGTTCTGATTTTCATTTGACCGAGTATATCAACAATAATTTTTCTTCTTTGTCCATGTCAAGTTCACTGTTCAATGTTGTTGTATGGGCCTACTCTCCGTCAGAAGTTGAAGAAATCTTATTGAATTTAGTTATTTATATAATTTCAAACAAAATTATCACAAAAGTACACTACTTAGCAAGAATTTTTACTGATAGTAATTGAATCAGAAAATTTATTTTGTAAAATACATATTATGTTGGCCTATAGATATCAGTATTCAAATCATAGTAAGAATGCAGCCTTACTGTATAATTGGCTGTTTGACTGCAAAAGTATAATGCCATTTTAAACTTATTAATATTATAGAGAGAACTAGAAGAAATAAAATTCTATTCAGTTATTTACCACTACTTTTTAACAATACTATTTGTTCCTAATCCAAACATTTTGTCAAACATGAATGCGTAGGTGTCCCATATCTGATAGAAATCATTTGAATGAATTACGGAAAAGCAAACTTATGGAAACATGACTCTATACAATACGCTAGTTTCTATTTCCTAGTAATCATAAAAACATTTCTTTCAAAAAGCCATGCACTGCAAAGTTTACATAAAACAGACAATGTCTACAATCAAATATCTCTTACCATCATTTTTATTCAAAGCTAAAGGAAACCGGTAAAGTTCTCCTTGAATCTATTTAAAAAAGCAGTATCTCAATTATACTTATTCGCAAACATTGAAGATAAACATTAATGCTTCAATTGACATGTTTTAACCCTTCCATGATTCATTTTGAGGTAATTTTGCAAACACTCTAAATATTGTTAGCGAAGGGGTTAGAATTGTACGAGCTTTTTGAAGCTGAACATTCAAATGTTTGCTTTGAAGATGAGTGCAAATAATGGGAGATATCTGTATAGTCAGTAAGGTTACAGATATGTCTAGTTTAAGCTCAAAATTCATATTCGTAATAATTCAAATCAAAGTATGTTGTGTGTCCTTCTGTCAAAACAGGTAGAATCAAAGATATTTATATCAAAGCAGTAAGTTTTTCATGAGATGAGAAGCAAAATAATGATGATGATGTTGATGATAATGATGAGGGAGATAATGACAATGATAACAAAGATGGATATCAATGAATTTTAAGGAAATAAAATCCTTTTTTCTTTTTCTCTTTAGCCATGGACAGAAATTACATTTCTGTTCTGCTAAATGATTTTGAAAGCATGATGTATTGTCAAATGGACACAATTTCATGATATTTGCCAGGCACTTAAAGAAGACTAAAAATGGGCGACAATTTACGTCAGCACTTTATATTGAGTATGGGTACTTCAAATATTCTACGTGCTCTCCTTTACACTTTTTCTTTAACAACAAGTAGTAAATAATATGAATGAGACAAGTTTATATTGTACTTCATACCAGAATAACTATGCAATAAATCACTTGAAATGCTACATTCTAGGATTCATTTGATTTAACAATAATTCTGATGGCTCAAATAATTCAGAATGAGTAAGAGAATTGTCCAAAATTAAGTGAATTAATTCTATGCAAAAGCAATCAATTCAAGGCACAAAGGCAGGGCCAAGGGACTAGCCCCTATATCTTGAAAATATCAAAACCATGTTAAAGGGGAAGTTCACCCTGGAATTTTATTGGTTTGAAAAACGCAGAAAAATAAAATAAAAATATGAGTTTGAAGAAAACAGATCATAGAAGAGCGAAGTTATGAATATCTATTTTTTTTTTATTTTGTGACATCACATGTGAGCAGCTCTCCCTTGCGCTGTGTATGTAAATTCCATAAATTTGTCTTTTTTCATGGTTCTTGATAAAGGAATGGGCCAATTTGATAAGGCATGTGTATGAACATAGGTTTGATATATCGACCGCACAGATGAAATAATTAATATTCTTCTGAGAAAATGACACTTTATGGAATTTACATTACATAACACATAGGAGAACAGCTTGCACGTGACGTCACAGAATCAAATCTTTAAATATTCATAACTTCTTTATTTTTTTATTTTTATTTTTTTGATTTTCTTAAAAAATTCACTCATATTTTCTTTTATTTTTCTGCATTTTTAAAAACCAATTCAAACCCAGGGTGAACTTTCCCTTTAAAATATACATGTATAATCATGCATGTAATTTGTAATGAGAGACTAAAAAAACAAAACAAAACAAAACAAAACAAGGCTCACAGACACTTACCAGAAATATGTGTTTTAGTTTTTATCAGCCATTATCCTGCCGCTACATACTCTGTTCACTTGCATTCAAATAAGATCTGTTGAATAAAAGAAAAACAGAAACATTTATAGATAATTATCGGAATGATAGTTCGGATTTTCTAAGATAAGAAAAAAGGTAAATAATCTTATTTCAGGAAACAACATTTGTAGGAACAGAGGGCCTGAAAAGAGGGCATAGTAAAAGAAAAGGATTAACCTTACAAAATGTGAAGAGGTTCATAAAATACAAGATGTCGCTGAAGAAGATATTTAAACTTGAAAGTAGCCCTAGCACAGGAAAATTGTATTCTAATTATAACAGCAGTTTAAAATTGCAAGTTATTATTTCTCTGTTTTTTTTTTTGTTTGGGGGGGGGGGTGCAAATGAAATCACCTGAAATCAACTGAAAAATTTTGGGTCCTTATAAACACTATGCATTTTGTAATCCAGACCATTAAACATACCACACTGCGATCAAGTTTTTAAAAGATATAAATATGCCTGTGATAATATAAACCATATCCTTTGGCTAAAATTGATACTATGAAAGGCAACACCCTAAACTAAATACCACTTTGTAGAAGAGGTATATAATTCTACCACTTGCAAGCATACTTGTAAGACATCCCTTCAGGGGAGGTTAAAACCACTTGGCAGCGAAGCATAACATGGTAGATGAATTTCAGCAACTTGACTTTAATTTCACCGCCCCATAATATTAATAAAAAGTGGTCAAATTCTGAGAAAAGCTTTGAAATGCTTACATGTAGCTTTCAGTTGATTACTTCACAAGTCTATCAAATCTCCCAATTACTTTTAAAATCTAATACATAAAGTAAATTTGTAAGAATAGAATGAATGAATAAATTATTTTAATCACTTTGTCTTTTCCTGACATTGCAACACAACATTGTGGCATAACTTTTAAATTGTCAACTGGTTTGTCTTGATTTGTAATTCCATTATCAGAGTTCAAGATTGGTTTTAAAAGAAAAAAGAAAGAGAGAAAAACACAATTCTTGAGTAGACCACCTGATACTTGAAACTGTCATTCATTGTCAACAAATCAACTCTACTAGTTAGTAAACCTCTCAATACTCAAGAGAGCTGGTTAATATTTAAAACTAACCCATACCATCAGAGATGGAATTAAAGGGCATCTAGCATCAAGCATAATCTCTCTCTATGATTTTGGAGCTACATGTCATTTATTTATATTCCCATTAATTAGTTTAATATCATTTTAGATTCATTACTTAATTAGTTTTTATATTTTTAGATATTGATTATATTCCTTGGTATCATTCTGGAAAGTGCAATTGTAATCTTTTATCCTAATATTGCATGGTGAAAGTGAGTGCACTTGATATAACAAAAAACAGAACGGAACAGAACGGAGGAGGTTGCACACAAAGTCTGTCTAACTTGTGTACATAGAGTGTGTTCAATGTCCAATTTCAAATTTATACGCCAACATGAATCATGATACAAAACGCAATTACAAAACGCTGATATAAAGAAAAACAAAGAGGGTGTTCATTGTCCCCCATCCCCGGTCGTAAAAATAAACGTGTTTCAAATCTCAATTTAAATTTATACGCCGAAAATTTAAACGCCGAAAAAGATGCGTTTACAAACACAATCAGCTTCAATTTTACGACCTTGAGCATCGCGATTGCAACGAAATGCGACATTAAACAGGATTGAGTTTTCAAACGTGTTTAAATGTGCTCTCGCAATGGAAGCTTCCGGTGCAATTGAAAAAAGGAGAAGATATTTGTTTTTTGAGAGTGGGGAATTTAAAGACGATCGACGTATAAACACGTTTAAATTTTGGACACTGAACGGTGCACCGTTGATCGCGTTTGTGTTTGAGTTTTGTGATTGCGTTTTGTATCATGATTCATGTTGGCGTATAAATTTTGAAACTGGACATTGAACACACTCATAGAGGGTTCTCTTGTTACCCTTTATATTAGATTAAAAAAATAATAATTACATGTAGTCCTCCATAATACACAAGCTGTCAAATAGAAGCAGTGATAATTGTATATATAGTTATGCACAAAACAAATGGCCTTTACACAGGAGATGCCTCGAAAAATGAAACAATATGTCACTTTTCCAAGATTCCCTCGAAGCTCCGATCCTTGACAGACACCCCCTGCAAGCTCTTGCCTTACCAAATATTAAGAAGAAATGACAAACATTAGCCGGCTCAGAACCTATCACATTCTTGCTTGTATATACAGAGAATGTCAAAATGTGGACATTTCTTCTAAAATGTTTTAACCCCTGGGTATGAGAGGTGTCATACAAGTTGAAATTAATACAGCAGGAAGGCCACTGATTTAAAAAGCAGTAAATATTAGCGTAATATCGTGAAATCAATGCAGAATATTACAGAGAAGAATGTTCAGTTTTCAAATGAAGGAGAAAAATGATACTTCATTGTGAAAGAAAGTCTAGCCAGGAAAAAAAAAAAAAGCACATATTATAAAGGATGCTAATCTTGTGCATTCATCAACATCTTCTCTCCCCATCTCAGTGCCCCCTCAAAAAGTTCTCCTCATCCTCCTCATCAACAACAGCAACATTATCGTCATCATCATCAACACCATCACCACCATCATCATCATCATCATCGCCATCATCCTCATCATCATCACCATCATCATCATCATCGTCATCTTCTTCCCTTCCTCGTGACATGTCTGGATAAACCCCACCATCCTTATTCTCATCAACATCCCATCTTTCAAGTGTGAATAGGGCCTTCATCTCTTCTCTGGCTCCCGTCATCATCATCTTCCCATCTTAGTGACAGGTCCGGATAACCCCACCATCCTATATTCTCATCATCCCAGTCAAGTTGCTACTCATCACAAGATAACTCCTACTGATAACCCGACTTCTAATTTACTCTCAAGTTTCAACTGAGTGAGACGAGGGGTGTTTGCATTGTCTAAAACTTTTGACATCAATGCCAATTTCAAGTTAAAAAAAAGATGTTTTGGAGGACTTACTGTAGGTGGTTTCTGTTCTTTTGCGAGGATACTATCAGAGCTGATTGGTACACTTTAAAATATTCCACCAATATTTTGGGAACAAATATAATACACCACTATATTCTCAGCAAGGAAATAATTTCTGGTAGTGTGAACAGTCAAGATGAAACTCAAAATGGGTACTATATCCTCAATCAAATCAAGAACAGTATATAAATACATCAAGAACAAAGATGTTACCAACATTTTATCATCTTTATGTCTCCTCTCTCCCTCTACCAAAGGGGCAGGGTCAGACTGGTCAGACTGGTTTCTCTCAAAACTCTAACTGGTAAGGAACCACCCAGAAACTGTAGAAGGATGTTAAAGCACATACTCTCCCCGCTTGTAATTCTCAGTAGTCCATTGCTCCGAGACTCCTTTGAGAGATCATCATCAGTTTCGGTAGTCTCAGAAATGTCTCATTGACTGGAAAAATCTCATAAATAAATGTGTTTCATTTACCCCAGAACTTCAGGTGCTTGGAGTTGCAAACTAGTTGCGAACCGGTCTCATAACGGATGAGATACCACCTTTAAAGACCGTTGACGGAGTAAATACAACCTTACATCGATTGAAAGCTAAGTAGGCATATAACATAAATACCCCCAAAATAAATTCAATTTTCATAACAGTATTCATAAAAAGGTGATCGAACCTCAACCAGGCCTTCCCTCCCAAATACTCGAAAAGTTACCCCTATTTTAATGGCGCGGTTGATGACGTCAAAGAAGTTTAAGGGAATGCTACTGCCAGGCATGATTGGGTTTCGCCTTTAGAAAACACGTTTGTATTGCTATGTCAGAACAATAGACCTCATGTGTGCTAGAATTCTATTGTTATGAAATGAAAGGGCAAATTCATTCAGCATTTAGCATGTAGCATTCCGTTAACATTTTTTGACGTCATCAGCCGCGCCATTATAATAGGGGTACTTTTTCGAGTACTTGGGAGGGATGGCCTGGTTGAGGTTCGATCACCTTTTTAATGAAATACTTTCTAGATGGACGATAAAAATGCTTAAATTGGGAATTTTTGTATTATGAAGAAATATTAGCTTTCGTTTTATATGTAATTTTGGTTTTCATTTCTCGGTCCGGTCTGGGACTTTAAGGATGACTGGACAAAAAATTGCCACCTAAATAGCAGGATTGTGATAAATTGTTGGATTGATGAATGGTATGATCTCTGGAATTATAGAAAGATGAATTACTCTGGTAGGCATAGAGTTATCTTTGTTTAAAGCAAACTGTAATGGGATGCATCAGTCATGGCTATGATTAGTCCAAATAAGAAACAGTTGCCTCTTTTTAATCATGTATTCCAAATCCCCATGTCAGATATTTTTACCCAAGTTTAAAGCAATCGAAATCAAACTATAAGCTTTCTTAGTTATGCAATTGATTTGAGTTAAGAAATAACTAGATGGTGCTACTTTCTGGTTCCTATTAACAACTATATTCTTTTATAAAAGTTAATCTATATCTACCTATTTTATATCTGCAACATTTTGTATTATAATTATTGTATCCATGCCACTGTACTCTGTACTTGTATTCACCATTATATGAAGTTGTTGTTGTTGTTAATAAATAAATTCAATTCAATTCAATTCAATAAAGGTTTGTCAGTCAATTTGAATACATGTTAACCAGGGTCCAAAATTTCATATTGCATCCAGTAAGCAGGACTACATTAATATAGGAACTGGTTGCACTGCAAGTCCTGATTTAACCCATAGGACCCTTCTATTAAATGTTAAAATCATTGATGTCTGTAAGTAAAATGTGGGGCCCACTATAACTGGAACTTGTCAATGTGAGCCATGTGTTAGCCCTCTACAAGCAGGCCCTGTATATCAGTCATCTAACTAAGATATGAAAGTGTCAAATTAGAGTCTGTGATTGTAGACTATCAAGGTCCATTGCCAAAGACAGGTGTACTAATCCAAACAATCTCCTTGTTCTCTGACAAAGAGGAACACCCTCTTGTTTCTCACTGGGTCAAATACCCAACACCCCTGAATAAATAGATGTCATCCTACTCAATATCTCTATGATTAGCTGGACAGAGGGGGAGGGTGGACAGAGCTAGATGGAGTGTTCAATTTCAAAATGCATTGACCTGTTCTCCCATCTTGGTGAAAACTTTCAAATATTACGAGGTATGAGCCCCTATAGAAAAAATTTCCACTTAATTACTTTTAAGACTTTTCATAATTGCCCAGTTGGCTCCTGCATTGGGGCATTAGGCACCAATAACAAAGAATAATGAAAACATTGCAAGTCCTATTGAATTTCCATGCTTCATACGTTCATGTTTGACTGCATGGCAAGGGTTAGTCTAGATTCTACCCGTTGGTAGTTCATTTCTCTCCCCCCTCCCTGCATTCTCCACCACTGATCGCGATATCCCCTATCTTTCACTCCCTAAAAAAGATAATTCGAGGGGTTGTTTCTATTTCGGGCGAAGAGGTCGATTGTGTGGTAGGGGTAGAAAAAAACAAACAAAAAAACATAACAGTCCTGACAAAGGACTAGGCAAGGAGACTACCACTCCACCTTGCTTTATCAGAGACCAGCCTCCTACCACTTTACTCATTTCCTCAGCATCAGTCGACCCCAATCCAATGAGCCTTCTCTTCTTCTCCTCTTCCTCCACCATCATCATCCTCATCATCAAGCGTGAGCTGGGGAAATAGCAGCATGCCATCTCCGATCTAATGAATATAGACCAGTTTACTATTAAGTTATAATTTATTCATGTTTCTTTTCTGGCGACATAGTGATAAAGTATTCAAACAAATTGTAATAAAAGAATGAACTACAATACATTGAATCCAGTTTACATCACATTATTTGTTGCTATGTCAGGCAAGCTTTTAGGTTGTCAAAAACAACCTTTGTTTAAAAAGTATGCATAAAATTTGAATATGTTAGTAAACGTAAACTGGTCTGTTAACAAAGCCAGGCTTTTTTGCTCAAATAGCGTGCTAAATTGGGCTAAATTTCAGCCAGTCATCTTGGGCTTAATTTCCAAACTCAAGCTAGTTTTGCAATTTTAGCTAAAAATAGTACAATAAATTGAGCAGTGCTACACTAGCCTGAAACCTAACCAATTTCATCATGCCCATACATGTATGAAGCCTGTTTGTGGAAACTTGAGGTTAGATTGTCAAACTGAAGCTCAAGTAGCCTCAACTTTCGCATTTGGTTTTGGGTTTTTAGCGCGCTATTTTTCAAGCTCGAGCTTGAGAAGCACCACCTATAGACCCTCATCCCGTCCTTCTCCTCTTCCTATTCCTCATCATCACCCTCATCCTCACCAGCCTTTGCGGCTCAAATCCCTGACTGCTGAACAAATAGCCAAGCATGTGGCACCGAAGGAACTGTGTGTGATCTATACATGACCCAAAAGACATGCATTCACATTATGTTGTGTTCACACCTCGGGAAAACGTGATATTATATCTCATGAAAAATGAGCAAAGAAAATGGGATTCCATCAGGATTCGAACCCAAGTCTCCAGATTGTTACACTGGTGCTCTACCAACTGAGCTATGGCACACCCTATATCTGTGTTCATCCCACAAAACCCCTTAACATTCAATACAATCAGATCGTGAAATCAGAAGTTCACTGTATATTATTCATTAACCTCCTTGGTCTAGTACACAATTTTTGAATTGGTTCCCCCTTTTTTTTTTGTGGGGGGAGGGTTCAAGCCCCTAATATTTTAGTTACATGTAGATTCCTCCACTCGGGTACACAAGGGCCCCAATATTTTAATAATTAAAGCAGTTCTCTGCATCAAAACCCTAGATAGCTTAAATCTAACGATCTTACATAACAGTTAGGCCTACATAATTAGTATAGAGTCCAAAATCACAATATATTCCACCTGAGTATCTCATTTGTGAAAAAATGGAATAAACAAGGCTCATATGTTTTGGTAGTAATAAAACCTTGCACTCTGGTAGGTCTCTCCTCAGTTCCACAGGGTGAGCTTCTGTGAGGGGACTCTTGACAACAAGGTTAAGTGCAATAGTGCCCTTAAGGTCATTCCAGGGCCATGCCCTCTGACCTCTGATGAAAAGCAGAAAACACATTTACACAAAAGTACCTAAAAGAGATCACTATCATTGATCTCTGCAAAATAAAAATCATTCCATATTTACAATCATTTCCTTATTGTGGTAAGACACATGTATCATTTATGTATAATCCTGGACAAATCCGGAGTTGTTAACTTCCACCCAAGTAACTGGAATATGGATGACGAAAATGGTATTCCATAAAAGACAATAGGATGACATACATATATAGGCTATACTGAACCTTTTAAAATCAGTATAATTTGTATAATCAGTACAATTTTGTCACTTTCAGTATGAAACATTAAAAATCTGTACTCAGCAGCATTACGTTTTGTAATAGTGATTCTTCAGCTAATTTAGACTTGAAGGAAATGAAATTACATGAGGACCATCAGTATTTATGCCTTGAATGACTCTGAGATATGCTCCTTTAAAAAATATTCATGAAGGTTTTTGACACTTGTTGCCAATTCCCAAGTAGCATGGAATCTTTGGTCAAGGGTTTGTTTCGCCGGCGGCACGAATGCATAATTAATGCGTAGTTGCAGAACTTGATACAGATTTCTCGCTATAGATACATAGATCCATCCATAAAAAGTGTGCATGGGGTTATATTTTGTAAAATAATTTATTTTAATTAAAGAAAGCTTTGTCTAGACTGATTGTTAAACGTACCAATGGGCAACCTAATTGCAGGCCTATTAACATAGATTTGAATCGAATGACGTTAGCCTATAATTAACTTAATTAGATGAGCCTGCGCCTTTGAACGTTTCGAGACGCAAATATGGCACAATATACAATGTACATGTAAGTTCTATGAATTTTTACATCATTGAAGATGTACAATGCATAAATGGTTCAAAATAAACATAATAACAATAATATTCTGGATTTATAATATAGCGGCAAATACATCTCTCGTTTTACACAATATGTGCACATTCTCCACTCCCAGAGGAGCATTCCAGCATGACGTATGAAATGGTACAAAGTCAACATGATGCATAGAAAACCACTTTCTACGAGCAAGGAATCATATCAGACAGAATGCACAAGGGAGAGTATTTGAATCATAACCAGCTTACCCTAGCCTAAATCTGACGTTTATGAGCGCAAGCAACAGGAGAATGTGATGATAATGGAACCAGATTCCACCTGCTAGCACCACCATACTCAAGAAAATCACATTACGACAGGCCTGAAATCATATCACTTCTCCAACGACCGACCGACCGGTAAAACGTCTCTGAAAAATAATATCTCAAAAAGCCATAGAGCAGATCGAGGGAGTAGGTGAGAGTGAGGGAAAGAGAGAGGGAAATCTTGGACGGTAACGACATGTAGGTCGTGAGAAATGACGCGTGTGCTGAGTGAAAAGCGTGTTGCTGTCTCCAGCGACGTGATACGCATGCAGGAAATCAATACGAGACAAGCCGAGAAGCTACGTCAAGGAGAGGTTACGCTTCGACTACCATACAAACAGAATTTTTAAATATGATTCTTGATGACATTTAAATTGTTTTCTTATGTGGTATCTATTACCAGCTGTAATTCGAGAGAATAAAAAGAAGGAGAGAGAGAGAGAGAGAGAAAGAGAGAGAGAGAGAGAGTGAGCAGAAAAGATTTGCATCATGTTCTTGTGGATGAATGTTCTAAAGATTATTGTGATGAAGAGAGAGAGAGAGAGAGAGAAAGAGAGAGAGAGAGAGAGAGAGTGAGCAGAAAAGATTTGCATCATGTTCTTGTGGATGAATGTTCTAAAGATTATTGTGATGAAAAGAGAGAGAAGAGTCTGTAAGATGGATAATATCATAATCTAGAGCTGAACTTCATGGTTGGTGACAAGATTTTCTCTTCATGAATAAAAAATATTTTTCATTTGATATTTCAAAACAGCTAATTTAATGTCAGGTATACACTAGGGTACATGTATATACAGACCCTTCAATTATTCGAAGTATTATTACCAGTACCATGGACCAATAACTTTCTGAAAACTCAAAGCATCAAATTAAACAGTCTTCAGAAAATAATGTCCTTTGACAAGATCAGCTGGGGATTATCATAGTTGACTAATATCTATATATATCGTCGGCTTGGAGCCAGAAGGGCGCTATTGCAGATCAAGGATGTTCCGTTTGGAGCCAAAAGGGCGCTATTACCATTGACTTTGTACAGTAATAGCGCCCTTATGGCTCTCAACGGAACATCTATAAGATGCAATAGTGCCCTTATGGCTCCAAACAGACGATATCTTCCTCCTCTTCCTCATCATCAATGTCATCGTCATCATCATCATCATCATCATCATCATCATCATCATCATCATCATCATCATCACCACCATCAATATCATCATCAACTTCAGTCATCTTCATTATCACAACCATCATTACCACCCCACCACAATCACTTTTATCATCCTCCTTCTCCTGCTCTTCATCATCACTCCATCATCATTCCTTCATCTTTCGTCTACCTCTCAACTAAACATTGCCATTTCTTACCTTCTTTCTTACCTTCCTTTGACAAATGTCCCTCATTTGTACATACTAATACTGCTGGCTCCATAAAACAATCATTCCACGGAGGAATGCAATTAACATCCAAATACACCTCCAGGAATTTGGAAATATACAACCTATTATTTAATTATCCCAAACACTCTTCAGCTAGATATTAATATCCACCGCAGCCAGTGTAGAGCAGCGTCTGCTTCTGTTCGATCTTTCGCATCAATAATCCTATGCATCAATATTACACGCTGGCTATTGTAGCAAATAACGCTCGCACGGTCACAGCCGGGGAGAGGAATATGAACACTAATATGAGGATACATGTACACGTAATTACACCTTATTTGTTTACTCATTTCGAGGGCTTCTATAGTAATATTTTAAAGCAACTCTCGACTATACAGGTCGTCGTTTACTTGGCATACAGTGTATGAATATCAACCTGTTGGAGACGAGCTGGTTGGGCCACAACACACATTTCCCATAGACCTCAGACCAAATATCTTCAGGCCCAGTCCTCAATGGGTTAAGATCTAAACCCCTCAAAAAATGTCTTGCAATTCAACTTTGAGTCCTCGTATCTTTTTTGTTAATTGTCTATAATTACATTAATTTTATACCATTGAAAGTTCATTTATTCCTCTTTAACACTGATACCCATTTGTAAAGGTTGTGCAATGCTTGAATGCATCAGTATTCCAATACAAATCAAAGTCAGAAGTGGAAAGTTGCCAAATGAATGGCTATTGTTGAAAAGGCAGAGTTTCTATTGAGTATCATTAAATGGGTCATGCATTATTCCTCAATGTTTTCACTTATGTTGGAAGATGAAATTGCCTTGCCCAAGCTTTTTGCTTGGCAGTGCTTATTTTTTTTTACTTAAATACCTTGAAACATTATTTGACATCTCAACCAAGAGTATCCAACATTGTATTGAGCCTAAGCACAAACCAAACAAACACAAAGAACACCAAAACCTCTTTATACAGTTAAGAACTCGATTGTAAGCAATAGCCATTCATTTGGCACTTTCCTTTTCTTGACTTTCATTCGAGTTTGCGGAGTACTGTGCTTCAAGCATAACATAACCATCACAAATGGGGTATCAATGTGACAAGGATAAAATCAACTTTCCAATGATATCAAATTTACCATCATAAACAATTCAAATAAAAAGATATGAGGGCTCAAAGTTGAATTGCAAGACATTTTTTACGAGGGTTTTAATTCCCTCATTCTAGAGTTTGATTTGACTTTTTAAAAGCAGATTTCAAGCAGTTCATCTTTTTTTCCCCCTTAACATTACGAAACTTTATAAAAGCAATTCTTTTCCTGTTGATTCATGAGGGACTTCCCTTGTTCAAGTATAATGATACATGTATGTAAGCAAATCTTAGGGATTGGACTCCTTCTTGTGAAAACAAAATTATAAGCGCTATGTCTTACAAAATGTACTCTGACCCAGGTCAGGACATCGTCTGTAGTAAAACAGATCAATATAACTCCCATTGTACCTATAGTTTATATTGTACTTCTACTTGCCGACTTGTATGTTAATTGAATAACATTTTCATCAAATTCCACGCACAGCTGAATTTAATAATAAAGTAATTTGTTTTGCTAGGAAGTCGCTTTCAGGCCTTCAAATTGCAGCGTCTTGCATTTCTAGAAATGCAAACAAATCAATTTTAAATCAGTAAGGCAAAAAAGAGTAAGATTGAGAAAAAGGCAAAAATATGAGAAAAGAATAATATACATTCTATTCTGTCATATTCATATTCATGTAGGCCACAAAAGGTACATGTAACAAGCTCACATACATGTACATCAGGCCTCTACAAAAAAAAAAAAATTCCACTTGCCCATGTGGCAGCAAGTGGATTTTTTTTTGGCTTGCCCGAGGGAAAACCACTGCCCAATTTTCCTTTTATGTTCTTTGTTTCTTAAATGACTTTTTATTTTGTAGGAAATATAGATCCTCTAGGGAGGTCTCTAATCTAATTACGAGTCAATAAAAAACATTTGATAGACGGCATTTATGTTAAAAACAAATTCGATTTTTTCCTCTTGTCTCTCGTCCCGCGGCGTTGGGTTAGGCCTTCGAAGTGTGCCGGCTGCGCAGCCTTTTCTCTGCATTCGATGCTCGCTGGTAATTGCTGGAGCAGCCGCTGTCTTTTGTCTCGTTGTCGAGTGTTTTTTCCGTTGTCGGTGGATGAGTGTCTTTCTCCCAGCCGCCGTTGACCGTTGCGCAAAAAAAAATCTCCGTATCTTTTCTTGAGCATGATCGTCTTCCTCGCACTCGAGAATCGCGCGTCATCAACAAAAAACACACGAGACGGCGCACCAGCACACGACGTAAATTCGCGCGCCCCTCGGGATCCCATTGAACAGCCTCGCCCTGCACATGCACACACAACAGCGATCTCCGCGCGCTGCGATGGTTTTGATTTTGCAGGCAACTCTAGCGCCTCTATCGGCGAATAGCGCTATTTTTACGTTTCAATTCAATATGCAGCCTCCATGCAACGGAGTCCGTTGCGAGAAAATTTACTTTTTTTAGTGATTTAAAAACAAGAAATCTACTGGTAATCTTTTGAAATGTGTTTCTGTTTTTCCGCCCGATTTGTGATTACTCGAAATACGTGATTTTACCACCTAGTCTGAGAATAATGTCCCCTTTTAACTTTTTATATTTGAATCACCGCTTGCCCGATCGGGCTAAGTGTATAAATTTGCGTTGCCGCGCGTGGTTTCAACTTGCCCCGGGGCAAGGCGGGTTTGTCGCGGCGCGCGTAGAGGCATTTATATGATATATGCCGTTGAATTTATATTATTGTGGCCGGTATTCTCAAGGGATGACTCATTAGTAGTTGTCGACCCTATTGTTTTGAGACAATAGCAAGGCCCATAAATAGTATTTAGTCGGCCTACGAAACTTTATTCACGCCTTCAGAATACTGCATAATGGAGAACACAATGTGGTAGATTTGTGCTGGCAAATTACCTTCCCCTCCAAAATCGGTTGTTCATACGAATCCCTCAAGTTCGAACGCATTTACACCCTTTTTTCAATACACTTTGTGGATATATTAACTTTGGAATAAATGAAACAGTTTGGCAGGATTGCTCTCAATATCGATACGTAATTACCCTTCCAAAATGTCATATTTCATCCTGTCCGAATTCTCCTCGAAATGGGCCAGAACGACCTCTACACAACCAGAATCAAACACATACTCTATTCCGCCCTCACACCAAAGTGAAAACCATGCATTATTTATGATTAGTGCTCTACGAGAGCCTTGTTTTATGATTACCGACAGAATACTACGTTTTAAGCGAATGAGCCCTGCCCAAACAATTAGGGGAATTAGCGTTCAAATCAAGTAATGGCCATACTGAATTAGATATGAGTGGGACGCCCAAGTACATTAGAGATATGACAGAGCTGTCGGTTTTACGATGCATGCATCGAGAGAGAGTTTGTTTTTGAAGAAATGCAGACCTTTATAAAAAAATAATTTAGGTGATCATTACAAATTCATAGAATTTCTGATGAAGGCACATATAGGAAAAGAAAATTGGCCAGCCTAATGACAATCATTAATCCAACTATGAGTCCTGCTATAAACTAGGTACATTTGTCTTTGTATTAAATGTAGAAATCAATTTAACAGCCATATTTATTTGTCAATTATCAATTGTGCACTACTGTATTCGCTGTTATTTTCGCGCAATTAATTTTTCGCGCTGAGCTGCCTCTAAGAATGTTCACAGGTTCTTGAATTCGTGCTGCATTTTAGTAAGCAAACAATTGAATAAACCCCATATATAAAAAAGCATGCTCATATATTTGCGCATTTTAAAATTTGCGCCTGCCTATTTCCGGGGTCATCCCACAAGACCGACACCCACTAGACCGACGGCCCATTAGTCCGACACTAGATAAAAAAGGCCTATTATACCGACCCTAGCAAATAAAGACCCATAAGACCGACACTAGAACAAACAGGCCCACGAGACCAACACCACAATAATATGACCCACGAGACAGAAAATT
>CALNVZ010003431.1:20654347-20690835 GCA_940671915.1 Paracentrotus lividus | reverse complement strand
CCTATGGATTTTTCGAACCTGCCGTTGGTCACCTACCTCCTTAGTTTTTTTATTTCATTATCTCTCTGTTAATTGCCCTTCCACCAATTTTTTTTTCTTCTCGACTTCTCGGCCCTCGCCCTGTCTCTCTCTCCCTCTTCCACCCCTTTCTTGCCTCTTAGACGTCCCTTTTCTGACTCGTGGGTATACTTCATGTAATGTCGGTCTCGTGGGCTGTTTTGCTCTACCGTCGGTGTCGTGGGCCTTCATTGCGAATTTTCTGTCTTGTGGGTCATATCGTTGTAGTGTCGGTCTCGTGGGCCTGTTTGATCTAGTGTCGGTCTAGTGGGCTGTCGGTCTTGTGGGCCTAAATTGTTTATAGTCGATCTCGTTGGCCTATTTACTTTACTGTCGGACTCGTGGGTCGTCGGTCTTGTGGGCCGTCGGTCTCGTGAGTGTCGGTCTTGTGGGCTGTACCCCTATTTCCGTGCGAAATCTGTGAAAATTAATGTACCGCAAATATTTCCATGATTATAGTAGGCCTATTCAAGGAGGACCTTACAAGATAAGAAAAAACAACGCAAGGCAATGCTTTCAAAGAGCTTTTCTGCTTCTTTGAAGGCTTCATGTTCATACAGTAATATGATTTGAGCCTCCCCTGAATATATTTATTTTCAACTACCGGTAAATATTGCTAGACAAGAAAAAAAAAGAAAGAAAGATGAACTACAAGGTACATTTTTGTAATTTTAAAAATATGCCTAATTCCCCTTTTATAAAATAGGCCTACCAGTATATCTTGATGTATTATCAAGTTACTAAACAAGTGATTTATTTCTAATAGTTTGTCATGAAATTGAACCTCTCTAGTAATTATTTGCTTTTTCAAGAAAATTCTGAACATGTTGAGCTAAAAGAAGTGTTGGTGTTTGTCCAAGTGTGCACTTAAGAAGATATCATTTCCTCTTTACTTTCATTCAAGAAATGCTGGAAGATGTACCAGGATAAATAGATAAGTACCTTGTTGTTGAAAATGAAGCTAAATATGGTTTCTGGAACCCAACCAAAATTGTCTTTAATCTTGTTCATTTTAACAAAATAAGAACAAGATTACATACATTTACATATACACAGATATAGCACTTCCTTTTTCATACAAGGCAGATTTTCTGAGAATTCAAGTCTCAAGTTTTTTTTAAAAACTAAAAATGGATTTAACATGAGCTTGAAGTTATTATCATATTTTTTTAATGGATTTAAACCACACCGTACAGATAATTAGAATGAACACCCATTAAGAGAATGCAGCTTTTCAATTCAGTCCCATTTGGCCTTTTTGGCGTAGGGTTTTTCCACGGCCAGGTGAGTTGCGGCACGAAACAGGCCAAGATATTCAGAGATGGAGCACTGTGTGGTGTTAAATGGCCATCAGAATATTCGCTTTGGAATAAATTGGAGGGAAAAAGGTGAGCTACTTGAACTCGGTAGATGCAGAAGAAGAGAAATTGATCTCCAAAAACGAGGGTAAAGAGTTGTCGGGAATCATGTGTACTACCTGTGTGCCGCTGTGTGCCGCTGTGTGCGAAAGAGGTCATCAGGAAAAAGAGTGGAAAGCAGGGTGATAGCCGATTAGCAATGAATAAAGATGGGAGATCCTAAATAAAGATCATTCTGAAAGCCAAGGAGGTCTGGCAAGTGGGACGATCGAGTGCGAGCACTGAAATCTATGATGGGGAAATCTATAATGCTTCAAAAGAGGGTAGGATAAGAGAATCCAAAGGTGGTTTTCTTTAGAAGTTTTTCTAAAATCAAAGGCCTTCTGTATTTCTGTTATTTCACACTTCACTAACGCACTGAAAAATTAACATGTTTTAAATTCATAATTGGGTTTGGGCTTCATCTTTGCATTTATCATGGAAAATAGGGAAAACAAAATATTAAAAAAAAAATAAAAAAAAAAAATATTCAAAATAATAATGCATTAATCTTCTTACAATGCATAAAGGTAGATGTATGTGTTATCTCAATGCTATCCCACAGGCAAGAACACAATAATATGAGGCAGAATAGTTTGTCCATGTAAAACTAAAATGATGACACATACAAAAATAAACGATCAACATCTACTTCATACTTAAACAAGATTTCATTTCACCTTCATTTTGTAACACATGTCAATCACTTTTCAGATCTCAATCTTTTAATTCCGACTTAAAATCAACTTGACTGAATCTTTGAAAGTTTCCCAACCCCTTGCACTGAAAAGACAGTTCACACTGAGCTGCCACATCAATGATAAAACCATGCAGATGACACAAATTAAAAGGTTTACTTTAAAATAAAAAGGTTTATTTCAGTTCATCTTCATATTTCTAACATATGTCAATCACTTCTTACATGTAGTTAGATCTGTCTAAAACTCTGTCTTAAACAGACTTGACTTGACTGAATCTTTGCAAGCTTCCCAACCCCCTAAAAAGACAGTTCACACTGAGCTGCCAAATTAATAATTACACCATAAAGATGATACCAAATGAAGGGTTTACTTAATAATCATACATATATTTCGGCTCAACTTCATATTTCTAACAGACGTCAATCACTTCTTATATGTAGATAGACATGCCTCAATCTTTTAACTCTGTCTTAAATAATCTGGACAGAATCTTTACAAGTTTCCCAACCCCCTGACTAGTCAATTCACACTGAGCTGCCAAACCAATGATAAAACCATGTAGATGACACCTGTAAAATAAAAAGGTTTACTTACATTGCAATACCAGGATTTTAGTTCATCATCATATTTTGAACAAATGTCAATCACCTTTTACATGTAGATAAACCTGTCTCAATCTTTTAACTCTGTCTTAAACGAACTTGGCAGAATCTTTGAAAGTTTCCCCCGACCCCCTAAAAAGACAGTTCACACTGAGCTGCCAAACCAATGATCAAACCATAAAGATGACACCATAGGGATGGACTCAAGCGTGGTTGTCCATCAATCATCTTCCCTTTCATCTTTCCCAATTATTTTCATAGAAGGAGCCCCCATCTGCCGCAAAAATAATAGTAGGCTTGTGAGAAATACAGAACGTTCATACACAAAAAGTTTATCATAAAATTCTATTTAAACGTTGTTTAAAGAATAAATGTACATGTACATGTAGCAAGCAGCGTTCTCATATACAAAAACATTTCTACCAAAACTTGATGTACATGTAGAATATTAAGGCGACAACCTGTATTTTCCAAAGATTTGTGATACGGTACATTTCTCTTGCTTGTTAAAAAAGCTTTCATTCTCAAAATTCAATTTGATATACAATGATGTTGTATGGAAATAACCATACAGTAAGTCATCCTTGTATGAACAAAGGTATTGAGTTGATTTTCCCACTGTGCCCGAGAATCAATGACAACAGATAGGGGGCGACAGAGAAGATGTGATACGACACTTGTGAACGCCAGTCTTCCGGTTTCTCTTCTTTGAGAGCATGCATTTACAACAAATATTTAGGATTAAGCTCTCTTCGGGAGGGATGGGGCACTAAGAGGTTCAACTACAAGAGGTTGTCAGAGTTCACTTGTCCTTAAATAAAAAATTAAAAAAGTTAAGGCCTCCAAGTTAAGACAGTTCTGGTAGAATTCTGAAAATGATGGCAATTTAACTTTCAAGTCAGAATCTCCCAAGAACATGAATACCTGGATGGAATGTTCAAATTGAAAAATGGAAATGAACAATACTCAGTTTTGGTTGGAAATTTGCACAAAGTTTAAAATCTACAAGTCTTCTTTTTATCCATTTATTTCAACAGGCAAACACCATTTTCTTAAAATATATTTGCTTTTGTTTATAAATCAATCGTTCCAACCAAAAAGCCACATTAATTTGCGAACACGAGCAATCAGGCACACATGTTTTGGATATTAATGACTTGCATGTACAAACATTGGAGAAACAAAATAAACATTTTGAAAATGTAAGTATGTACTTACCTTTTCAACTGTCTTTCATTGCAAAATATTTTATTTTGATAAATGGCTGTATTACAGGACGTTTATGGTCTCTATTTTTGGGCCAATTATACTTGAATTTGCAGATCGAATTTCAGAGAACAAATTTTAGACTCTTTCACCCAAACCAAACAAATTTTCCACCATTGATAGATGTTAAATGCAGAGAAAAAAATGTAATACCTTAATTCATCTAGCATTTTCAATAATTTACATACATTTCAAGGAGCAAATATTCCTCTTTTTTTTTTATTTATTTTTTTTAAATTATAAAATGTTGAAATATAGAGTGAGAATGATGATTTGAGCACAAGAAATCTTCAGGCCTAATTACATCATTTGAGAGGGGGAGGGGGGGGGGGGTAAAATTACTCAATTAATTGCACCTCCTACAGACTCCAGTGCAGCTTCAAGATGCCTATCATGAAGTTGGTGAGAACATGAGAAATCTGCAGTATATTGCATCATGTGACAGTGGTCATCTTTCAGGAGATAATTGTACCTCTTGAGGCAGTGCTTCACAGTTTGAGCTTGAAATATATTGCACTATTTTTTTTATCTGATGACTACACTAAGCCAAAATGATCGTGGGCTATTTCAAAACTCGAACAAGTTTTGTGTTTTGGATTGAATAGGCACGATAAATTGCGCAGTGCTGCACATGTAGCCTTACACCCAAGCCTGATCTCGCCATGCATATCATCGGCTTGGAGCCAGAAGGGCGCTATCGCAGATCAAGGATGTTCCGTTGGGAGCCATAAGGGCGCTATTACCATTGACTTTATACAATAATAACGCCCTTCTGGCTCTCAACGGAACATCTATAAGATGCAATAACGCCCTTCTGGCTCCAAACAGACGATATATCGGGCTTGTTTGTGCAAGCGCGAGTTTAGAGCATAAAGCTGGAGCATGGGCTGATGTAACATCAACTTCAAACTTCAACTGTCTTTCAGTTTTTCCCCCAGATCTCGCAGCGTGCTATTTGTCAAACTCAAACTAGTAAAGCATCACCTCATGAGGAGTTAATTGTACCTCTTGGACTCAAGAGGAGCTTGAAGATGCCTATCAATAGAGATCCATATCATCGTCCTGCTAAGATGATAGTCCCTGCCTGTCACTCACAGGGAGAAAGGGCTACAGGCACGTTCAGATAGTCGCTAATTTTTTATTGATAAAATAAAAAATATATATATATATATATGTATATCGAAAAGGTCATCTCTTTGGTCTTTGTACCAGTGAGAGAACACAATATGTAATTTTTTTTTTTTCAGATGACCAGGCCATCTGAATATGAATTATACATACTGTAAACTAATTTTTAATTTTTTATAAATGTTTTTCTGTTTTCATTGAAACAGATTTTCTGGTGGCTAACCAGGCCATGATGATGGGACTGCAGAAGTTTGGTGGCCATGGGGCCATTCCAGTTTGCAAGTACACACTCCAATTTGATACTTGGACAAAGTAAACCATGTCTAGGGAGGAGACTAAACCCCACAAGTGAATTTATCCTACGATTTACTTCAGATTCTGCATTATGCACAAGCCATGTAGGCTATGCAAAGATCATGGTTCTGTGCATCGGTATGAGGGAAAGTGAAGTAGGCCTACACATAGAATTCATATTTCATCAGACGCCCATACGCAGATCGGTCATAAAGTGACTGAACGAGGTCTGTAAGTAACCCATTAGGGAAAGTGAAGGGGAGGAATGATCGGCTTTTAAAACGTGATGAGCGGTGACAGTTGATGTCCCAATAGTATCAGGAATGCCAGTGCTGTGATGCTATAGAGCTCTCTCCATCTCTATAACACCAATGAGCCTTTGCAACCACAGAGTGGTGTTCGAAATCTGAACAACTCGATTCTAAAACTTGAGGGTTGTGGTCTGCAAGTGTAATGGACAAGTTCAAAATGCTCCAAATTTTGTTGTCAGAAACAAAGGTAAACCAGGAATTCTTTTTGCCCCGGCAGCTACTGAGTAGTGCTAGATCGATGTTGCTACATGTAGAGCAATCCTTGTCTTGTTGAACATAAAGAAGGTGGCAGCACCAACCATTATTTAACGTCTTTTGGTATGACATGGTCGGGGATCGAACCCACGACCTCCCGATTGCGAGGCGGGAGCTCTATCCACAGATTGGTATTGTTATTTCTTTTTTTTTTTTAACATGACCCTACAGATGTACAATGGTCGCCTGGCTATGAATTTAAAATCAGAAGTTATAGATTGTATCAAATGTCATAACAGAATATTCTCAAGCAAAACAATGTAATCAGCATCAGAATGGTCAACAATTCATGATCAATCTATGGCACTTGCCTTATTTCAGAGAACAATACTATTCTTGACCTCAAGCACCAACTTGTCACAACCGAATATCTCAGAAATTAATCTCAAATGTTATCAATTATCACACACACGTAACTTGCAGAAATGCACACTTGAATTTGAGCAATCTACAAATAGGATAAGACTTGGTTCATTTCCTGTCTCATAGAGTTCTATTCACACTTCCAACGCTCAAAAATCAAACTGATTTCACAACTTTTTGTTGCCTGAAATTTGCCTTGGAGACAACGGGCCACCTTATTGTAGATGCGACGTTCAGTGACAGGCTCGCACGGAGGCAGGCTTTGTGGAGCTGAAATTGATGCATGGGTTTAGTCCATGCCTTGGCATTGCATTGAACCTTTTCATTTGATTGGAAGGGGGTCCATGGGAAAATTGAAAAATGCCCCAAAACCATACTGCCATGACTGTACTTTGACAGGAGTTAATAATAAAAAGCAAAAGGGATTTATAAAGAATATAATGATATTGTAAGAAATATAACTGAATCTAGTTACACCTGCCAAATTTGAATGATGGTTTGAACCATTTCATTAGAAATGTCATAACTAGTCTGTCTGTATAACAAGTTTTTAATAGCAAATGATAGTAAAAGGCTCTGTAAATATAGGCCTATTCTATACAATAATGTATTTTTGCTCAAAAGGGCTTAAGAGAAAATAAAAGTTACGAAACTGGTGGGCATTTCTGTAACTGCCATTACGAGGAACATGCACTGTGAAAATGTAAATTGTACGCATCTAATGATTGAGAAGGCTCACAAAAAATATAAGTTCAAACAAACTTCTGGAATCATTGTCAAATTGCTTTTCAAGAACTGTTGCCATTTCTTTTAATTCACGGATCCATGGTTACATTTTGTACCTGTAGGCAAACCTTCATGAGGTAAATACACACTAATTTGTAAGCAACCCTTGAAGAATGAACAAGAACTACAATGTATCATGAAGAAACGACTTACATAGGAGTCACTTATACACATGCAGAGTTATTCAGCTCTTCATTTGTGTGATATTGACGTCTTGCCTACATACAGCAGCAGAGGTGTTTCTTCCACAAGACGTAAGAGATGGAGTGTAATTGGTTGTCATTGTTAAAGCTCATCAAGTACCTATTAATGGTATTGTGGTAGGCTGCTGTTGTAAGCTAAAGAGTCAACACTCTCGGTAGGATACAGGACCTGCGTCCATACAGAATTCATCTCAAAACACTATAATTGTGTCAAAGATGTATGGGGAAAAAAAGCAAAATAATAAAAATGTATTTTACATGTAGGTTCCAGGCATTGTTTTGAATTTTAAACTTTAAAACAAAGCAGAAAGTTGGTCCAAACGAGAATGGTATAAAATGGGTTGGGCTTAAATGGTCAATGACCAATCACACTCCAAGATCACCTGTCATTTCAAAATAAACAGTTTTTCTTCTTAATATTCTTCATCTTTCCAAATGTATATTTTTGTGTACATTTATGAACACTGTCCATTTATCCATTTCTATAGGTAATTTTCTACATCTCTATCTCTCTCTCTCTCTATCTCTCACTGTCCCATCTCTCTTTTTAATGGCACTTACATGTACTATCAAAGATAGCAACAAATATACAATATAAGATCCTTTATCTTGATACAAAACAACTTTGAGTTGCTGTTCAGAAAGCAAGATGAAAAGAGAGGAAATTGATCTAGAAATTTATTGTTTAAAAGCCTCTTAGCTCCAAATTCCCTTTTCCAGACTCACTGGCACGACTCACTTTGTTATTAGTGGGACTACATCGTAAAGATGAAAGTATGTTTAATCTTACTACATGTATGTAATGTGAAAAAAATTACCCAATTATGCATGACGTGTTCTTATTTGTAAAGACCAGCTTTGGTGATTTTTCTATTTAATGATACTAAAAATTGCTTCCTAGCATGGCGTATGAGGTAGTTTTTCCATCTTGGAATTACATAAATATAATTTGCCCCTTAATCAACCCCCCAAAAAAGCCTTTAAAAAAGATACCTTGTTTTTATTTCTTATTTGTATTTTCTGGATTAAAGAGAAACCCCGCTCCCCCCCCCCCAACGTAAAAATAACTGTCTAAATGAAAGTATCTCACGAGAAATTTTTATGAATCATGTACATATACCTCTCTGATTAAAGGGGAAGTTCACCCTGGAAATAAATTAATTTTAGAAAATACAGAAAAATAAAAGAAAAATATGAGTGAAGGTTTGGAGAAAATCGACCAACAAATAATGAAGTTATGACTATTCAAAGTTTTGATTGTGTGACGTCACGGGCGAGCAGTTCTCTTATGTGTTATGTAGTGTAAATTACATAAAGTGTCATTTTTTCAAAAGAAAATAAATTTGTCATCTGTGCGGTCGATATATCATCAAAAATATGTTCATATACATGCTTATATAAAATTGACCCATTCCTTTATCAAGAACCATGAAAAAAGACAGATTTATGGAATTTACATACACAACACATGGGAGAGCTGCTCGCACGTGACGTCACAGAATCAAAACTTTACATATTCATAACTTTGCTATTTTTCGGTCGATTTTCTTCAAACTTTTACTAATATTTTTCTTTTATTTTTCTGCATTTTTTAAAACCAATAAAATTCCAGGGTGAACTTCCCCTTTAAATGTATCACTAATACCCTGCATTCACAATATTCCAAAAGGCCTTTAAGATCTAATCCATCCAGTGAGAATGTTTAATATTGTCTGTTGAGTGTCATAAGGGCTCTACTTACCCTCAATATCTATAGAGATAACGTCCTTCTCGTTCTCAACAAACACTTCTATAACTAGGGGAAAGGGATTAGCGAGGGATCTTTCGGTATCTTCAAATGTCCTCCACTCATAATAGGATTACAATTTATTTATGACGTACAGTATCTCATCCGGACATTACAGTAACACTTCTATGGGAGAGAAGCACTGCAAGTTTATAGTGAAAAGTAGGCCCCTAATTACGAGTGAATATTTAAGGGCATGGGGGTTTGGTTTTAAACTAAAATTCAATCAATTCATTGATGAATCAATAATGACAATGCATTCATTTTGTGCTTTGGCCAGAAAACTTCCAGAAACTTAATAGTTCTTTTATATATTTCAAAAAAGTTAATGGAATCAAACCAAACTAGCTTCACTTTATCACAAAGAGTGATGTTTTATTTTAGAAATTGTATTAAATTTGGGGGACATAAAATGTATGAAAACCCCAAGTTAAACCTGGTGTATAGTTTTGGTAACAAAAAAAGGAATCGACAGAGAACCGATCAAATATAGTCTCATGTTGTCCACATTGCACTAAAAGATATGTGTGAGAGATCTTGTGACATTCCTTTTGAGATTTCCGATGAATTTCATTGAAAATGTTAGAAAAAAGCGTAATTTAACCGCCATTTTAGACCTCTGCTGGGAGGTTCGCACGCCCGAGATTACGGCGTGAATTAGTGCGAACAATCTGTGTGTAACACCCACACAAGAGAATCCCCATTGGTTTTACACGTGAACGCTAACATTAGTCGGGTCCCCGTCTTATACGCTTTATACATATATTATGAAATAAAGACACTAAAACATGATTTCAAGTACTATAATTTGCTTCATTATTGTTATTGGATTCAATCTTTCATAATTTATCTAAATATAAATCCAAATTAATTTTTTCTTTCTCCCGAAACTATACACCAGCTTTAACAAAATTTAGGTATATTGTATTAAGATAATAGACCAAATGAATCGAGTTTCTATGGATACAATTTCCATCAAATTTGTGTAATTTATTCAAAATTTCACAGATTCAGATATTTGATTAAGAATATTCACGTACCATTTCATTGCCAGATCTATCTTACATGCCATTGCTTTAAATTTGGAATTGTTACGACATAAGACGAGTTCCATCGTTTCCCAGCTACGAAAATAGCTTGAAGGTCACGCCCATTGTAAATGAATATATGACTGCATTCATCTCACTTCTGCCACCACTAACAAATTTATTCTGCTTATCAAAACAAATAATAACCAAATGACACGCGTGTATCTCTTTGTATGTGGGTCAATTGAAGGGCATAAGGGACTAGTGGTCAGGGGCGGTGGGAAGTGAAATGGGGCCAAGTTCAAATGGGACCCAGAAGTTTACATTGTAACTTAGAAGTTAACAAAATCAAAAGGTGCCCCATGCTTATTTATTCTACAGAGTAACATCTCCAAGAAAAATTTGCAAAATAAAGGACCTCATGGGTGGAAAAATTGAGAAAGTATATAAAGAGAGAGGGCGATAGATAATCTTAAGAATGAGAAATCGTTAGATGTTGAGGGGAAATACATTTTGTGTAGATAACATACAGACAGAGAAGGGGGACAGAAAATGAAGAAAGAGCATAGATAAAAAACATGATGAATGAAAAAATACATACATGTAACAGACAAAACATATCTTGAAAAAATATCTATACATCCATTTTTGCAGTGATACAAGGGAGAAAAATAAATGTTTGCAGATCTGTGATGAGAATAACATTTCCTGTCTAAATTGAAAAATAGCTTGATCTACTCTATTTAAAAGTGGTCTACAATCCATATTACATTTCTCTGACCACTTTTCCAGCTGTCCACAACAGGATAGATTAATTGAATAAACAGGGACTGCTCCAGAAAAAGAAGCCCTTTATGAAATTTTTCATTTCATATTCATTTTCCCTAAATTCAGAGCACAAGTGCACGGTCAATATGTAATGTAGAGAGAAAACAAGAAAAATATTACCAGCGGCTCATACATTGATGGTGAATGGCACTTTTCTATAAAGGAATACACAATTCATTTTCTTCTATTCAAGTTTAATGAAAGCAGATGCGCCAGTGCCTGCCTCGGCGAAGTTACCCCTCTCTTTTATCCACTTGTTCTTTCGTCGAGGCTCCATATCACAGGCAAATACTCAAAATGAAATTATCTTGTTTGCTAGCACAAGATCAACATTTGTGGAGTAGTCACAGTTCCCTTTCAATGTTACAGTGACCTAATAATGTTTTCTTCTCCCTTTTTTGAAAGGAGGGTTTTGTTAAGGTTATGGTTAGATTTCGAGTTTACTATTCAGGGCAAATACACACTCCAAGTTTGGAGTTTGTTGAGACCATGCGTTGAAATTGAGCTCCGTATATATCCTAGGCCACGATGACAAAACAGTCCTGTAGGATTTCAAATGAACGGAGGGAAGAATTTACTTACCCGGTCTGTATCAACATTTGTATTCCTTCTCCACTGTATGGGGTTGGTCGTTATAGGTTTCACCGTGAAAGAAATAGCAAGTAACGCAAAGAAATCCAATTAGTGCATACTGTAAGTGATGCTAATCTTCATTGCACAGAATTAACAAATTAATTCCTTTTGGTAATAATTATCCAGGTCCATCCAATTGATCTTTGAGAATTACATGAGACCTTTGCCTGATTCCCTCGAACTGTGATACGGGTATGCAGATAAGGAATGTAAGAAAGTGTCAATAGATCTGTGGCGCTGTTTGGGGAACGCACCATCCGACAGGCACATGACGGTAGGTCTTTGACATCAAGTTGAAGTCTTTCATGCCAGGATTAGCCAGGCCTCTTTTGCTTCATCTCCCCTCTGATGGCTCGCAACAATGAATCTCGGCGATGATTTATGTTCCATTAACCTGCAAAAATGAAGATAAATCAAAGGGTGATTTGTATTCATCACTGAACAGCCCAACAAAAGAATAAACAAATATGCCTGCACAATCACAACTATTTGTGTTCACATTTGAAATGCTGGCAAAATAGAAGAGGTTATACCCGGTGGTACAAGTGTCATCTACTTTTGGTACAAATATCAAAGTTATATTGCAATTCAAATTAACCAAATTGTTCTGGATGCAGGTTGTTCTAATCTTTTAAAGATATATTTACAGTTTAACTACCTAGTGTACTCAGGTAGTACAAGTGTCAATTTTTTTGTACAAATAATTATATAGCAATTAAAATGAACCACCGTGCTAGAAGCAGGTTTCTTTGATACAAAAAGAAAGAGATATTTACACTTTTACAAGTTTAAATATACTTGGGTGGTACATGTGTCATATTCTTTTCTATAAAATAGAATATCTTATTCAAATGAACTATTCCAGAAGCAGATTTTATTGATGTTAACAATTTAAACAATGAAAAATTAAAAGTCCTGTCATATTGTCAAAAAGATGACGAGAGGTGTTTCACAAACTGAAAAGCTTGAAAATCACAGAAAAATCAAATATTGCTCATTATAGACAGTTGAAAATGGTTTTTAAAAAATGAGATCATAATGAATCTCAAACTGGCAAATTACGACCAGTAGTAAAAGTGTAAACCCAGACAGAATATATCGAAGCAAGAATTAACCACAGGATCTTTCATCTGAAAACTGCTACAGCAAACCCCCCTTGCCCATGTCTTCTGGGAGCTATATAAGAACGTCTGGACGAGATAATGCAAGGAAGAGCTAACGAACTTGGTGGTACGGAGGGAAATCATCTAAAGAAAGATCTATTAACTAAACATTCATTTTCATTTCTAGTCAGGCCTCGCTGACACACAAAGTAATATAATGGGACTGTAGGAGCCCCTTTCAACAGCCATCTGGAACTGGGATTGGAACCAAAGACAGAAAATGAAGAAAAGATTTGCAGTGAAAAGAAATTAATCATTGTAGGCCGCAGGCCTCTGCGAAATAGCCTACGCATTTGTCAAAACTTTGGGTCCCCGATCTTTGCGCTGAATTTTTAAATCTTGGGCTTTATGGCAAGATCTGATTATTTCTTGTTTTCAAAAGCAAGCCCTCTTACAATGGAATCTCTTTCTCAGCGTAAATATCGGAGATAGAACTAAAATTGGACCCCGAGGGGAACGCTGATTAAAGGTGAAGTCGACAATCGTCACAGTGCTCAAACGAAATTAAACTTGACCTGTAAACCTTACAAGAACACCCTTCCAGAACAAGAAACCCGATAAAATAGAACATCCATTAAATCACACCTTTGAAAAACAAAATGGCTTCCATCACGAAGATTGATTTTCCTTGGTAGGCTTCTCCCTGACCATGGCGACAATTGCTTGACTGAACAAAAGGAACTCTTATAAAAATATTTGATAAAGGCTCAACTATAAATACTGAAATAAAAGACAGCTTGAAATTGACCCTCTTTGTAAACTGAGTTTTATCCGATGACCGATACACAGTACAATGCTCCATGGGAAAGGATGAACAGCGTATTTCGAGAAAAAAAAAAATCTTCTATTTTTCCTAAAAATTGGGTCATTTAGCCCCAAGATGAATATTTTGTACACCAATGCCAAGGTATACAATGACCTTTGACCTCTAATGAAAATTAATTGACCTTCTAAATAATCAGCTTATTCCATATATCAATGGTAATCATTGTTGAGTTATCCTTTTTGGAATTGATCCTTTAATTTCCCTTTTCTACCTCAGAACTCTAACATCCTATGGCGCCATATTTTAAGTTGAAGCAGTTCATGGGAATCACAATAATTTTTTTCCTACAACTTCTGTTTCCTTCATTAGCCCAAAATTAAGTGATATTTCTCAAAAGAAATAAAAAGTTAGAAGGTACGTGTTTTTCATTAAATCAAAAAAAGATCTTCTCACTTTGGCCTATATAATGTTGGTTGGAATAAAAATTTCCAAAGAGTACAGCTACATGTTCAAGGAATAAACAAAAGTGTAAACTGCTATCAAGCTTGCCTAAAAATGAGTTTGTTTTAAAACTTTCCTTGAAAATAAGTTATATAAACCGATGTAAGTATAGTTGGATTATTCAAAATGTTCTCCTTCACGTTTGTTTGTGAACTGGATGCACTTTTCCTTTTATAATCAATTTAAAATACCAAGACAAGTTGACAAGGGGCTTCTCTGAATATATGCTGCAGACATCTCGCCAAAAACTAGAACAAATGCTAATGGGGGCGGGCACTTAGGAGGTGAAATTAGGTTAAATGATACGACAATGCACTTTGAATCACATGTTTTCAGGTGTAAATAGGACAGTGACTTAGAAAGACATCAAACTGTACAAAAGATTAATTCTCAGAAGGTCCTAATTCTCGTTGAAAATAATTTCTTAACAATCATATATTTTATTTGGGGAAAGCTAAGTTTAAAAATACAATAGACAAAGGAATATTGTTGAAATCCTCTAATTCATTAACTGAAATGTATGAACTACAAGTTCAAAGATCAGTTTTTAGAAGTTCCATTATTCTTTTGTGAGAAAGTCTTGCAAATGATTCAAGATAAAAGAAATAATATGAGGTCCATATTATTCAGTCTTAGAAAAGATCACATACCAAATTATTCTACTAAAGTAGGGCAGCATTTTACCTATTTTGCAGAGTTGAGGAGAAAATCTGAAACTACATAAATATCAGTTCTCTTAAAAATAATACATAAAATAAGGAATAACATTTTTACAACTACCGGCACTCTACAACCTAACAACAGAGACAAAAATACACAATCAATTCATACCTCAAAAAAAAATTTGACAGGTAATTTAATATCAATGCTCCATATCCTCAAGTTAACATAAAATTTCTTTTACGATGCTATCGGGAATAACATTTAGTTGGGTATATCGATCATTCATGACATGTGCATAACAGTTGCTAGAAGCCACTAACCTCATTATATTTGAATGTATTCTAATGTTCTGAAATAAGTCTAATATCATATAGGTGAGATGTATTATAATCTACTTTTTATTGGTTTAAAGGTACATGGTATTTTTTATAGTGATTTGGAATTGGAGGATTCTTTTCACACTATAGTATACATATCCAAAAGACAGTAACTACTGTATTCGCTGTTATTTTTCGCGCGATAAATTCTTCGCGCTTAGAGGCCTCAAAACATAGTCGCGGGTTCTTAAATTCGCGCTGAATTTACATACGAACGCAATTAACCCCATTCAAAGCATGCATAAGAAATCATGCTCATATATTCGCGTTTTTAATTTCGTGCCTTACGATGTTGGCACGAAATCCGCGAATATTTCCATGATTACAGTACATGGACATGCATTTTTGTGTTTGAAAGTTTTCTACTGAACATACATGTACACGTATTATTATTGTCACCTCCCTGCAAGCAGTTATTTTATTTACACAATGGCAAATGCATTGAGCTATACAGTACCTCCTTGTGGGGAAGGTGATATTATTTCCTAATTAATTATATTCCCACAGACTTGGAAAGGCACTTTGAATTATAAATGCCATTCTTGCTACAAACTTTATAAGCATGATAAGCTCACATGACACATAGCATAGATTTTTGATCCACAAATTTAGAATGGTCTGAAGGCTGTTTTGAAGACATAAAGTGCATTTTAATAAGCATTTTAACACCAAAACAAACATAAATAAAGAAAGTAGGGCGGGTAATATAACATTACATGACCTTGAAATTGGAAAATAACACAAAGGGGGCTCCTTCGTAAGAATAAATGAAAAAGAAATGGAAAAGCATCTCTCTCCTTTCCAGGAGGTACATTAGCAGCAATTTGCAAATTTCAATTAAATACTACAACTCAAGCCTAAAAATGACATCAATTTTCTTGATAGCTGACCTCAAATCTTACAAAGCAAAATACCTACAAAAGAGAAGAAAAGATTATCTTTATAATTCTATTTCTTTTATCAATCCAAAGAGATGCTTTGTTGGGGTTTCTGTGAAGGTATTCTCTCCCACAAGAATTACTGAATGGGGCTAAGTTTATATTTATGCCCCTTCATCACATCAATCATATATAAAAGAAGTATTGAAGCACTATTGTCAGATAAGGTAATTATGTCTGGTTACAACAGTATATGAAATGTTGCTGAAGTGCGGTTATCTTTATCTATTGAATAAGACTTCAATGGTATTCAAAATATTGCCTATTTATTGGAGTATTTATTACACTCTCTCTCCCTTTAATCAAAGAATCATAGATAACTGTCAGATGATATTCATAGATTTTTATATTATTGTTCTCAGAAATGATTAAGTATTTTCTAACAAGGAATACTATTGATGATGATAAAGTGTACTATACTTATATTTCATTCCAAAACTATGACAAATATGGTTATTCTAAGGCATCTACAGTTTCAAGCATTATTAAAAAAATTAAGAACTTTGTAAGGCAGGTGATAATGATTAATTCTGCATCGGAACATCCCCCTCCCCCCCCCAAAAAAACTAAACAAAACAAAACAAAACAAAACAAAACAAAACAAAACAAAACAAAACAAAACAAAACAAAACAAAACAAACAAAACAAAAACAAAAACAAAAACAAAAACAAAAACAAAAAACAAACAAACAAAACAAAAGCAAAAAAACAAAAGTAAAAACAAAGTCGGATGATATTACATTTGATAACAAGAATATTTCATATTGAAAGAAAAAAAGCCAAAATGTCATGGGGGTTTGATGTCATTTACTTTTCTAAAAACATCAATAAAAGGACCTGCCCTTTGTGCAGCAGAAAACGAACCCAATATTTAGACCTCACAAGGATATTGCACAATTTGGCAATGTCAAATTTCACCGCAATTTTAATATCCCAAGAACCGGAAAATTGAGTACATTTGTGGAGACTTGATAAGTCTAGTTTGTACGGTCTGTAGATTATATGATGTGTAAAATAGCATGAAATGGGGCGAATATTGAAAGGTTGTATTGAACAATTCTGAAGGTCTCATGTGCCTTTGCTGCCTATAAATCAACTGAAGTGCAAGAAAAACATATAAATGATTTACTTAAATTTCGACTAATTTGTTGTTTTCAATGCATTGTATTTTTGTTGGGCAGGAAGGGGGGGGGGTCCCAATGATTTTTAACTAAATTTTGTTTATATTGCATTTGAAAGAATGTAATTATTTTAATCTTTGATATTACTTCTCTTTTCATTTTCCATGTAATCGCCAATCAACAACCACCCCCTAAAAAAATGAATCATACAGAACACTAAACAGTTTTTTATTGAACTAAACATCCCTATTTCTATAAAAAAATAAAAGCACTCTAAATATAAATGAATTATCTTCTATCTTGATAAATTTCAGAATAGGAATCCGGGACTTGATTTTTGCAGGAAGCAGTTGGCGGAAATGAATAGAGATGGGACGTTTTCTTCTGGTCTAGAAATACCAAAGCCAATTTGTAGTAATCAAATTGACCGCAGTGATACATTTAAGCCTATATACCTTCTGCAAATTAAGAACTAGAAGGATATTAAATTTGTTTCTTCTTTTTAGGAATGGCAACCTTTTAGCCCTTACAAATGCTATATTATCTCAAAATAAAGCATGTATTATTCTGTAGAGATCCAGTAAATGAAGGGCATAAACTCATATCTTTCACATAGATTGAACACCCTTGGCCTTATGGCACGCAAAAGAAGGTTTTCAAATACTGTATAAGTGGTAATATTGTTATGGTGGTTTTATTTTCGTGAATTTGGCGAGTCCATCTTCGCAAAGATTTCCACTTCAACAATAAAAAAATTGAGAAATTATTAACTTGTTAATTTCCCAAACTATTACAAAATCACGAAAATATTGGCTTCCACAAAATATAGCAAATTTGTTCAAAAATAGATAGACATTCGTAATCACGACATGAGGTGATACGACCAGGAAAATTATTTAGGCTGCTGAATTTCATTCTGATTCTACAGTATTGTATGTATTAAAATTGTGAGGTTTTGAATATTACTCTAAAAATATGGGTTGTTATATACAGGGGGGGGGGACTAAACTTTTATTTGGGGATCTATTTCATAACTCAAGATCACCTTTCATAATTATATAAATATTGAGTTTATTCTCGTCTTAAATATAACAGAGGTATCATAATTCCCCTACCATTCCTAAACAAAACATTTGTCAAGGACCTTCATATATTAAGTGACTCTTAATTTCTTGGTGGATTTGTAAAAAGCAGCTGCATGTGGCATATATTTACTAAATACCAATGATAGACAACAAACTAAGTAAATACAAATATTCATAAAATAAGGTCATTGTAATGGCTAACATACTCCCTGTCCCATTAAAAGAATTTAATTCTCCAGTGTAAACTGTTTAACCTTCTTTCATCTTTCGTAAGCTGGTGTGCTGTGTTACAGTTCTTACGATATTGTCTCCAGTATAACTCTCCCCAAGGAAATTAAAACAATTCCTTTATTACTACTTCGTCCGGAAGTTGAAAATTATAAAACTTATCTTTCAGTCGAATAGACAATCCAGATCATTTCTAATCAAGACACATACAAACTCATTCAGTATCAGACTAATAAATATTTACATATTTTAAGATGATCTTCTTAACATGATTATGAGGTCTCACTTTGCGGAAACTGCTTTGAAACTACTTTGAGATGAATTTGGGACTACTTTGTGACAGTTTTGAAACCAAGTGAGATACCACCCTAACTTTCCACTCGGACAAGAAATTGAATATTACGTAACATAATTCTAATGAATGGAAGTAGGCCTACATTGTATTTCTACCTCAATGCAGCATCGATTTCCCAATCCCTGTCATGTCTTTTGGATGGTGACTTTAATGAAAGGTTATAAGTTCAAGATGTAAATAATCATATCTGATTGATACACTTTTTCAAACCCAACAAACCCCCCCCCCCCACCTTACCTACATCCCCTACACTTCAATCACCCCAATATATTTTTGTCTACTCTATTGCTAAAATTTTCTTGAAACATAAGTTTTTTTTTTTTTTAGCAGTTCAGACTGCAAAATTAACTAAAGCCTACATGTGGCCCAAGCCTTAAAGTTACAGCACAATTCTTTTTGAATAATAAAACCAAGAATAAAAGGGTAGATTAAAGGATCAGTCAAAAGCACTTGACACTTTAACTAGTTCTTTGTGTAACTGGTGCCTTTATTCTACTCAAGGGAAGATGTGAGATAATAGTTCAAAACTGTTGTTGAGTACTTTAGTCTTACCAATCAGACCTACAATTCTTGGACATTAGTCTTTTTTACATTCAATAAACTTCTAATGGTCCAGTGAATAGGGATCCCCAAATTTTTAATTGCAAAAAAGAGCCAAACATACGCTACAATAATTGAACTTTTTTAAATATAAATTTGTACGTAATTTATGTCTGTGACCAACATTTTCTTGAAAAATCATCTACGTAAAAGTAAAAAGAGTATGGATCAAAAGGCTACCACTGGGTACCTGGTATTGGTGAAAGGAATTTGTGAGATACCAGCACAATGCAACAACAAAACAAACTCATCAATATCAAGTTATGGGGTTGTGTATCCCAGGATTGATTGATTGATTGGTTAGGGTTTAACGACACTACCAACACAATGTGTCATATAAGTGTCAAGCTAGATATTACTTTAATGCGTACTGAGTTAGTTGGGTGACTACTTTCCCGGGAAAAATTCCCTACTCTTTTCGAATAGGAAAGCAGGTTCTTTAACGTGCAAGTGGGGTTGCTCTCCATCACACGGACCGACGCTTTAAGTCTCCTCCGAAGACTATAGTTAATTTTTAATGTCTTAATAATTGTCATAGCTGCTTTGATAAGCTTCAATGTTATTTTTTTTAAAATCTGAGAAAAAGATTTATTCTTTTAAGGAAATCCACAATTCTTGAGCGTGAAACGTCACAAAAATAACGTTTTTAAATCCGGTACGTCATAAAAATTAGTACGTATGTGGCTAAATTCAACACATTCAATAAGGATATGTTTAACTGATAAAACACAATCACACGATACACAACGGGCAGTTCCTCCGCTGCGAGCAAATAAGAGTGCGTCAAATAAGAATGACCGATTCTAACACGGGTCAACACAATATCATCACGTCGTTTAGTTAAGGGGATTGTATTTATGTGGTTTGATTACTGATTGGTGTTGGTATAGTTTATTGACAGGGTTTAAATCCCATGACGTTTGCCATTTTCTTCTAATGTAAATATTAATTTTTGACTTTAGATCTGTATATGGGATCTGTATTTTAGTTACCTCTAATTTGAGAGCTTCTTTAGCTAACTTGTCAGCTTTTTCATTTCCTTTGATACCTGTATGGCTCGGTATCCATGCGAAAACCACCTTTTTGCATAGTACATCAATTTATATAGAGATTCTAGTAACTGTACAACAAAGGGGTGTTTAAGGTTTCTGCACTGCAAAGCCATTAAACTAGATAAGGAATCTGTAAAATTACAAGTGTCTTTTATTCGTGTTTTCAACAATGTGTAAGGCCATTTTCAAGGCCAACAATTCTGCAGTGTATATAGACGCACTGTCCGGTAATCTAATCTGATCCTGTACATTGTTGCTAATACAGGCTGATCCAACTTTATTCTCATCTTTTGACCCATCGGTATAGATAGCCTGGAAGTTTCTGTATTTATGCCTGATCTCACCGAATTTATCTAAATGACAAGGTCACTAGTGAAGCCCTTTTTGAAAGTTTTAATGTAAGGTCAATTACTGGCTCAAAAATCATCCAAGGTGGTATTTTAGGTACTAGAAAAGGAGAAATACTAGTGTTATTTAGTATGTGTATTAGAGCTCCTTGAATACGAAAGTCCAAAAGATTTTATTGAAGATGGTTTAAGGTATAAAAACCACATGTCGCGGTCTGAAAGTAATATCATATGTTGGGTTTTGATGTGTTATTTTTTAATTTAATCGCATAGCTAAGAGAAAGTTTCTCGTATCGTAAATGCAAAGGTGGTTCATTAGCCTCCAGTGTATCCCAGGAAAGCGGGGTTCCAAAGAAACAATTGATACAAGTGGATAATCCTTGCTAATAGCATCTTCTTCTCTTTCATTTATTTCTTCTTTCTTTCTTTTTGCTGTTTTAATACCCCCAGAAGGATTAAATTGCTGTAATAACAACTGAAAAGAAGCCAAAAGAAGGATTATCAGACATTTGTTCTGACTAGGAGGCAGTTGATATATATGTAACCATTATTTTGTATTTATTGGGGTAGGGTTCACCAACTAATTTTTTAGATGGGGTTACACTCTTGTGCATTGGGCCGCTTGGTAGTGTCCAATAGCTGGTTTCCATTTTTAGCATAATGTGCAACTATTGTGTATGAACAAAAATTCTTGAAAACTTCCACCATTTGGGGGTTATAGATTTCATGTTATTGTACAAAATTACTTAAAAATATTTTCTCACACCTTACCCTGTTCATACCAACATCAAAGTGGACATATCCTGTTCACATTCAAATAAAACATTGAACATTAACAGGCGGTCGAATGTAATGCATGGGGTTAACCACTACCACCATCCACGTGTAGCATTGGCATGACCTTCAGATGCAAATAGGAGATAATCATTTCAGCCGCTGTCCTAATGAAGAAAACATACTTCTCTCAGACAGCACTCTCTATAGGTGGCGTTACACTAGCTACAGGTAGACAAATAGCACGCAAATTCTGATCTGATGACTTTGAATGATCAGAGAGTATCAGGATTTTTCTCTCAAACAACAGGCTAAATTGGGCTAAATATCAGCCAAAATCATCTTGGGATTATTTCAAAACTCAAGCTTGTTTTGTGGTTTTAGCTTTAAATAGCACAATAACATGATTGTTGCTGCACTAGCCTGAAACCTAGAAGGGAATTTTAGCCCGATACCATCATTCACATATCGGGCTTGCTCGTGCAAGTTCCAAGGTCAGATAATTACCCTCTAACATAAATGAGTTGCAGCCAATCAGAATGGTTGTTTCAAATTTACAATTGATCATAACGCTTTATGTTACAAGGCAAATGAGAACATGAAGCTTACACCTGGTGTATAGTTTTGGTAACAAAAAAGGAATTGGCACAAAACTGATCAAATGTAGTCTCATGTTGTCCATATTGCACGAAATGATATGTGTGAGAGATCTTGTGACATTCCTTTCATGATTTCAGATGAATTTCAGTGAAAATGTTTAAATGAAGCGTAATTAAACCACCGTTTTAGACCTCTGCTGGGAGGTTCGCACGCCGGAGGTTACGGCGTGAATTAGTGCGAACGATCTGTGTGTATACACCCACACAAGAGAATCCCCATTGGTTTTCCACGTGAACGCTAACATGAGTTGGGTCCCCGTCTATACGTTGAAATAAGGACACTAAAACGAGATTTCAAGTACTATAATTTGCTTAATTATTGTTATTGGATTCAATCTTTCATAATATATCTAAATGTGAATCCAAATTAATTTTTTCTTAACTATACACCAACTTTAAGCTTCAACTTATTTTTGGCTTTTCCCTGTGACTCACCTCACAGAGCGATATCTGTCAAACTCAAGCTAGTGAAGTCCCATCTTATGAAGCGAAGTTGAGTTGAGAGGTTTTTCCAGGACATGTCCGATGGCTACCCTAACCTGGAGTGACAGACGCAATGCCTAACAATCTGTACATTATTATCACTGAGGGTGAGCAAGTGGTAGCAATGTGGCATTCATAGATAGCAGTGCAAGAGGTGAAGTGGTAAAATGTGTCCCCAACCCCCTTCCCAAATACCCCTATTCCTTCCTTCCTCGATCTGTGCTTTGTCTATTACGGACATTAGTGAACGAAGCTACCACGTACTCACAAACTGCCCGGAGGTTTTTTAGTTGCTTGTATTATTGATAATTTGTACAAATCAAAATACATCACCATGCAGATATGTAAAAGAAAAAAATATATATGAAATTGACACACAGCATCAACCTTAACCCGTTGGGGACTGAGCCCGAATATATTCGGGCTGAGGTCTATGGGAAATGTGTGTTATAGCCAAATCAGCTCGTCTCCAACAGGTTAAACTTATATCTATTTGAACAGACCCTGGATCAGAAGCACCTCCTCAGTTAATCCCCAATGTTCAGAGCAAAACTAAACAAACATACAGAAAGGCCTGAGTTCAACCCGAAACACAAGATATCTGTCTAACTCGACAATGGACCATACTAATTAGCGCACAAAATGTTTATTGTAATGTAATGTAATGGTCCATCCACCATCTAACTCAGACCAGTAGTTGAATAGGACATATATAGGCAGTGACATAGACCTGGATATTTCACCCTTCCAACACACCTTTCGCTACCAAAAACTGTACGTAATTTTAAACTTGACACTTAACCTCTTTGAGCAGACCCTGGAACAAAAAACACTTTCACTTACCGGTATCCTCAATCGAGCAGAACTTGGCAAACACAGACAAATCTGACACTACAGAAGGAAGGCCTACATGTACACTGAATCCTACAGAGTTGACTGACTGACAAGAATGTCTATGTTCAAAAATTAACTTGCATCACCAGAGTGATCTGTCAGTATTTGATTACATATGGAGGCTACATACATTGTACATGCACGCCTAAATATCTTCACTTGCTCTTCCAACATGCCTTTCGCGACTAAAAACTATAGTAAAATTTTATCTTGATACATACCTGTGAATAAAACCACCATTAATCCTCAATTGAGCAGAACTGGGCAAACACAGACAAATCTGACACTCCAGAAGAATGTCCTGGTGTTGCCTACACTGAACGCTACAAGAGGTGACTGACTGACTGACTGGGCCGTGCATGGGGTCTACCCAGCAGGTGCCTATAGACAGGAATCTTCCACCTGAGTAGCTAAAGAGGAAATACTGGGCTTCTCCTCCCCAGTTACCCATCCTGAAAAGCACAGTTTACTCATTGATCTTTCCACTTGGTTGCGCTCCACCGATCCTCAAGGGAACCACGCGCTTACTGGGCCGTGTAAACACGACTTGTGAATGGGCATGGGTGTACAGCTAGCCCGTGCACCACGCCAAATTTCAAGCATAGAGGCATTGAAGGAAAAACGGGGGAACAGAAATTAATTGCCCAGGTAAGCCTTGAAGAGCTGCTAAATTCTGAAAGATAATATAATGGAATACCTAGTCACTGTGAATGCTTTAAAAACAGGTTTATGATGGTGTTGCAGCTGTGCTTTAACACCATTGCAAATTTAAAACCCAGTATGAATACGTTATTAGTCTTTTATTCCCCCCCCCTCATCGCTCTATCTCTTTCTGTCTCTTTATTTCTGTCTCTTTGTATCTCTCTGTATCAGGACAACTACCCCTAGACAATAGAGTTAGGTGTGAGTTAGGGGGTAAATTTTGTCAGGAGGTAGTTGTTCTCTCTCTCTCTCTCTCTCTCTCCCTCTCTCTTTCTTTCTCTATCTTTCCCCTCATTACACAGGAATCAATCAAGTAATAATCAAGGAACCTTGACAATCAATCGATTGAAGTCAGTGCATACATGTACAATAATTCCATGATTACATGGATCAATATTAGGTTTTCATCAAAGGAGAAAAGGTCATCAAGGTTTAGTGGATAAAACTTAGTATTTTTCTTTTGATATGGAAGTGTAGTGGCAAAGATGAACAAAATTATTATAGATTTTGTAATTTCAAAACCATACCACATACAACAATTCTTAAGGGTTCGTAATAAAGCTTTCCTAATTATTTTGTGAGTTTCTTCAAGAATTGAAGATCATGACCAGAACTTCAATATATCTCAAAATAAGTGTCTGCTACCTTGAATGTTCTACATGTACATACATGTATATCTCCAGCAAACATGTATGTTATCTTTGTTTTAAGTTTTGTATGAAACCAAACAAGAAACCATTAACGAATTTGTGTTTAGTGTATATGTAGCGACAGGTATCGTTTACTTGTACACACACTTTGTAATGAACAATTCAACCATTTGCATCAGAGGTTTTTACATTGCATTCCAAGAACAACTACATCAAGAGGAGATGTGAACGTGTTTCTATTAAAAAATAGAAATTAACTAAATTCAAAGGATGATCTTGTAAATGAACTCTCCATGGCTCTCTTTTGTTTTGTTCTTTTATTTTCTTCCTTTTTATAGGGGGGGGGGGAACAGCCCTCTTCAATTTCTCCCCCCCCCCCCTTCTCTTTCCCTCTCTCTCTCTTCAAGTCCTATCTCCAATTCTTGAGCACATGGATATTGATTGGGGTTTTAATCCTGATAGAACACCTACACTGCATATACAATTCATGAAATATTCATCCATTAATGATGTGTGCTGAAATTGAACCTGAAGTATCTATGAATGAGATGGATGCCAAGATCTCATATCCTCAAGAGTTTTCACAAGATCAAATTTATACACCCTTACTGCTAAGGTCACAACTGGTCGAGCCCTTCTAGGTATCAGACTTCAGATGAAATCCTATTTCTTATGGTGGCCCTGAAGTATGCTTTTGAATTCACAAAATTTGCATCCCAGGACGCAAACTTTACAGTGAAGATCACAAACTTTGTGTCCAAAATAGCAAACTTCACGTCCGAAATCACAGACTTTCCGTTCTTGGAAGCCGATTTCAGGACTTCACATACACATACAGAATTTTTTTTTTTGCTCTCGTGAACAGTAGGCCTATGGCATCCAAGAAGACAAAGTTTATGTTCTTTGAATGCAAAGCTTGCGTTCATTGAGTGCAAAGTTTGCGATCTGGGATTCAAAGTTTGCAGCCTGAGATGCAAAGTTTGCGACCTGGGATGCAAAGTTTGCAGCCTGAGATGCAAAGTTTGCGACCTGGGATGCAAAGTTTGCAGCCTGAGATGCAAAGTTTGCGACCTGAAATGCAACGTTTTTGACATAGCCGCAAATGTGCCTTGCATCGAAAGGCACCCAGAATTTCTAGTGTGAACACTCTTTCATATCAATGTCCTTTGTGGAGGCACTCATATAGTTTAATGTAGGAACACCTAGTATCTTTATTGCCTTCTTTATGTTCCCCTGTCGGGGCCCTAACTATTCAATTTGCGCCTGTCACACATCTAAAATGTCAAACGGTCACAACCTAATAGAGTCTACTCTACAAGAAATCAAACCAAGTTTACGTTCAAAGCAAGTCTGGATTGTAAGTTGAGGTGCCCTGTGTTACTTCATACAAATAAAAGAGGGTGACAATTTCAACAGATTTCTCTATATTTCTTCTTTCTGAACAATACAATGCACATATTTTCTGCATTCAAAACTTATTGATAATGAAGATTTTAAAGACTTATAACATTACGACCATACACAAAATCTTGCTTTCAAATACACCACATTGCAGGCTGGGTAAAAATAACGGGCTTGGGGCAACTTAGGCTAAAAGAGCCCCAATCATTGAAAACATTTAGAAGTACATAGGGGCAATTTTGACCAAAAAGAATTGAAAAGAGCCCCCCCCCCCATGTAGTTTTTTTTTTTTTTTTTACCTTCATTGCAAGTTGTTTAAACCAACAACAAAAGCACTCAATGATTCTCAACAGATGAATGACAGTTATACACACAAAAGACAGTTAAATAAACACCACCATGGTGTAAAAAAAAAACCTAATTATTGTTAACATGACCCTACACTGTTTGAGGTCCAACTTAGACTATCAAATGTGTTCCTTAATTGGCTATTATCCCTCTGATAATTTGTTTGCAGTATTCCAGAAATTACAGTTTGTGTACAAAAGGGTTCTGCCATTCACATTTAAGGTAAAGACAGTCTGCCTGAACCCCAGTTCTCAAAAAAAATTTTAGGGGGGGGGGGAGGGGGAAGGGAGGACAAACATAAAATATATACGAATGCATGAGAAAATTATCTCATAAACATTTCTCAAATGGCCAAAATGGGTCTTTAAAATTTTATGCTAGCATCCTATTATAGGCTTATCTACAGACGTCACTACAGACGTTGACGGTAGAGTTTTTGAAAAGAAGAAGAGACCATTTATTGATGATTCAGTCAGTAATCTGGTCATTTTGTGGGATTTTAAGTTTTAATCTCTAAACATGGTGGGCTTCTATAAGATACGATTGTATTGATAGTGGAAACTAGGTTGGTTTATATGGTTTTATTTAAATAAAAACATATACATATAGTTCACTTATAAATACGATTGAGTGTAATTCGACTATTCAAGGTGGGTGTACATGTACACGTATAATTCAGGGCACAAAATAATTTTGCTACTATTCATTCAAAGGATCTCATTAAATGTTCAAAAGTATCCAATTTAGAGAGAGGATGGTTGCAAATTCCATTCTTGGACCTAGAAAAATTATAGGCCTATACAATTTTTTTTCTATTTATGGGAGTGATATTAGGAAAACTATGACAAGGAATAAATTTCAACTCTTAAAAGAGTAGAAGAGAAAAATACATACCCATCAAAGTTCTGAAATTTGGGTTTAACCGTACTGGTCACTTTGCCATTTCAAAGGTCCAGTATGTAATTGTCAGACCATTTAGGGATAGATGTGGCTAGACAAAAACTACAGACTTACAATTGAAAGCCAAAAAAGGTGATTAAGTCAAATAACTACATCTCTTGGGGAATCTTACAAGTACATAATTTTAGGTTTCTTTCTTTGACGGCAAAGACCTACTTCAGGGGTACAACCCACTAGAGGAAGATTATACTAATTGCGAACTCTGGTAAAGAAAAATGTTAGATGTCTACGAAAGGTGAGGCTTCATTACCTTAAGTTGAGATATAGCCTGCTTGAAGGTTGATCTGAAGGCGGCTGAAGCATGTATTTGAATTTTCATTAGCTCGGGCTATTAGTCCAAATAAGATTTTTACAAAGCGCAGCTAGTTTACGCCCAATGTTGGGTGCTCAGCTTGCGTTTCCAATACCAAATGCATTACAGTTTCGGGCTGAAGATGCTCAATAATAGTGGAATATTCCATAAATTCCGCATTTGAAGCAGAAAAATGGAGCAGCTAGGTCTGGTAAACATGACTGTATAGGCGTAGCATCCCAAGCTCACAAGACCTACAAACTTCCTTTGTAGAAGGGCTTGCGCAAGTGGAGTAGGTCTAGTTGCTCATACATGCACAAAACTATCGGCAAAGTTCGGTATGAGAAATGCTCAGTACTTCTTCCCAAGTCCGGGCTGATAAAGCCACACCCACAAATTATAAAAGAATACACAACTTCTCCAAACCAATGAAATATCAACACCATATATGTCCACAAGAAAGAGGGGACAAAGCCTTAGCACGATTCTGTTGGGGGTGCCAACAAGAGCTGGCAAAGCAGATACCTAAAGCACTTTTCCTCTTTTGGACACCACCGCATTAACTTGAAGAATAACTTCCACAGTGATGTTTTCAATCAATTACGCAACCGTACATCCAATCAGAAATGTCCACAAGATAATCAACACCTAAAGTGTATCTCATTTTGACGCTAGCACATATTTCTCCTTTTTCTTTCATTAATCTAGGTACTTGGACGAGAAACCTTAGATATTTTCCGTCTATGCTTATGTCAAATCTTTTTTATCTCTAGGGCATGCAGACGACACTTCATCAAAGGTGTTTGGTTGATGTGGGAGTCAAACAATTTAGTTCCTTTCTTGTGATAATTGAAAAAGTTTAAAAAGTAGTTGCCACTTCTTTCACAAAACTGACAAGGTAACTAAAGACACAAACTTCTTGTTTGCTGCATTTAAAGCTCATATTTAAAACCGTTTTTAGCACTTAGCATTTAAATAGTACAGAGATTTTGTCAGAGGAAATTCACATGCATTCTAAGTATAATACAGAAGTTTTAAGTTTTTTTTTTTTCTTATATTGAAAAAAAAAAATTGAAAAGTTTTCAAGAACTTATTTTGAGTCTCCATCTAGTGAGTACATTGTACATGTACATGTACATTGTAAAAGAAAAAGAAAAATAGAATTGAAGTTAAACATTCCTGAAAAAAGTAGTAAATTAAGATAATATAGACATCATCATTCATGCTTAGTTTTACCTTTAATTGTTTTCAAAGCTGATTTTCTTAAAACACCACAATCAAGTCATATATGTTTCCATACTCAATTTTCTGAAAAAAATATAGATTTGTAAATTGACCAATTGAAAAGACAAACACACATTCTTTAAAAAAATTTAAAACGCAAAAACAAATCAAACCTTTTTACTTATCCAGTTCCATAAATATTATGATGTAAATTGACAAATCAACTCTAAGTATCAAACTTGCCTAATGATATCTTTCTTGTTACCAATGTATACTTTATCACATTCTACAAGCGTAAACTGTCCTTTATTTTCCTTAAAAATACATCCTTTTCTTTGCATCTCTCACAAACATTTTCCTTCTTCATATCTCTCTCTGTTCTTTTTATCTTACTATGTCCTATGGGCAGGAAAAGGCCGTTTCTCCATCGCCGGAGGCAAAATTGATCAACACAGGCTACCCCTACCAAGAAAAGGAAATACACAATACAAACAGAATAGAATAGAACAAGGGAAAAAATAAAAGCATGGGGGTAAATTCTATTGCTTGCCCTTAATGGAAAATCAGATAATAGGAGGGGTACCTTTTCTCATTTTCCCAATATCTGGGGTTTTGAAATAACAAATTGATGGATGAGTATCAGCTCAAATCAATATAGTCAGACAGTTTGTGTTTACTAATGGAACCCACTTGGGCTAATTACCCCCGTTTTGACCATCCACGTCTATTCAATGCATACAACATAATAGGTCCGGGAGAACAGTTTAATAAGTATTTTCATTTCTTTCTATCGCTCCCCTAATACCAACTATTTAATCAATCTTCTTCTATCAAATCATGACAGAGTTTGTGTACTTGTTGGGGGTGTATAATTAACAGGAGAGGAATGAATGAATTAAAGACATAATTGGTGAACTTAAAGTGTTTCCACTTTACTAGCATTTTCCCCAGAGATGTTATATCTTTTACTAGTCCACATCTATCTTTCCGTACCAATCAAATGCCAGATCGACCTCAATGGAAAACTTAGAAAATATGAAAAAACTCCAGCACAGGAATCTACGATTTGTTAAATCTATCATTTTATACAATATGCAACATGGCAGAACATTTTTAAAGGCCAACAGTAGGCCTTTATAAAAAATGGGATAAAACTTCATATTGCTATTATTCAATGACTTTTATACTTGAATAAAAAAGTTTTAAAGCCTCCCTATAACAAGCTCATGTAGCAGGTTAACAAAACTTCTTGTGCACTCACAAGAAATACATGTACACAAATAATCACAAACACAAGTTCTGCTCATTTCCCCCTTAAATATCACAAAGCATTGATGTATGCGCTGTACTTTTTCTTTTGATTCAAACTTACCGGCAAACCCTTGCTGAGAAAAGGGCGCAATGAACATCCCTAGATCGGTCTAGATTTCACGGTATACATACCACATTTCAAACATTCCAAACAATTCCAACAGTCCCATGCCTTTCACTTGGTGTATGCTTCCAATCTAATGCAATAATCGCAATGCAAGCAACGACTCAAGAAGCATTGTCACCTGGGCTATAAAGCGAACATCGACTGCCCCGGTTCAAAACCCTCGCCGTCAATTGGGGGGAAATGGGGACAGCAAATACTTGGCCGATTTCAAGGGCACTTGAAGGGTCCTGCTCAAATACTTTGGGGGAGGGGCGGATCGACAACGAGAGGACGGGGAAGAATGGAGACGGTGTTTACACATTTAGGCAGGCATCTATACTCGTAGCTAGCGAGGGTCGTGCGATCCCCACTCCAATTAAGGATCAATCGCGATGTAATATTTACAGGGCAGGAGGCCGAATTGGATTTGATTGTGAAGGGCCAACTTAAGTGGGAAAGCTGAGAAAGTGAGAGGGAGACGAGGGTGTAAGCTACTATACATGAAAAGAAGGTGAACAAATTGAATTGTTTGAGAGGCAGTAAGGTGTTAGATCTCTGTTAAAGGTTTAGAGCCCTTCTGATTCTCAACAAACAATAGGAAATAGGGGATTGAGAGAGGTGTTAATCATGATACTTTTACAATAAAAAGAGTAAAGATAATTTAATGTAGAAAAGAGCACAATATAGCAATAAATCTTATGAAAAAAGAGAGCCCTCAGATAAATTTCATATAGAAACAATGAAATAATTCTTAAATGAAAATTTAGGGCCTACAAACACAATTTAAACAAAAAAGAAGAAGTTGAAGATTACAAAATTGAACACAGAGAAGAGGAAGGCTCAAATTGGTGAAGTACATGTAGGATAGGATTGCAGCATCAATATGCAATGCATTTGTGTACTTTACATAAATCAACCACATAAACTATGCCTTTATTTAACACTTTAAATAACACAAATCACATAAATATTCATAATTTCACTTTATAAGGGAAAGAATTTAAGGAAGAAATTTCAAATTTCATTTGATAAAGAACAATTTGGGGCAAGTAAAAAGTATTACACCCAGTTACGTGTAAATACATTGTAAGAATGCATAATCCTTTGTGGGCTTAGAAACATTGATTCAAAATAAAATCAACAGACAATGAGCTTCAATAATTGGATACTTTAAAACTTTTCAACCTTTTTGGAGCCAAAATAATCCCATAAAAACGTGCATGGATGATCCCGCTTCCGCCCTCACTAAAAAATCAATGTTTCTCTTCCAATAATCAACGTTAAAATCCACAAAACATTTTGAATTAAACAAAAGAACCAAATAACCACTTGAGGAGAGTAAAATGTTCATTGATTCTACTACTTCAAAGGGAGCCGTAAAACTTTATCTATCAAAAGCAATTACGAGAACATTTTGGATTACAAGAGAAAAACTGACAACCCAATTAAGATGGAGATAACTTTCATTGATGTTCAATTGAAAGAGAACTATAAAATTTGAATTATTATTAAGCACACACAAAAAAAAAATAGATACAAGAGAAAGATAATCTACTTAAGATATTGAGATATTGAATGATTCTCAAAGGAAAAATGGTTGCTAGAGTTCTTAATTTCACATTATTCTCATCCCCCCAAAAAGTGTTGAGGCAAGGAATATCTTAATGTATTGCAAAATTCTGAAGGGTAATTTCAGAGGTTTGCAAGATATTTTTGAAAATCTTGAATGCTTTTTGAAATTTGAGAAAATATCTTGCATCTTTGCACAATTCCTGACTTTGTTGTAATGATTTAAAAAAAAAAAGAAATGACGTCTTTCCATAAACAGCAAATTTGTTTTGTACACTGTACATGTATACATTCTACATGAAATAACAGAGCTGAAATGTATGCACAATAATGTTCTGTTCACGCATTATACCCTAGTATCAATTGAATAGATAGCCTCTAGGGAATTGTCTAGTTGTATCATAACATGAATGCACATACATGTATACTGCCCACTTCAAAGCATCTCCCGCCATTCCATCAAAGGGGAGCCTCCATTGACCACTCTGAGAGGGCGTTCTTCTTCATTCAGACCCCAAAAGCCCTGTCACAAGACCATTAATTATTTAAATGGCAATCAAGGTGGACAGTAGGAGGGGGCACATAACCCTCACCTTAAAAAAAATCCATTTACAGTTTCGGAACAGAGGCTCCAAATGCTTGTAGGATTTCCTTGACTAATATTATCAAAATATCTGTCAGACATCCTGGAAATTGTATACATTGCACAAAGTATAGCGGCCACCAGTGAAATTACATAACCTAGATGTATACATGTGGGCCTATATGAAGTCAGAGTGGAATTCTATGCTGCTAGAAAAAATGAATTGCGCCAAACACAGGAAAGGTAAAAATTATTAACATCCATGGGCAAGGAATGTTGAGTTTCTAACAAAACTTTCCTAAATGTAGAACAGTTAATTGCAACATTTGATCTGTATCAAACATTCATTACCGGTATGTGTAACTGTACAGTACACATGTACATGCATGTAGTACAAGTACTTATTACTCTACAACTGATTGAAAAAGTTGTCCTTCCTGCTAAGATTGATTCCTTAAAACCACACAGCTCACAAAACCACCAATAATCAATATCTGTTTACTAACATGAAGACAAATCCCTCTGAAAGTCACCCTGGCTTTGTTATCAAGCTTATAACAATGCTGAAACATAAACAATGATGATAATAAATGTCAACTAAAATCCTCTTTCAATGCATACATGTACATGTATTGTAAAACATCATAGAGGATAGTATTATTAACAAAATTCTTTTACACAATAAAGAAATATTTTGGATATTGAAATTCATTATCTCTTTGAAATTAAAATGTGTTTTTTGATTCTGTAATTCACAAGGTTTTAAGCTTAAATTACTTTTTTTTTTTAAAGTTTTCTTTTAATTGATGTATGAAATGGAGACCTTCTTCGATTCAATGGACAAATTCTTTTGCTCAGAGCACCCCTCCCCCATAAAAAATGAAAAATACTGGGGATCCACATACATGGACATGTATGGTCCATAGAGAAAAATGTTAGGTTCCGATGGGGCCCACGTACAATACCGATAGATATGGGGTCTAAAATGTAAGCCCATATTTGACAGACTTCTTGTTACAGTTGAGTCCTGCCTAGATCACACTAGCTACAGTTGTTGGCTTTGCACTTACTAGTCACAGAAATCAATACAAGATTCCTTTAAAAAAATCAATCCTAACCCCATTTCCCTACCCCTTGACCCCCTCCTCAATTCACTCACAAAGCCACTTGTCTGACCATTATCCGTGTGGGGTAAAAGAGCTACGCACAGGATCAATAAAGTTTAATGATCTATAGTATTGGCTATATTATACGGCATGTGTCGAAATTCATAAGAGGAGCTTCTTTTACACGATTCTTTTCTTTGTATGCACAGCCACTCAAATGGACATGAATTAATTGTACGATAATCCAGGTGAGATGCGGGTCGAAATGCTTTTTATATCAATGCATGTTTCCATCCATGCCTCGTTAATGACGTCAATGTGTCATCTTATACATGTAATGTTTGGGGCAGATACAGATGGAGATATCACAATAGACTTAAATTCACTTATAAAACATAAATGGGGTGAGTGGAGGGGGGGGGGGGCTTTCAAAGGCAATGGAATAGATTACACACCTAAGTGTGTTATAATAAGTTGCTACATGATCATCTAAATATTAAATTGGCAGGGCATTAACAATTTACATACCTGTTCAAGCGAACACCAAGATCTATGTGTTTTCCATATACATTCAGCTCACATCATTTTCCAAGGAGCCAATTTTCCTATGGAGAAAGAGTTGAAAAAAAAATAAGAAATGAATACAAATAATACTAAAATATGATGAACTCATTAGTAATGAAATGAAATAAGAGTGAAATACTTATTTTTTTTTAAAAGACCAATTGTTCAGCGACAAAAAATACTCCATAAACTATATTAGAGAATCAATATTTGCAGACTGTCTTGACACATTGTTTTGTCAAGATATCATAAAAACAAACAAACAAACCAACAAACTAAAACAGACCACGTAGATAATTTTGTATACAATGTACATCATGTCTGTACCTCAGGCTGTTAAGACTCCTACAATCCCACAAGAAACTTCTATGCTGCTAAAATTCAATTTTTTTTAAAACTTCTGAAGCACACACAGATTATGATGTTTTAAAAACCTTTTATAACATACACTGTACAATCCATATATCAGACCAATACGATCAATCAATAGTTCACACACAGGCAAAATAATGATCCTTTGATTGATGTAATATTGGCGCTAACTTCTGAAGTAATTATCATTCCTCACAGTCAATATTATTCTTCTGAAAATTTCTGGCATCTTATTCAAAGGTCCTTGCAACCAACTCATGACCTCAATTAAACTCTAGAATCACACATTAATACAATTTTACATTATTTGTTGGGCACACAAGAGAACATTCACAAAACCCCAAAGCATATTATTGATGCGAGTGCAATTTTTCTTTATTATGACTCTTTGAGCTTTGGGATTTACATTGGAATTGCATTCTGAAACAAACTGGCCAAAAATGTACTCTGACTTTTGATAAATTTGTTGGTAGAACCATGGAGCTACAAAGTTAAACTTAGTAGCTCCATGATAGAACTAGCTAAATGTAAACAAGTTGACAAAAAGTTTCTTGGTTTCTGAATCTTTCTTTTGCCATCACACATCTACATGTATTACATATTTTCAACCAAAATCATTTGGCAGAACTATATCTGTTTGCAGAGAATGGTCATTCAGCCTAAGTTTTGTTTGATTCTTTGACTATTTGATACCATAAATGAAATGAGATCCTAAAATATTGCTGTATGGCTTGGGAATATTTTTAAAGAAAAAGATTTGAAGGCACTATGGGGGATAAATCATGTGAAGATCTAAACAGAAAGCAGTACTTTTTGGGGGATTATATCAATGAGTTTTAGCTCAAGATACTTTGTATAAAAGAATAACAACTTGCCTGCAAGCGTCGTCATGTCTGAACTTCTACATCAAAAACAAAAATGAGAGCAGACATGGGAAGCAATTTAAAACTCAAAAATCATTATCGTCTTTCTGAGTCTTGATACTTGTTTGGATGAGCATAGACATCTCTTATTTCTAGAGATACCACATGTAGGTCACATTATGTTGCTTCCTCATCTTTCAAGCTCAAGAGAAAATAATGGTTTCCCTTTTTTCGGCAGCTACTCTGATAATGTTATAGAAAACCAAATCCTATGATTAAAAAAAATAGTTTTTCAAGTGTCAAGGGACACATTTCCCATTCCCTTTTTGACTTTTTTTTCATGGGGGGGGGAGGGGTGGGAAATCGACCTGGAACACCAGTACATTTTTGTCTTCCCTTGGCTGTTCACATTTAAGATCTTCAGCACTATTGTAGATTTAAAACTTCATACATGTATATCTGAACGGCAATCATCTGTTGTTGTTTAACTTAACTACATGTATTACTTCTTACATCAAGGTTCAAATGGTTTGAATGGCCATTTATTCTGCAGTCAATCCCTGACACTAATTGAATGTCACACTTTTGCCCTGGACTCGATGCTATACCTAACCTATGTGTAAACCTAAAATAAAAACTACTACCCTACAGTTGACACAAAATAAACCCTGCCAACAAATGTGGTCGGTGCAGCATAACCGCGTCATCGCACAATCCATCATTTGATCGCAAAAGAGATGGTCAAAATGATAGGTCATGGTTAATTCAAGAAAAGAATAAATGGAAGGGGCGG